>OZ023262.1:6297726-7537726 GCA_964006375.1 Tillus elongatus | reverse complement strand
CCTCCGCTCTCTAAACTTTACTTCAGAACAATACTTTTTCCTGTTCTTATAAACAGCTAATGACCTCCGCTCTCTAAACTTTACTTCAGAACAATACTTTTTCCTGTTCTTATAAACAGCTAATGACCTCCGCTCTCTAAACTTTACTTCAGAACAATACTTTTTCCTATTCTTATAAACAGCTAATGACCTCCGCTCTCTAAACTTTACTTCAGAACAATACTTTTTCCTATTCTTATAAACAGCTAATGACCTTCGCTCTCTAAACTTTACTTCAGAACAATACTTTTTCCTATTCTTATAAACAGCTAATGACCTCCGCTCTCTAAACTTTACTTCAGAACAATACTTTTTCCTATTCTTATAAACAGCTAATGACCTCCGCTCTCTAAACTTTACTTCAGAACAATATTTTTTCCTGTTCTTATAAACAGCTAATGACCTCCGCTCTCTAAACTTTACTTCAGAACAATACTTTTTCCTGTTCTTATAAACAGCTAATGACCTCCGCTCTCTAAACTTTACTTCAGAACAATACTTTTTCCTGTTCTTATAAACAGCTAATGACCTCCGCTCTCTAAACTTTACTTCAGAACAATACTTTTTCCTATTCTTATAAACAGCTAATGACCTCCGCTCTCTAAACTTTACTTCAGAACAATACTTTTTCCTGTTCTTATAAACAGCTAATGACCTCCGCTCTCTAAACTTTACTTCAGAACGATACTTTTTCCTGTTCTTATAAACAGCTAATGACCTCCGCTCTCTAAACTTCAAAAAAAACATGTCAGTCTATTTTCTTCTGTCAAAATCTCTCACATTTTTTCACAGCAATCTTTTTCTGTCAAAAAAACATCCGTTTTTCTGTGTCGTCATCGCTTTATTCTGTCGTGGAACTGTCATTTTTCACAAAAATTTCAAATTATTGTGGAACTGTCATTTTGTGCACACCTTAATGCTAATTATAACAGTTATTCTAAATATTCCAATTTTGTTCTAGTTCGATTGTCTACATATACTATCGATACTTAATCTAACTTTGACAAGCACTACATTTTTTGTTAATGTAAATTTGGGCTCAGCTAGTTTTTTTTTTCCCTCAGGGCTCGTCCGCGGCCTTGCCGCCCCGATAGCACCGCATAGCTCAGCTAGTTTAGTCTTTTAAGTCCTCTGAAACCCATTTTATGCTTTATCGTTATTAGAGGTGTGCGAACCCATGTTTTGTTCGAACCGAACTATGAACGAACCCAAGCAAATATGTTGCCTCGAACTTCGAACCTCTGAAATAGTATGTCTAAGGTTCACAGTCGAACTTCGAACTTCTTAGAAATTCAAAATCGAACATCGAACCACCCAAAATTCTACAGTGTTCATATATCATTTACTTAAATACCAAATTTACGAATATTGTAACATACAATATTTTATATGTAAAAGATTCCCACTTTTTTTATAAAAAGGAAGGGTTCGCCAAATTTGCAGGTTGATTTGGTGAAAATGCCTTCCGGTCCTAATCATTGTGGAGATGGGTCAACGTTAAATCAAAAAAAACTCGGGACGCAGCAAGTGCGTTATGGTAGTGAATTTTTATTAAATGCTTCAAATTTAAATAACTCAATTTTCTATAAACTTAGAGAGTTTAATTTCAATACGTAGTAAGGTCTTTCCTAAGGCAAGATATCCACAAAATTTCATTAAAATAACTTTGTATTTTTCGGAGAAAAAAATTTTTTCGAAAGAAAATTTAAAATTTGAATAATTCAATTTTCTATAAACTTAGAAAGTTGAATTTTGGTACGTAGTAAGGTTGAGGCAACATATATAGTAAATTTCATTGAAACAGCTTTGTTACTTTCGGAGAAAAAAAAAATTTTTCGAAAGAAAACTCAAAATTTTTCCGGAAAACCCCGTCTGATTTTTCTGGATAACGAACTCATCCAAGCCATTAATAAAAGACAGGCACTTGCCAAGTTTCATCGAAATCGGTTAATTATTTTTTGAGTTATCATATATATATATATATATATATATATATATATATATATATATATATATATATATATATATATATATATATATATATATATATATATATATATATATATGTAAAGAAATACTTTCTTCAATTGAATCTGCCGCGCTACAGTAGTTGGTAGTAGAGATGGTAAGACTGATGAAGACAGTGAGATAGAGACAGAGAAACAGAGAGAAAATGAAAACACGCGTGTATTGTTTTAAATAATTAAACTAGAAGATTATTTAAAATAAAGTATAATTAGAGGTGTAACGGAGAAAGAAACTTTAATTGTCGTTTCTCTTGTTACAGGTAAGGTGTAAATATTGTATATTATTGTAAAATAGTGATTAAAATTAAATACTCTTGTTACAGAGCAACATAATTGTTTATTTCTTTGAAAACCCTCAATAATAGAATAATTGTCTTATAAAACGACAATTTTAGTCAACTAGATATGGATAAGTTGCAATTTAAATTTACAATAGTCGCTTCTCCGAAAGACGAGAAGTCAAATACAATTGCCATAACCTCGATAAAAACAGAAGATGGATTGAGGTATGTTTTACAAGGAGAAAATAAATACATGGGAAACCATACAGAATTGATGAAAACAGAAAATTTCTTGAAAGCAAAGAATAGTTTGAAGAAGAGACATCAATCAAGAAAAGTGTGGATTTCTATGACAGAAGAGTTGAAGAAAATATATATAGATGAAGATGATAATATTCAATTTGCAGGTGAATATTTACAAGAAGCAGATGAAAAAGAAACAAAAAAGGATGACCTGAGTAAGATATTAGAAAAATTAATAGAAGCATCAGAAAAAAAAGAAGGAGAGAAAAATCTAAAACATATAGCAGATAAGTATATGATTGAAAAATTTACCAGTAAGCACTCAAATGCAAAACAATGGATAGATACATTTGAGAAAGAGTGTACAAGATTCAATATTACAGAAGATGATATGAAGATAGAGATATTAAGATTATTCTTAGATAAATCTTGTTCAGACTGGCACTGTGCAACCTTAACAAAGTTGACAGTTACAGCTAGGTGGACTGAATGGAAACAAAGGTTCTTAGATACTTTTGCTGATAAAGGATGGAATACAGTTACATATGCTTTATCATTTAGATATGAGGAAGAATCCCTCATTGACTATGCAATGAAAAAGGAAAGACTTCTGCTAGATATGAATAGAGATATGGACACAATAACACTAACAACATTAATAGCAGTTGGACTGCCAGACTTTATTATGAACAAACTAGATAGAGAAGATTGTAAAGATTCAACAAGACTGTTTAATGAAATAAGAAAGTATGAGAATCTGGTGAATAAAAAAAATTTTCCAAAGAAAAAAGAAGAGAAATTTGAATACAAAAAAAAGTTTGAACAAAAAAAACCATGCAAGAATTGTGAGAGTTTAAGCAAAGGCATCAGATATCATCCGGAAGAGGCATGCTGGTTTAAAAAAAGAGAAAACAATAAAACAAGCGTTGTAAATAACAACTCAGTGCTAGAGGTAGAATTGAACACAGAAAAAAAAAACTAGAAATCACACCATTAGTCAAAATCAAAATATTACTAGAAGATAAATTGGAGATAGAAGGGACCTATGACTCAGGGTCTCAGATCTCACTAATAAATTCTAAGTTAATTAGAGTCATAGAAGATAAAGATGTAAATAAAATACATTTAAAAACGGCTAATGGTGTGAAAAGAACAAATGGTTTAACAACTATTAAAATAAAAGTTTTTGATATTGAAAAATTAACAGATGTGCATATTATTGAAAGAGATGATTTTGAAAACTTTATTATAGGATTAGATATGATAAAAAAATTCAAACTAGTCCAAGATGAAAGTTTGGAGATACAACAAGTAGGAGATATAAAGATAAAAACGGTTAATACAAGTTATGAACCAAAACAGATAGAAATGTATTCAGTGAATTTTAATGAACATGTGAAAGAGAACGAATTTGAAATAAAAATTAATCACTTGGATGCAAATAAAAAAACACAAAAAAAAATCTAATAGAAGAATATAAGAGTGTGTTTGCAAAAGATAAGTATGACATAGGCACTGTAAAAGATTATGAAGCTCGGATAGATCTATTAGTTGATAAATATTGCAGCAAGAGACCATACAGATGCACAATAGAAGACAGAAAAGAAATTGAAGAACAAATTGCAAATCTTTTAAAGAGAAACCTCATTGAGGAATCGTACAGTCCATTTGCAGCACCAGTAACGCTAGCATTTAAAAAAGATGAAAACAAGAAATCTAGACTCTGCATTGACTTTAGAGATTTAAATAAAATAATATCACCACAAGCTCAACCATTTCCAATAATAGATGATTTGATAGTAAAGACTAGAAATTGTAAATATTTCACAACATAGACATAAACTCGGCTTTTTGGTCTATTCCGCTCCGAATTGAAGACAGAAGTAAAACAGGTTTTGTTACACAAGATGCACACTTTCAATGGACCTGTCTCCCATTTGGCTTAAAAACATCACCGGCAATTTTCCAACGAATTCTAAGCAATATCTTAAGAAAACATAGACTAACAGGATTTTCTATAAATTATATTGATGATATATTAATATATTCTTCATCATTCGAGGAACATGTGGAACATATAAAACAAATATTAGAGGCAATAACAAAAGAAGGTTTTAGATTGAAATTTAAAAAATGTACGTTCGCCTCGGATTCAGTGAAATACTTGGGCCATATAATCCAGAACAATTCGGTAAGACCAGTTAAAGATAACCTTACTTCAATAAAAGATTTTCCCACTCCAGAAACACAAAAAAATATTAGACAGTTTTTGGGAAAAATAAATTTTTACCATGAGTATATACCAAAAAGTGCAATAATTTTAGATCCGCTACAAAAATTACTAAGAAAAAATGAAAAATATATATGGTCGGAAGAATGTGAAAAATCATTTAGGAAAATAAAAGAACTCTTGTGCTCTCAACCAATATTAGAGATATTTGATAAAGATTTGCCTATAAAAATTTACACAGATGCATCATTAGAAGGTATTGGCGCAGTGCTTAAACAAGAACAACAAGATAAGAAAGAAAAGCCAGTTGCATATTTCTCAAAAAAGCTTAATGAAATGCAAAAAAGGAAAAAAGCTATATATTTAGAGTGTCTGGCAATAAAAGAAGCAGTAAAATACTGGCAATACTGGCTAATAGGAAAACCCTTTACAGTATATTCAGATCATAAACCTTTGGAAAATTTAAATATAAAGGCTAGAACGGACGAAGAACTAGGTGATCTAACATATTATTTATCACAATATGATTTTAAAATAATATATTTACCAGGAAAGAATAATCTAGAAGCGGACTGCCTGAGCAGAAACCCAGTGTTAGATTCAAAAGAGGACAAAGAAGAACTGTTGAGAATAGTTAATTTAATAAAAATAGATGATATAAAGAGAGATCAAGAGAAAAACCAGACAATAAAAAACGGGAATCCAGAAATAATAAAAAAAGATGGAATTTTTTACAAAAAAATAAGAAAAAAAGAGAAAATAATTTTATCAGAGGAATTTAGTAAGAAAATAATAAAAGATGCCCACGAGAAATGGTATCATATAGGTACCAGACAAATGCAGAGAAAAATTAGCACGGTATACACAGCGAAAAACCTAACAAGAAATATCAAAGAAGCATGTCAAAATTGTGAGGTATGTAAAAAAAAAATCGAGAGGTCAAGGAAAATACGGGTTAATGTCGTATTTAGGACCAGCAACGAAACCGTTCGAAATAATGTCAATAGACACCATTGGCGGCCTCGGTGGATCTAGATCTACAAAAAAATATTTGCATTTGCTAGTGGACCACTTCACAAGATATGCTTTCATTTCATCATCAAAAACGCAAAGTGCCAACGATTTTATAAAATTAGTGAAAGATGTGACGGAAACAGATGAAATTGGAGTGATCCTCACAGATCAATATCCAGGAATCAACTCGAAGGAATTTAAAGAATTCCTAGAAAAAAATAATATAAAACTGATATTTACTGCAGTAAATACACCATCTTCCAACGACTTGAACGAGAGACTTAATCAGACAATAGTAAACAAAATTAGATGTAGAATGAATGAACGGAAAGAGAAAAAAGCTTGGACAACAGTGGCAAAAGAATGTGTTGAAAAATACAACGAAACAGAACACTCAATAACAGGTTTTGCACCAATTTATTTATTAGATGGCACGAACGTTTCTACGGAACCTGATGAAGTAAAGAAAGAAACAGATATGGAAGATTGGATTAGAGATAAAAGACTAGCATTGGAAAATACTATTAGATCACATAATTACAATAAAAAACTATTTGATAAAAACCGAAAACAACGAGAACTCAATATAGGAGACAAAGTATATATAGAGAACGGTAATAAACTAAATAGAAAAAAATTAGACGAACTACGAATAGGACCTTTCGAAATAATAGAGAAAATATCAAACACGATATACAAGATAAACACAGGAAGAAAAAAATCAGAGACAGGCCTATTCCATATAACAAAACTAACACCGATCTCAGAAATTGAAGAAGAAGCAAACAAAGAAGATTTAAAAAAAGATACATAATTCGAGAAGCAGCTGTTATTGCGAGTTTTCAGCCCAAGGGGGGAGATGTAAAGAAATACTTTCTTTAATTGAATCTGCCGCGCTACAGTAGTTGGTAGTAGAGATGGTAAGACTGATGAAGACAGTGAGATAGAGACAGAGAAACAGAGAGAAAATGAAAACACGCGTGTATTGTTTTAAATAATTAAACTAGAAGATTATTTAAAATAAAGTATAATTAGAGGTGTAACGGAGAAAGAAACTTTAATTGTCGTTTCTCTTGTTACAGGTAAGGTGTAAATATTGTATATTATTGTAAAATAGTGATTAAAATTAAATACTCTTGTTACAGAGCAACATAATTGTTTATTTCTTTGAAAACCCTCAATAATAGAATAATTGTCATATATATATATATATATATATATATATATATATATATATATATATATATATATATATATATATATATAAACATATAAAAATTACACCTATTTACAAATGAACTTTAATAAGATATTATGCTGTGACAATACCTCTCTCAAGCACCCTAAAATATAATCAAAATGTGCACAGTTATATATGTTTTATTTCTTTTTCCCTTGTCTTAATACACTACATATTTTATGACAATCGATTTAATTTACTTATTTGATTTCATAAATAGTCGGTTAATAGTGACTTGGAATGAAGTAGACACCACATCTTCAAACATATTAAGAGAATATGAGTAAATCAACAGCAACTGGGAATGAATTCGGTCAGTCCCCCAGCCACGTGGTTAAAAAACACTGTTTGTATGAGTGGTTAGAACTCTACCACTAAATAAAAGGACTGTAACAGCGGCAGAAGCAGAAGTCAATGGAAGGTGTGTGTATTCGGAAAGAAACTATTGACTATTAATAACAACAATTGACTAAAAACGCTGCGAGTTGTAAGGCAAAAATAATTATACTACAGAGGTGATAAATGATAATAAATTACAATAGGGTTATATATAATCGTAAATGCTTCCAATGATTAACAATCAGTGAATTCAGTGTTATTAACATTTCTCGGAAACTTACAAATGAATTTCATGAGTCAATAAGAAAAGCATTGACTAACCAACAGCAACCACATACTTATGATTTAAACATAAATGTTTCAAATTTGAATAGCTCAATTTTCTGTAACCCTAGAAAGCTCAATTTTGGCACATAGTTAGGTATTTCCCAAAGCAATATGTAGACCAAATTTTATCGAAATTTTCGGAAAAAAAAATTTTTTTTGAAAGAAAACTCAAAAATTTCCCGGAAAACCCCGTCCGATTTTCCTGGCCAACGAACTCATCTAAGCCATTAATAAAAGAAAGGCACTTGCCGAGTTTCATCTAAATCGGTTAATTATTTTTTGAGTTATCAGACGGATACATATATATATATATATATATATATATATATATATATATATATATATATATATATATATATATATATATATATATATTCAGAAAGATTTCCGCGGTCTTTAATGTGAGACATGCTTGGTTCTCGGGTTAAACCGCGTCCAGAATTTATGGAAACTCGACGTTTCGGCTCCTGTTTTGGAGCCATTTTCAAGAGGTAAAGGAAATATGTAAGGACACTCTAAGGCCTCAATCTGCCTACTCCTTAGAGTGATGGACAAAGGTGGGTAAAGGAAATATGTAAGGACACTCTAAGGCCTCAATCTGCCTACTCCTTAGAGTGGTGGACAAAGGTGGGTAAAGGAAATATGTAAGGACACTCTAAGGCCTCAATCTGCCTACTCCTTAGAGTGATGGACAAAGGTGGGTAAAGGAAATATGTAAGGACACTCTCAGGCCTCAATCTGCCTACTCCTTAGAGTGATGGACAAAGGTGGGTAAAGGAAATATGTAAGGACACTCTAAGGCCTCAATCTGCCTACTCCTTAGAGTGATGGACAAAGGTAGGTAAAGGAAATATGTAAGGACACTCTAAGGCCTCAATCTGCCTACTCCTTAGAGTGATGGGACAAAGGTGGGTAAAGGAAATATGTAAGGACACTCTAAGGCCTCAATCTGCCTACTCCTTAGAGTGGTGGACAAAGGTGGGTAAAGGAAATATGTAAGGACACTCTAAGGCCTCAATCTGCCTACTCCTTAGAGTGGTGGACAAAGGTGGGTAAAGGAAATATGTAAGGACACTCTAAGGCCTCAATCTGCCTACTCCTTAGAGTGGTGGACAAAGGTGGGTAAAGGAAATATGTAAGGACACTCTAAGGCCTCAATCTGCCTACTCCTTAGAGTGGTGGACAAAGGTGGGTAAAGGAAATATGTAAGGACACTCTAAGGCCTCAATCTGCCTACTCCTTAGAGTGATGGGACAAAGGTGGGTAAAGGAAATATGTAAGGACACTCTAAGGCCTCAATCTGCCTACTCCTTAGAGTGATGGGACAAAGGTGGGTAAAGGAAATATGTAAGGACACTCTAAGGCCTCAATCTGCCTACTCCTTAGAGTGGTGGACAAAGGTGGGTAAAGGAAATATGTAAGGACACTCTAAGGCCCCAATCTGCCTACTCCTTAGAGTGGTGGACAAAGGTGGGTAAAGGAAATATGTAAGGACACTCTAAGGCCCCAATCTGCCTACTCCTTAGAGTGGTGGACAAAGGTAGGTAAAGGAAATATGTAAGGACACTCTAAGGCCTCAATCTGCCTACTCCTTAGAGCGGTGGATAAATCTGCAATTATCCTCATAAATTCTGAAAATTTACGTTACCAATCGCCTTTGAACGCCGCCTCATAATGTTGTTACTGAAAAAGGTGTTAGGAGGCTAGCATATATAAGAAAAATTATTCTGTGATTGCTAAATGGCTCCGTTGTGTCTCAATGTGTCCCACCAACTGTCAAAAATATGCTCGAGTGAAATCTCCTAAAATTATATTATCGGCTGAATGAGACCGATAACGAGTTTAAAGCGCCGCTACCGAGTTAAGGGGGCCGCAACTTCGCTACCTTTGGCAGCATTCAATGCATGTAAAGTTAAATTTCGAAGTATTTTTGAGCAACGAACTTCGAACTATTTTGGAGAATTACATATTTCGAACTTCGAACTACTTCAACATCGCTAGTGCCAACACTTTTTCGAACCGAAGGTTTGGTTCGAGTTCGGGTTCGGTTCGAAATTTCGAAGCTTCGCACACCTCTAATCATTATTACACTTATTATATTAACTTAATCTAATTATCTTATACCTCATATCAATGACTGATTTGAATTATATATACGCCATTCATTTATTTACTACTTTCCCACTAAATTCTTTGCATTCGTGTTTGAACTTTAATGCTTTGTTGGTAAAATATCTGGTGTTGATTATCTCACGGTACGTTTTTATGTCTCTAATGGTGTATGTTAATGTGTTATGTTTAGTGGATCTGGTTTCCATATATATATATATATATATATATATATATATATATATATATATATATATATATATATATATATATATATATATATATATATATATATATATATATATATATATATATATATATATATATATATATATATATATATATATATATATATATATATATATATATATATATATATATATATATATATATATATATATATATATATATATATATATATATATATATATATATATATATATATATATATATATATATATATATATATATATATATATATATATATATATATATATATATATATATATATATATATATATATATATATATAGTACCTATATGGGAATAATACGTAGATTTTCCACTGCAACACTAACAATTTAAAAAGTCACTTAAAACTTTAAAACACGAAAAGAACATGGAATTATTATCAAGCTCTTCTCTTCACACAAATTTGTGTTAGCGTCAGCACTGTCCGGAACGGGGTGAAAACTGAAAACATTAAAAGTAGTTCAATGTTAATATGGTACTAAATAATAAAATGTGTAAAAAGCCTGGATGCAGCAAGTGCGTTATGGTAGTGAATTTCCATAGAAATGATCTGGCACAAAATATTTTATTATAACTTTTTTTTCTTGCAACATAGAAATCTAAATTTTGGTGTATAGTGTAATTTTTATATCGTAAACCTACCTGCCAAATTTGGTTGTCTTATCTTTTTTATTTTTTGAGATACAAATTTTTTTCGAATGAAACCTTAAATTTTCCCGGAAAACCTCGTCCGATTTTCCTGACTAACGAAATTATCCAAGCCATTTACAGAAGGAAGGTACATGCCAAATTTTATCAAAATCGGCCGATTATATTTTGAGTTAATAGTGTGATACCTATGTATATATATATATATATATATATATATATATATATATATATATATATATATATATATATATATATATAGTTTATTATTATATAAATAGTACAAAGCATCTTACAAATAAGTCTAAACTTGTGGCTGCAAATGATGCAATTTTGACTAAATTTTAATCTAAATGTCAATTGTTCTAAAGTTCTGTCATCTGATTTGTAATCTTCAAAACTACCTCACCTCATTATGTACCATTACAATTTCTAGAAATATGGATGGTACTTGAAATCAGTTTCTTCATTTTAATCAAAAATTTCTATATTTTAAAAGTTGACTCAAATTAAATTCTACATATTTTTCAACAGAAACATTATATATATATATATATATATATATATATATATATATATATATATATATATATATATATATAAATTGAAACTGACCCCGAATATGAGTTCTATGGGTCCTAGTTCGCGCTCATTTGCAAACAATTTTTCAAAATTCAAAAGTCGAAATCTCCCCAATAGTGAATTTTTTCTACGAAAATTTACTAAAATGTATTATAGTCATTGATTCTAGAATACTGTGGTCTGTGTAAGCGCAGTCGTAATGTTTGTAAATAATGCTATCACATAGTTTGTTAGACCGGCGTTCCATTCATTTGTCTGTAGCGGTATTTTTACCGCTCACTGCAGTGTTAAAAGCAATGGTTTTTTCCCCACTATTTTAAACACATGGGTGGGGGACTGTATTGTATACCAATACAGCTCTATCGACTGAAGTGTTCGGAAATATCAACGCACACTTACCCGAATTCATTCCCAGTTGCTATTGACCTACTCATATTCTCGGAATCAAGACGTGGTACCTACTTCATTCGAAGTCACTATTAACCGACTATTTATGAAATCAAATAAGTAAATTAAATCGATTGTCATAAAATATGTAGTGTATTAAGACTAAGGGAAAAAGAAATAAAACATATTTAACTGTACACATTTTGATTATATTTTAGGGTGTGCGGCGCACACCTAGCTCACTAGGAGAAATCGCCACTGATATATATATATATATATATATATATATATATATATATATATATATATATATATATATATATATATATATATATATATATATATATATATGCTGTCCCACGTAGACCTACCATTTGAAAGTTGACGCACCTGGGTTACTCAAAATTTCCAGTTCACTGAAAATATTGACGTTAGTATGCGACTTCCGGTTATACCGGAAGTAGACGTCAACTTTCTTATTTCAAATGGAATATGGTGTTTTTTATTACAGATCTAGATTGCTCTTCAAATTTTATGGTAGATTTCACTAACATGTTATGTAATTTTTCTCAACCATGTTCGAGATATTTGACTTTTATCAAAAATTTCTTAAAAAAACATCGTCACATTTACGCACCTGTATCTCTCTTATTTTTCAACCTGAAGAGTTGAAATTTTAAAGTGCAAATTCTAAAATGCCACGAAATATTTGGAATTTACTAAAGCTAGTACAAGTTAGACAGGGTGTCCGAAATAGACCGGTAAATCGTGACAACTTTAGAACCTAATAACTCTCTTATTTTAAATAGAACACCCTATATTTTATAATGTTAGTTCATGTACTTTTATTTTTCTTTCGATTGGTATCAGCATTCCCTATACCTAAGTCCCACTGATTTGAAGATATTTTAACATTATTTGCGATAAGAAATAATTATTAGTCAGTTTATCAGGTTGCCTAGGAGATGAAAATTTTAAACGTCATCTTCTGACATAAGTAAAATATGCAACGATTTTTGAATATAACTTTTATTTATGAGGAATATAATCGAATTATTAACAGAAGATGTCGTGTGGTTGCAAAAAAATTTCCACATAAACACAGATCAACTCGTTACATGATCAGAATACTACTAAAAAATTTCTAAGAATGGAGTATTTCGTCCAAAATTTCATAAGAGTAAAGCATTATTAGGGAACAAAGCAATTTGTGTGTTATTACTTCACAATAACTGTTCGAAATTTGCACCGTTCGCTTCAAGGCATTTGATGGCTCTTTCAATGATGGTACCCGTGGCTCGAGAAAGGTAATTTTGCTCCACTGCATTAAATGCCTCTAATACTCTACCTATCATATCTTGTTTTGTAGTAGGTGGTTCCTGGTAAACTTTGTCCTTAATGCACGTCCAGATACTAACATCTAGTGGAGTCAAGTCTGGTGAGTGGGCCGGTCAACGATGAGGACCACCATTAGCTATCCATCTATCTTCAAATGTTTGCTGGCATAGATTGCTCACTATCTGTGAGTTGTATGGTGGAGCTCCATCTTGTTGATACCAAACTTCTGCAGCTTTGTGTTCATGCAAGGAGTTCAGCGCTGGTATTATTACTTGCTGCAGAATGCGACAATATCCAGGACCTGTGTATACTGCACGTTTAGAATTCGTTCCTACTTTTTTTTTAATCTTACCATTATTACTGATATGAATAAAAGGGTCATATTTTCAAATTTAGTTTCAGTAAGTCTAATAAATATTTTAATAACATAATGTACTAATACACAAATGAAATTCAATATTGCTTAATATTATTGGTACCAACTTGTTAAGTTCTCATCATAAATGTTAAGGGCAAAAATTCTATTGTATTTTACTGCGCAAAATACATTGAAACTCCAACAGTCCTGGAAATTTTGTTCTCTAGTAATGTGAGGATTTTCGTCTTTTGAAAAAAATGTTTATCTCCAAAAATAAAAAAGCTATGGTAACCATCTTTGGTACATAGGTTTATGATATTAAAAGGAAACTCTATACCAAAATTTAAATTTCTATGTTACAAGAAAAAAAGTTCTAAAAAAATATTTGGTGCCAGGTCATTTCTATGAAAATTCATTACCATAACGTACTTGCTGCGCCCAGGCCTTTTATTCTCTTCTACAAATAAACTTTTATTCATATTTATATCCGTTTATCTTTTCTTTGTCATTTTAGTGAATTTTCGTAGAAAAAATTCACTAATGGGGAGATCCCGACTTTTGAATTTTGAAAAAAATTTTGCAAATAAGCGCGAACTATATATATCACACTGATAACTCAAAAAATAATGGGCCGATTTTAATAAAATTTGGCATGTACCTTTCTTTTGTAAATGGCTTGGATAAGTTCGTTAGTCAGGGAAATCGGACGAGGTTTTCCGGGAAAATTTTGAGTTTTCATTCGAAAAAAATTCTTATCAAAAAATAATGGGCCGATTTTAATAAAATGTGGCATGTACCTTCCTTTTGTAAATAGCTTTGACAAGTTTGTTAGTTAGGAAAATCGGACGAGGTTTTCCGGGAAAATTTTGAGTTTTTATTCGAAAAAAAATTTTATCTCAAAGAATAATAAGCCGATTTCGATAAAATTTGGCATGTACCTTCCTTTTGTAAATGACTTTGATAAGTTCGTTAATCAGAAAAATCGGACGAGGTTTTCCAGGAAAATTTTGAGTTTTCATTTGAAAAAAATTTTTATCTTAAAAAATAAAAAATCTATGATAACCAAATTTGGCAGGTAGGTTTACGATATAAAAAGTAAACTATACACCAAAATTTAGATTTCTATGTTACAAGAAAAAAAAGTTATAATAAAATATTTTGTGCCAGATCAATTCTATGAAAATTCACTATCATAACGCACTTGCTGCGTCCAGGCTTTTTAGTGAATTTTCTTTAAAAAAATTCGCTAATGAGGAGATCTCGACTTTTGAATTTTGAAAAAATTTCTTCAAATGAGCGCTATTTAGGACCCCTGGAACCCAAATCCGAGGTTGGTTTCAGACTTTATCTGTTTATATATATATATATATATATATATATATATATATATATATATATATATATATATATATATATATATATATATATATATATATATATATATATATATATATATATATATGTTTATATATTTATGTGTCACACCTCTAACTAAAAAACTAAAGGACCGATTTTGATAAAATTAGGTGAGTACCTTCATTTCGCGAGTGGCTTGGATAAGTTCGTTAGCCAGGAAAATCCGCCGAGGTTTTCCCGGAAAATTTTGTGTTTTCTTTCGAAAAAAAATTATATCTCGGGAATTAACAAAGTAAGGGCAACGAAATTTGGTACACGGGTTTATATCATTATATGTAAGCTACCTACCAAAACTTAGCGCTGTAGGTTAAAGGACAAAAACGTTAGAGGCATTTAAAGAAAAATAAATTTGGGTTTTCCTCAAAACGTCAAAGTCGCGATTTTAAACGTCAAAATTGTTAATATTTAGGCAATGAACCTGAAATTAATATGATCTATGGAAGAAAAATGTCTCAAGAATAATGTTTTACAAAGCCTGAACTCTTAGTTTCAATCGTCATTGTCCTTCATTTTACTAAAATATTTGCAGAAAATTCATTTCAAATAGACCCTTTCTCTGATGCTTTAGCAGTAGTCTTAGCTATAGAGTTTATCGTTTAATGGTATATAATTTTTGTCGAATTTTCGTAAAAAATCATTAAAGCGCAATATATCCGTTATTATGCAAGTTACGAAAAAAAGTTGTATACATTAATTGTAAGGTGTCTTAAGCTACATCTTAAAAAATATTTCCACAATTACAGGGTGGCCCATACATTTTTTTAATCGAACACGCCCTATGTATTTTTATGTTTTTCTTTGATTAAAACACGTTATTAAAACAATTAACAACTTTATTAGTTCTGTCACAATTTACATCTTACATCCCAATCTCTTGTCTCCTGTCATCTCCTGTCTCTTTTCATTGCTACCAACTTAACATAAAACTGCATCTTACCAACATAACATCTTAATGTAACTACTTATACTACATCTTCCCCTTTTACTGGAGAATAAAGTCTTTAAAGTGAGTAGGCAATCTTCTTTCACGTTTTATACAAGTTGTCATATTTTTATTATTAGCCACTGTTTCACTATCCTGGATTTCCTCTTGTTTCATTGGTTCAACACTGCTTTCACTTTCTTCTTCATTACACAACACTTCATCCCATGTTTCACTATTTTCTTCCCTATCATAAGTCACAGAACCATAACTTGAAAAGTACCCAGATTCTTTATCTGGTGACTGACAACTTTTGTTTATTTTTATTTCTACTGGTATATTTTTAGAGATAGTCTGATCACTCTTAATGTCTATGTTATTTCTTCGTTTAATTTTATTATTACTATCATAAAAAATTATGGTTCTGGGAGTTTGACCGTATTGTATAAATGTGCCAGGAAGCCAAATATTGTTTTGTCTATAATAAATCTTTTGTCCATTACTATAATTTGATTGTCTTTTTCTTGCATTTTTGTCAAAATATTTTTTATTCATATCGTCTTTTTTACTTTGAATTTTATAAAAATTTTCAACAATTTTGGGCTTTAGTAGATTTGTATGAATTGGCAAAATAGTTCTAGTTCTTCTACTACAGAGCAGTTAAAACACTAAGTGAGTGGCGAACGTGTCGCCACCTAGTTCGGAACCAAGTACTATGTTGTCACGCCCGCTCCAAATAACACAGAGTATTAAAAATAGAGACGGTATACAACTAACTAACAATTTAAAAAATTGTTAGCCCTGGCCCATTTCTACCCCAATATAGGGACAAAGTATGTAAGACTAGATGCATTCTCGCAACAATTAGAACCGTAGACCGGTTTCGCTCTCATTAGAGCTCTTCAGTACGGCATACTAATTGCAGCAAAAATGCACCAAAAATAACACGGCTATCGTATAGCCAGTCTTAAAACACTAAGTGAGTGGCGAACGTGTCGCCACCTAGTTCGGAACCAAGTACTATGTTGTCACGCCCGCTCCAAATAACACAGAGTATTAAAAATAGAGACGGTATACAACTAACTAACAATTTAAAAAATTGTTAGCCCTGGCCCATTTCTACCCCAATATAGGGACAAAGTATGTAAGACTAGATGCATTCTCGCAACAATTAGAACCGTAGACCGGTTTCGCTCTCATTAGAGCTCTTCAGTACGGCATACTAATTGCAGCAAAAATGCACCAAAAATAACACGGCTATCGTATAGCCAGTCTTAAAACACTAAGTGAGTGGCGAACGTGTCGCCACCTAGTTCGGAACCAAGTACTATGTTGTCACGCCCGCTCCAAATAACACAGAGTATTAAAAATAGAGACGGTATACAACTAACTAACAATTTAAAAAATTGTTAGCCCTGGCCCATTTCTACCCCAATATAGGGACAAAGTATGTAAGACTAGATGCATTCTCGCAACAATTAGAACCGTAGACCGGTTTCGCTCTCATTAGAGCTCTTCAGTACGGCATACTAATTGCAGCAAAAATGCACCAAAAATAACACGGCTATCGTATAGCCAGTCTTAAAACACTAAGTGAGTGGCGAACGTGTCGCCACCTAGTTCGGAACCAAGTACTATGTTGTCACGCCCGCTCCAAATAACACAGAGTATTAAAAATAGAGACGGTATACAACTAACTAACAATTTAAAAAATTGTTAGCCCTGGCCCATTTCTACCCCAATATAGGGACAAAGTATGTAAGACTAGATGCATTCTCGCAACAATTAGAACCGTAGACCGGTTTCGCTCTCATTAGAGCTCTTCAGTACGGCATACTAATTGCAGCAAAAATGCACCAAAAATAACACGGCTATCGTATAGCCAGTCTTAAAACACTAAGTGAGTGGCGAACGTGTCGCCACCTAGTTCGGAACCAAGTACTATGTTGTCACGCCCGCTCCAAATAACACAGAGTATTAAAAATAGAGACGGTATACAACTAACTAACAATTTAAAAAATTGTTAGCCCTGGCCCATTTCTACCCCAATATAGGGACAAAGTATGTAAGACTAGATGCATTCTCGCAACAATTAGAACCGTAGACCGGTTTCGCTCTCATTAGAGCTCTTCAGTACGGCATACTAATTGCAGCAAAAATGCACCAAAAATAACACGGCTATCGTATAGCCAGTCTTAAAACACTAAGTGAGTGGCGAACGTGTCGCCACCTAGTTCGGAACCAAGTACTATGTTGTCACGCCCGCTCCAAATAACACAGAGTATTAAAAATAGAGACGGTATACAACTAACTAACAATTTAAAAAATTGTTAGCCCTGGCCCATTTCTACCCCAATATAGGGACAAAGTATGTAAGACTAGATGCATTCTCGCAACAATTAGAACCGTAGACCGGTTTCGCTCTCATTAGAGCTCTTCAGTACGGCATACTAATTGCAGCAAAAATGCACCAAAAATAACACGGCTATCGTATAGCCAGTCTTAAAACACTAAGTGAGTGGCGAACGTGTCGCCACCTAGTTCGGAACCAAGTACTATGTTGTCACGCCCGCTCCAAATAACACAGAGTATTAAAAATAGAGACGGTATACAACTAACTAACAATTTAAAAAATTGTTAGCCCTGGCCCATTTCTACCCCAATATAGGGACAAAGTATGTAAGACTAGATGCATTCTCGCAACAATTAGAACCGTAGACCGGTTTCGCTCTCATTAGAGCTCTTCAGTACGGCATACTAATTGCAGCAAAAATGCACCAAAAATAACACGGCTATCGTATAGCCAGTCTTAAAACACTAAGTGAGTGGCGAACGTGTCGCCACCTAGTTCGGAACCAAGTACTATGTTGTCACGCCCGCTCCAAATAACACAGAGTATTAAAAATAGAGACGGTATACAACTAACTAACAATTTAAAAAATTGTTAGCCCTGGCCCATTTCTACCCCAATATAGGGACAAAGTATGTAAGACTAGATGCATTCTCGCAACAATTAGAACCGTAGACCGGTTTCGCTCTCATTAGAGCTCTTCAGTACGGCATACTAATTGCAGCAAAAATGCACCAAAAATAACACGGCTATCGTATAGCCAGTCTTAAAACACTAAGTGAGTGGCGAACGTGTCGCCACCTAGTTCGGAACCAAGTACTATGTTGTCACGCCCGCTCCAAATAACACAGAGTATTAAAAATAGAGACGGTATACAACTAACTAACAATTTAAAAAATTGTTAGCCCTGGCCCATTTCTACCCCAATATAGGGACAAAGTATGTAAGACTAGATGCATTCTCGCAACAATTAGAACCGTAGACCGGTTTCGCTCTCATTAGAGCTCTTCAGTACGGCATACTAATTGCAGCAAAAATGCACCAAAAATAACACGGCTATCGTATAGCCAGTCTTAAAACACTAAGTGAGTGGCGAACGTGTCGCCACCTAGTTCGGAACCAAGTACTATGTTGTCACGCCCGCTCCAAATAACACAGAGTATTAAAAATAGAGACGGTATACAACTAACTAACAATTTAAAAAATTGTTAGCCCTGGCCCATTTCTACCCCAATATAGGGACAAAGTATGTAAGACTAGATGCATTCTCGCAACAATTAGAACCGTAGACCGGTTTCGCTCTCATTAGAGCTCTTCAGTACGGCATACTAATTGCAGCAAAAATGCACCAAAAATAACACGGCTATCGTATAGCCAGTCTTAAAACACTAAGTGAGTGGCGAACGTGTCGCCACCTAGTTCGGAACCAAGTACTATGTTGTCACGCCCGCTCCAAATAACACAGAGTATTAAAAATAGAGACGGTATACAACTAACTAACAATTTAAAAAATTGTTAGCCCTGGCCCATTTCTACCCCAATATAGGGACAAAGTATGTAAGACTAGATGCATTCTCGCAACAATTAGAACCGTAGACCGGTTTCGCTCTCATTAGAGCTCTTCAGTACGGCATACTAATTGCAGCAAAAATGCACCAAAAATAACACGGCTATCGTATAGCCAGTCTTAAAACACTAAGTGAGTGGCGAACGTGTCGCCACCTAGTTCGGAACCAAGTACTATGTTGTCACGCCCGCTCCAAATAACACAGAGTATTAAAAATAGAGACGGTATACAACTAACTAACAATTTAAAAAATTGTTAGCCCTGGCCCATTTCTACCCCAATATAGGGACAAAGTATGTAAGACTAGATGCATTCTCGCAACAATTAGAACCGTAGACCGGTTTCGCTCTCATTAGAGCTCTTCAGTACGGCATACTAATTGCAGCAAAAATGCACCAAAAATAACACCGAACTAGGTGGCGACACGTTCGCCACTCACTTAGTGTTTTAAGACTGGCTATACGATAGCCGTGTTATTTTTGGTGCATTTTTGCTGCAATTAGTATGCCGTACTGAAGAGCTCTAATGAGAGCGAAACC
The DNA here is from genome assembly GCA_964006375.1 of Tillus elongatus. Classification (NCBI taxonomy): domain Eukaryota; kingdom Metazoa; phylum Arthropoda; class Insecta; order Coleoptera; family Cleridae; genus Tillus; species Tillus elongatus. The sequence continues at coordinate 7,517,518 of OZ023262.1, read as the reverse complement.
GGTCTACGGTTCTAATTGTTGCGAGAATGCATCTAGTCTTACATACTTTGTCCCTATATTGGGGTAGAAATGGGCCAGGGCTAACAATTTTTTAAATTGTTAGTTAGTTGTATACCGTCTCTATTTTTAATACTCTGTGTTATTTGGAGCGGGCGTGACAACATAGTACTTGGTTCCGAACTAGGTGGCGACACGTTCGCCACTCACTTAGTGTTTTAAGACTGGCTATACGATAGCCGTGTTATTTTTGGTGCATTTTTGCTGCAATTAGTATGCCGTACTGAAGAGCTCTAATGAGAGCGAAACCGGTCTACGGTTCTAATTGTTGCGAGAATGCATCTAGTCTTACATACTTTGTCCCTATATTGGGGTAGAAATGGGCCAGGGCTAACAATTTTTTAAATTGTTAGTTAGTTGTATACCGTCTCTATTTTTAATACTCTGTGTTATTTGGAGCGGGCGTGACAACATAGTACTTGGTTCCGAACTAGGTGGCGACACGTTCGCCACTCACTTAGTGTTTTAAGACTGGCTATACGATAGCCGTGTTATTTTTGGTGCATTTTTGCTGCAATTAGTATGCCGTACTGAAGAGCTCTAATGAGAGCGAAACCGGTCTACGGTTCTAATTGTTGCGAGAATGCATCTAGTCTTACATACTTTGTCCCTATATTGGGGTAGAAATGGGCCAGGGCTAACAATTTTTTAAATTGTTAGTTAGTTGTATACCGTCTCTATTTTTAATACTCTGTGTTATTTGGAGCGGGCGTGACAACATAGTACTTGGTTCCGAACTAGGTGGCGACACGTTCGCCACTCACTTAGTGTTTTAAGACTGGCTATACGATAGCCGTGTTATTTTTGGTGCATTTTTGCTGCAATTAGTATGCCGTACTGAAGAGCTCTAATGAGAGCGAAACCGGTCTACGGTTCTAATTGTTGCGAGAATGCATCTAGTCTTACATACTTTGTCCCTATATTGGGGTAGAAATGGGCCAGGGCTAACAATTTTTTAAATTGTTAGTTAGTTGTATACCGTCTCTATTTTTAATACTCTGTGTTATTTGGAGCGGGCGTGACAACATAGTACTTGGTTCCGAACTAGGTGGCGACACGTTCGCCACTCACTTAGTGTTTTAAGACTGGCTATACGATAGCCGTGTTATTTTTGGTGCATTTTTGCTGCAATTAGTATGCCGTACTGAAGAGCTCTAATGAGAGCGAAACCGGTCTACGGTTCTAATTGTTGCGAGAATGCATCTAGTCTTACATACTTTGTCCCTATATTGGGGTAGAAATGGGCCAGGGCTAACAATTTTTTAAATTGTTAGTTAGTTGTATACCGTCTCTATTTTTAATACTCTGTGTTATTTGGAGCGGGCGTGACAACATAGTACTTGGTTCCGAACTAGGTGGCGACACGTTCGCCACTCACTTAGTGTTTTAAGACTGGCTATACGATAGCCGTGTTATTTTTGGTGCATTTTTGCTGCAATTAGTATGCCGTACTGAAGAGCTCTAATGAGAGCGAAACCGGTCTACGGTTCTAATTGTTGCGAGAATGCATCTAGTCTTACATACTTTGTCCCTATATTGGGGTAGAAATGGGCCAGGGCTAACAATTTTTTAAATTGTTAGTTAGTTGTATACCGTCTCTATTTTTAATACTCTGTGTTATTTGGAGCGGGCGTGACAACATAGTACTTGGTTCCGAACTAGGTGGCGACACGTTCGCCACTCACTTAGTGTTTTAAGACTGGCTATACGATAGCCGTGTTATTTTTGGTGCATTTTTGCTGCAATTAGTATGCCGTACTGAAGAGCTCTAATGAGAGCAAAACCGGTCTACGGTTCTAATTGTTGCGAGAATGCATCTAGTCTTACATACTTTGTCCCTATATTGGGGTAGAAATGGGCCAGGGCTAACAATTTTTTAAATTGTTAGTTAGTTGTATACCGTCTCTATTTTTAATACTCTGTGTTATTTGGAGCGGGCGTGACAACATAGTACTTGGTTCCGAACTAGGTGGCGACACGTTCGCCACTCACTTAGTGTTTTAAGACTGGCTATACGATAGCCGTGTTATTTTTGGTGCATTTTTGCTGCAATTAGTATGCCGTACTGAAGAGCTCTAATGAGAGCGAAACCGGTCTACGGTTCTAATTGTTGCGAGAATGCATCTAGTCTTACATACTTTGTCCCTATATTGGGGTAGAAATGGGCCAGGGCTAACAATTTTTTAAATTGTTAGTTAGTTGTATACCGTCTCTATTTTTAATACTCTGTGTTATTTGGAGCGGGCGTGACAACATAGTACTTGGTTCCGAACTAGGTGGCGACACGTTCGCCACTCACTTAGTGTTTTAAGACTGGCTATACGATAGCCGTGTTATTTTTGGTGCATTTTTGCTGCAATTAGTATGCCGTACTGAAGAGCTCTAATGAGAGCGAAACCGGTCTACGGTTCTAATTGTTGCGAGAATGCATCTAGTCTTACATACTTTGTCCCTATATTGGGGTAGAAATGGGCCAGGGCTAACAATTTTTTAAATTGTTAGTTAGTTGTATACCGTCTCTATTTTTAATACTCTGTGTTATTTGGAGCGGGCGTGACAACATAGTACTTGGTTCCGAACTAGGTGGCGACACGTTCGCCACTCACTTAGTGTTTTAAGACTGGCTATACGATAGCCGTGTTATTTTTGGTGCATTTTTGCTGCAATTAGTATGCCGTACTGAAGAGCTCTAATGAGAGCGAAACCGGTCTACGGTTCTAATTGTTGCGAGAATGCATCTAGTCTTACATACTTTGTCCCTATATTGGGGTAGAAATGGGCCAGGGCTAACAATTTTTTAAATTGTTAGTTAGTTGTATACCGTCTCTATTTTTAATACTCTGTGTTATTTGGAGCGGGCGTGACAACATAGTACTTGGTTCCGAACTAGGTGGCGACACGTTCGCCACTCACTTAGTGTTTTAAGACTGGCTATACGATAGCCGTGTTATTTTTGGTGCATTTTTGCTGCAATTAGTATGCCGTACTGAAGAGCTCTAATGAGAGCGAAACCGGTCTACGGTTCTAATTGTTGCGAGAATGCATCTAGTCTTACATACTTTGTCCCTATATTGGGGTAGAAATGGGCCAGGGCTAACAATTTTTTAAATTGTTAGTTAGTTGTATACCGTCTCTATTTTTAATACTCTGTGTTATTTGGAGCGGGCGTGACAACATAGTACTTGGTTCCGAACTAGGTGGCGACACGTTCGCCACTCACTTAGTGTTTTAAGACTGGCTATACGATAGCCGTGTTATTTTTGGTGCATTTTTGCTGCAATTAGTATGCCGTACTGAAGAGCTCTAATGAGAGCGAAACCGGTCTACGGTTCTAATTGTTGCGAGAATGCATCTAGTCTTACATACTTTGTCCCTATATTGGGGTAGAAATGGGCCAGGGCTAACAATTTTTTAAATTGTTAGTTAGTTGTATACCGTCTCTATTTTTAATACTCTGTGTTATTTGGAGCGGGCGTGACAACATAGTACTTGGTTCCGAACTAGGTGGCGACACGTTCGCCACTCACTTAGTGTTTTAAGACTGGCTATACGATAGCCGTGTTATTTTTGGTGCATTTTTGCTGCAATTAGTATGCCGTACTGAAGAGCTCTAATGAGAGCGAAACCGGTCTACGGTTCTAATTGTTGCGAGAATGCATCTAGTCTTACATACTTTGTCCCTATATTGGGGTAGAAATGGGCCAGGGCTAACAATTTTTTAAATTGTTAGTTAGTTGTATACCGTCTCTATTTTTAATACTCTGTGTTATTTGGAGCGGGCGTGACAACATAGTACTTGGTTCCGAACTAGGTGGCGACACGTTCGCCACTCACTTAGTGTTTTAAGACTGGCTATACGATAGCCGTGTTATTTTTGGTGCATTTTTGCTGCAATTAGTATGCCGTACTGAAGAGCTCTAATGAGAGCGAAACCGGTCTACGGTTCTAATTGTTGCGAGAATGCATCTAGTCTTACATACTTTGTCCCTATATTGGGGTAGAAATGGGCCAGGGCTAACAATTTTTTAAATTGTTAGTTAGTTGTATACCGTCTCTATTTTTAATACTCTGTGTTATTTGGAGCGGGCGTGACAACATAGTACTTGGTTCCGAACTAGGTGGCGACACGTTCGCCACTCACTTAGTGTTTTAAGACTGGCTATACGATAGCCGTGTTATTTTTGGTGCATTTTTGCTGCAATTAGTATGCCGTACTGAAGAGCTCTAATGAGAGCGAAACCGGTCTACGGTTCTAATTGTTGCGAGAATGCATCTAGTCTTACATACTTTGTCCCTATATTGGGGTAGAAATGGGCCAGGGCTAACAATTTTTTAAATTGTTAGTTAGTTGTATACCGTCTCTATTTTTAATACTCTGTGTTATTTGGAGCGGGCGTGACAACATAGTACTTGGTTCCGAACTAGGTGGCGACACGTTCGCCACTCACTTAGTGTTTTAAGACTGGCTATACGATAGCCGTGTTATTTTTGGTGCATTTTTGCTGCAATTAGTATGCCGTACTGAAGAGCTCTAATGAGAGCGAAACCGGTCTACGGTTCTAATTGTTGCGAGAATGCATCTAGTCTTACATACTTTGTCCCTATATTGGGGTAGAAATGGGCCAGGGCTAACAATTTTTTAAATTGTTAGTTAGTTGTATACCGTCTCTATTTTTAATACTCTGTGTTATTTGGAGCGGGCGTGACAACATAGTACTTGGTTCCGAACTAGGTGGCGACACGTTCGCCACTCACTTAGTGTTTTAAGACTGGCTATACGATAGCCGTGTTATTTTTGGTGCATTTTTGCTGCAATTAGTATGCCGTACTGAAGAGCTCTAATGAGAGCGAAACCGGTCTACGGTTCTAATTGTTGCGAGAATGCATCTAGTCTTACATACTTTGTCCCTATATTGGGGTAGAAATGGGCCAGGGCTAACAATTTTTTAAATTGTTAGTTAGTTGTATACCGTCTCTATTTTTAATACTCTGTGTTATTTGGAGCGGGCGTGACAACATAGTACTTGGTTCCGAACTAGGTGGCGACACGTTCGCCACTCACTTAGTGTTTTAAGACTGGCTATACGATAGCCGTGTTATTTTTGGTGCATTTTTGCTGCAATTAGTATGCCGTACTGAAGAGCTCTAATGAGAGCGAAACCGGTCTACGGTTCTAATTGTTGCGAGAATGCATCTAGTCTTACTACAGAGCAGTTGCGAAGGAGAAAAGTCTGAGTTTAAAATTGATGTATTTCTATATTCCAGTAACAAAAGTTTAATGTCTAATCCCTCCTCTACACTTCTTTTTAACAAATTTTTTGCAATATTAACTCCTTTTTCAGCTAATGCATTTCCTCTTGGGTAGTATGGACTTGATGTTATTATTTTAAAATTCCAAGACTTGGCAAAGTCATCAAATTCAAGCGAAGAAAATGGCATGTTGTCTGATCGCAAGACTTCTGGAATACCATGTATGGAAAATATTTGCTTAAGAATGTTTATTATAGTTTTAGAATCTTTATGCTTTATTTTAACTAACTCCAACCATTTAGAGTAATAATCTATTACAACCAAATAAGCATCTTTCCCAAAATCTAATATGTCTGTCGCAATTTTTTGAAATGGATATTCAGATGGTTTTTCAACAATCATCGGTTCTTTTGGATTCCGACTGCTAAACTTTTTACACACTGGGCAGCTCTGTACAAAATCTTGAATATCCCTATCCATTTTTGGCCAGTAAAATAAAGATTTAACACGGGATTTTGTCTTTAAAATGCCAAAATGAACTTTATGAACTTTTTTCAAAATATACTGTGTCATATTTGCAGGGACAACTATTTTATTGTCAAGAAATATCAGATCATTTTCTACACTGATCAAATCTTTCAATTGAAAATAACACTGCAGTTGATTTTCACACTTAGAAAAGGAAATCGGCCAACCTTCTTGATGAAAATATTTCAACTTACTTAATACAGTATCTTTATCTGTATGAAACTTAATTTTTTCTGTAATTTCATCAGAGACATTTATGAAATGGATTACATTATTCAATAATTTATCAGTGTCATCTTTTTTAGCTTTTGATGAAGCTCTACTTATTGCATCTGCAATATGCATCTTATTCCCAGGTACAAAGGTTACTTCAATATCATAAATGCTTATCTTCAATTTAATTCTTTGCAACCGACTGGAAGGTATTTTACAGATATCTTTGTTCATCAGAGATATTAATGGCTTATGGTCTGTCTGAATTATGACATGCTTTCCATAAACATAATTATGAAATTTTTTTAATGCAAATAAAATAGCAAGAAATTCTTTATCTATTTGACCATAGTTAACTTCACAGTCAGATAAACTTTTCGATGCATAGCATACTGGATGACCATCTTGCAAAAGGACACAACCAATTGCATATTTACTACTATCAGTTTGAATTATTAAATTTGCATCTGGATCATAGTTTTTCAGTACTGGTGTATTACAAACTAATGCTTTCAAATCATTAAAAGTCTTACCATGTATTAACTCTTCCCAAACATATTCTGAATGTTTTTTTAATAATACTCGTAATGGGTAAGTAATTTTAGCAAAATCTGGAATAAAATTTCTCAAATAATTTATAAATCCTAAGAATCTTTGTAGTGCTTTCTTATCTTTGGGGACATCATAATCTATAACTGCACTAATTTTATCAGGATCAGGTTTTACTTGGCCATTACTAAATTTATGGCCCAAGTATTTAATTTCATCCAACAGAAATTGAAACTTATTTTTATTAAATTTTATGTTAATTTGCCTAGCTCTATTTAAAACTCTTTCTAGAATTTGATTATGCTGCTCTACAGAATCAGCATATATAAGCAAATCATCTATATAAACATGAACACCATTTATGTCTTGGAAGCTTTCTGTTAAATAACGCTGAAATACTTCGGCTGATATATTTAATCCGAATGGAAGTCTTTTAAAGGAATACAAACCAAAAGGTGTAGAGAAAGTACAATATTTGGAACTTTCTTTACTTAATGGGATCTGCCAAAATGAATCCTTAAGATCCAAAACACTAAAAAATTTTGCACCTTTTAATTTTGCAGCTAAATCTTCTAATTTGGGAATTTCAAAGTAATCCTTTATGATTGAATTATTAAGATGCTTTGGATCAAGACATAACCGTAGGTCTCCATTCGGCTTTTCTACAATCACCAGACTATTTACCCATTCAACAGATTCTTTTGTTTTACAAATTATATCTAAATCACACAAACGGTCTAATTCTGTTTTCAACTTATCTTTTATTTTCAATGGCACCCGGCGAGGTGGATTTGACCACGAACTTGCATTCTTTTTTAATTTAATACAGTATTCTTGAGAAAATTTGCCAATTCCCCCAAAAACATTATTATAAGTTTTAAAGATTTCTTCTTTTGTCAAATCATTACCTGTTTTTATCTGACTAACCTTACTGACAAGGTTCAGCTTTATGCAACTTTCCAAACCCAATATAGGAGTATGATTATTTTCTACAACTACAAATGTTAACATTAACTTTCTGTCTTTAACTAGTACGTTTAAGTCAACTTCTCCCAAAACTTTAATTCTAGAGCCATTATAAGCCTCTAATTTCAAATTAACATTTTGCTTAATTCTCAATTTGTTATCGGAATTTCGACATACTGATTCAAATAAACCTAAAGGAATAATATTTACCTTGGCCCCTGTGTCCAGCTTAAATCTAATTTCTACTGACTTTTCTATAATGAGTTTTTCATACCAAGAAATAGTATTCACCAATTTAGAAGTTGTTATGGACTCACAAAAATATTCCTCTTCATTGCTTTCTTCAATATTTACTTCCTTCACATTTTTCTTCATCGTAGTTCTGCAGACACTTGCAAAATGATTTTCTATGCCACATTTTGCACATTTCCTCCCCCTTGCAGGACATCTGTTTCTATCATATTCATGGACCCTGCCACACCAACTACACTTTATTAATTCTCTGGACCACAGTCTATTCTGGGTATTAATATTTGCTTTAGGTGTTTCTAATGCCTTGTCTTCTGGATACTTTTGAATTTTATTGATACTTACTGTATCATCAGGAAGCTGACACACATTGTTTGCTTGGGCTTTCTCCAACTCAGCTACCTTGAACAACTTGACAACCTCTTCTAATGACACATTTTCCATTCTAATTACTTTTTGTTTCGTTTCATTATCTGCAGATCCAAATACAAGTCGATCTCTCACAATTTCAGATTCACTCATAAATTCACAATCTCTGGCTAATGTTTGAATATCAATAAGAAATGACTCAAACGGTTCATTTACCTTCTGGGACCTCTCATAGAATAGATATCTACAATACAAAATATTCTTCTTTGGATTACAAACTTCATGGAATTTATTTAAGACGGCCTCAAATGTCTCTTCACCTTCGACAAACTTGAAGTTATTGTAGGTTTTTAAACCATCATCGCCAATACAATTTAATAAGATGGCAATTTTTGTGTCATCAGGCTTTGATGTCAGACCTGAAGCTCTGAGGTAAATATTTAATGCTTGCTTAAACGCTTTCCAGTTTTCACCGAGATTCCCGGTCATTTTTAATGGTTTAGGCAAATTGAAACCAGACATTTTGGCGGAAAATTACAGTACACATTCACCCATCAAACAACTCGAAAATTCTTCCAACACTAGAAAACGCGTCAACTACACACTTTGGGAACTTTTACTTTGACTGCGCCATGTATTATTATGTTTTTCTTTGATTAATACACGTTATTAAAACAATTAACAACTTTATTAGTTCTGTCACAATTTACATCTTCTATCCCGATCTCTTGTCTTCTGTCATCTCCTGTCTCTTTTCATTGCTACCAACTTAACATAAAACTGCATCTTACCAACATAACATCTTAATGTAACTACTTATACTACACCCTATGTTATTGCATTTTTGTATTTTCCATCGAAATATAATACATCTTTGTAAGAAAAGAAATTCGGGACGCAGGAAGTGCGTTATGGTAGCGAATTTTCATTAAATGCTTCAAATTTTGAATCAATTTGCTATTAACCTATAAGGTTGGCCAGAAAACCAGTTTTTTCGGGAACAATTTAAGTTTACTTTCGGAAATTTTTGTACATTTTCAAACAATAAAGTTATTTTGATGAAACATGGCACATTGTTTTTAGTGAATTTTTATTAAAAAAATTCACTATTAGAGAGGTATCGATGGTGAGACTTTGCAAAAATTCTTTCAAATGAGCGCGAATTAGGAACCCTAGAACCCATATCCGGGGTCAGTTTGAATTTTTATATGCTTATATATATATATATATATATATATATATATATATATATATATATATATATATATATATATATATATATATATATATATATATATATATATATATATATATATATATATATATATATATATATATGTATCCGTCTGATAACTCAAAAAATAATTAACCGATTTAGATGAAACTCGGCAAGTGCCTTTCTTTTATTAATGGCTTGGATGAGTTCGTTGGCCAGGAAAATCGGACGGGGTTTTCCGGGAAAATTTTGAGTTTTCTTTCAAAAAAAATTTTTTTTTCCGAAAATTTCGATAAAATTTGGTCTACATATTGCTTTGGGAAATACCTAACTATGTGCCAAAATTCAGCTTTCTAGGGTTACAGAAAATTGAGCTATTCAAATTTGAAACATGTTTAAATCATAAGTATGTGGTTGCTGTTGGTTATTTATATTTCTATTGATCGCAGCTTCAAAATCTCGTATTATTCAATGACTTTGTAGTTCTCATTCTCACTTTTATTGACTAACATTTCAATTCTTGGTGCTCAATGGTTTTATATTTTTACGTTTGACCAGCAGATGTCGCTCACTGTAAACATTGTTATTATTAATAAATGCATAAGTCAATTCGTAGCGTGTTGAATCGGTAACGTGAAAATACTAGGCGGTCCAAGTCGCAGATAGAGGTTCCATCGCAGTTGCAGTAAGATCCTCCATGCCAGTTCGATGCAGATGAGATTTATATCTACCGTGGTTAAATCTCATTCTAATTATGGTAGTTGAAGTTTTTCTTGGTAAATTGAGATCTTTAATTTGATTTTCTAAAGACAATTGCGAGTAGAGCAAGCTATCTCTGTTATTTGATTTTAGTGAATTTTTATTTTAAAAAAAATCACTAATAGAGAGGTATCGACGGTGAGACTTTGCAAAAAATTTTTCAAATGAGCGCGAACTAGGACCCCTAGAACCCATATCCGAGGTCAGTTTCAATTTTTATATGTTTATATATATATATATATATATATATATATATATATATATATCTATATATATATATATATATATATATATATATATATATATATATATATATATATATATATATATATATATATATATATCCGTCTGATAACTCGAAAAATAATTAACCGATTTCAATGAAACTCGGCAAGTGCCTTTCTTTTAATAAGGGCTTGGATGAGTTCGTTAGCCAGGAAAATCAGACGGGGTTTTCCGGGAAAATTTTGAGTTTTATTTCAAAAAAAAAATTTTTTCTCCGAAAATAACAAAGCTGTTTTAATGAAATTTACATGTATTGCCTTGGGATAGACCTTACTAAGTAACAAAATTTAACTTTCTCAATTTATCAAAAATTGAGTTATTAAAATTTTATATTTTCTTTCAAAAAATTTTTTTTCTCCAAAATTTACAAAGTTATTTTAATGAAATTTGGTGGATATCTTGTCCTAAGAAAGACCTTACTACATACCAAAATTAAATTTTCTAAGTTTATAGAAAAATTTGTTATTCAAATTTGAAGCATTTAATAAAAATTCACTACCATAACGCACTTGCTGCGTCCAGAGTTTTACTATATAGATTATACTGGTAACCAAATTTAGTGCCTGCTTTCTTAAAAAAACACACATTATTGCTATTAAAAAATAGTTTTATGAAAATTCACTACCATAACGCACTTGCTGCGTCCAGAGTTTTTTTCCATGTCCACATTTTGAACATTGTTATTTTCATGGTCAAAATCAAGCTTTCTGCCTTGTACATTACACCAGCCACAGTTACAAGCCGTGAAATATGAAATCTGGCAACGCCTCAACTAGTCCTACGGTTACAGACTTAACAAGAATTAGTGGCTAGGAGAACCTGCTCAGTCTAGAGTTTACAATTGACAGCTTATACATATTCCAAATTAATATTAAAACTAAAACCTAATCTAACCACAACACAACTTATGCTCTTGCAAGACCTCTCAGTATCATCTTCAATCTTTCACTTTATTCAGTCATTTTTCTGGAGGCCTTTAAAATCTCTGATGCTCTTCCTGTCTTTAAGTCGGGTAGTTGATCACATGTGATAAATTATAGGCATGTTTGTACCAGTTCCGTCTTATCAAAAGTATTTGAGATGACCGTGATGCCGGTTCCCAAATTTCCTTCAAACATGTCATTGTTGAACAACAACATAGTTTCTCTACGGGTAGGTAGAGGTAGACTACAAGCTTGTTTTATTTTACTAATTATATAATTTCATCAACACTGACGAGGGGTATAAGAATGTTCACGAGTTGTTTCTTTATTACTTTCATTTATATTTTCCACTAGGTAAGATATATAGTGTTACAAAGCACTTCAATAGATGTAGGTGCGGTGTTGCCACATCTCCAGAACTTCCCCAACATCTGCGAATTTTTGCACAATCTGGCAACACCGCCTCCCCACCCCCTGAGGGTGCCTGGGGTGACCCCCCACAGGCGAAGTCTCAACCCTCTAGGACCAAAAATAACGAAGTTACCAACTTGTACCCCGTCGGAACGGATAACTGAGGTCTGCGCATTCCGAGCACCCTGTATATATACCCTGTATACGCAGAGACCACTTACACCCTGTATACGCAGAGAGATCTTATAGTACGAGAAACACCTCTTGTGTAACATAGGAGTGATGACCACATTTGGATCATCCTGTATATACATCCCCCTGTATACACACTGGGCCGATCTGTATTCACAGAACCTTCTAGCAAAAGAAAGTCCTGGAATATTCTGGAATGGAACGCTCGCGAAACAAGGTGGAAGGTATGACGTGTATATAAAGACGAAAGCAAGCCAGGGCAGTTCAGTTCAGTTAGAGAATGTTGAAGTGACTCGAAGAAACAGTAACTAGTGTGAAGAGTAGCGACTGTAGTTTCAGTGTATTAGTGACTTTTGTCCAAATTAGTGATTGTAAGGCCAGATAAACTAAGTGCTTTGTGAGAGAGACATTCTAGACCCTTATTGTATTCATATTTAGAGAGTAAATAAAGTTGTTTTGTTAAAATTAAAAGTCTCACTTATCTAGAACCCGGAGAAAACGCAACAATAGGAAACAATCAAAGGGCCGTGAGTGGGTTACTTCTGAGGTCAGAGCCTCTAGTTCAAGACTTTAAGACCTATTTTTATTGAGAAGTGTTTCTCCTTAGATGGATAATTCTTACAGGGCTGCAAGGGCTGCTCATAAAAAACTTGTAAGATGTAAGGATTCTGGCTTCTGATAATCCGACTAAAGCCGCATGGCATCTGATTTCGGAACTAAATGGCAAGCAGGTCAATGAACATAACAATATTGTAATACGACACGAAGAGAGGCTAGTTACGGATCCAAGGGAAATCGCTAACTTATTCAATTCGTTCTCTGTAGAAGCACCTAAAAATATTATTAAAAACATTCCTAAGGACTTAACTCCTTTAAACGCTTCGACAAAACCCAATAACAAAACAATGTATTTACTGCCTTTTAGTGAAGACGACTTGTATATTTTGTTAATAAAAAATAAATAAAAAGTAAGTCTTCGTGCAGTCGAGGCGAAATTCCACCTTTTTTAGTTAAGAAAGTTTTAAGACATATTATAAAGCCTCTTACCTGCTTAGTAAATCTTTCTTTTGAGTCGGGTATCTTTCCTAGTGACCTAAAGGTTGGTAAAGGCTTTCCTTTAATAAAAAAGAATGATCCAACTATTTTGAACAACTATCGGCTGATTACATTATCTACGACTTTTTCAAAGGTATTTGAATATAGCTATCTAAATCGCTTGGAACAATTTTTGCACACGTATGGTATATTGTCTGCCTGTCAGCATGGCTTTAGAGAGGGTCGCTCCACTACAACGGCTCTCATTGACTTCTATCAGGGCTTAGTCACTTGTTTGGAGGCTGGCGAGTGCCCTGTTGGAATTTTTTGTGATCTCAGCAGGGCCTTCGATTGTGTTGGCCATAGGGTGCTGTGTGACAGGCTTTACTGTTATGTTTTGAGAGGTAATGCGCTTGACTGGATTGACTCTTACAGAGAACAGTATACTGAGATAAAGTTCAAGACATCAGAACGAATAAGTAGGGTATGTTCTGAGCGTGTTGTTGTTTCTACTGGTGTGCCTCAAGGCTCAGTACTGGGCCCTATTCTTTTTACCCTTTACGTCAATGAGCTTGATAATGTATCTCCTAATGCGCATTTTACTCTATATGCGGATGATACATCTCTAATCGTTTCTAAAAAGACAGATGATGTGTTGAGTAATAAATGTCATCATGTTTTTAATAACTTAAAGAGTTGGTTCTCTCGGTGTCTGATATATTTTAATTCATCGAAGACAGAGATGGTGAGATTCCATCCGCGTCAGAGGGAAGTTGATATACTTAGTGTGGGTGTTGACAATACTTATCTAACGTGTGTCAATAACTACAAGTTCCTTGGAGTACACGTTGATGAACATCTCAACTGGAAGTTGCACTGTACGACGTTGGTTTCAAGGCTTGCATCTCTTAATTTTTTATTTATTAATATAAGAAATGTTTTGACTGACAAGCAATTAATATCTTTATACTACAGTTATATTGATTCTAGACTGAGGTACGGTATATGTTTGTGGGGTAATTCTACCTTGCTGCATGATGTCTTTATCGCTCAAAAAAGAATAGTATGCTCTATTTTCAACATAGGAAGGATGACGTCTACTAGTCATAAAATTTTAACTGTGATATGTTTGTATATTTTGGAGTTGTGTATATATGTTTTTAAAAATGGTGATAAATTTAGACTAAACAGTGATGTTCATACCTTCAGTACCAGACAGGCTTGTAACTTTTATGTTCTGTATGCTAGAACTAAGATGATAAAAGACTCTCCAAACTGTATTGGATTAAAAATATTTAAATCATCTTCCTAATAATTTAAAAAATATCCAAAATGTTAAGGTGTTTAAAAGTCAAGTTTCTTCTTTTCTATCAGACCAGTGTTTTTATACGTTAAATAAATATTTTAATGTTGGAAAAAATTAATTATTGTAAAAGGCTGACAAATCCAATGTAGCTTGTATGCTGTCACAATGGATAATAAAGGTATTATTATTATTATCATTAGAAAGTGGTGGTTTTAAAGGGGAAGGTAAAAATTAGTTTATTAAAATAATAGAAATTCTATAATTATTTTTTGTTGTTAAAATATTGGAGAAAAATTAAATGTTATTGATTTATTGTTTGTTTTGTACCTTTAAGTAATTTTAAGTAATTTATTACTTTTACGAGGTTTTGTACCAAAAAGTAGACAGTTTTTTGAAATACGATTTTTTTGTACGCTTTATTACAGTTAAGAAAGAGAGACTATAGGTTTAAATAAAAGTAATGTTGTAATATGATTTTTTATTTATTTTGAAATACATAAAAAAGTGGTAAAAATAGTTGAATAGGTAACTGAACACTTTAAAAGAACATTTAAAATTATTACGCTTATTCTTAATCAATGAGGTAAATTGTCATCAAAATCCTAGTATTTTTTATCGAGGACGGTCTTTAAAGCTTGCAAATGGTCATATTTTTCTTGTTCAATTTTCTGCTCAGACTTATCCAAAGGAGTATCATCATTTTTTTATAAGCGACTATTCCCATGCAGCACAAGATATTCTCAGAATGTTCTCACAATGTGAGAACATTCTTTTTTCAGAATATTTGTTTCAGAATGTTCTAATAACATTTATGGAATTTCAAACTTCAATCTTGAATATTCTGAGTACATTCATTCAATCACATCCTAAGAAAATTCTTCATCAATATACTGAGAATATTTGAATAGATTATTATTCTGAATATTCGCTTAGAATGTGCTTGAGATGTCCTTATAATATTATATAACTTTAAAATTTAATGAAAAAGATAGATGATTGCGGTATATTGGTGAGAATTATAATAGTAACTATTGTGCATGTTTGATTCTGTTACCTGTCTATGGTAAACACATTGTATATTTAGGCAATCCATTCTTTAGGCATAGAGCGCATGTCCATGCCGACGGGAGGGAAGGATGGCAAGATGGCCGCTAGACGTAAATGAAAATTCATGTCAAAAGAATGGTCTGTGGTCAATGTTGTATAACGTTCTATTCTAACACAATTAATTAAAGATAATAATGTGCCGTGAACAGTGTGTAATTGCAAACATAAATCCATAGTACAGAAGCAATTAAAACATGGTGTCAGGTTATCTAACACGCACCAAGTAAAGAAACAAGTTTTAAAGCATCTCCTGTCGTTGACACTGACGATGGGTTTACCAGTTTTGCTTGGGACTGGATCACCTTACGAATTAGGTACACCTACATTTTATAATATGTAACTAAAAATTGTTATGTTCAATAGCACCTAAGTCATGTAATATAAACCACCAGCACCATTTTATGTGGATGGACTGAAGAAGTGCAAGAATACTGCAAATCTATAGAATTGTCTAAGCAACATCTGGGGCTTTTTACTCATGTGGAAGAAGTTAATGCTGTAAGAAGTATCACTATAAAGTGCAGAAAATGTGGACCTGAACATATGGTGGGAAGATGAATGTACAATAAAACTTGCAATTTATCAGATACGGACTCACTTTGCCAAAGTATGCCTTTACAACCGGAATATCCAAGCTGTTGGTGACAACATCGGGATATGGAATTAGCTTTAGAAGTAAAAATCAAGTCCTCGTGAGACATTGACGCCCGAGGATATGCTCACCAGACTGAGACGAATGAATGGTGGGCTGAACACTCGGGAGTGGACCGTACTACACCGAGTGGCGACGGGACCATCAGGACAGACATGGACATTTTCGGTCGACGAAATGTCCATGAACACGCTGGAGGGAATTGGCTTCAGACCATTATATGGCTTCGGGCGGGTCTTGTTCCGGCCGGGGGTTAGGGGGTCTGCGACTGAGCCTAAACCCACAGCCTCTGCTACCAGCTTCGCCTGTAAACCTGAGGCGACAGGTGCGGGCCCTTCCGGGAGTGGTGGGGGATCAATCCCCCCGTCAGTACCCTCGTGTAGTGGCACCGAGGTGGAAGGTAGCTCCAACAAAAAAACTGGCCCCAAGAGAGGAGGTGGCAGGACTCAACCTTCCACCGGACCCTCCAGAGGGAAACAATAGGGGAAAGGAAAGTCCACCCCTGGGATTACTACCAAAGGTAGACCCTCCTATATGAAGCTTGGTAATCGAGCTTCTAAAAAGGAGGAGAAACCTGCACCCTAAATCCCTATACTTTCGAGCTCCTTAACCTTAATCATTATCCTTTACACACACCTATCCCCACCCCCATGCCCACTATAATGTAAGGTGCATTCAAGCTAATTTGCATCATGCTAAGGCTGCGACATACCTCCTATGAAATTAAAGGAAGAGCAGATTGATATTGCACTTCTCCAAGAGCCCTGGACCGCCAATTCGGAACGAACTAAAGGGCTGGGTAACACTTCTGGTAAGATAGTAGAGGTGGGCACTGGTACCAACCCCAGAGCCTGTATCTGGATCAGAAACAACTTGCAGTATTTTATACTTTCAGAATACTGCACCAAGGCATCCATCCATCTCGTGATCACATCCGGGGGGACCAGGCTGGAAGTAGTGGCCTGATCGGCCTATTTCCCTGGAGACAGAGATGCAGATCAACTACCTCCAGCAGATGTGCGGAAATTGATCGCCTACTGCAAGAGGAACAACTATCACCTCGTAATGGGGTGTGATGCGAACTCCCATCACTTAGCTTGGGGGAGCACGGACACTAACAGACGAGGTGAGTCACTATTTTAATACTTATTAGGGGAAGAGCTAGTAGTCAACAACATAGGTTCGGAACCCACCTTTCTTACAGCTAATCGGAGAGAGGTTTTAGATATTACGATCAGATCAAGGATTTTGAGCTCAAAAATCCTCAAATGGAGGGTGTCGTCTGAACCCTCATGTTCTGACCATGCCCATATCCTATTTGATATTGAAACAGGCACTAGACCTGTGGTGGAGTATCGAGACCCGACGAGGACGGATTGGGAGGGGTACAAACAGTCCCTCGCCGCCAGAATTGGGTCCGCTATCCCCACAGTGAGGGATCGTGATGAGATTGAGATTGCGGCTGAACAGGTTAGGGAAGCTATAGTCTCTGCATATCACGAAAACTGCCCACTAAGGTCAAAGAGAGACAGTCGGGGGTCTACTTGGTGGAATAATAACCTCGATAAACTACGAAGAGAAGTTAGACGTCTCTTCAATCGTGCTAAGATTACAGGCAACTGGGAGCAATATAAAACCGCTCTAACACGCTATAACAAAGAGATAAGGGACGCTAAGAGGGAGTCCTGGAGGAGGTTCTGCGGGGACATTAATAATATGCCCAGCATTTGTTGGACCAGAACCGGTGCTGGGGATAACATCTTGCACAGCAAAACGCACCTTAAAGACCTGGACAGAAAGAATGACAATCCAATATTGGCAAAATCTTCCAGGATTAGCCCACTCTAAGGCCTTCATAAATGGCCTGTCTGAGTCAAGGGCTAAAAAGCTTCTAGAGTTGAACAGACAACAACTGAGAACTCTAGTCGGCCTGTATACAGGACACTGCCGCTTGCGGCACCACATGCACCGTATTGTGGTCGGTCAGGAGACCGAGTGCCGGCTGTGCATGGAGAATGAAGAAATAGCAGAGCACGTGCTGGGTTACTGTCCGGCAGCGGACAGGACTAGATACCTGCTCTTTGGCAAGGTAAAGCTTGCTCCAGAAGACCTGGATCAACTTTCGCCCACAAAGATTATCGACCTCTGCAGGAGGCTGGATTTGTTGGGCGAAATATAGACTTTAGGCGTGAGCCACAATAGACCTTAAGGTCGCGGTGGAGGGCCGATATGGCCCACTCACATACAAACCTAACCTAAGTCCTCGTGAGCAGAGCAGAAAGCAACAATACAACGGAAGGGTCAAAAGGTCTGATCGATGACTTTCAGTTGTAGTTTTGTGTAAATGCAAGTGAGTGTGATTTTGTGGCATGTTCTGTCCAATTTAGTTGTATTCTATAAAGGTGTAAGTACTATTGTGTAATGCAATTCCTTTAATACCACACTGAAAGCTTGTAGGATCAATAGTCTAGTCAAATTTCAAGTTACTTCAGTGGGGTAACCGCAATTATTAATCTCGGAAACTTTGTATTTGGCTCTTAAATGTTCTGGCAACTCTAAGAACTGTATCTTTATTTATTTGATTTTATGTTATTGCAATTTTAATTGTTTTTATTAATATTTTATTCAGAGATTTCTTTGTATTTGTTATAGGTACATACTTAACCCGAATAAATCTGCAATACTCGAATTGTTGACTTATTATGTATCTGAACTTGAGTTTACAGGTGTGAGGTGTGTGTAGCCACTGGAACAATATGGTAACCTACACAAGGGTGAGTGACTGAAGTTCTAATTCTAGCCTGTTGGGCTTGCTTATAAGAAAATATATATAAGAGGCCAGTTAAATGGTGGAAAATCAGTACATTTTGAAGATAAATCCAATATTTCATATCTTTGCATTTTCTTAATTTCTGTATCATTCAAAAAATGTATACAGGGTGTTTCGCATAAGAACCAAGACAGGGCAGGGGCATGTAGGTAAACGTAAAATATGGTGATTTAACGCAACTTACCCCTATATTAAGTTGCACCCCTGAGAAGTTATAGGCCTTCGAAGTGGGGTTTCAAATTTCGAAAAAATCAATATCTGTAATACTTTTAACTTAGAAAAACCAAATTTAGTACCCGTTTTGAGTATACCAAGAGTTAATCAATGGTAAGTAGAGTTCAATTAAGGAATTTGAAAGGGTTGATTAGGGGTGATGCAGCCTTAAAATGTCACAATTTTTTAACAGATTGGTGGATTTAAGAAAATATTTCATTTTATGGGGAATTTAAATCTAAAACTTTGTTACTCCTGTTATTTTCAAAAAACTTTGTTTACAAGAAAAACACGAATAAGTAAAGAAACATATTTTATCAATCCTACTAAAAATCATCGAAAATTAAATATTTGCCAATAAACTTATGTATAGGTCAAATTTTGAGGTCAGACTTCGCGAGCCCGCGAATGTGCAGGGAAAACAACTTCACAGTGGAAATCCCTGATCGCGGGGCATGGCGGGAGGAGACACCGGGCATACCACGGGACGCGCTCGTCTGGTTCACGGACGGATCTGGCGGGGAGCGTGGGACGGGGGCAGGTGTTTACTCGGAAGGACCGAGGGTAAGTCACAGTATTTCCCTCGGAGCCCATGCAACGGTGTTTCAGGCCGAGATGTACGCCATCCTGCACTGTGTGCGGGAGAACAAGAGGAGGGGCTACACCAACAAGCGGATCCTCATAGCCACAGACAGCCAGGCAGCCCTTAAGGCACTAAGTAGCCCACGGGTAAATTCCTGGCTGGTGAGTGAGTGCCGAGACGAGACGAGCGACCTGGCTGGGCAGAATGAGGTGACCCTCATCTGGGTGCCGGGTCACTCGGGGGTCAAAGGCAATGAAGAAGCTGACAGTCTCGCAAAGAGGGGGTCAGCAGAACCATTTATGGGACCAGAACCGGCTCTGGGCGTGTCAAAGAGCACTGCCAGGGGAGCCATTAAGTCCTGGGTCAAAAACCAACACAAGGTGTACTGGGCGGACTGTCCAGGGCTCAGACATGGGAAGTCAATAATTGACGGACCCAGTTCAAAGAGAGCTGTGGAGCTGCTAAACCTTAGCAGAGGACAGCTCAGAAACACAACAGGTCTCTTGACGGGACACATGGCCGTCAAGAAACACCTACATAAAATGGGGCGGTTCGAAGGGGACCTCGCATGCAGACTCTGCGGCGAGGGGGAGGAATCAGCCCAGCACATCTTGTGCGAGTGTATAGCTCTGGACCGGAAAAGACAACTGATCTACGGTCACTCTAGACCGGAGACAGAGCAATATAAAACTTCACCCTACCAATCGCTGTGCAGACTAGTTCAAGGCACAGTGATTTTGGAATGGGTGGAGTAAGACTAGGGGTATGCACAATCAACCAAGGGTTGCGGTGCTATCGGGGCGGCAAGGCCGCGGACGAGCCCTGAGGGAACAAAAAAAAAAAAAAATAGGTCAAATTTGACAATCAGGAAAAAAGTGCGAATAAGTATAATTTATTAGAAAACAGACAACTCAAACAACAGAAATAAAAAAATTGCTATCGATAAGTTAAAGAAATTCTTCAACATGATAATTTCACAGGCATCTATTGAATTTTTGATGATTTTAAGTAGCATTGATAAAATATGTGTCTTTAGTTATTCGGGTTTTTCATGAAAACGACAAACGTTTTTTGAAAAATAACAAGAGTAAAAAAGTTTTATAATTTACTTCCTCATAGAATAAAGTAATAATTTTTTAGATACGCCAATAGGTTAAAAAATTCTGGCACATTTTATGGGTGCGTCACCACTATTCAACCCTTTGCAATGCTTCAATTGAACTCTACTCACTAACGATTAATGCTCTTGGTACACCCAAAACATGTACCAAATTTGGTTTTTCTAAGTTGAAGTATTAAGTGATATTGATTTTTTTCGAAATTTAAAACCCCACTTTGAAGGCCTATAACTTCTCAGGGATGCACCTTAGTATAGGGGTAAGTAGCGCTGCTCTCTGTCGTCTCTTATGCGAAACATCCTGTATATACTTTTTAAAAACGCAATGTTCCCATATTTCTGAATATCCTTCCTCCGATGTCACTATTCTTGGTGACTTCAATGTCCATAATAAGGAATGGCTAGGATCTTCAAAAACCGATCCACAAGGGAGAGCAGCGGAGGCCTTTGCAGTCAGCAATTCTTTAGCCAATATGGTTCAGCAACCTACTTACTTTCCTCGTATCCCAACACACAGCTCAAATCCCTTGGATCTCCTTCTTACTACACAACCTGAATGCTATAAGATATCAGTCACCGCCCCCCTTGGGCGCTCAGACCACGGCATGGTCACTGCTTCCTGCGCAATGCAACCCGAGGTCACACAGTCATCACACCGACCTATCGTTTGGCACTACAACTCCGCAAACTGGGACGAAATGCGGGATTACTTTTCCTCATTTCCATGGGCGTCTGTCTGCTTCTCTCATCCTGACCCCTCTGATATCTCACAAAACGTCACCGAAATTATCCAAGCTGGCATGGAATTATTTATCCCACGTACACAGAAAACCTCTTCAGCCACTGAAAAGCCCTGGTTCTCTAAATCCTGTGACAAGGCCAGACTTGGAAAGGTCAAAGCTCACAAAACGCTTCTACACAATCCCAGTCAAGAAAATCGTCAAGCATTTAACGACGCAAGAAACCGCTATGTCCGCACTCTTTCTGAGGCAAAAAACTCGTTTAATAACCACATCAAAAACAAAGTCCTCTTAAGCTCCAACGGCGGCAAACCCTTCTGGACTCTTGCTAAATCTATTGGGAATAATTTCTGCAAAAGCACGTTCCCACCTCTTGTCTCAGGGGATGAAATTGTTTCTACCGCCCTGGGCAAGGCTGAACTTTTTGCTTCGTTGTTCTCCGGCAATTCTACTCTCAACCCACCTCCAAATGTTCAACCACCAACAGTCCCCAATGTCGCGCATAAAATGACGGATATCATTTTCAAAACTAAAAAGGTACGAAAGACGCTCTCTTCTCTTAATACCAGGAAAGCCTCTGGCCTTGACGAGATCCCAGCAATTGTTCTCAAAAAATGCGCACCAGAACTTGCTCCTGTCCTGACTCGTCTGTTTCAAATATCTTATAATAAAGGCATATTCCCTAGTAACTGGAAAACTGCTCGAGTACAACCCATCCCCAAGAAAGGATCCAAAGCGCTTCCCAGCAACTACAGGCCCATTTCTCTCTCGTCTCTAAAGTGATGGAAAAGTATATAAACACCGAATTACTAAAATTTCTTGAAAAACACAGTCTAATCCACGACAGGCAGTATGGATTCCGTCAGCGCAGATCGACTGCCGACCTCCTTTCCTTTGTCACCCATTCTTGGAACAAGTCTATGGAACAACACGGTGAATCCCAGATTGTTGCTCTAGACATATCCAAAGCATTCGACCAGGTCTGGCACGCAGCGCTGCTTAATAAACTTCCGGCCTATGGCCTACCACCAAAACTCTGTATGTGGACAGCAAATTTCCTCTCCAACAGGAGCATATCTGTTGTTGTGGATGGCCATTCCTCTAAACTGTATCCAATTAATGCAGGAGTTCCTCAAGGTTTAGCTTTAGCCCCTACTTTGTTTCTTCTCCACATCAATGACCTCCTCTCGAGCACATCCAACCCAGTTCACAGCTACGCGGACAACAGCACCCTCCATTCAAATATACAATATTCTAAGCCTGTCCCTTTAGCCCAATTAGATGAGGATCGCAGACTCATGGAGGGTTCTGTCTCCGTGGATCTCCAAAAAATGTTAGACTGGGGAAGTAGAAATCTTGTACAATTCAACCCCGCCAAAACTAAGTCTTGCTTTCTTTCTCACAAGAGATACACCAGCACTAGACCCATCACAATGAACAACCAAGTTATTCAAAGTAATGAGTCCTTTTCTCTTGTTGGCATTTCTGTGGATCGAAATCTTAATTGGCACCAACATGTCACATCAATTGCAGAAGCGGCTGCTAAGAAATTAGGTTTCCTCTTCCGGGCACGCAAATACTTTTCACCAGCTAATCTCTATACCTTGTATACTTCACAAATAAGGCCAATCCTCGAATACTGCTCCCACATCTGGGGTGCAGCTGCCGCTTCTACACTCGCTATCCTGGACTCAATTCAAAAGAGAGCTATACGTCTCATCGGTGACCATACCCTCACCCAAAGGCTGCAATCCCTTGCCCACCGACGTGCCGTTGGTGACCTCTCTCTCTTTTATAGATATCTGCACGGGCACTGCTCAGAGGAGCTTTCCTCCATAGTTCCCTCACCTGCTGCTCCCAACAGATCCACCAGGGGAACAGAGCGAATGCACCCTTTTACTGTCCAGGTCACCAGACATAGAACATCTTGTTATGCCCGCTCTTTTGTCCCGAGGACTTCCAAGTTGTGGAATTCCTTGCCGGCACATCTTTTTCCTTCTCCTCCGAACCTTCAAGTCCAGAATTAACAACCTGCCTCTTTCCTCCTTGTCAACACCCACGGTACGATAGTATTTAGGCTGTAAGCCCTCGTGGTGTGTGAAAATTAAAAAAAAAAGAGTATATGTATGAACATTTTGAGAAGATTCATTGAATGTTCGTGGAACATTTTTAGAAGATACCGGGAGCTCCTAAGAATATTATAAATAACATTCTAAGAACCTTTTAGGATGACAGAATCTGTCCCATTCTCATGTTCATAGAATGTTCTATGAATATATATTGTACCTTGTGAGAATGTTCTGGGGATGTTTGAATATTCTTTCGAAACATTCCTGGTATATTCTCAGAATGTGTCTGTGCTGTCTGGGTTGATACTCTTTGTGGCAGTAGTGTAAAATTATCAGAATAATTGATTTTAAAGTAAATTTTTGCCGATGGGGTATATTTGAAGCCACAGACATTACTCACTAATGGGTCTCCAGGTTTTCTACCAGGTCGTATAATAATAATAATTTATTTACTGATAATATACACTTTGACTTTTATTAGACAATATAACAATATTAACATTGACATTTTCCCCCACAATCAACAAATAATAATAAACCGATAAAGTCAGAGACTGTGTGTCGGTAAACTTCAACATACATTTGCCTACCTTGTAGGTGATTGAAAGGAATCCCGAACTAAACTCTCATCGTCATAGGCGGAACTAGCCATCTGGCTTGGAGGGGGCCTAGGTTGGGCCTGTAATTGCCACTTGGGATCTTTTAAAAAGGAAAATGAATGTTGATCATAAAAGACACCAACTTTGTTGATCAAAACGTTTAATATCGATGAAATAATACATAACTACAAAGTAATAGCAATATTCACTATACCTACAAAGTATACAAATAAAAACTATGAATTAAAACTCTGGACGCAGCAAGTGCGTTATGGTAGTGAATTTTCATAAAACTATTTTTTAATAGCAATAATGTGTGTTTTTTTTTAAGAAAACAGGCATCACATTTGGTTACCAGTATAATCTATATAGTAAAAACAATGTGCCATGCTTCATCAAAATAACTTTATTGTTTGAAAATTACAAAAATTTCCGAAAGTAAACTTAAAGTGTTCCCGAAAAAACTCGTTTCTTGGTCAACCTTATAGGTTAATAGCAAATTGAGCTATTCAAATATTTAGCATTTGATCAAAATTCGCTACCATAACGCACTTACTGCGTCCAGATTTTTTTTTCTTACAAACATGCATTATATTTCGATGGAAAATGCAAAAATGCAATAACATAAGGCGTGTTTGATTATATATAAAAAAAAAGAAAATTTGTATCACCAACGACTTATGAGCCACCCTGTGATTGTAGAAATATTTTTTTAAGATGTCGCTCAAGACACCCTATAATTAATATATACAATTTTTTTTTCATATCTTGTATGAAAACAGATATATTGAGCTTTATTGATTTTTTTTACGAAAATTCTACAAAAATTATATACCATTAACGATAAACTCTATAGCTAAGACTACTGCCAAGCATCAGAGAAAGGGTCTATTTGAAATGAATTTTCTGGAAACATTTTATTAAAATGAAGGACAATAACGGTTGAAACCAAGACATCAGGGCTTGTAAAACATTCTTCTTGAGACATTTTATTTCCATAGCCAGTATTAGATTCAAGTTCTTTTCCTAAATGTTGCCAATTTTGACGTTTAAATCGCAACTTTGACGTTTTGTGAAAAACCCCAATTTTATTTGTTTAAATGCCTATAACTTTTTTTTCTTCTGACCTACAGAGCTAAATTTTGGTAGGTAGCTTGCCTATAATGATATAAACCCGCGTATAAAATTTGGTTGCCCTTACTTTGTTAATTTTGGAGATATAAATTTTTTTCGAAAGAAAACTCAAAATTTTCCGGGAAAACCTTGGCGGATTTTCCTGGCTAACGAACCTATCCAAGCCACTTGCGAAAGGAAGGTACTCACCAATTTTGACGTTTAAAATCGGGATTTTGACGTTTTGAGGAGAACCCAAATTTATTTTTGTTTAAATGCCTGTAACTTTTTTGTCCTTTAACCTACGGAGCTAAATTTTGGTATGTAACTTGCCTATAATGATATAAACCCGTGTATGAAATTTGGTTGCCCTTACTTTGTTAATTTTGAAAATATAAAAAAAATCGATTTTTTTCGAAAGAAAACACAAAATTTTCCGGGAAAACCTCAGCGGATTTTCCTGGCTAACGAACTTATCCAAGCCACTTGCGAAAGGAAGGTACTCACCAAGTTTTATCAAAATCGGTCCATTATTTTTTAAGTTATAGGTGTCCCATAAATATATATATATATATATATATATATATATATATATATATATATATATATATATATATATATATATATATATATATATATATATATATATAAACATATAAAGTCTGAAACTGACCTCGGATATATGTTCTAGGGGGCCTGATTGGCGCTCATTTGAAGAAATTTTTTCAAAATTCAAAAGTCGGGATCTCCTCATTAGTGATTTTTTTTAAAGAAAATTCACTAAAATATATATAATGAAAATCTATTAGACAAACGACAAAAATCAGATTTTAAAGGATTCCACTTGTGGTTGCTTTTAAAACGTTTTCATCTAACTACCGGTTTTTTTAAAATCTCTAATGGCTGCTGCGTAACAACTGACGACTAGACAGTACGTATATTGCACTGACCGCCGAACACTGGTCGTTTGTTGTTTGTGATTTGTGAAGAAAAGAGATTGATAGAGGCGATACAAGAGGGCGCAGAGCACACGTGGTTTGGGAACTTACAGAGCGGATTTATAATACTCGTATTTCGGAAGTCAATATAAGTCAGCTATTTCCTAGGGGGTACTAGCGAGGTCTAGGTGGGGCCCGGCCTCCCTAGGCCTCCCTGTAGTTACGCGGCTGCTCATCGTGAACAAAAGAAGATTACCACCACAGAGAGATACCTACACACATACGCAATCCTATATACTCACTCACTCTCTCTCTCTTTCTCCTAAACACACACACATGCACACAAATTTTGCAAATCCTTCTATTACAATTTTCAAACCAATGCAGCGGCTTTTCAAATCGACACTCGACAATATACATTTTGATTTTTTAACAACAAATAACAATATTAACATAGAATTTTTTTCCACGGTTATCCGTTTCCCCGTTTTTTCTACACAATCAGCAAATAATAAACCGACAAAGTCAGAGACTGTGCATCGGAAAAATTCAGTATAGATTTGCCTACCGTGTAGGTGATTGAACTGAAATGTGTCCCGAAACCAAACTCTCATAGTGAACAAAAGGAGATTACCACCACATCTACCCACACACATTCGTAATCCCATACACCCGCATACTCTCTCTCTTAAACGCACACACACACGCACACATATTTTACAAATCCTCCCATTACAATTACTAAACCAAATCAGCTATTTTTCAAATCGACAATACTTCGCACTAATTTTCGTGTCACTGTAAAGAGCCAAGTTTTTACTGTATTTCTGAAAACGAACTCCGATCTTAATTTTTTTATTTTTAGTGGTAGTATGTTGTACAACCTTGGGATAATAAAGGTATAATACCTCTACCCCACCGTTTTATGCACTCTAGGAACATTCATGTACTGTTCTCTTCCCTCTCCATGGACGATGGGAAGAAGTGGAAGGGTTGAAAGAACAAATGAAGATGATGATGATAGGCACAGAACTCACACATAAAGAACTGACAGAACAGGTGATGGGCCAGACTGATAGAACTCAACCAAGAAGTGTTACTGGAATGTCCCCAGTTCAAAATTGCCCGGAAGAAGATATGCCAGCCGTGCAGCAGCCTCATGGAACCTTAAAGCCGCCGACTTTTGACGGAGAAACATCGTGGCCCATGTACAGAAGGCAATTTGAGGCGGCAGCTCTCAGCAATAGGTGGAGTGAACAACAGGCAGAAACTGCTCTAATTCTCTCTCTTCGAGGTAAAGCCGCAGAAATCCTCCAAAACATCCCGGAGTCGAAACAGCAAAACTACTTAGCAGTGATACAGGCCCTAGATTTGAGATATGGTAACAAGTACATGAGCCAGCAGGTCTACTAGACACAACTAAAGACAACAGTCCAGAAGCCAAATGAGACTGCAAGAATTTAGTGCCAAAGTGGAGAAACTTGTGCGACTGGCGTATCCCCAAGCCCCAGGGGAATTTGTCAACCAGATCACCGTCCAGACCGTCATCGATGGGGTACTTGACAACGAAATGCCTCAAGCTTTGAGGCTCTGAAGGTCCAAAACACTTACAGACTGCGTCATTTATTGCTTGGAATTTGAAGCAGCGAAGAATGCATTTCAACCTCGCCGCAACAGGCTGCGCGAATCGAAGGAGATAGACGACCTTGCAGACACGACAGAGGAACTAAGGCAAGAAATGAAGTTGATAAAGGAAGCCATAAGCAAGCTCACTGCACCAGTTGAAGCACGTAGGACGAAAGCAGATTGGTCAGACATACAGTGCTACAAGTGTGGTAGGAAAGGGCACATAGTAGACAGTGCTCACAAACCCTACAGGTGGCTCGCAGAAAATAAGGATATACCAGCGACAGCTGGCGTGCGAGACCCAAGGCCCCAAAGTCAAGGTCTCCACTATCCGACGTTACCGCGAGAGCCTAGTTATACCTGGCAGCATAGACGGAAGACAATGCAGTTTCACCATCGATACTGGTGCCACTAGATCCGTTGTACGCCCAGACATGTCGCCAAATATGTCGGCATTCACGACCAACAAACAGCCTGTATTGGAGACAGCGAAAGGAAATAGGATACCCGTGCATGGAGAGGTCACTGTTTGCATTAAGCTGGGCAGTACTGAGCTACAGGTAAGGGCTGTCGTCGCAGAAATCGTCGAAGAATTTATTCTGGGCTTGGATATAATGGAAGAGTTCAATGTTTTTTCAATAGACTTCCAAAATAAGATCTTGAGAATCGGCAACGAAGAGTTGTATTTATCGCCACCAGCAGGCGAAGCTAATCCTAGGGTGAGACTTATTGTCGACGAAGATACACGGATTCCTGGTAACAGTGAGAAGATTGTCAGAGCCAGGCTAGAGAAGAAACTTGATGGTATGTCTGCTCTTATAGCAGAGCCCCTAAAAAATAGACATGATGGTGCCCTCGTCGCACGATGCTTAGTATACCCGGAGACGACAATACCCATAAGAATGGCTAACGTACAAACTAACAGGGTCACTTTGAAGAAAGGTGAGGTTATCGCCACTCGTGAACCCATTGACCAAGTGACGTCCAAGAACGTGACACTACATTAACCAGAAGACTGCCAGTAGAAATAGTAGAGCGGTTCAAGAATTCATGGGGCCAATTGAACAATATGGAGATGTAGATAGCCCTGAAGTTCGTATTGGAGGAGGCCGATATTTTCGCTCAAGATAAAATCACAGGTCGTACGAGTCTAGTGCAACACAGAATTAATACTGGCGACGCAAGACCAATTAGACAGCCGCCGAGGAGACTGCCTTTTGCCAAGCAATCAGAAATTAAGGCGATGGTTAACGAAATGCTGGAAGATGGGGTGATCGAGGAGTCTAATAGTCCTTGGTTGTCCCCAGTAGTTTTGGTCCCCAAGAAAGACGGCACTATGAGATTTTGCGTGGACTATAGGAAGCTAAATGATGTCACCAAGAAAGACAGTTATCCCCTGCCCCGGATCGACGACACTAGTTCTAGTTGGTTCTAATATGACTTGAAGTGAAAAACTTAAATTGCTGGTGATAGGGAAATCCAAAAATCCGTGTTGTTTATAGGAACAAAATCATTAGAAGTGGATTACAATTTCAACAAAAAAGCTTAGATGACTTTGAGGAATGGATCAAGAAGATCGATAAACACATGAGCCGGGAAAATAGAAATATTTTTCTCATTGTTGACAACTGTACTGCACATCCTCCCAGTATCGCTGAAAAACTGAAAAACGTGAGGCTTTATGTATGTCTGCCGTCTAATGTAACAGCAAAATTGCTGCCTATGGATCAAGGAATCAACAAAAATCTGAAATTCCATTATAGAAAAACAATATTGATAAAGATTGTCTACGAATTAGAATCAAATCGGAACCCACAAACTGCAATAAATCTTAGGGATTGCATTTCAGAGCTTTCCAAAGTTTGGATGAATGGCGTAAACGAGGGTACCATTAAAAATTGTTTTGGGCGAGCGTGATTTGAACAAGGTGTAGAGACAAATGAAGAATGGAATGAGGAAGATGAGCTGCCACTCTCTCAACTAAATCATGTCTGGAATGTGCTGAAATCATCAGGAAATGTTGATAATATTACTCTTGCTGAATATGTTGACATAGATTCTAATGTTGTTACCAATGAATATCCTAGTGAGGAAGACATTTTGAATAGTGTGAGATGTGAAGAAGAACAGGATAGTGATGATACCGATAACTTAGAAGAGCAACCGGTTGAAAAACCTTCCCACGAACAAGCGCTTCAGGTTTTCAAAACGTGTTGTTTAGCTCTGCAATATTGTGACAGTGTTTCGGAAAGTGTGTTGAATTCGCTGAATAAATGCGAAGTTTTTATGAAAATCACACAATTTTCAGTAGTGCTAGCCAAACGAAAATTACGGATTACATACATGTTGCACCCAAGGAATGAATTACTCTATGTAGATGCATTATGTAAAAGTAAATAATAAATTTCTTTTCATATTTATGTCTGCACGTGATTTCTCCTAATACCTTGAACACCAATTATACATCCGGTATAAATCCCTAACAAATTAGGGAAAGGAAAATACTATTTAAAAAAATATTACTGTTTGTTCTGCACATGCGCACAAACTCAACCATCTAACCTGTAAGATTAACCATTTTCTATATAACGATTTTTTTTTGTGGATTTTGCATATTCGTTAAATAGAAGTTACACTATATATATATATATATATATATATATATATATATATATATATATATATA
Source organism: Tillus elongatus (assembly GCA_964006375.1). NCBI lineage: Eukaryota > Metazoa > Arthropoda > Insecta > Coleoptera > Cleridae > Tillus > Tillus elongatus. The sequence goes on along the minus strand of OZ023262.1, from coordinate 7,486,937 downwards.
TATATATATATATATATATATATATATATATATATATATATATATATATATATATATATATATATATATATATATATATATATATTAGTGGCGTGTGGTCCATGGAAGCAAGGGAAGCATTGCGTCCCTTAAAATAACGACCACATACCTACTTAAAAATAATTTGTATTAAACCGCATTATTTAAAATCTATTTTGTATTTTAAATATTAAATTTCAAATTCTAAAACTAATTTATCTATTACAATTTTTAGTTCGCAAGCTCACACATAGTTATTTATTATGCATCATACTGTACTTGTATATGCGCTCTTGGCAAGGATGTCGTTGCAGTAAACCGACCGCCAACCAACAGCATGAACCTGATACTACGAGAGTGGATGCAATGACTTCAGTTAAATACACGTAGCCAGCAGGCCACATAATGAGAAACCCTTGCTCGATGCAATGTACGTGTATTTCAACATGTATAACGTGTTGGAAGACCCAATGCACGTACAATGTGAATGTCGCTAATTATTTCGTAGAAATAAGCAGTTGACTAAGTTAAATACCTTGGCATTTTATGATTATTAATATGGCTGCAACTACATCAGCTTTTAACAGCGGCGTCTGTGGGGGTGGGAATTTACGAACTTTACGAACAAGTGGTAATAATAACTGTGATTCTGTCGTGTGTTTTTTGATAAATAAAGGATTTTCAGCTTTATCATTTACTGCAAAACTTGCTATTATTAATAAAGATAGGCCGAAACCTACTCTAAAAAACTTAAATACAAGAATTAAACATGTATTCGACATTTCAACGTGGAAAAAACTTATAACCAATATGAATGGTTAACAGGAATAAACTGTTTTGTTGGCCTGGTAGTCTATTTGTGACTGAAAAGGGCGTGTGGAATAAAAGTGGGTTTTAGAATTGAATAATCGACATAAAGTAGTAAAAAGACATGTTATGTCTACAGCGCATTTACAGACCATTTTAAAATTAAGTGTCTTTGAAACAAACGCAAATTGAACACGCCGTTGACAAGCAGATAGAAATTAGTCATCGCCAACACAATGAATTGGTTGATAAAAACAGAAACATATTAAAAAGTCTTATTGATGTTGTGTGTTTTCTTGGTCAGCATGAATTTGGGTTCAGGGGTCATGACGAAACAACTACATCTGCAAATAGAGGAAACTCTCAAACCTAGTTTCTTTAATAGCCAAATACGACATTTGCTTAAAAAATAACTTGGAACAGTCTAACGTTTTTCGCGGGACATCAAATTGCATTCAGAATGATTTAATTTCGGCTGCTGCCACTATTATTTGGAACATAATTAAATCTGAAATTAAACAGACTCGTTTCATTGCTATTGTTATAGATGAAACAATCAACGTAACTAATTTAAGTCAACTATCTGTAGTAATACGCTATGTAAAAATGGATGGGAGTGTACAAGAAAGATTTTAGGCTTTAAAAATGTGACAGAAGATCGTACCGCAAACGCTCTATATAAAATTGTGCTTAATATTATGAAAGATATTGAAGAGACTGATAATAAATTAATTGCCCAAAGCTATGATGGGGCTGCTGTTATAGCCGGACATTTAGGAGGTCTTCAAGCTAAAGTGCGGGAAACGTTTTCCAGTGCTCTATTCGTACACTGTTGTGCTTATAAATTAAATTTAATTTTATCCCATAAATCATATTAAAGAATGTAAGGTGTTTTTTGCTACCCTAAGTGGAATGGCTGCTTTTTTTCCAAATCTATGAAGCGCACACAAGCCTTAGACTCAATTGTTAAAAAACGTTTACCCAAAGTAGCTGCAACCCGATGGAACTACAACGGCAGGCTTGTGTTAACTATATTTGAACACCGTGAATCGTTAATTGAACTTTTTGTAAACATAACAGAAAATAGCAAAAATTGGGATGCAGAAATAATAAATAGTTCTAGAGGATTTTTGGATGGTTTGAAAAGAGACTTTAATTTTAATTTTTTACTTAATGTATTTTCGGAAATATTTCCGTTTTCAGATAATGTATTTAACATATTACAATGTAAAATAAATGTCATTGGTTTGTGCCTGAAGAAAATTAGTGAATTTAAATCCATTATAATTCAAAAAATGAATGAATTTGATAAGTTCTGGAAAAAAACAATGGAATTAGGAAAAGTGAGCCACGAAGAAAGCGTCTGCGCACTGATAATGTGGGAGACCTTCAAACTTCTTATCGCCGCCTTTTCTACGAAATCATAGATCAAATTCAGCAGCAAATTAACTGCAGATTTGATCATCTCAGTGACCTGAAATTTCTCGAATTGTGTAATTTTGGAGGATTTGTAGGAATACCTTTCCCAGAAGATTCATTCAAATCATTATTCCACCACTATGGACATTATTTTGACAAAGCCTTATTACGATCAGAACTTACAGTCATTTATGAAACCGATGTTATTGACACAAAAACTAACGCGAGTGAACTTTTAACCTTCCTAAAACAATCAAAATTGGAAAATGCATATTCTGAAGTGTTCAAATTATGTGAATTAGTATTAACAATTCCTGCTACTAGTGCGTCTGTAGAACGAAATTGTCTTACATTGAAACGTATCAAGAGTTTTGTTAGGAATTCAACAGGACAGGAAAGACGTTCTTAAATTTCAATTTTGTTAATTGAAAATAACTTCGTCGAGGAAATGTCCCAGAATCCACAGTTTTATGACATTGTTAACGAATTTGCCAAAAATGACAGAAGAATTGAGTTACACTACAAATAGGTAAGTTTCTAAAAATTGCTTCCCTTATTTAAAATGTCTTGGAAAATTTTGACAAATATACACAAATATATACAAATGGTTCAAAATCGTTATCTGGGACAGGCTGTGCTTTTTATTCCCAAGACGGTAGATACCAAAAAATTAAATAAAATAATATAGCATCTATTTACACTGCGGAGGCATATGCCTTGTATGAAGCACTTCAATGGTCAATTGAAAACAAAATTAAACATACGCTAATTTTATCAGATTCCAAATCAGTTCTGCTTTCACTTAAAAATTACACCAGACATGGCAAAAATCCAGTAATATGTGACATTATCAGTCTGTATCAGTTGATAAAGGATGGTGGTAATCGAGTCATATTTATGTGGATAAAAGGGCACACGGGACTAGCAGGCAACGAAATAGCTGACAAACTAGCTAAAGAATCTATTGAAAGTCCAAACAAAATAATAAACTGGATTACTGCTGAAGATATAAATTAAAAAATTAAATTTGAAATAAGGGAAACGTGGGAAAGTGTTTGGCATGAGTTTGTTAACAAAACAACTAACCAATATACACTTAGTCATCCAATGTTGCCTAAAAAAATTCCACATATTGACGAATTTATTATGCCAAGGTACTATACTACTGTAATTACCAGAATGAAGCTGAATCACGGCTGCTTCCCACAACACCTACATAAAATACGCATTAGTAACAATCCTTATTGTACATGTGACAACAGTTACCTAGGAACTTTAGAACACCTCATGTTTCAGTGCAGTTTGTATAACCCGATACGTAAACAACTCTGGAAAGAACTCAAAGATGCAGGAGTAGAGTTTCCTGTGAACTTAGCAACACTTATTTGTATAAATAGCCTGAAAATCTATAATATACTTATTCATTCGGCATACAAAAATCAAAATTTAGTTTTGCTATTTCTCTATATGTGTATTTTAGTATTAGCCTTAGTTAAGAATAATATTAATATAAATTGAGTTTACCTACTGTCTTACCTATTGTTTTGTATCCCATGTCATTAGCTGTCCAGTGTTGTTTGTTATAAAAAAAATACCCTGAAGGACATCTGGGCGAGAAGCGAGTATCCTATGTTTCTATCCTTAATAATAAGTAAGAACACAAACATTTATATTTTGCCAAAATCGATATGTTAGAAGATAAATATTGCTTATGCTATAGCCATTTAGAAATAATCATACTCTGTAAGAGCTTACACATAAAGGTACGTCTATCGCTTTAACCCTCCCTATTGCTGTAAGTATTGATATCCATGCTGCAAATTATAAATATATTTGAAGGAGAATCGCTTTTTATAACAATGTATAGATATAACAATGGTACAAATTTACTGCAGAGTTTTGTGGCCAATGGACGTAATGTCCGAAGCCAATTCCTTCCACACACACACACACACACACACATTTAAAATGTCACCGCACACCTCTGGTTCAGACAGACCTCTTTCCATACACTACTGTAATCACGCATTTAGGAGGTCTCTTCAATATTTCTATGTTTGGAGATGATGTGTCTGCACATACTCTTTTTCCATATACTAGTGAAATCACACAACGCACATTTAAAAGACTTATCACAAACATATGTGTGTTTGGAGATGATGTGCCTCGACAAATGCCCTTTCTGTACACTAGTGTAATCACACAACATACATTTAGAAGGTTGCCCTCCAACACTTCTGTGTTTGTAGATGATGTGTGTTGACAAATGCCTTTTATTTGCAGTAGTGTAACTACATAACTCGCATTGGAAAGGTCTGTCTACAATAGTTCTGTGTTTGGAGATGATGTGTTTTGACAAATTGTCTTTCCGTACACTAGCATATTCACACGAAATACATTTAAAGGGTCTCTCTTCAATACTTCTGTGTTTGGTGATGATGTGTTTGGACAGATACCTTTTCTGTACACTGGCGTAATCACACAGCTCACATTTAAAGGGTCTCTCTTCAATACTCCTGTGTTTGGAGATGATGTGCCTTGAGAAATGCCCCTTCTCTACACTGGTGTAATCACACAGCTTGCATTTAAAAGGTCTCTCGCCAATACTTTTGTGTTTGGAGATGATGTGTTTGGACACATCCGTTTTCTTTGCACTGGCGTATTCACAAAACCCACATTTAAAAGGTCTCTCTTCAATACTTCTGTGATTAGAGATGATGTGTGTTAAAAGATTGTCTTTCCGGACACTAGTGTAATCACACAGCTTGCATTTAAAAGGTCTCTCTCCAATACTTTTGTGTTTGGAGATGATGTGTTTGGACATATTCGTTTTCTGTACACTGGTGTAATCACAAAGCCCACATTTAAAAGGCCTCTCTTCAATACTTCCGTGATTAGAGATGATGTGTGTTAAAAGATTGTCTTTCCGGACACTAGTGTAATCACACAGCTTGCATTTAAAAGGTCTCTCTCCAGTACTTTTGTGTTTGGAGATGATGTGTTTGGACAAATTCGTTTTCTTTACACTGGCGTAATCACAAAGTCCACATTTAAACGGTCTCTCTTCAATACTTCTGTGATTAGAGATGATGTGTGATGAAAGAACGTCTTTCCTTGTACTAGTGTAATCACACAAATCGCATTTAAAACGCCTCTCTTTAATATTTCTGTGTTTGGATTTATTAGGTGTTTTTTGAATACTACTGTTTGACAAGTCCGTCTCCTGTAAATTACAGTGATCGTCTAAATCACACTTGTTGCCTAACTGTTCGTAGATATCAGTATTTAAACTCGTATTAGAATCATTTTTTCCAGAACCGTCACTATCACTGCAGTATTCTTTTTTTAAATTCAAGCCTGTCCTCACATCATATTCTGTTGTTTCTATTTTGAAATCTTCACTTGTTTCCGCCTCTTCCTTGCACTCTAACTTGAATTTCAAGTCGCTACTGGTATCGGTGCTCATGTTTAAAAACTTTACATGGGGCACTTACCCCTGACACAAAAATTTCGAATGTTGATTAATTACCAATTAAGCAGGGTCACTATTAACCGTACGATAAACCATAATACATAATATGAAACGTACGTGGTAAGCTGCACAAAACAAAACAGTGGGCGTTGTGTTCAAGAGGTAAGCGTTTTTTTTAGTTTTTAGTTTTAATTGCTTTGAACTTTGAACACTTCAACACAGCATATTTATATTTCTTAAAATGTCGGATGTCGGCAGGGTTGCCAGGTTTTTAAAAGTAAATATCGCCGTGTTGCTAGTGATGGGTTGTTATTTAACAATCTGTTATTTTTCACCTGTTGCCGAGCCGCAACAGTAACAACCTGTTATGGATATATGAAAATAACAGGTTACAGGGAGACCAGAAACACAACAGCAGAAATCTATTTGCGTTTGCGCTTTACACTAGAACTCGGACTCGTATCTGTTTCTGTTGCACTGCAACTAGCTACGATAAATCAACATCGGTTTTCATCCGCAACTGTTATAACAGGATGAATGGACAAGAGACTGGGAATGCTAAATATGTATGGGTATAGAGTATAGAGCGGACTTTACTTCATAACATATTACTTAACACTTTATACTAGTGTGCTCACAGCTTTGGGAACGTAGGATCGTCGGTACAATGAAACTGTTAAATTTTATCAGGTTGTTGATGGGGATACGGCATACGGACACGGACACTACTACTACTAATCGCTGAAACTTCAAAAATCTCAGGAACAGTACCAATTTTAATGAAATTAAAAAAAATTCCCTGTACCCGGTATAGTTGAAAAAAATTAGTTTTAATTTTAAAAAATATATATTTATTTTATTTTTTGCTTACAATAATTCATGTATTTCATATAACTCTCATTTTTAAGGAAAAGATGGCTATAGAGGTTTTCAAGCTCAATGCTTAACTAATACTTTATTAGTAAAGAAAATTCGAAAGAAATTTTTCATTGTTGATTTTGTTTACCAAATTATTATTAGTGATAAATACCCAAAAAACCCCTTCATCATTTTTTATAAAAAATTTATTTGTTTTCAACATAAAACAAAAATATTTTTTTTATTTTAAACATTATATAGTTGCATAGTATAGTAAACAATTTAAATTATGTTTCAGAGAATTAGAGATATCTAAAGTTTTTGCTCTATCCACATATTGTTTCATAATTATTTTTGTCTTTTTATTCAAATTAATCACTTTCACACCTCAAGCCGGATCAACTGTTAGTTACATTATCGCCCGGGGATTGAACCCGTGTAGCAGCGAATCTCCTTTACCCAACTACACCACTGGACGGGTTCAGCTACTGTTACTACGTCTACGTGGAATTCTTAATAATTCATAGTTCATACTGTTATTTTGAACCTGTTATATTTAACAATTATTTCTAAATAACAGTAACTGTTGCCACCTGTTACAGCAATATAACAGTTTTTTCCATCACTACGTGTTGCTGAACGAGATAGCCCAAAATCGCCAACTTTCCATCCATGAGAAACCGCAAAAAATCGCGCACTTTCTGTAAGAATTGTCACTGTGGCGGTGGTTCTGACCGCAGTGTTTCCGTCAACACTACTCTATGTTTTTGCATTTGACAGCTAAACGTTGCGTTACGTTATGCGACAGCCAGCTGTCAAGAAATACCGCATATAAGATACACCAGGTCCTACAAACATTCCCGCAGACTATTGTTCTCGCATTGAAACAATTTCACTTTCTTCCACTGTGTCACTCCAAGAAATTGCACAAGCTCAGTCATCTTGTGAGGAACTCAAACACCTTCTGCAGTCTAAATCTTCCTCATACAAATTTCAAAACATGCCTCTTGACAACGGATTTAATCTTATTTGCGATTCTTCTTCAAAGAAACTTCGCCCATTCATTCCGCTCAAATTTCGCCGAAAGATTTTCGATTCTATCCACAATTTATCTCACCCAGGCATATCAGCTTCAGTCGATCTGGTCCAGGATAGATTTTGTTGGCCCAAATTGAAACTCGATGTATCTCTTTGGTCTAAAACTTGCATTCCCTGCCAGAAAGTCAAGATATGGAGACACACTTCCAGTACCATTGGACAATACACCCCAACCATGAGAAGATTCTCGCATATAAATGTTGACATTGTGGGACCATTACCACCATCACAAGGTGAACGCTATCTCTTAACAATAATAGACAGATTTTCTCGATGGCCCGAAGCAATTCCATTGTCAGATATTACAGCAGAAACAGTAGCGGACACTATTCTATCATGATGGATCTCTCGCTTCGGTGTTCCGCAATACATCACCACAGACAGAGGTAAACAATTCGATTGCCACCTTTTCACACACCTCACCAAAACACTAGGTGCAGACCACATCAAGACCACAGCTTACCACCCAGCAGCAAATGGTGCAATCGAGAGATGGCATAGAGTTCTGAAACGGGCCTTGAAAGCTCATATGGACGAAAACTGGGTCGCTAAAATGCCAATTCTGTTACTAGGACTCAGATAGTACATAATTCCAGAATATCGCTCAACACCCGCTGAAATAATCTACGGAGAATCAATGAAACTTCCCACCGACTTTTTCAACAGCACACAAGCTCATGATGTTCCACCACTTATATCTCAGCTGAAAGAAGACATAAGGAAACTTCGACCAGTACCTTTTAAACATCATACTGAAAAAAAGGTATTTGTCCATCCTAAGCTTATGGAAGCTCCTTTTGTTTTTGTTCGCATTGATATTCCGCGAAAAACCCTCGAACCAGTTTATGACGGCCCCTTTGAAGTGTTATACCGAACTGACAAAGTCTTCACAATCATGAAATCACACGGAGAAGAGACAATTTCTGTTGACCGTCTTAAACCCGCATTCATTCTTTGTGATAACGAACAGACAACTTTTCAGCCTCAGAGACATCCTAGTGAAACTGAAAGTGACAGTGAAAGTCCAACACCTAGTGAAACTGAAAGTGACAGTGAAGTTCCCGTTCCCGTTCAAACTACGCGCCATGGACGTAGAGTTTGATCTCCACGAAGATACTTGAACTAATAGCGTTGCCACTGAGACGGGAGTATGTGGCGGTGGTTCCGACCGCAGTGTTTCCGTCAACACTACTGTTTTTGCATTTGACAGTTAAACGTTGCGTTACGTTATGCAACAGCCAGCTGTCAAGAAATACCGCATATAAGATACACCAGGCGATCTCTCTCTCTCTCTCTCTCTCTCTCTCTACCAACCGCTACCAACCGCTACAGTGAACTGTTATCTACTCGTGTACTGTTGTAATTGTTATTAAAGTGTACTATAGTTAAATGTATCGTATAGTTTATTCAGTTAGTGAAGTAATAAAGTTATATTAAATGTTTACGTATGGATTTAATATCAACAAGTGCAATTAACATCCATAGTCACTTATCAAATAGTCGAAACTGAATTTTTCGGCGGGAATTTCCTTTTTTTTATATAAAAGCTTTCTTTTCTGTAGACGAAAGGCTTTAATATAATGATGTACACTGCATAGAGCCTCGATGGTCAAGCGGTGAGAACGTGTGTCTCTGAACCCAAGCGCACTGGGTTCGATTCCCAAGGTTCCCCTTTCACTTTTTCAGTACATACTATAAAATTAACATGCACCGAGAGGTTGTGGCAATGTATTTGAGCAAGTCGAATGTTTGCACGTTCCGCATTTTCGGGGGGCGTAAATCCGTCGGTCTCATGTGCCATACAATATTCTGACCCCCCTACACTTAGTTATCGTGGGGAAGGTCAGGCTAGGACTATACAGACTAGCCTGCAATGGTAGACTGAAGATCAACCCAGGCTTCAGGGGCCACTGCAAAATTCAGGAGATCGTGAAGGAACCCATGCTTGAAATAAGGTCAGACTTCGCGAGCCCGCGAATCTGCAGGGAAAACAACTTTACAGTGGAAATCCCCGACCGCGAGGCATGACGGGAGGAGATGCCGGGAATACCACGAGACGCGCTCGTCTGGTTAACGGACGGATCCGGCGGGGAGCGTGGGACGGGGGCAAGCGTTTTTTCGGAAGGACCGAAGGTGTCATAGTAATTCCCTCGGAGCCCATGCAACGGTCTTTTAGGCCGAAATGTACGCCATCCTGCTCTATGTGCGGGAGAACATGAGGAGGGGCTTCACCAACAAGCAGCTCCTCATAGCCACATGTAGTCAGGTCAGCCCTTAAGGCCCTAAGTAGCCCCCGGGTAAATTCCTGGCTGGTGAGTGAGTGCCGAGACAAGACGAGCGACCTGTCTGGGCAGAATGAGATCACCCTCATCTGGGTGCTGGGTCACTCGGGGGGCCAAAGGTAATGAAGAAGCTGACAGTCTCGCGAAGAGAGGGTCAGCACAACCATTTATGGGACCAGAACCGGCTCTGGGCGTGACAAAGGGCACTGCCAGGGGAGCTATTAAGTCCTGGGTCAGAAACCAACACAAGGTGTACTGGGCGGACTGTCCAGGGCTCAGACATGGGAAGTCAATAATTGACGAACCCAGTTCAAAGAGAGCTGTGGAGCTGCTAAATCTTAGCAGAGGACAGCTCAGGAACATAACAGGCCTCTTGACGGGACACATGGCCGTCAAGAAACACCTGCATAAAATGGGGTGGTTCGAGGGGGACATCGCATGCAGACTCTGCGGCGCAAGGGAGGAATCAGCTCAGCACATCATGTGCGAGTGTATAGCTCTGGATCGCAAAAGACAACTGATCTACGGTCACTCTAGACCGGAGACAGAGCAATATAAAACTTCACCCTACCAATCGCTGTGCAGACTAGTTCAAGGCACAGTGATTTTGGAATGGGTGGAGTAAAAAGACTAAGGCATCGACAATAAGCCAAAGGTTGCAGTGCTATCGGGGCGGTAAAGCCGCGGACTAGTCCTGGGGAAGAAAAAACCATACAATGTTGGCCAGGTTTAAAGATCCCACCCTCCCTACAGAAAGGTTCAGCAAAATTTCTAAGATAGTGAGGTAAAACTGCTTCCTGGCGTCGGCGATTGGCCATAGTCGCTGAAATAGACTGACGTTAAAGAAGAAAAAAATCTATAGTGCATCAAAATCACATGTAAATAACGGTTTACCTTTTAGTCATTAAATTCAAGAAAAAAAGAACCAGAACAAGAATCTATTTATAAAATCTCAAAACATACACTCAACAGTAGTATTATAAAAGAAAGCAAAAATAAAATATTTTCTCTATATAACGGAACATTCTATTGTATGTCTATTTTGTTTGGCCTAAGACGTAGGTCCATTGAGCCATTAAACGTAGTCTAATCTAGTGACGGTTGTCGATTGTCGGACTTTATATTGGCATCGGTATATTTTCTCTATTATGTTTGATATTATGATACGTATTTAGCGTAGGTGCGGCTGATTGTAATAGTTGTAGAGTTTTTATTAAATCTTAATGTTGTTTTCTTTAAAAAATTCATTTATTATCTTAATTGTTTTAGTGTTTAGTTCGGTTAGAATTTGTTGGGTGTGAATTGGTGCTGTTATGTGATTTTCAATAACATAAAATATACTGTAATATAATATAAAACATAAACAACATTTGGTCCCTGTCACCTGTCACTTATCATCTTTTCTCTATTCAAACATGCTGGGTACTCTTGGTTTCTCATAGATGTCGAAATGTCATTGCCTCTCATGGATTAAATAATGTTCGTAAGACTAGATGCATTCTCGCAACAATTAGAACCGTAGACCGGTGACAACATAGTACTTGGTTCCGAACTAGGTGGCGACACGTTCGCCACTCACTTAGTGTTTTGAGACTGGCTATACGGTAGCCGTGTTATTTTTGGTGCATTTTTGCTGCAATTAGTATGCCGTACTGAAGAGCTCTAATGAGAGCGAAACCGGTCTACGGTTCTAATTGTTGCGAGAATGCATCTAGTCTTACACACTTTGTCCCTATATTGGGGTAGAAATGGGCCAGGGCTAACAATTTTTTAAATTGTTAGTTAGTTGTATACCGTCTCTATTTTTAATACTCTGTATTATTTGGAGCGGGCGTGACAACATAGTACTTGGTTCCGAACTAGGTGGCGACACGTTCGCCACTCACTTAGTGTTTTGAGACTGGCTATACGGTAGCCGTGTTATTTTTGGTGCATTTTTGCTGCAATTAGTATGCCGTACTGAAGAGCTCTAATGAGAGCGAAACCGGTCTACGGTTCTAATTGTTGCGAGAATGCATCTAGTCTTACACACTTTGTCCCTATATTGGGGTAGAAATGGGCCAGGGCTAACAATTTTTTAAATTGTTAGTTAGTTGTATACCGTCTCTATTTTTAATACTCTGTATTATTTGGAGCGGGCGTGACAACATAGTACTTGGTTCCGAACTAGGTGGCGACACGTTCGCCACTCACTTAGTGTTTTGAGACTGGCTATACGGTAGCCGTGTTATTTTTGGTGCATTTTTGCTGCAATTAGTATGCCGTACTGAAGAGCTCTAATGAGAGCGAAACCGGTCTACGGTTCTAATTGTTGCGAAAATGCATCTAGTCTTACACACTTTGTCCCTATATTGGGGTAGAAATGGGCCAGGGCTAACAATTTTTTAAATTGTTATTTAGTTGTATACCGTCTCTATTTTTAATACTCTGTATTATTTGGAGCGGGCGTGACAACATAGTACTTGGTTCCGAACTAGGTGGCGACACGTTCGCCACTCACTTAGTAAATAATGTTCGTCTATGTTACTTCCGAGTCAATCAAACTTTGGCGAAACTGAATAGTTTCACAACAGAGTTCATTTCTTCAAGATCGCCCAATTGGCGATTTTCAGATAACAAAAGTAGCCCAATTTGCGACTCGGCGCTTTCTTTGAAAGAAAACTCGCAACAAAAGATAAAAGATAGCCCAATTTGGGATAAATCGCCCCATCTGGCAACTCTGGATGTCGGTAGGTAAGTATAAGTAGGTCCCATCTAGTGATGGGAAAGATCGAATCCTTTTGAGAATCGAATCATTGTGTCTTGAATCCTTTTAAAGATCGAACCTTTTGTGGGTACTGGGTACTGAATCCGAATCATATAGAATGAATCCTTTGTGAGTAGTGCGTAGTGTAGTGAATCTTTTACTGTTAACTTCACGTCCGTCAATCTGATCTTTTCGAATCTACTTGAAATGAAAATGGATACGAATTAAAACTGAATACTCGTGTACTAGAAAGTGAAACTCAGCATCATAATTAATTGTTTTTTTTTTTTTGGATGCAGGAGGGAGAGAAGCCTCATGCAGACCTCCTTCACGACACCGTAGTGCCGTGGGATATCGAGGTACTGTGAGACTCGTACTCTTAGTACACCTCACTAAAACTCCCTCCCTAGAAGTAGTCCATACCTCCGTCGGAAAGAATACACACAATGACTTTTTGGGTATGAATGTTTCCATTCTGAGTTTGCCGCGGGGGCGTTAGCGGGTAAGTATAAGCTTTGGACGCTTATGCTTATATGGAAGTTGCTCATCGTAGTCGGTGGCACTACGGAGAAGAGCATTTGGGTGAGAAGCGGCTTTTGCGAACTGAGTTGTGGATATTTGAGTTATAAACTTTTTCTGACAAACCATGGCGCTCCGGTAACCATTCTCAGAATTTTGTTCTGGACGATTTGAAGGGTCTTGATGTGTGTTGCGGCGGCGGTGTCCCATGCAGGTGATGCATAGGTCAAGGCTGGCTGGATAATGACTTTGTACATGTTCATGGACAATTTGGAATTTCTATTTAGAAGTGGGAATAGCTTCGAGATGAACATCGAGGCTTTTTTTCGAGCGTGATCGACATCGGGACGCCATGTTAAGTGTTTGTCGAGGAAAACCCCAAGGTATTTGGCAGAATCTTGCCAGGGAATTAGACGGTTGTCTAATGAAACGTGATCGTGAGGTGTGTGTCTCTTGGAAAATAGGACAGCTGAACATTTATCGGGGTTTATGGCTAGAAGGGATTTCCTATACCATGATTGCAGCTCGACCACGGCGGTCTGAAGTCGTTCGGTTATTATCCTCGGCTGAGTGGAGCTGTTGAGGATGGTAGTGTCGTCTGCGTACAGTGCGTATGTCACGTTTAGGGGCGCTGTCGGAATGTCTGCGACAAATATATTGTACAGCAGAGGGGATATAGCAGAACCCTGCGGGAGACCATCTGTGGTTGAGCACGTTCTAGATCTGGCTCCCAGATGTTTGACCTGGTACTTCCTCTGTTGCAGGTATGACCTGATTAGCAGAAACAGAGGGAGAAGATAGTTAAATGAAGTTTATTTAGGAGGCCCGCATGCCAAACCATATCGAAGGCTTGAGCAATGTCAAGAAATATTGCACCAGTTGACTTGTTTTTATTAAATCCTTTGGTGATGTTTTCCACCACTCGGAGGACTTGGTCAGTGGTGGAGTGCTGGTGTCTGAAGCCGAATTGCTCGTCCGGGAGGATATAATTATCTGAGGTGAATGAAGCCTTTTCTGAATCAGTTTTGCGGCGATTTTGCCGATGACTGGTAGTAGGCTAATGGGCCTGTAGTTCTGAGGGAACAGCGGTTCTTTGCTGGGTTTTGAGATGTTGATAATATCGACAAGTTTCCACACGGAAGGAAAATGTTGAAATCACAGCATGGCATTCATAATAGTAACTAGGAATACCACGGCTTTGCGGAGGAGGTTTTTCAGGGCTACGTTGGAGATTCCATCGTATCCCGGAGCTTTTCTATTTTTTAATGATTTGATTATTTGGGAAACTTCTTCGAAAGTTGTGGGCTCGATAGTTGTGTCTGTGGTGGCGCGAAGCCCACTCCTGACGTGGCGGTGCGTTCTTGCCACGTGCGACAGATCAACGTTGTTATAATTCGGGCTGAATTGCAACTCCAGATGATCTGCGAATGCAGTAGCTTTCTCCGCATCCGTGTATACGACACCATTACGGCCGCGAAGTGGGGATATCGGAAGTTTTTGGGAGCGAAGGGCTTTAGCCATTTGCCAGATGGAATTGTCTTGGGTAGACAGGAGTTCTTGTAGGGCGGATCGTACTTGTTTGATGAGTCTGTTTGCGTCTCGTTTGTCGGTGGGGTTTCCGGTGCGTTGAGCTAGTCTACACACGCGGTTCTTTTCGAGTATCATTTCCCTGATACTGGACGCAAAATTAATTGGTGTATGCAGACTTAACGTCTATATATAATTTTTAGTGAATTTTCGTTAAAAAATCGCTTTATAGGAGATTGCGACTTTTTATAAATTATCAGATTTTATGCAAATTACCTAAGTCATCAAAAGCAAAGCTTTGAAAAATAGAACTTTTAGAGAGATGTTCATTAAATTCCTGATTATTTTCAATAATATTTTATAATGTTATCACTTAATTGTATAATATAGAAACTAATATAGTAAAGTGTTTGGAATTAATGAGGACACTAAATGAAACTTCAACTTGTATAAGGTTTTGTATAGTTCAGTTCTTTTTTGAATTTGGATTTTACCCTTGTGGGTGCGGCTGTTATAACGGTCGAAACGCGTATAGTTAAATAAATTGTGTCCGGAAGAGGAGCCGCTTTTTAATTTAAGCCATATGTGGTTATGTCAGACCTAGACGTTTTGACGTTTAGAATTAATATATTTATATGTATGCATGCATGTACATTTTCTTTTTAGTGAATTTTCTTAAAGAAATTAACTAATGAGGAGATCTCCACTTTCGAATTTTGAAAAAATTTCTTCAAATGAGCGCTATTTAGGACCCCCGGAACCCAAATCCGAGGTCAGTTTCAGACTTTATATGTTTATATATATATATATATATATATATATATATATATATATATATATATATATATATATATATATATATATATATATATATATATATATATATATATTTATGTGTCACACCTATAACTTAAAAAATAATGGACTGATTTTGATAAAATTTGGCACATACCTTCCTTTCGCAAGTCGCTTGGATAAGTTCGTTAGCCAGGAAAATCCGCCGAGGTTTTCCCGGAAAATTTTGTGTTTTCTTTCGAAAAAAATCGAAAAAAATTTATATCTCCAAAATTAACAAAGTAAGGGCAACCAAATTTCATACGCGGGTTTATATCATTAGAGGCAAGTTACCTACCAAAATTTAGCTCCGTAGGTTAAATGACAAAAAGTTACAGGCATTCAAAGAAAAATAAATTTGGGTTCTCCTCAAAACGTCAAAATCGCGATTTTAAACGTCAAAATTGGTGAGTACCTTCCTTTTGCAAGTGGCTTGGATATGTTCGTTATCCAGGAAAATCCGACGAGGTTTTCCCGGAAAATTTTGTGTTTTCTTTCAAAAAAAATTATATCTCCAAAATTAACAAAGTAAGGGCAACTAAATTTTATACGCGGGTTATTATAGGCAAGTTACCTACCAAAATTTAGCTCTGTAGGTCAAAAGACAAAAAAGTTATAGGCATTTAAACAAAAATAAATTGGGGTTTTTCACAAAACGTCAAAGTTGCGATTTAAACGTCAGAATTGGCAACATTTAGGAAAATAACTTGAATCTAATACGGGCTATGGAAATAAAATGTCTCAAGAAGAATGTTTTACAAACCCAGAAGTCTTAATTTCAACCGTCATTGTCCTTCATTTTAATAAAATGTTTCCAGAAAATTCATTTCAAATAGACCCCTTCTCTGACGCTTGGCAGTAGTCTTAGCTATAGAGTTTATCGTTAATAGTATATAATTTTTGTAGAATTTTCGTTAAAAAAAATCAATAAAGCTCAATATATCTGTTAATGTACCAGATATGAAAAAAAAATGTATATATTAATCATAGGGTGTCTTAAACTACATCTTAAAAAATTATTTCTACAATCACAGGCTGGCCCATAAGTCGTTGGTGATACAAATTATCTTTTTTTTTTTTTAAATCAAACACGCCTTATGTTTTTGCATTTTCCATCGAAATATAATGCATGTTTGTAAGAACAACAATTCTGTACGCAGTAAGTGCGTTATGGTAGCGAATTTTGATCAAATGCTTAATATTTGAATAGCTCAATTTGCTATTAACCTATAAGGTTGACCAAAACACGAGTTTTTTCGGGAACACTTTAAGTTTACTTTCGGAAATTTTTTTACATTTTCAAACAATAAAGTTATTTTGATGAAACATGGCACATTGTTTTTACTATATATATTATACTGGTGACCAAACTTGATGCCTGCTTTCTTAAAAAAACACACATTATTGCTATTAATAAATAGTTTTATGAAAATTCACTACCATAACGCACTTGCTGCGTCCCGAGATTTTTAAAGTTTGGTCTACCCATTTCCCTGATTATAAAAGTAAAAATAACAATCCCTCACACTAAAAATCAGTTTTACCGCACCTGCCATCGTAGAAATTTTGTGAAACTGTTTCTTTTCTGTAAGGAGAGTAAGAATATTTAACACGTACAACTTCACATGGAACACAGAATCGACGGCTTTGCAATATTAACATACAATCATGTATAGTACATATACTCTGTACAATTAGAGTAAATATATAGTTGTTTTCACATTTTTGATAAGTACTAATAAGTGGAAAAAAATTCAGTATGATGTAAGGCTAGATGCATTCTCGCAACAATTAAAACCGTAGACCGGTTTCGCTCTTATTCGAGCTCTTCAATACGGCATACTAATTGTAGCAAAAATGCATCTAAAGTAATACGGCTATAGTATAGCCAGCCTTTCAACACTTAAGTGAATGGTGGACGTGCCGCCACCTAGTTGCGGAACCAAGTAGTATGTTGTCACGCCAGCTCCAAATAACACAAAGTGTTAGAAAAAAGACTGTATACAACTAACTAACAATTTAGAAAATTGTCAGCCCTGGCCCATTTCTACCCCAATATAGGGAAAAAGTATGTAAGGCTAGATGCATTCTCGCAAGAACTAGAACCGTAGACCGGTTTCGCTCTCATTAGAGCTCTTCAGTGTGATTCTTATTGTTGCGAGAATGCATCTAGTCTTACATACTTTGTCCCTATATTGGGGTAGAAATGGGCCAGGGCTGACAATTTTCTAAATTGTTAGTTAGTTGTATACAGTCTCTATATTTCTAACACTTTAGGGTATTTGGAGCTGGCATGACAACATACTACTTGGTTCCGCAACTAGGTGGCGGCACGTCCATCACTCACTTAGTGTTCAGTATGATATAAAAACATTTTCCATCACTATTTTATATTTACATAATATATGCATTATAATTAAATTGGTGTTGGTTCAAATGAAAATTTTATTCACAGGGGATATAATTTTTTTAAAGTAGTTTTCAATAAATTCAACAAAAAAATTATTTCATATGTTTAATTTTTTTATCTCATGAAAATTTCATTTATGTCATTTCTTTTTATTTTTTGATAAAATTTAAATGAAATAGAAATTCAAAAGATATGCAATTTTACTTTAAAAATACATACATTGTATTCAGTTAATGCCAAAAATTTTATATTAATTAAACAAATTTAAGTTAAAATCTATTCCTGACAATTATTGTTATATAAACAGGATTGACAGTTTATGGACTTTATCGATATTTCTTTTTATCTGAAACTTTGTAGGATAAACTTATAAACTCTTAATTAAGAATTAAAAACATTGTAAAATATAAAGATTTATTTCCAAATGGCTTACTAAGTGAGTGGTGAACGTGCCGCCACCTAGTTGCGGAACCAAGTAGTATGTTGTCACGCCAGCTCCATATAACACAAAGTGTTACAAAATAGAGACTGTATACAACTAACTAACAATTTAGTAAATTGTCAGCAATTGTTGCGAGAATGCATCTAGTCTTACATACTTTGTCCCTATATTGGGGTAGAAATGGGCCAGAGCTGACAATTTTCTAAATTGTTAGTTAGTTGTATACAGTCTCTATTATAACACTTTGTGTTATTTGGAGCTGGCGTGACAACATACTACTTGGTTCCGCAACTAGGTGGCGGCACGTCCACCACTCACTTGGTGTTGAAAGGCTGGCCATACTATAGCCGTATTACTTTTGGTGCATTTTTGCTGCAATTAGTATGCCGTACTGAAGAGCTCTAATGAGAGCGAAACCGGTCTACGGTTCTAATTGTTGCGAGAATGCATCTAGTCTTCCAAATGGCTTTTCGTTATTGTATTTCGGAACGACTAATTGAACTCAAGTTATAGACGGATCAAAGATTTTATTTTACTTTTAAAATATGTACTATTAACATTATTCTTATCGATCAAATATAAAATAAGTATCAAAGAGTATCAAATAATAGCTATACAGTTATGTTAGTTTGCGAATGGCAAGTGGCAAGGTTGTATCCCTTATAGCTAGCAGCTGCCTACTACATGCAGTGCTGGGTGTAGGATATAGTGATGGGTTGTTATTTAACAGTCTGCTATTTTTAACTGTTGTCGAGCCGCAACAGTACAACATGTTATGGATATATACAAATAACAGGTACAGGGGAGGGGATGCTGTTGCGCTTTACACTAGAACTCGGAGTCGTACCTGTTTCTGTTGTCGTATCTGTTTCTGTTGCACTGCAACTAGCTGCGATAAATCAAATTCTGTTTTCATCCGCAACTGTTATAACAGGATGAATGGACATGAGACTGGGAATGGGGTATAGAGTATAGAGCGGACTTTATTTCATAACATACTACTTTATACTAGTGTGCTCACAGCTCTAGGAACGTAGGGTCGTCGGTAAAATGAAACTCTTAAATTTTGACAGGTTGTTGATTCACACAAAACACACACATATATTTACAATTTATAAACAAACACAAAATATGAAAAATGTAAATAAAATCAACGATGTTTCTAGTTTTCTTTGAGAAAAAATTGTCTTACACTGAGAAATACTTTTCTAACAAAACACTTTTAAAGTTCTGAGTTTTTGTTGATGAACATTATTTGAGTGACTTTGGTCGACGAAAGTATGTTACGGCGGTCACTTAAAATTTGTCCTGTTTTAGAAAAAAGTCTTTCGCACGGAACATACGTAGCGACAGTCCCAAACTTCTCCTTCACCATTTTACTCAAATGTGGATATTTATAAGAATGAATTTTTCACCATTTAAGTGGATCTCCATTTCTAGGCAAAAGCGGTTCGTTGTTTGTACAGTTTTTAAAAGCGTACTGATTAAGATGACCGGAGATTCACCGGCGGTGAACCGAGAATCGAAAATGTAACTAGAGATCCTTCTAACAAAAAATAAAAGCGTTATGTAATAAAGAACCATATGTGCAGAATAAAGGCAAATTTCTTTACCGAAATTTTATGAGAGGTGCATGTAAAAATGTAAATGTAAATGCAGCATGTTGGAGCTTCCGGTTTTGCGGAAACTCCATCAACTTTCATTATTCAAATGGAACACCTTTTATATTACCTCATTTTATTAATATTACAAGTCATGCTTGTAAAAAGTAAGCTAAGTTTCCTTCACTTCTGACATTTATGGTCGCTAAAAAATTCGTTCTTAATTTTTCAATATGTGAAAGGCTGTATATGTCGCAAGTGAAAATTATTAAAAATGAACTATATCACTGTAAAAATAAGATCAGGTCACCGCGTATATAAAAAAATAATCACATAGGCGTTGACGTAAACTCAATCTTCATTAGATAACTCGATATGCAGATGGCATTTTTGTTTTAAGAAAAAACTGATATGTATACAAATGTAGTTATGCTTTAACATGAGTTCTTATAGGTATTATATTATATTAGGGAGTTTTTTGCTCATTCTTCTTTGCCTTATGTAACTAATAAATCAATATTCCTTTTTACTTTTTACTTTGGAAATCTAAGAAATAGGTCCGATTTTAAACATCTTTTTTTATTACTACTGCAAAATAAAAAATCGCTGAAACTTAAAAAATCTCAGAAAAAGTACAAATTTTAATGAAATTATAAAAATATTCCCTGTACCCGGTATAGTTGAAACCAGACACACTTCGCCCTATAGGTAGAGAGAAAAAAATTAGTTTTAATTTTTTTTTAAATTATTTATTTAATTTTTTCTTACAATAATTCATTTATTTCATAGAGCTCTCATTTTCAAGGAAAAGATGGCTATAGAGGTTTTCAAGCTCAATGCTTAACTAATACTTAATTAGTAAAGAAAATTCGAATGAAATTCTGCATTGTTGAATTTTTTACCGAATTATTATTAGTGATGAATACCCAAAAAAAAACTCCATTTTTTTAATAAAAAATGTATTAATTGTTTTAAACATAATACAAGAATATTTTTTATTTTAAACATTAGCCAACTACACCACCGGACGGGTTCAGCTACTGTTACTACGTCTACGTGGAATTCTTAATAATTCATAGTTCATACTGTTATTTTCAACCTGTTATATTTAACTCTTATTACTAAATAACAGTAACAGTTGCGACCTGTTACAGCAATATAACAGTTTTTCCCATCACTAGTAGGATACGAATGATCCATCGATACTACACAGTATCGATACTTTTGCAGCGATACATAGTACTTTTGGCATCGATATCTTATTAGTATCCATACCGTGTATATGCCTTCCTAACCTTCAGAGAAAATTACCCATTTATGTCTATGTTTTCTGTCCTGTCACTGTGACTAACATTAGGCGTTTACGAAAAGTAACCGGGTAGATATCTACCGTTTACTGAACGGTGCACAGCTGGCTTTATAGTAAATGGACCAGTGCAGTAATTTTCGAACGCTTTTAAATTCGCGGTAACTAAATGAAAAACGGCAAACTGGTTCGTCTTTGTTGTCCGATGATACTTTGGCTTTGAACTTTGAAGTAGTGGTATTAATATATCAGTATGGATATTGAAAAAAATGCTTTAGTTAATGTTGAATCTGACATGTTTGACAGCGGTAGCAACAGCAACGAAGCGCTATTAACACAGAGTTACGAGTTATTATACATTAAAAAATTCCAAAAAGAAGCGCCGCGCCATTGAAAATTATGTATCTGATGTTGCTCTAAGCTCATTCACAATCCTGATGGTAACACCTTCACCTTCCTTCAAGTAACGATTGAGAAATGAACGAATGAAAATGAAAAACCTTAGGGCCCTTACGGTATTGGTATTATTATTTATTTACATCCAGTTTATAGGTTAGACTTTAGACAATTTGTATAGAAAATTAAGTTTGTTCTCTATATAAGTCAATTTACCGACTGTTTGGTTCGGTACACAAATCCTGCAACAGGTTGATGCACCGGGTAGATACCGTATAATATTCGAACAATGGACAGAGTAACCGATTACATATCTACCCGGTTACTTTTCGTAAACGCCTATTGTAAGTTGTTGAATTGTTATTATTATTTCCGTCCGTTCCATGTCGTCTTTAGTGATGGGCAAAACGGCTATTTTCTATTAACAGTTGAAGCTGTTAACGTTATTTAATAATAACCGTTGAAACTAACAAACTCAGTTATTTATCTGTTATTTTGTACTGGATAGTCGATCGATTGTATCCTACGTTTCCAAAGGTGTGAGCGAGAGCGAGCACACTAGTATAAATAACGCCTTAAGTGTTAAGTAATATGTTATGAAGTAAAGTCCGCTCTACACTGCATAGCATACCCATACATATTTAGCATTCCCAGTCTCATGTCAATTATCCCGTTAAATTTAACGGTTGCCGATGAAAACCGATGTTTATTCATCGTGGCTAGTTGCAGTGTAAAAGAAACAGATATGAGTTCGAATCCTGGTTTCGTCTAAATAGTTATATTGTACCTGTTATTTTTATAGGCCGATAACAGGTAGTTACCGTTGCGGCTCGGTAACCATTAAAAATAACAGAGAGTTAAATAACGACCCATCACTGGTCATTTGTGATGGCCAAAACGGTTATTTTCTATTACCAGTTGGAGCTGTTAACGTTATTTAATATTAACCGTTGAAAATTACAGGTCCAGTTATTTAACTGTCATTTTGAACTGGATAATCGATCGATAGTATCTTACGTTCCCAAAGCTGTGAGCGAGAGCGAGCACACTAGTATAAATAACGTCTTACCTGTTAAGTAATATGTCATGAAGTAAAGTCCGCTCTATATTGCATATACCCATACATATATTGCATTCCCAGTCTCATGTCCATTCATCCCGTTAAATTTAACATTTGCCGATGAAAACCGATGTTTATTCATCTAAGCTTATAGTTGCAGTGGAAAAGAAACAGATACGCGTCCAAATTGTAGTTTAGTTTAAAGCGTTATTTTGTACCTCTTATTTTTATAGGCCGATAACAGGTAGTTAACGTTGCGGCTCGGCAACCGTTAAAAAATAACAGACATTTAAATAACGACCCATCAGTACCGTCCAGTGACGTTACTATGACGTCACTCCGGCGCTTTGCGCCGGCGCAGTAGCCAAGTGGAGGCTCCAGAAGGAACCATCTATACCTACTTATATTGTTTAAACCTCCATTTTCTATTTAGAAATTAATATTTAGGTGTGAAAACAAAGCTTTAAACCTTTTATTTAATGTCGTTTTTCTCGTCATTTCAGTAGTTAATTTACTTTCCTAGCTAATAGGAATGGAACAAAATAAAACGAGATAATATTTACTTACTTATACTAAACAAACCACACCAGAAAATCACCAAAATATTATTTAATTTTTACTACTCAATCTCGGAATACTGTCACGTTTACCGTACTATAAAAATTAAAAACTGCACGCGGTAAGGTTATAAAAATTTATTCAGTAGATCATAAATTAAATGTACTCACTGAATACAGAACTGTTTTTTCAAAAAAGACCGGGAAACAAATAATACGCAGAAATGATGTTTACTCCCATAAGAGACAATGCTTCACAGTTACTGGACCCCAATCAGCTGATTGTCACGTGACACGTGACTGATGACGTCTATTTGGAACTTGCCTATCCCTATACCGATTACAGATGACAGATACCGCGTTAGCGTTACCAAAACTAGACCAGCTGAGCTTAATATAATATAATAATAAATTATGATTGATAATAATGCTGCGATTTTGATTATTATTAGTGATGGGAAAAACAGTTATTTTCTGTTAAGAGTTGAAGCCGTTAACGTTATTTAATAATAACCGTTGAAAATAACGGCTTAAGTTATTTTAAAATGGATAGTCGATCGATAGTATCCTACATTCCCAAAGCTGTGAGCGATAGCGAGCACACTAGTATAAATGCATTGTATTTTTACCCCGTTATTTCACGTAGTGTATAAATCTCAAATTTTGTCGATATGAAAAGGAAACAAAGGGCTAAGAAATTATAATAAGCGTGTCGTAAATATTTTGCCACTCTGAAGTGAAACTTTTAGAAATCAGAAAGGAGTCTTCTATAAGAATTTACTTAGATGTTTTAGGAATTATAAACTAGTCATTTCTCACAAATTTATTTTATCAGGGTCTTTACGTAAATGTCAATGCCACAGCAAGAATCAATAAATATCATTATTTATCACGCCTTGGGACGTTAGACGTTAGAACTTTTATTGCTACACAGGGATGAATGATTCTAAAAACTCCATAAATTAACGCAGCTAATAAAATTTCGCTAAAGAAACAGTATAAAAAATTGAGTTTGAGTTTTTAAAAAAAATTGGAAGATATATAGTATTAATTGTTTATTTACTTATTTTAATATTCGTTGTTTTAAAATTAGTTTCAAAAATTTCAAAGGGCTGTAACTTGGAGGAGAAAGGGTTTTAAGAAAAACTTAATAAAAAGACACCCCTTATTTTTCGCCAAAGAATCACCCCGTAAAATTTTTCGCATCAATTTGGAAACAGCCTATATATATATATATATATATATATATATATATATATATATATATATATATATATATATATATATATATATATATATATTCATTTAATTTTTTATATTGAAATGTAGGTATATAGATATTAAAAAATATTGTATCATTATATTTTTTTAATCAATTTGATAACTATTATCAGACAAACGAAAATGACGTGTTAACTGTTTTCTTAGGTAATGTATATAAATTTAAATAAATAAGTACTTTAATTTCACGTGAAATAACCCTATTTTGCGTTGTCTATAGTGAAAGTAATAACAGGTTTTTACAGAAATTCATCTTTTGACCCAACATTTTTTATTATTAAATATTTGGCTTTACATACTAGTGGAAAACTCAACTGTTCAAAAATAACAGCTTCTCAGTTTAACAGAATAACTCTGTGTAGTAGTGTCCGTATGCCGTATCCCCATCAACAACCGATTAAAGTTAAAATTAAAATTAAGCCGTTTTATTGTACCGAAAATCCTACGTTCCTAAAGCTGTTAGCGAGAGCGAGCACACAGTATAAATAACGTGTTTAGCATTCCCAATCTCAAGGCTATTCATCCCGTTAAATAGTTAAATAACAGTTGCCGATGAAAACCGATGTTTATTCCTCGAAGCCGAACTAGTTGCAGTAGAACTGAAACAGACACGACTCCGAAATCTAGTTTAGTGTAAAAAGCGTTACTTTTTAAGCTGTTATTTTTATAAATCCATAACTGGTGGTTACCGTTACGGCTCGGGAACCGTTTAAAAATAGCTGACAGTTAAATAACGACCCATCACTAGTGATGGGAAAAACTGTTATATTGCTTTAACAGGTCGACCTGTTACTGTTATTTAGAAATAACAGTTAAATATAACAGATTGAAAATAACAGTATGAACTATGAATTATTAAGAATTCCACGTAGACGTAGTAACAGTAGCTGAACCCGTCCGATGGCGTAGTTGGGTAATGTTTAAAATAAAAAATATTCTTGTATTATGTTTAAAACAATTAATAACTTTTTTATTAAAAAAATGATGGAGGTTTTTTTTTGGGTATTCATCACTAATAATAATTTGGTAAAAAATTCAACAATGCAGAATTTCTTTCGAATTTTCTTTACTAATTAAGTATTAGTTAAGCATTGAGCTTGAAAACCTCTATAGCCATCTTTTCCTTGAAAATGAGAGCTATATGAAATAAATGAATTATTGTAAGCAAAAAATAAAATAAATAATTAAAAAAAAATTAAAACAAATTTTTTTCTCTCTACCTATAGGGCGAAGTGTGTCTGGTTTCAACTATACCGGG
The DNA here is from genome assembly GCA_964006375.1 of Tillus elongatus. Lineage (NCBI taxonomy): Eukaryota > Metazoa > Arthropoda > Insecta > Coleoptera > Cleridae > Tillus > Tillus elongatus. The sequence goes on along the minus strand of OZ023262.1, from coordinate 7,461,046 downwards.
TACAGGGAATATTTTTATAATTTCATTAAAATTGGTACTGTTTCTGAGATTTTTTAAGTTTCAGCGATTTTTTTATTTTGCAGTAGTAATAAAAAAAGATGTTTAAAATCGGACCCATTTCTTAGATTTCCAAAGTGAAAAGTAAAAAGGAATATTGTTTTATTAGTTACATAAGGCAAAGAAGAATGAGCAAAGAAACTACCTAATATAATATAATACCTAAGGACTCACGTTAAAGCATAACTGTACGTTTGTATACATATCAGTTTTTTCTTAAAACAAAAATGCCATCTGCATATCGAGTTATCTAATGAAGATTGAGTTTACGTCAACGACTATGTGATTATTTTTTTTATATACGCGGTGACCTGATTTTATTTTTACAGTGATATAGTTCATTTTTAATAATTTTCACTTACTACATATACAGCCTTTCACATATTGAAAAATAAAGAACGAATTTTTTAGCGACCATAAATATGTCAGAAGTGAAGGAAACTTAGCTCACTTTTTACAAGCATGACTTGTAATATTAATAAAATGAGGTAATATAAAAGGTGTTCCATTTGAATAATGAAAGTTGATGGAGTTTCCGCAAAACCGGAAGCTCCAACATGCTGCACCACTCATAAAATTTCGGTAAAGAAATTTGCCTTTATTCTGCACATATGGTTCTTTATTACATTACGCTTTTATTTTTTGTTAGAAGGATCTCTAGTTACATTGTCGATTCTCGGTTCACCGCCGGTGACTCACCGGTCATCTTAATCAGTACGCTTTTAAAAACTGTGCAAACAACGAACCGCTTTTGCCTAGAAATGGAGATCCACTTAAATGGGGGAAAATTCATTCTTATGAATATCCACATTAAAGTAAAATGGTGAAGGAGAAGTTCGGGACTGTCGCTACGTCTGTTCCGTGCGAAATACTTTTTTCTAAAACAGGACAAATTTTAAGTGACCGCCGTAACAGATTTTCGTCGACCAAAGTCAGTCAAATAATGTTCATCAACAAAAACTCAGAACTTTAAAAGTGTTTTGTTAGAAAAGTATTTTTTAGTGTAAGACAATTTTTCTCAAAGAAAAAAAGAAACATCGTTGATTTTATTTACATTTTTCATATTTTGTGCTTGTTTATAAATTGTAAATATGTGTGTGTGTTTTGTGTGAATCAATAACCTGTCAAAATTTAACAGTTTCATTGTACCGACGACCCTACTTTCCCAAAGCTGTGAGCACACTAGTATAAAGTAGTATGTTATGAAGTTCGCTCTATACTCTATACCCCATTCCCAGTCTCATGTCCATTCATCCTGTTATAACAGTTGCGGATGAAAACAGAAGTTGATTCATCGTAGCTAGTTGCAGTGCAACAGAAACAGATACGACAACAGAAACAGATACGACTCGGAGTTCTAGTGTAAAGCACAACAGCATCCCCTCCCCTGTACCTGTTATTTGTATATATCCATAACAGGTTGTTGCTGTTGCGGCTCGACAACAGTTAAAAAATAACAGACAGCTAAATAAGAGCCCATCACTAATTACAGATGACAGATACCGCGTTAGCGTTACCAAAACTAGACCAGCTGAGCGTAATACACAGAACACTCCCTATAGAAGTTTCACCTAAATGGAGCTAACCTGGACTTTATTAGGGCTCTAGTTCGGACATCGCATATAGTAGATGTCGCTAGTAGTGCTGCAATTCTACTGAACAGGCTGTTCAGTGCGCCATTTTATCATACATTCAAAATTCAAATGTTTTGAATGCAAAAAGTTTTTGTTCGCTTCTAGTTCTTTCATTGTATAATTTTAATACAAGTTTGTTGCTAAACGTTTCTTTTAATTAAGTTTTACCTATATTAACTTTTAGTGGATACTTTACAGTATTTTCATTGTTCGTCGGTTTTGTGTTTTAAAGGTGCGTTTTTTTGTTAATCAAAATATGATCGTTATCATAAGCTTTGTGTTTAAACAAACATGTAATTTCAATTCTATTTTCAGTTTTCTTATCAAAAAAGCAGGGTGCTTTCATAGTTCAAGGTGTTTTGGTGAAACATAATTACAACTGTTTTAGTTTTCAGGCAAGTTTAGAACGTTTTAGTAGTTCATAGGTTATAAGTAAAATAACGTTTTCTTACAGAAGCTTTGTGGATATAAATATGATACCAACCAAGAAAACGATTTATTGTTACTTATGTTCCGGGGTGCCTGGATTTATTTAGCAAAAGACATCGTTTTTTGTTGAAACCATCATCAGACCATTTTGATGACTGGGTGACAGCTGCACATTGCACATAACCCTAAGACGATTGGTTTATATCCACAAGCCATTTACGATAGATTTTATGTTTGTGTTCGTCATTTCGTTGATGAGGATAAAGTACCTGAAATGAGAAGAGGCCTGAAAAGAACTGTTGTTCCCATATTACATCTTCCTTTGAGTAAGTATCCATATATTTTAAAGTGTAAAATAAAAATTTATATTTCTATTTATACATCTCAGCAGTAAACAATGGATCGGGTGGATTCGGAAGGCGACCAGAAAGCCCGATAGTGTACAATGTTATTAGCAGAATATTACCAATTGTAATTTTAAATAAAGAAGGAAATTAAGGGATGCACAAATGTTTTTCTAATAAATGACAATATGACGTCATTTATACATACCCTAAAAGAAGGAAAAACCAACCTTGCCATACATTGTGGTCATGTGAGCATATAAATGTAATATTGTACAAGCACCAGACTGCTGTAATATACCTACCTATCGATAAGGAATGGCAATATATACTTCATCTTACTTTCAGAATTAAAATGGTTTTTAAATAAATGTATAGGAATACTGTTCTAGGTTTTTAAATAAATGTAATAGTAATACTGTTCTAATAAAACACAAGTGTATTTTATCTTGTTTGATTTTCCATTAATCATATTGATAGTAAAAACTAAAGCTACAAGTGTTAGAAGGTTCAAATTGCCAATTAATTTTTCCTATGATTGCAAAGCTTAAAACAGGCGCATGTGTGTTATTGAAACATAACTTGTTTTGCTTTCACTATAAAACTCATGAAAAAATTAATTGACTAATTTAACTTCTTTACTGGCAGTGGTATAAGATTAAAAAGAATTTATTTGGATTTGCTAAATGAAAATGAAATCAAATTTCCCGCGTGTGACTAAAATTCATCGCATCCGCCAGAGGCGCTGCAATATTGTTCAAAACGTCAGCATTGGCGTTTCCCTTCTATAGGGGGTGTTCTGTGGCGTAATATAATATAATAATAAATTATGATTGATGATAATGCTGTGATTTTGATTATTATTAACATTAATACAGTATTATAAAACTCAAAACTAACTAAAGGTCCCCGTTGTGTGGTTCTATGCAAACATGTACCACGCAAGTTTAATAGTTGGAATTAATAATTAGAGCCTATCTTAATTTAGAAAATTCACTAAACGTAAAATCCTTTCTTGGCTAAAATACTATAAGTCTATAAAGAAGTTAAACATGAATGCCAGTAGCGATTTGGAATTGAAGTTAGAGTGCAAGGAAGAAGTAAAAACAGAGGATGATTACAAAACAGAAATAGGAGAATATGCTTTCACTGCATTTGTGAATTTTAAAGAGGAATACTGTAGTGATAATGACACTGCTGGAAATGTTGATTACAAAACCAATTTAAATCACTGTAATTTACAAGAGAAACCGTTTAAATGTAGCATGTGTAATTACACTAGTGTACGAAAATGGCATCTATCAAGACACACCATCTCTAAACACGGAAGTATTGAAGAAAGACCTTTTAAATGTGAGCTGTGTGATTACACCAGTGTACAGAAAGGGAATCTGTCAAGACACATAATCGCCAATCACAGAGGTATCGAAGAGAGACCTTTTAAATGTGACATATGTAATTACACTAGTGTAACTAAAGGACAATTGTCAAGACATGTAATCTTCAAACACAGAAGTGCCGAAGAGAGACCTTTTAAATGCGAGCTCTGTGATTACACTAGTGTGGTTAAAGTAAATCTGTCAGCACACACCATTTCCTGTCACAGAAGTATTGAAGAGCGCCAGTTTAAATGTGAGTTGTGTAATTACGCTGCTGTACGTAAAGAGCAACTTTCAAGGCACGTTATCTCCAAACACAGAGGTGCCGAAGATAGACCTTTTAAATGTGAAGTGTGTGATTACAGTACTGTATGGAAGGAGAATCTCTCAAGACACATCATCTCTAAACACAGAAGTATCGAAGACAGGCCTTTTAAATGTGAATTGTGCGATTACACTAGCGTACAGAAAGGGATATTTTTTAGACACATCATGTCCAAACACAGAAGTGCCGAAGAGAGACCTTTTAAATGTGAGCTCTGTGATTACTCTAGTGTATGGAAAACGGATCTGACAAGACACGTCATTTCCAATCACAGAAGTATTGAAGAGAGAGGTTTAAAATGTGAATTGTGTGACTACACTTGTGTACGTAAAGGGCAGCTTTCAAGTCACATCATCTCCAAACACAGAAGTACCGAAGAGAGACCTTTCAAATGCGAGCGATGTAATTACACTAGTGTATGGAAAAGGAATCTGTCAAAACACGTTATTTCCAAGCACAGAAGTACCGAAGAGAGACCTTTCAAATGTAAGCAATGTAATTACGCAAGTGCATGGAAAAGGAATCTGTCAAAACACATAATCTCTAAACACCAAAGTATTGAGGAAATGGCTTTTAAATGTGAATGATGTGTGTTTCTGCACGTGTTTGGGAAGACCTCGGAAGCTTAAGTCCATTGGTCACAGACTTTTGAAGATTTTTGTTTGTTTGATTTCGGGGATACAATCATATACCCAGTAAACACATGTTCGTTAATTAAACGTTTAAAAGGAAACTGCTACCTTACGTTTAATTTTGGTAAAAATGTCGCCCGAATAAACATATAATTAAACCAATATAAAAACGTTTTTATACATGTATGTTTTAATGTTTAAATATACGTTTTTCTTACATGTTTATTAACAAGGATTTTACAACGTTAATTTAACCATCATCTGTAATGGAGAATATACGTTTATAATTACCGTTTATCAACGGGAATTTGTAACGTTAAACAATTTGCCGTTAATAAGGTAAAATATACATTTTTTATACATGTTTATTAACAAGGGTTTTGCAACGTTGATTTAACCATCATCTGTCATGAAGAATATACGTTTATAATTATTGTTTATCAACGGGATCTGTCACGTTAATCTGCTTGTATTAACGAAGGATAATAAACGTTTGAATTACAACTAATACATACCTACCAAATGATAGTTTTTCAACCCAGCTGACAGCAGAAGATGAGTACGATAAATTTTTTGACGATGGCAACTTATAGGACAAACGATCATTAGGTGTAGAAGTGTCAAACTGGACCTCATTGCGGTGTAGATACTTTAAGTGCTCATTGCTCATCAAAACTTCTAAACTTGCTACTCTGCTAAATTCTATAAACCTACCATTGACAAATTATTATTTATGTTTATAATTTTAAATGGGCTTTATAAAAATGGATTAGATCACAAGTCAAATGTCAAATAAAAATAACTTTATTTAAAAAACAAAAATATATTTAAAAAAACTTACATTTCATTATCAAAAAACTAAAATAATTAATACCACATTCTAAAAATATAACAAGCTTCTTCAATCATAGCGTCTTAATCATGAAATAAAAAATATATTTCTTGAATTATTTGTCAACTTCTCAACAAAAAAAAAGTATTGCTCCAGTAGTTTTTTGCTCTGGACCTTTTCGAAGTAGCTAATTTCAACCAATCCTTAACAGCACAAAAGATTGCTCTGTCGCCTTTTTCACGTTGGGGAAAATTTAGCTTTGCAGCATCTTAAATTATAAACTACTAAATAGAAATAAATACGTCATAAAATTGTGATTACCATATACTACTGCCATTAGTCTCGTGGGTTCTAATGAAATTATATATATATATATATATATATATATATATATATATATATATATATATATATATATATATATATATATATATATATATATATATATATATATATTGTTGTATGGTGTAGACATGAAAGATTCTGACAGTGTGTGTTCTGTGCCTCTGTGTAGAGTTCTGCAGATCACAGCTGTCAACAGAATGTCAACGCCAGGCAACCTGCCCAGAACGTCAGCGATATACAGAATCTGTACGAGAAACATGACTGTAGAATGCTAGAACGAGTAGTTAATAAACAAACTTATATTACATGGTGGTTTTAGTAATAAACACAATATAACATGGTGTCAGAAGTAAAGAGAATTGGGGATAGTTGTTAATGTGGAAATAAGTGTTGTTATAATATAACTAGTCAAAGGTCAGTTGTTAAATAAGATGGCGGCATCTGCCATTGTTAATCACATCAGCCCATTAATGCTGAGTGGAAATATAGCCCTGAACTGGAAACAATGGAGGCAACGGTTCGAAATGTATATTACAGCAAGTGGGTTAGATTCAGCGTCAGAGGAGAGAAAGATCGCTCTTATGGTACATTACATGGGGGAAAAATGTCTGGATGTATATAATTCATTCAACTTAAGTACAGAGCAAAGTAAAAGTTATGTTGCAGTGAGAGATAAATTTGAAGAATATTTCAGTCCTAAAGTAAATTTAGTTGTGGAGCGTTACAAACTGTTCAATAGAAAACAAGAAATGGGTGAAACTTTTGATTCATTTTTGACAGATATAACAAATCAAAGTTTAAAATGTGAACTGAGCACACTAAGAGAGGATCTGTTAATGTCAGTGTTAATCAGCGGTATCAGAGACATAAAACTGAAACAGTCGTTGCTTACAATAACTGACCTTAAACTGAGTGCGGCAATTGGCCATTGCAAATCAGCGCAATTAACTGCAAGGCAAGCTAGAGAAATTTCCAAAGATGATGGAGCCAACAACAATGCAGTAGTAGAAGTTGATGAAGTAAAAAGAGGTAATCAGGGAAGGATGAACCACAAAAAACCAATGGGAAAGCCGGTGATCAACTGCTATGGTTGTGGTAGAATATGGAGCAGAGACCACAATTGTCCAGCAAGGAATGTTGTTTGCTACAAGTGTCAGAAGCTAAACCATTTTGCGAGGTGTTGCAGGTCAAAAGAGACACATGAAATCTTAATAGAAGACAGGCAGAACAGTAATGAGACGATGCAAGAGTTGTTCATGGGGTATTATGAGAGGGAAGACGACGTGAAAGACTGGATACAGGAGATTGAAGTTAACAAGAGGACAGTAAAAGCTAAAATTGATTCAGGAGCACAAGCCAATGTGATGGCGCTTTCAACGTATGACAAACTTGGACTGAAAAGAGGAGCACTCGAGCATCAATGGGGTAGGAAACTGACTGCAGTAGGAGGTAATCGTATACCTGTAGCAGGGGTCTGTGACATAAACTGTAAAATTAATCGGAAAAACGTATGTATTGAATTTTACATTATAAAAAATAGCTGTCCAACTATATTAGGATTAAGTACATGTATTAAAACTAATTTGATAAGTAGGAACAAAATAGCTGAGGTAAATAATCTAAGAATAGGAGAAAAGGGGGGTGATATTCAGACAATATTAGGTCAACATAAAAAATTATTTGAGGGAATAGGGTGTTTACCAGGTGAAGTTAGTATTGTCTTAGCAGAAAATGCAAATCCAGTAATAAGGTCTAGCAGAAGGGTTCCTTTAGGTTTGACTAAAAGTTTAAAAGTAGAATTGGATCGTTTATGTGCAGAAAACATAATTTCAAAAATTGAAACACCAACATCATGGGTTCATAATATAGTCATCGTAAAAAAGAAAAATAATCAAGTACGCATTTGTTTAGATCCAAAAGAGTTAAATAAATATATTGTTAGACCCAGATATCAATTTCCCACAGTAGATGAAATCGCCAGTAAATTAAACGGAGCAAAATTTTTCAGTACTTTAGATTGTAACTCAGGATTTTATATGGTGAAATTAGATAAGAATAGTCGCAAACTATGTACATTTATTACTCCATTTGGGAGGTATTGTTTCAACAGATTACCCTTTGGAATTTCACCAGCACCAGAAATTTTTCACATGTGCATCAGTAATGTTTTGGAGGGTTTAGAAGGGGTAGCTTATTTTATCGACGACATTATAGTATGGGGTTCTTCACTTGAAGAGCATAATAAAAGATTGGTAGATTTTTTGAATAGAGCTGAGGCTGAGGGGTTAAGATTTAATCAAGGAAAATCAACATTTTGCACTTCTGAAGTCAAATTTCTAGGACATGTCTTTTCAGAACAAGGTGTCAGACCAGATAATGATAAAATTGCAGCAGTTCAAAAATTAAGTCCTCCCAAAAATAAAACAGAGTTAATGCGATTCCTCGGAATGGCAAATTACCTTTCCAAATTTATCAGTAACTATTCAGATCTTACAGCACCATTAAGAACTTTATTAAAAAAAGATGTTCCTTGGTACTGGGATAGAAATTTTGATGTTGTTTTCGAAAATATGAAAAGAATTATTTCCAATATCACAACATTAGCTTATTATAATCATGAACAAGAAATAGTATTATCAGTAGATAGTTCATCTGAGGGGGTGGCAGCAGTGTTGTTACAAGAGGGACGGCCCATTGCATATGCATCAAAAGCTCTCACGGAGACACAAAAACACTATGCACAGATAGAAAAGGAGGCATATGCAATTGTATTTGGGTGTGAGAAACTGCACCAATATATTTTCGGAAAAGCAATCAAGGTAGAAACAGATCACAAACCATTGATTAATATTTTTAAGAAACCAATCAATGATGCACCAATGAGGTTACAAAGAATGCTTCTGAGGCTTCAAGCATATGATTTGAACGTACAATACAAACCAGGAAAATTTTTATATATCGCAGATACACTCTCAAGAGCATACTTACCATTAGATACCAAGGAAATAAGTGCAATTGACAATTTTGAATTGGATTTACATATTAATTATATTCTTGAAAAGATACCGGCTAGTAAACAGAAACTAGAGGAAATAAAGAAGGAAACAGAGAAAGATCAAACATTGACTAGGGTTAAAGAATACATTAAAAGAGGTTGGCCAAATCATAAACATGAAATAAAAAAAAGATGACAGTATGGTTTTGCCATTTTGGCATATAAAAGAAAGACTACATATTATTGAGGACTTAGTGTTTAATAATAATGCCATTGTAATACCCAATTCACTGCAGAAGGAAATGATTGAGAAATTGCATATTGGTCACTTCGGAATAAATTTTTGTACTAATAGAGCACAAGATGTGTTATATTGGCCTAATATGATAAGTCATATCAAAGATAAAATTTCAGGTTGTAGAGTGTGCATGAAATACCAAAACTCACAGCCAGTATCTGAACTAAGACTACACGAGATTGTAATGTTGCCATGGTTTAAGGTGGGAGCAGATATTTTTCACTTCCAAGAGAATAGCTATTTACTAATTGTCGATTATTATTCCAAGTATGTAGAAATAGTTTTACTAAAAGATCTGTCTACCAAAACTATAATATTGGGCTTCAAGTCAGTGTTTGCCAGGCATGGTATTCCAAATCAGTTGATAACAGATAATGCTCCACAACTAGCTTCAGTGGAATTTGCTGCGTTTAGCAAAGATTATGAGTTTCAGCACATAACATCATCACCCTACCATTCAAGATCGAACGGACAAGCAGAAAGAAGCATCCAAAGTATAAAGAAAATAATGGAGAAATGTTGCGAAGATAATGAAGATGTATATTTAGCTCTTTTGAGATACAGAAACACTCCAAAAAATCATCAGGCTTCACCGGCACAGTTATTGTTCAACAGGAACTTGAATGAGGTGCTGCCAGTTAGGTCAAAATTTTTAGAACCAAGGATAATAAAACAGAGTTTTGATTACAGAACAAAAATGAAAACTTTTAATGATCAAAATAGTAGGAAAAGAAGATGTTATAAATTGGGGGACCATATAGCGTTCCAAAAATATAAGACATCCAATTGGACACATGGGGTCATAGTGAACATTTGTAAAGAACCGGATAGCTATATGATTAGAGATGATAATGCTAATACATTCAGACGTAATGAGAATTTCATTAAGCCATTTAAAGGACAGAATGAACAGTTAAATGAGAATATAAATGGAAAGCTCAACCGATTTAACTTTAAAAATCAAAGTAAGGATGTAACTCAACCTGCTAACCTAGTATTCCCGTCTGTAGTAACTCGTGAAAGAGCTGCTATGGAAAACGAGCTAGAAGGAGAAACAAATACTGAAAGGACAAGTACAGAAAGAGGACGATATTTTGGGGTAGATACACATATTCTAAATAGGGATGCTGATTTAGCCAGGGACGGTAATGTGAGTAGTAGATCGGAAGATGACGAAAATGAATGTGCAGAGAGTGAGCTAGATAGGGATAATAGGAAGGAAGAGGTGTTCCTAGAAACACTCAAAGGTTACACGACAAGGGCGGGTAGAAAGGTCAAAGGAAAATATTAACTACCACAATCCAGAGTTATGTTAAAATTAGTTATAAGAATAGTTAATTATGTTAAGTTGGTTAGAAAAAAAAAAACTTTATTTATTAGTTATTTAATTATTTAATTTTGGGTATTTTGTTTGTTTGTTTATTTAGGTATAGCTATGTAATCTTACTTTAATTCTAAGAAAAAGGGAGATGTTGTATGGTGTAGACATGAAAGATTCTGACAGTGTGTGTTCTGTGCCTCTGTGTAGAGTTCTGCAGATCACAGCTGTCAACAGAATGTCAACGCCAGGCAACCTGCCCAGAACGTCAGCGATATACAGAATCTGTACGAGAAACATGACTGTAGAATGCTAGAACGAGTAGTTAATAAACAAACTTATATTACATGGTGGTTTTAGTAATAAACACAATATAACATATATATATATATATATATATATATATATATATATATATATATATATATATATATATATATATATATATATATATATATATATATAGGTGTACATGTATCGTGCAAATTTAATTAAACTGGGGAAAATAAACAAATACATCAGAATTTATAAATGCTAAACCTGTAGCTAACCATTATTACTCTCATTCGAAAGTTTGATTCACGAACAATCAAAATAGAGGAAAAAAAGGTGTATTCATAAACGTTAGATATACGTCTAATGCCTCAATAAAATTAAACTTAAAATATGAGAAAGCAACCAACATGGCCGATTTTAAACACGCCGGCTAAACTCATAAGTCCCAATTATTTATTCTACCTAATAACGCTCTATAGCAATCAAAGTACAAGATATGTGATTAACTTCGACAACGTTTGAAGACAGTTATTACATATTGTGATACAGCTTACCTTAACCTAATTTCAAGACATAAAACTTGACACTTTGAGCTGCACTAACTGTACCTATTTCCAAAACTTTTAAGGGAAATCGCTACAGGATGATAATCATTCTTTGTAAATATGTATAAAACAATTATAAATTATAGAACAGACCACCATTCACCATAACATACAAGTGTCATGTACTGACTATAATATTTAATAAAATTTAATTCTAAGCACCACGTTACACACTGTACGCCATCACCTGTTCTGTTTCTCTTTCTATTTCTTGTTCATTCTCGTTCAGCAGTATGCGCACAAACATTTACTAATTTACAAGGACATAAATGTGTTTTATGTATTACACAGTGGAATGCAAAAGACAAAATAGCTCCTTTTAAAACATACACGCATTGTCGAATACCTCTCAGATTGATTATGTGACAAGAAAATTTTAAAAGCCAGGAAAAAATGTAACCTATATAACTATAGGTACATAATATAATATATCACATAATATCTCACGCTAAAATAATATCTAGTAAGATACGTATATTTTATGTATAAATCCATACTTCATATATATTTTTATAGGCGAACCTTGTTGAAACTACGTCTAAATATTATGTTTAAAAACACTTAATTAATAACGTCTTTTACAAAGATAAATTGTTAAGTACTTTGCTTTTTTAACAAAAATTAGAAAAATAGTGGTTTTAAATATATCGTTTATATCACATAAAATATATCTCGCTTAAAAAATGTCTGGTAATATACGTATATTTTATGTATGAATCCCTACTTCATGCACGTGTTTGATAGGCGAACTGTGATGAAACAACCTTTAAATATTATGTTTAAAAACACTTAATTAATAAGGTCTTTTACAATGACAAATTCATTAACACCAGAAGCATGTAATAGTTATTTTGCTAATATAAGTAAAAATATTTTTCAACAAATAAACGGAAATAATATAGTACCACGAACATATATTAAGACCAAAGTTATTAATACAATGAATTCATTTTATCTGCGGGAGGTGACGTCGCTGGAGGTTTGGAGAGTGGTATGTGCCTTGAAAGCCAAAATAACGCCAGACTGTTATGGAATAAATGTAAAATTTTTAAAAACAGTTATTTACAGCATGCTAGATCCAATAACAGCTTTAGTAAATGAATGTTTGCAGGCTGGCCTGTTTCCAGAGGAACTTAAGAAAGCAGACGTAAGTATGGCATATAAGGGTGGCAATGTTGCCTCTTTGGATAGCTTTAGGCCTATTTCCATTTCGCCAGCACTTTCAAAAATATTTGAGTACGTAATAAAGCAACAGCTTGAAGAATATTTAGAAGCAAAAGGTTTTCTCAGTGAGGAGCTTCATGGCTTTCGAGGAGGTAAATCAACAGTCACTGCGCTGGTAAACACAACAAATAAATTAAGTGAGGCGCTGGACTCTGGCAATATGGCACAATGCATATATTGTGATTTACATAAGGCATTTGACACAGTATCACGAGATATTACTAACCAAATTGGAACACTATGGCATTAGGAGTTTGCCACTGAGGCTCTTTAAGTCATACCTTACCAACCGATACCAAAGAGTGAAGCTAAATGAACAGTACTCGAGTTGGCAGACACAAACATGCGGTATACCTCAGGGTTCGCTGCTAGGGCCTCTCCTATTCGTTATATACACAAATGATCTTCCAGAGAACGTTTCGTCTGATGCAGTTTCTCTCTATGCAGACGATACCTCATTTGTTAACATTGGCAGAAATGAAGCTGAACTTAATGAGAGAAGAAATATCACAATGTCGGAAGCAGGAGAATGGTTTAGAAATAATAAACTGAAACTCAATGTAAACAAAAGTCTTGAATATCAGCTCCCACCAAACGCAACCAAGACAAAAACAATCTGTGAAATTTCTTGGTGTATATATACAATCAGATTTTCGGTGGTCAATGCACATTGAAAAGCTCCAGGGCACATTGGCGTCGTGTCTGTATCTGTTGAGGCGTCTGATGAACATCAGTAATTACCAGACAGTGTTGACAGCTTATCATGCATGTTTCTAAAGTAGGGCTACCTATGGTATCCTAATATGGGGGAGTAGCCCTGGAGTGTCTGAAATATTTCTGCAACAGAAAGCTGCAGTAAGAATAATCTGTTCTGTAGACAGCCGTACAAGTTGTAGAACCTTATTCACGAAGACAGGCATACTTACCATCTTTTCAGCATATATTTTGAAAAGTGTCTTATATACTTACCAACATCAAGAGGACTACAACCAAAACGGTGATTACCACGAATATGGTACCCGAGGCAGACAGAACATATCCATTCCTTATCATAGAATAAAAAGAGCTGAAACCGGGGTGAATTGCTGGGGTGTCAAGTTCTTCAATAAAATCCCCCAGAATATAAGATCAAAACATAAGCGAGAATTTAGGAGAAATGTGAAAAACACTCTTATGAAGTATGCATTTTATTCTTTAAGTGAATACCTCAATATGGACATTGAGTGGATAGAGTAGAGCCACTAGAGACAACATAAGATGCCATTTTTTTTTTATGTGTGTAAATTTGTTTCTTTTGTCTTTTTGTTTGTTTTTGATGTTTATTTCACAATTTTAGTTCTATAATCTTATATTTGGTATTTGTTTGACAAGGCTGTGTAATTTTTGCCAGAATAAATATTATTATTGTTATTATTATTATTAAATTGTTTCGTTGCTTTTTTTTACAAAAATTAGGAAAACAGTTGTTTTAAATATAACGTTTATATCACATAAATATCTCTCACTTATAAAATGCCTGATAAAATACGTGTATTTTATGTATGAATCCTAACTTCATGTAGGCTTTTGGTAGGCGAACTGTGTTGAAACAACGTTTAAATATTATACTCTTCATCAATAAGGTCTTTACAACGAGAAAATGTTTACCTAATTTTTTCACAAAAATTAGGTAAAAACCTGTTTTACATATAACGTTCATACCACACAAAATATCTTTCGCTTATAAAATGTTTAATAAAATACATATATTCAACGTATTAATCTCAACTAAACGTAGTTTTTTGATAGGCGAAATGTATTTAATTAACGTTTAAATATTATGTCTAAAAACTCTTCATAATTAACGTCTTTACAACGAAGAAATGGTAACATTGCCTTTTTAGCCTAGAATTAAACGTTAATTTTTATAACCGATAACGTTTTTTCAACGGTCTTTACGTAAAATAGACGTTTATTAAACGCACCTGTGTTTATTGGGATGGATTGATTTTTGTGGCTTTTAATGTCTCTCAGTGAGCCTCCTATTTGATCATAGCTTAATTGATAGTACTTAAATATAATGTAAATAAAAATAACGGAAGTGTTTTTTTTTTAATTTCTTGAATTTTTCATCGTGTTTTTTTTTGTTTGCATATTTTTTTGTGTATTTTTTTGCATTTTTTTGTATTTTTTTTGCTTAGGGATCGAAACGAGGACACTGTCGCCTAGGGGCTCGTCAAGGCTAACAGACAAACAAGACTAAGCCACGGACAGGTGGGGAAAACAATAGGACAGACATTAGGATACTTAAAATTAATTTACATAATTCTCTATAGGCCATATTCACATACATATATGCTTCTTGTCGTCAGAACGACCCCTCCGCTCTTGTGTCTGCTTTTCAGAATTTCTGTAGTCTACTACTCCTTGGACAGTTTAATCATGTTGAGAATATTAACAACAGGATTCTTGACGTGGTTTTGTTTACAGGCACTTGCTTGGTGGGGGAGGCTCCTGATTCGCCCGTGATTCCTGATGGTCATCATCCCCCCTTAATCATAGAGTTTCCGTTCAGGGGTTCAGTGGTCTCTTCCCCTGTTGGTAAAACTGGGCAGAGATCATATAATTTTCGAAAATGTGATTTTGTCAGATTGTATGCGGAGCTTGGCGGCTTGTGCTGGGATGGCATGGATGGGCTTCAGGATGTCGATTCTATGCTTGACTTTTTCTATTCCAGAATTTACGACTTGTTTGATCTGTATGTTCCCAAGACTGCTCCAAGAGCATGTAATAGGTACCCCCCGTGGTTTTCTAAAGAAATTAAGGTTAGTATCAAATATAAATATTCATTATGGTGTAAGTTTAAGAAGTCTGGAAATGTGGAGTTTCTGGATGGATTTAGGAACCTGAGACAAAAACTTAAGAGAGACATTTATCTTTCTCGAGTAAACTACTTTCAGAGGGTTGAAAGAGAGATTAGGTCTAATCCTAAAAAATTCTGGAACTGCTCTTCTCGACGCCGTCAAAACGTTTCTGTTGGGAATTCATCTAACCAGCAACAGGCAGCTGACAGTTTTGCTTCTTATTTTGCGGGATGTTCTGGTTCCGCCCCCACCTCATCGCCTACAGCTGCCAGCCTGGCTTCGGGTGACATCACAATGTTCTTTGTGGATGACTTTACAGATGATGAAATTATTACTGTCGCTAAGAGAATTAAGGCTAACATGTCCTGTGGACCTGATCTGGTTGCTGGTTTCTTGGTGCGTGACTGCTTATATGCTCTCCTGATTCCACTTAGGAAAATCTTTAAACTGATTCTTAGATCTGGAACATTCCCCGCGATTTGGAAGCTGTCACGGGTTTTCCCTGTCTTCAAGGCGGGAGATAGTGGTGACCCATCAAACTATCGACCAATAGCCATACTATGTGTCTTCTGTAAGATTTTCGAGGCCTGCCTTTTTCAGCGAATACTGTTTCACATCAAAAACAGACTCTCTATTTCTCAACATGGTTTCATTCCAGGTAGATCCACTGTAACGAATTTAGTTGACGTTACACAGTTCATTGCGTCCGCTCTTGACCGCTCTTCACAGGTTGATGTTGTGTATACTGATCTATCTAAGGCCTTCGATTGCCTAAATCACTCTGTTCTGATTGACAGGATGAGGGCTATCGGATTCTCCGAGGGCTTGCTTGGCTTGTTCAGATCTTACCTGGATGGAAGGAGGCAATTTGTTAAGGTTGGGGGCTTCAAATCTAACACCTATCACGTAACCTCGGGAGTGCCGCATGGTTCCATACTCGGTCCATTACTGTTTAATATATTTATTGACCCAGTTAAACATGTTTTACATGTTCCTTTTTTAATGTATGCAGATGATATTAAGATTTTCGCAAATATTTCGAGTGTTGATGACTGTTTGCGGCTCCAGAACTGTCTTCAGACCCTAGATGAATGGTGTTGTCAGAGTGGTCTTTCTATGAATGTTTCCAAGTGTTGTGTGATGTCCTTTACTCGAAATAAGCACGCACTCACTTTCGGGTACAATATAAGAGGGCTTCCACTTGATCGCCCCGGGACAGTTAATGACCTTGGAGTTGTTTTTGATGGTACTCTATCTTTTAAACCACACTATGAGCAGACTGTCAGTTCTGCTTACAAAACTCTAGGATTTCTGATAAGAAACAGCAAAAATTTCTCACAGACTGACACCCTCCTCCTGCTCTTTAGCTGTTTGGTTAGGTCCCGACTTGAATATGGCTCAGTTGTGTGGGCTCCTATTTATGAGATACATGTGGCAAGCCTGGAATCAGTGCAAAGGAAATTTCTTAGCTTTCGTGAGGATGGTCGATATCCGTCTATTGGTTTTCCTCAGGAAAGTTTACTTCTTCGCTTTAGTCTGCAGAGTCTGTCGATGCGCAGGCAGTGCAGTTTCATTATATTTTTATATAAACTGGTTAATTGTGTGTTCGACTGCCCTAGTCTGCTTCAGCAAATTAATTTCAATGTGCCTCGTATTGCAGCACGTTTTCCAGGCACATTCTATCTCCCGACTGCTCGTACGCGATTGCTGCGATCGTCTCCAATTTACCAGATGTGCAATGATTACTCTGTACTGCAAGACCGCCTAGATATCTTCTCATGTAATATATCAGAGATAAAAATGTTTTTCAAAGCGATCTAATTTGTGACTCTTCTTTTGTATTGTTAGTTTGATTATTGTTAGTTATTATGTTTTGTGTATTGGCCCATCCTTAATTTGGCTTTTAAGCTGTTGGATGGTGTATGAATAAATAAATAAAATAAATAAATAATAATAAGAGGTATTTATTAGGGCGAAGTTAATTTCACAATTTTCTTCCACTTAACCCTTAAAAGATAACTTAAAGTGTAGAAATTATAAAATAAACAAATTATAAACTATAAATGCCTTAGTACCCAAAACAACAAGAAAACAATGTAATAACAAAACATTAACAATTGTGCACCTTAAATTTAGCCAAAAGAAATGAATTCTTAATATCAATATGATTTACTATAACTACATTACGCAAACTGACTATTTTTATAAAAATCTGTAACATATCTCGGAAACCCTGACAGAGAACATAACGTATGTTCAAAATGCATTTTATTATACAGATGTGGTGCAACATAGGAAAAAGACCCCCGATATTGGCTCGTATAATATTTAGGTATGGCAAACAAGTGATCGAGTCTTGTATTGAGGGAATGTATTTGTCTCCGAAAACAGAGCTTCTGATGTTGGTAATCAGGCCCCGCCCCGAGGACAATCTTGTGAGTTAAGCAAAGAAGCTGTACTTTGCAGCGATTCCTCATATTCAGCCAATCTAATTCTTTTAACTTATAAGAAACACAATCTGTTCTTTTTAGATTAAAGATTAATCGTAAACATGACTTCTGAACCTTTTCTATTCTTTGTCGATCCCAACTGTCAAGGGCAGGTCCATACACAACATCAGCATGGTTAAAGCGTGAGAGAATCATCAAGTTTACCAGGAGAGCTTTTACTTTCACTGCAAGGCAATTTCGGTGGTTATAAAAAGATTTCAATAGGCCAAAGCTAGCTCTACGAAGATTAGTGACGTGATCAGAAAATTTTAAATTGTTATCTATTATGAGACCAAGATTCTTTGCAGATTGTTTTGCTTCCAAGCGACTCCCATCTATCAAAATATCAATATTTTGAGAACAAACCCTATTCCTACTGACCTTCCTGCCAAAATAAAGTACGCAACACTTATTCACATTTATCGCAAGATCATGCTTCGTTGCTGTCGTGACTAACTTATTAAGGTCTGTATTTAAACTTGCTATAGCGTCTAAGGCATTTTCGACAGGAAAGGATTTGTAAATTTGGGTATCATTGGCATAGAAGTGTACTTTGCTCGAGATGAATTGTTCTTGAAAATCAAACGTATAAATATTAGGGGGGAGGGGGTTATATTTGGATTATCCATTAATAAAGAAAATTTAAATAAAGACCTAGAGACCATTTCTCTGGCTTCACAAATATTTGTTTTGTTCTCTGTAATAGGTTTCAGATACCATTCTGTAGGGAACAGTTTCACTAAGTAAAGGCAACAACAATTAATGGAAAAAAAATTGTAGCAAACAAAACAATAGAAACAATGGTAATCCTGTGTTTAAAATGCCTCTTTAGTAAACATACAATTCGGGCGAAATCGGAACGTGAACTGGACGCAGGACGATGTGCACACATTTTAAATATAGAAGGCAATCAAGAGGTGAACAAATGTTTTCATAAAGTAAATAAATGATAGTATTGTGTCATGTACATAGATCGATATTTGACACATTTTGCGGAAAGCAGTAGGAAAACGGAAATGTAAACAGTTAATTTTCAGCAATTGTGGTCTAGGGGGAAAAACGTGATATAGAAGGAAATCAAGGGGTGAACAAATGTTTTTATAATTTTAATTAATTAAAATATGGCGTCATCTACATAAATCGATATTTGACATATTTTGCGGAAAGCAGTAGGAAAACGGAAATGTAAACAGTTAATTTTCAGCCTCAGGGGGAAAAACGTGTGCCTCTCCTCCCTTTTTTGGTACATCAGTAACATCAACAGAGGTTGTGCCATTGTGATTGAGCAAGGTAATCTGCACGTTCCACCATTCTCAGGGGGCGTAAAGCCGTCGGTCCCGTGCCCATGCGATGTTGGGCACGTTAAAGACCCAAATTCCCCGGACAGTGAGGTGAATGAATGACACTTTAGTAAACTCAATGAAGTAATTTCCATTGCGAATTGCCGATGATAAATACAACTGTATATGGTAATATCAAACGGTAACCAGTATATTATTTTGAAAAATCGCAATGTAATCGCATGGTAATGAAGCAATTTCTACCGACAAGTGTCGATGATAAACAAAACCGAGAAAATTGCTTAAAATGGGCTTACCTTCGAAGTGTCTGTTTACATTTTACTTTCTAACCTTAAATTTACTAATGGGGAGACCCGGACTTTTGATTTATGAAAAAGTTTTTGCAAATAAGCGCGAACTATGGCCCCAAGAACCCATATCCGGGGTCAGTTTCCATTTTTTATATGTATGTAAATACATACATACATACATACATACATATATATATATATATATATATATATATATATATATATATATATATATATATATATATATATATATATATATATTAGAGGTGTGCGAACCCATGTTTTGTTCGAACCGAACTATGAACGAACCCAAGCAAAATGTTGTCTCGAACTTCGAACCTCTGAAATAGTATGTCTAAGGTTCACAGTCGAACTTCGAACTTCTTAGAAATTTAAAATCGAACATCGAACTACCCAAAATTCTTCAGTGTTCATATATCATTTCCTTAGACACAAAATTTAGGAATATTGTACCATACAATATTTGATATGTGAAAGATTCCCATTCTTTTAACAAAAAGGAAGAGTTCGGTAAATTTGCAAGTTGATTGGGTGAAAATGCCTTCTGGTGCTGATCGTTTGTGCTCATGGTGAAATAAATCATGTTGAAACCAATGTTTTCCAACGTCAATCTGCAATTATCCTCATAAATTCTGAAAATTCACGTTACCGATCGCTTTCGAACACCGCCATCATAATGTTGTTACTAAAAAAGGTGTTGGGAGGCTAGGATATATAAAAAAAATAATTCTGTTATTGCTAAATGGCTCCGTCGTGTCTCAATGTGCCCACCAACTGTCAAAAATATGCATGAGTGATCTCCTAAAATTATGCTATCCACTCAATGATACCGATAACGAGTTTAAAGCGCCGCTACCGAGTTAACGGGGCCGCACCTTCGCCATCTTTGGTAGCATTCAATGCCTGTAAAGTTAAATTTCGAAGTATTTTTGAGCAACGAACTTCGAACTATTTTGGAGAATTACATATTTCGAACTTCGAACAACTTCAACATCACTAGTGCGAACATATTTTCAAACCGAAGGTTCGGTTCGAGTTCGGGTTCGGTTCGAAATTTCGAAGCTTCGCACACCTCTAATATATATATATATATATATATATATATATATATATATATATATATATATATATATATATATATATATATATATATATATATATATATATATATATATATATATATATATATATATCGATACCTCAGTTCTAGAACGTAACAAGTCAAAAATTGTCGTTTTCGAGTTAGTGCCCCCATGTAATAGCCGATACCATGCTCTTTCTATTTCAATAAGGAAACAACTCTAACTATGATATTTGCCCGCAAGATGTCGCTGATTACACTATGGAACAACTCATAATTAAAATAAACTCCTGTTCTATAGTGTAACAAACAGAGTTGTTACGGTTTAGAACTGTAGTAAATTAATAAATATTAGAGGTTACGTATGTTTTATGAACCGAGATTGTGTGTTCTAGACATAAACAATGAATACTTTTAGTTTTAATAACGCAAAAAAAGATCCAAACGAGACGCGTACCAGTTTGTTGTTGCGATTGGCCACCATAAATAGCCATGAAACTACAAATGACACAAAGGTAAGTTAATTCAATATTATTCTTACAGTACAACATAACCTTAATTTGCATCTAGTTCTGTTTATTGGGCTATCACCACTAAGTTTAGAATAAAATTAATAATAACTACTTATTTATGATTATGCTTTGAATGTTACTGTTGAAGATAACTTCAGTTTTTATATTATTATGCAAAAGTTTCTGAATCATGTTTCACTTGTTACACTATTGAATTCAAGAGTTTGTGAAATAATAGAATATAGATGTAACAAGTTGTAGACCTTTAATTATTTTTAGAAATAGAATATAGAGTAAGTCACCGTTGTTGGCATAGGTTTATCGCTATATTAATAATTAAATTATGATTTATACTGTTTTAACTCAAATCAAAAATACTATAAGGTAACTAGTTTCGCCAATAAAATACTCCAATATTTCTGAATTTTTGAATTTATTTTGCCTACAAAATAAATGAAAGCAACACAAACTTCATAGTATGAATATAGAAAAATCTGAAATTTTGGCAAAGTCCTGATTAGGTGTATTGTTTTAGGATTTACCTTCCACATCTATGGAAAATATCGATAATTTTGAGGAAGATAGTGACGACAGTATTGCCGATAAGAATTATGAACCATCCAGTTCACTGTCATCTAGTGGCGAAGATGACAATCCTCCAAAGCAACCAGAACATAGTCTGGCCTCTGGGAATAGCGAAGATCAGTCAACAATGGAAGATCAAAACACAAAAAAATGTACAAGAAAAAGAATACGAGATTGTGATAATTGGGAGAAAAATAAAAAGAAAATAAAAAGAAACTTGGGTGAAGAATATGTGAACGCAGCCAAAAATAAAGTGGAAAAAAAGGTACTTAAAGGTCCTTGTAACGAAATATGTAGGTTAAAATGTTTTACCAAATTCACTGAAGATCAGAGAAAAACTATTTTTGAAAAGTATTGGAAACTGGGCTCGATTGATAAACAAAGAGATTTTATCCATAAAAATATATCCGAAATTATACCTCCTTACAGATATACGAAAACTGGAAGCAATCGATCAAAAACTATAAAATACACCCTTCAGGTAGAAGGGCAAGCTATACGTGTTTGTAAAACATTTTTTAAAAATACATTAGCTATAAACAACAGGACAATCTTTACAACTACGAAGAAAAAAGATGAATACGGGTTTTTGAAACCAGACCAATGGGGAAAGCACGGGAAACAAAAAAGAGTAAAGCAAGAAGTTATTGACGGTATTAGGGAGCATATCAATTCCTTCCCACGTGTAAGCTCGCATTATTGCCGTGCTAGGACTAAAAAAGAATACTTAGATGGCAGCCTAAATATCGCCACTATGTATCGGCTGTATGTAGAAAATTGCATTCAAAATAATCAAGAATATGCCAAAATTTCAATGTATACAAAAATTTTAAATACAGAGACTAACATAGCATTCCATGTACCAAAAAAGGACCAGTGTTCATTATGTACAAACTATGAAAATGGCGATGAAGACAATAAAGAAAAAATTAAGGAAACATTTGAAAAGCATTTAGAAGAAAAGGAATTAAGTAGACAAGAAAAGAAAAAGGATACAGAAGAGACAGACGAAAATGTTCTTGTGTGTTGTTTTGATCTGCAAGCAGTCCTAACTACTCCATGCGGAGAAGTTAATAGTTTTTTTTATAAAAGAAGATTGGCTACCTACAACTTTACCGTTTTTGATGTAAAGCAGAAACTGGGATTATGCTTTCTTTGGCATGAAGGTTTGGCAAAGAGGGGGGCTAACGAAATTGGAAGTTGTCTGTATCACTACTTAAGTAGTGAAGACTGTAAAAGTGAGAACATAATTTTTTATTCTGACAACTGTGTTGGACAGAATAAAAATAAGTTTGTGTTTGCCTTGTATTTATTTTGTGTATTGAATATTGATAAAATTAAAAGTATTACACACAAGTTTTTAGTGATAGGACACACTCAGAATGAAGGAGATAGTGTACATGCCTGTATTGAAAAAGAGAAAAATCGTATACTTAAAAGCGGCCCGATATACGTCCCTGCGCAATGGGCAACCATTATCAGATCTGCTAAAAAAAAGGGAACTCCTTACAAAGTGAATGAAATTTGTACGGAAGATATTTTTGATTTAAAAGCATTATGTACCCAAATGGGCAAAAATTATGTTAAAAATACAGAAAATGAGAAGGTGGTTTGGAAAGACGTTAGAATTGTCAAGGTAGAAAAGATGCAACCTTACATAATCTTTTATAAAACCTCATACTCACAATACAATTTTAAATCCATTGATGTAAGACAAAATTCAAAACACCTTAGAAATAATCAAGAACAGAAAAAAACTAAACTGCTACCTGCCTATAAAAAAGCTCCCTCTATCGATGCTAAGAAGAAAGAAAACTTATTAGAGCTTTGTAAAGAAAATGCCATCAAACAGGTCTATTGGCCATTTTATAAAGGTTTGTCTGAAAAATCGGATGATAATAATCAGAAGGAAGACGTAGATATTTCAAGTTGTAGTGATTCAGAGTCTGAATAACCATTTGTTATTTTTTTGCGAAGTTTATTTTGTAGAGTTACAGTTAAGTTTTTACCGTTTTAAGTAACAAGAAATAATTTTGTATGAATTTTTTAAAATAAAATGTTTGAAAAATTAAAATAACAAAATTATTTATTAAATACCCCTTATATTTTTATTTGTGCAATGATAAATGTAATCCTCAAACAAATTTAGCATCATAATATTGGACCTGTAATGATTTACAAGTTACCTATTCGCTCTCTTTTAAATCTGATTACATAATATTTTAAGTTCAATAATGTAACAACTTGATCAAAATTCAAAATTATCATAAAATCAAACTGTAAACCCAAAAATAGATTGACTTCCAATTACATATACATTATTTATTATGTTCATAATTTTTATTATCATTATACCTAGAACCACCAAATGGTTATCATTAGTTAACATGACCCAATTATTTTACTTGCCGTTTTCTCGTTTATTATATTTTTTGAGGTGTTACATTATAGAATTGAGGTATCGATATATATATATATATATATATATATATATATATATATATATATATATATATATATATATATATATATATATATATATATATATATATATATATATATATATATATATATATATATATATATATATATATATATATATATATATATATATATATATATATATATATATATATATATATATATATATATATATATATATATATATATATATATATATATATATATATATATATATATATATATATATATATATATATATATATATATATATATATATATATATATATATATATATATATATATATATATATATATATATATATATATATATATATATATATATATATATGTATGTATGTATGTATGTATAAATCACACCGAGAACAAAAAAATTATTGTGCCGATTTTGAAAAAGTTTGGCATGTACCATCCTTTTCTATATGGCTTGGATAAGGTCGTTAGTCAGGATAAACGGACGAGGTTTTCCAAAAGAATTGTAACTTTTCATTAGGAAAACATTTTTATGTCAAAAATTAAAAAAGCTATGACAACCAAATGTGGTAGATAGGTTTGCGATTGAAAAGGTACACCAAAATTACTGGTTACCGTTTGATATTAGCATATACAGTTGTATTTATCATCGGCAATTCGCAATGGAAATTGCTTCATTGACTTTACTAAAGTGTCCTTCATTCACCTCACTGTCCGGGGAATTTGGGTCTTTAACGTGCCCAACATCGCATGGGCAAGGGACCGACGGCTTTACGCCCCCTGAGAATGGTGGAACGTGCAGATTACCTTGCTCAATCACAATGGCACAACCGCTGTCGATGTTACTGATGTACCAAAAAAGGGAGGAGAGGCACACGTTTTTCCCCCTGAGGCTGAAAATTAACTGTTTACATTACTGCTTTCCGCAAAATATGTCAAATATCGATCTATGTACATGACGCAATACTATAATTTATTTACATTATGAAAACATTTGTTCACCCCTTGATTTCCTTCTATATTTAAAATGACCCTTGCTTATATTCATCTGGCAACAGTGCACATCGTCTCGCGTCCAGTTCACGTTCCGATTTTGCCCGAACTGTATGTTTACTTAAGAGGCACTTTAAACACAGGATTACCGAAACAATAAAACAAAACAATAGAAACAATGAACCAAAACCTAAATAAAATTACTTGTGTTTGAAGCTGATGTGCCTTGATAGATTCACTTTCCATACACTAGTGTAATCACACAACGTACATTTAAAAGGTCTCTCTTCAATACTTCTGTGCTTGGAGATGACGTGTGCTGACATACTCTTTTTCCACACACAATTGTAATCACACAACTCACATTTAAAAGGTTTCAAATCAACGCTTTTGTGTTTGGAGATGAAGTGTTCTGACAGATTACCTTTACGCACACTGGTGTAATCACACAACTTGCATTTAAAAGGTCTCTCTTCAATACTTTTGTGTTTGGAGATGATGTGTGCTGACAGATACCCTTTCCGCAAACTAGTGTAATCACACAACACACATTTGAAAGGCCTCTCTTCAATACTTCTGTGTTTAGAGATGATGTGTGCTGACAAATTCATTTTCTGTACACTAGTGTAATCACACAACACACATTTAAAAGGTCTATCATCAATACTTCCATGTTTGAACATAATGTGTTCTGACAAGCCCTTCTTCCATACACTAGTGTAATCACATAGCTTGCATTTAAAAGGTCTCTGTCCAATACTTTTGTGTTTGGAGATGATGTGTTTTGACAAATAATCTTTCCGTACACTAGTATAATCACACAACTCGCACTGAAGAGGTCTCTCTCCAATACTTTTGTGTTTGGAGATGATGTGTTTGGACAGTGGCTTTTTATGTACACTAGCGTAATCACACAACGCACATTTAAAAGGTCTCTCTTCAATACTCCTGTGTTTGGAGATGATATGTGTTGACAGATGCACTTTCTGTACACTAGTGTAATCACACAACACACATTTATAAGGTCTGTCTTCAATACTTCTGTGTTTGGAGATGATGTGTTGTGAGAAAGTATATTTATGTACACTAGTGTAATCACACAAATCACATTTAAAAGGTCTCTCTTCAATACTTCTGTGTTTGGAGATGATGTGTTTCGACAATGTAACTTTCCGTACACTAGTGTAATCACACAACTCGCATTTAAAAGATGTTTGTTTAATACTTATATGTCTGGAGACGGTGTGTTTGGACAAATTGCTTTTGTTCTCCAACTGTTCCCAAATATCAGTATTAAAACTCGTTTTGAAATCTACATTTCCAGAATTGTCGCTATCACTACAATATTCCTGTTTTAAATGCACAAGTCCAGTCAAATCATGTTGTGCTATTTCTATTTTGAAATCTTCGTCTGATTTTAGTTCTTGCTTGCACTCAAATCCCAAAGCACTACTAGCATCCATGTTTCACTTCAAATCTTCTTTTATAATATAATATAATAGATTCTCTTTAATTACATCTAAAACACGCTTTATGACAGTATTATATTAATAATAATTTATAATTTCGTTATTAAAGTACAAAAACATTAGTTAGGAGATGAGAGATGACAGAAAATGCTCATACCCATAAGCTACCTGTCCTCTGTACCTGTACACTGTGTAACTAGTAACTGTACATAAAGGATGTTCGATTCCAAATCGATTTTCCAAAAGATCGATTATTTGTGTTTTTCAAAATTTCGATTTACGAATCGATTCCCCAGCTCTCGATTTCCACGAAAATCGATTCATTTTCCCAGAGATCGAATCGATAAAAATTAATACGTAAATGATATTAATTATTTTTCAACCAAAAAACACTACTTTTGCGCCACTATTTTAATACAGAATTCTTTGAACAAGATGTTTTATATTCTATGACAGTATTACTTAATAATACCACAGAACATGATGTATATATTCTGTAACGTGTGGCAATACTATTGAGTACAGTGACTTGATAGAGACAGTGTGGACATGGGCGATTCGGCCGCCATGTTTTCTCCACATTTAACATTGCGCTTATGGAAGAATAGTCAAAATTTGCAAATAATAATGAATTGGTGCATTTTAGAAGAAAACTGTATAGAACCTTTTCTGCAGAGAATTATTTTTTTCTCATAACAGACTAGTCGTAATGTTTCCTGGTCAGATAGAAGACATTACAATTTGCTTTAAAATAATTTTTCTAGTCAATGGATCTGTAGAAACTGTTTATGTTATGAGTTTGGCTACATTGTCGACAGACCGATTTGATGAAGTGACGTTGACGGATTGTCATCAATTGTAAACAAATTTGTATTTAAATAACACCAGAACAATTTGGTAATTAATAATTATATGAATCATTCAACATTACAAAATCATAGTTTATGATCTTTATACATATAATAATCATTAACAAATTCAAGGAAGAGTAAGAAAATGCAAAAATAATTATAAAACTTTATTCGATGGTCATAAAGGAGTACTCATTAGTTTTACTAGCATGTAATTTTTTTGAAATTAGCCTTTTACTTATTATTTTAGCCTGAACACAACAAACCTGTTCACATTTTTTTTCAGGTTATGACACGGTAAAATAAAAATATGCATTACATCTGAACAGTTACTTAACATTTTCTCAACAAAGAATAATTTCAACCTTATATTTTGTGTTTGGACAAAAGAAAACAACTGCCGGAAAATAATTTCCATTCTTGAAAAAAGTTGAACGTCTTTAACTAAAGTGCTAATTGATTACTGAACAAGCTAAAATAACTTAAAAACTCCTGTACCCACCACTTCGTACAGGTACATAATGAATGTAATCAAAATCAAACACTTTGTGTTTGGAGAAGTCGGCGGATTTTTTATCACATCAGATCGGTCTGTCGGCAATGCAGCCAACCTTATAACATAAACAGTTTCTATAGATCCATTGACTAGGAAATTTATTTTATAACAATTTTAATGATTCGTATCTAAATAGGAAACATTGCGACTAGTCTATTAGGAGCGAAAAATAATTCTCTACCGAAAATGTTCTATACAGTTTTCTTCTAAAATGCACCAATTCATTATTATTTGCAATTTTTTACTATTCTTCCATAAGCGCAATGTTAAATGTGGAGAAAACATGGCGGCCGAATCGCCCAAAATGATACCACCTAATGGCCACACTGTCTCTATCAAGTCACTGTACTATTGAGCTATCCGAGATGCTGACATCACAATTCTAATATGGCTGCTGATAGGCACACATTTGTAACTACTCTATTGTTTTGAATAGCGGTGTATGACGTTCTCGTGTTTTTTTAAAGAGTCTAGTTTGTAAATTGTTTATAAATGTTCCCATTAGTTTAAAATTTGTGTAAACATAAATATAGTAGACAGTAGTGTGTTATCAAATAATGTACAATTTTTTAACTTCAAAAATATACCTACGACGTGTTGTGTTGTGAAATGCGGAAGTCGTGGTAATCGCGATAGAGTCAAGTAAGTCAGTAAATTTTAATCAAGCCACATTTGCAAATCAAGTTTATTACCTACTGTGCAAGTAAATTATTTTTGAGCACAAAATAATTCAGGTGTATATGTATATTTTTCAAATAGGCATGAACATAAAAATAAATATTGTATTTATTACTAGAGTCCGTTTAATTGAATTGGGGTAATTTAAAAATTATACATCTTGTTGAAAGTTTATAACATATTTCATATGAGACCTAAAGCTAAGTAAAAAATTCGATATTAATATAATAATTATTATTAATGTAAAGTGTGGATTATAATTATTATTATTTTCATTATTTATTAGTAAAATAACTCAAAGAAATTACAGAAGTGTGCAACAGGTACAACAAATATCTGAAATTTCACTCTAGAGTTTTTAACAATCAATACTTACTCACTATCCTTACCTAACCTAAAACTAACTACTAACTAGAATGGTTCAATACATAACTACATATATACACATATATATATATATATATATATATATATATATATATATATATATATATATATATATATATACATACATATATATATATATATATATATATATATATATATATATATATATATATATATATATATATATATATATATATATATATATATATATATATATATATATATACACATACATACACACACACGCACATATATATATATATATATATATATATATATATATATATATATATATATATATATATATATATGTCCAATTATATAGTATAACCCGTATTTATGGTACCATATTGAAACTTTATACGATAAGGTAGATACATATCCACAAAATAGTACATAAATGTAAATAAAATCAATACTACTAGCCAAATGCTAATGAAAACGTCACATTATTTCATTTTTAGTAAGGTACAACTTTCACAATTCCATGAATGTTTTGGAAATTCAGACAGACCTACACAGTCTAAATGAAACCATTGCATTTCACAATCTTCATTGTAACATTTCACCATAGGTTTGTCATTGTCAGGCTTATTGCAATAGCAATAATTTTGTTTAAAATGACTGCCTTTTATAAAATATCTTCCTAAAAGCTCGGGTAATACCACTTTTCTGTGGAATTCTTGAACTTTCGTAAATTTATCATCTCAAAAGGGTTCATCGGCACCCGTTGCGATAATATACAAATCTTTCCACATAGTAGGTATACTTTGGATTATGTAAGAGAATTGTACTTTAAGACACGAAAGCAAGTGCGAAATGTGGCTTACGGCATTGCATAATATATCTAGCCAATTCTAGAGCACCACAAACAAGAATAGCCCTTGATTGCAATTATGATTTTAAAAAAAAAGTAAGTTTATATTTACCTGTGCAACAATTACAACATGAGCTCCATTTTTTCTAGTCTGGCAATTATAAACGAACCCTGCTTCAAAATATTTGTAAGCAGAGAGACTTTTATGGGATTTAATTTGTTGATTAGTGTAAAAACTGTGGGTAAGCACTAAGTAGTTAACGATATCGAAAGCATCAACTGGTGGGAAACTATATAGTTCTTCACAAGGAGGCATTGGGCCCGTCGTCATAGTATAGAGAACAATTCCTTCAATAATACGAATTTTCTCTCGATATCTTCTAGAAACGTTTTCATTTTCCAGTGATAATAAATAATCACTCTTGTCAACATAAACCATTTAAAAAACGCGCAAAGGACAATTTCAAAGGTTAACATCCACGGAACACGAGTTTGTTTGTGTTTGTGTGCCTACCAGCGGCCATATTGGTGGTATTTAAATCACATGTTCTGTATAGCTCTACACACAGAGACGTAGCTTGTCAGTTATTGTAATTTGTCACGCAATCCGTCAAATTGTGGATCTATTACAAAATTATAAATTATAACCGTATTAATGTAGTTGCTTAAGCGGTTAGGCATGTCTTTTGTAAAAATACTTTTTAAATCAGCCATTAACTGATATTAGTCCTGATCCTCCTTAATATTGGGTGAAAAATAATACATTATTTCCTGTGTCATATCCAATTGTAAAGAGATATTTAGCAGTAGTTCCAACATCTACACCATCAGAAAGAATGTTTTCAAGATCAGGAAACTTTTTAGTTGATAACCGTAATAGGCTAAGCCCTCGTCATCTTTCAAGAACTATTGTTTTTAAATTCTTCAACCTTGGAAGACTGGTATAATACCACAAGTAGCACTGCTTAATAATTTCTTATACTTAAAATTGTTTATATGTATATTTTGTTTTTGTTTCCTTTTTAGTACCCTTTGTTCTTTTTATTTAATTTTCTTCACACATCCCCCTGCGAAGTATGGACATGGACCGCCCTAAATTGATTGTTTCAAGGTTCACTCGGTAAAACTTCTGGATGAAGTACAATTAAAATTCATATCTGTTATCTCCCAACAGTGCGAAGAGGTCTTCCTGAATGATGAAACAGAAGGTAATAGAAATCGAATAATTTGTGAAATACTATTTTAATTGTGTGTATGAGCCGCTAGCCTATCGCAGGCTTCTCCAGTTTTTTAACGAGCAAGGGACTGGGCTGCTACCACACTAACAGCGATATGGGTGTGCCTCGTCCACAACATAAAGCTTTGTAATTTTTTTTTAGAAAATAAAATTCATTTCCAGGTAGCTAATTTGTTGGTTTTTTTTTCGAGTAGTAGTCTTAACCTAGTATTAAATAGAGTTCGCTTTTAGTAGGATTTAACATTCATAAAATATATTACTCAATACACAATGGTTTCAGATATGCGGATACGGTGACAAAAATCAGCGACACCTTTAGGTTCTGTGGGTAACAAATTGGGAATCGATTTTTCAAAAATCGATTCTTTTAGCTCCGATTTTTATCGAATCGATATTTTACCAAACGATTCTTCACGATTCAAAAATCGATTCTTTTTTTATGAATCGAACATCCTTACTGTACATAAATAATAAACGACATAGACATAGACATAACCATAAACATATAAAGAGTAGACGGATAACCGACTGGATGAAGAGGCGTTTTTTTGCGGTCCCTAACTTTTCAAACTATTTCAAACTGCAGTTATCTTATGAAAGTTAACCATCCATAACTGACAGCTGTCAATACACTATGTGAAAATTGAAACTTGTGATGAGCACTAATAAGTACACTTGGAGAACACCCAAATCACCACAATACATATTTCAGAGACCTTACGATCGTTTCGTTGACAAAGTCAACATCTTCAGAGGAAGAAAAATTCTCAGAAGACTTTGTCAACATCTTCAGAGGAAGAAAAATTCTCAGAAGACTTTGTCAACGAAACGATCGTAAGGTCTCTGAAATATGTGTTGTGGTGATTTGGGTGTTCTCCAAGTGTACTTATGACAGCTGTCAAGTAATATGACAGACGTATGTCATCGAATGCGAAATGCTAAAACGCCAATAACGATTATTACGTTTAATTGATTTTTGTTTTGGAATTTTGCACACGACAATATACATCATTCTTTTATGAGGAATAAAGCATCTTGGGAAACCACTGATGTCGAATCGATACATGATACAATTAACATGATAACAAGTTACATCATTCTTTTGATGCCTCTATATTGCAAATTATCTGTCATTGATTTTTACGGTTAAACTATCCATTTTACTATTTTACACAAATATATCACGCCACGCTCTTCTTGGACAATTTCCTTCAATAGCACACTTTTAAAACACCCATAAAAAGGGATAACCTCTATTACGGCTGCATGCGTTTGTTTACACACACACAGCTGAATATAAACCAAAAACAAAAATAAAAATAGCTTTGGAAAGAGATAGCAATATTAACTGTAGCTCTATCTTTTAAAAAAAGTTAAGCTGCTAGCCAAACTATTCATAATATAGTTAGGAACAGTTAACTCCAGTTAGAGCGCGGAAACGGCTATGGTGTTACCACTTTTCGCCGTTGGAACCGAGCGAGGTCACGCCATTGGCGTATCGTATGGGCTTGCTAAAGGTATAGAAACGACCAGGATTAGTAACGTTAAATCTTTAAAAAAAATATAATAAAACTATATATTATTGAGCGAATCACAAAGGATTAGAAGTTTCTGCTCATATCAGTTAATTGAAGAATTGTTTCGGATTTCTTCAAGGATATAATATGAAACATATCCAATGGAAAATGTTATATCTCTTCGAACTCCGTTTCTACTGATCTACTTACCTTAATGTGATAATCATTTATAGTGTACCCTTAGATTAATAAATAGTAAATACATGTTCCAGTAAACGTTTTGAAAAATTTACCTTCATTCTGATAAAAGAGTCCCACATGAAAATATAACTTTTATAGGCATAGAAAGTTGGGCCACGATGCAGTATTTTTTTTATACTATGAGATCAAAGATCTACATTTTGACCAGTAAATAAATACGCAATAGAGTGTTTTAGCGATTTTCGTAGAAAAAATTAACTAATAAGATTGCGACTTTTGAAAAAATTCCTCAAATGAGCCCCAACTAGACTCCACAGAACACATATTCGGGGTGAGTTTCAAAGGATCAGCTATGTCGATTGCAATTCTTTCGAAAGGGGCTCCTACGTTGTACTGCTTCATTCGCCCAACGTCTTGATAATGGCTAGAAGTTCTTTCCTCGTCACGCAGTAGTTCTTTTCTGCTTTGGACAGGGCTTTGCTGAAGTACTCTACAACCTTCTCTTCGCCTCCCTGTTCCTGCGAAAGAACACCTCCAATACCAACATTGCTCGCGTCCATCTCCACAATAAACCTGTGACCAGGCTGGGGGTATGTCAAAATCGGGGATGAACAGAGAGCCCGTTTTAGCCTCTCGAATGCTTTTTCACAATCATCGGTCCAAATGAGAGGTGTCTTTTCTTCCGTCAGTCTATGCAAAGGTTTTGCGATGTCAGCCAACCCCTTTACAAAATGGCGGCAATACGTGCAGAGGCGCAGAAGGCTTCGCAGCTGATGTATAATGGTTGGAATTTCTCAGTTCATAATACAGTCTGTCTTCTCTGGGTCGGTTTTGCCTCCATCTGTGGTAATAATATGGCCTAAGTACTTGACTGCTTTTTGAAAAAGACAGCATTTCTTCGGATTTAATTTCAAATTGGCTCCCTTTAGTTTCTGAAACTTGTTCGACATTCTTCTTGTGATCTTTGAACGACTTTCCCAGGATAATGACGTCATCTAGGTACACAAGGCATGTTTTCCAGTGTAGACCTCTCAAAACTGTCTCCATTAGACGCTCAAAAGTGACTGGAGCATTACACAACCCAAATGGCATGACGTTAAACTGCCACAGTCCACTAGCAATGGTACACGCAGTCTTTTCTTTGTCTTTGGGCTCAATCTCGACTTGCCAGTAGCCACTTTTCAAATCCATTGTCGAAAACCATCTTGCACCTGCCAGTGTATCAAGTGTATCATCAATTCTGGGAAGTGGATAGCTGCCTTTCTTGGTGACATCACTTAAACGGTGGTAATCT
The DNA here is from genome assembly GCA_964006375.1 of Tillus elongatus. Classification (NCBI taxonomy): domain Eukaryota; kingdom Metazoa; phylum Arthropoda; class Insecta; order Coleoptera; family Cleridae; genus Tillus; species Tillus elongatus. The sequence goes on along the minus strand of OZ023262.1, from coordinate 7,426,777 downwards.
ACACATAACCTTGTGGATGCATCTTTCTTATTTTTAACTAACACCACTGGAGAGGCCCAAGGGCTTTGCGATGGTTCTATAACTCGTGCATGCTCCATCTCCCTTAGCATGTTGTCAACTTAGTGTTGTTTCGCAAATGGTACGCTTCGTGGTGGTTGCTTGATTGGTACAGATGTTCCAGTCTCAATGCGATGGCGTACTAGGTCTGTTCTTCCAAAATCGTACTTGTCGGTTACGAAAATGTTGAGATATTTGGACAGCAATTTAGCCACTGCTTGCTTCTGTTGTGGAGAAACATTTCCACTGGCTTCTGCTAAGGCATGGCGTAAATGTTCTGGAAGTGGTTCATTCGGGATGTACGAGGCTGGGTCTTCTTGGTCGTGGCAACGCCGTTTGATGGTTACTGGCGAGAATGTTCCGATTTCGGAACCTTTGGAAATCTTCTGATCAAAGCTCTTCAGGTTGGCTACTCTGACAGCTGCCAGTTCTTTTGCCTGAATAAGAGTTTTACCGACTAAAGCCTTCTTAAAAAGATCGTTGTCTTCTGGTTCTATAATACCCACCACTTGTCCCGAAATGTCTTCAACTATCCTCACTAGGACAATACTTTCACTCTGGACTCTCACAACGACATCTTCTTTGGCCGTGACTTTTCGAATCGCAAGGTTATTCACAGTCGACATGACTACTTCCTCATCACCGATATTTAAAACATTGTTCTCGAGATCTAACTTGACACCGTGATCTTGTAGAACATCTAGTCCAAGTATTATGGGGTCTGATATGGCGGCAACAATAACTCTCTGTATGGAAGTTAATTGCACTTGTTGATATTAAATCCATACGTAAACATTTAATATACTTTATTATTTCACCAACTGAATAAACTATATGATACATTTAACTAAGAAACAATCACAACAGTACATAACAGATAACTGACCGAGCGTGGAGAGACGTATCTTCACTGTGTCGGTTAGTAGCGAGGAGAGAGAGAGAGAGATCCCTGGTGTCTCTTATATAGTAGTTCTTGACAGCTTGCTGTCGGATAACGTAACGCAACGTTTAGCTGTCAAGAGAAACATATGGTAGTGTTGACGTAAACACTGCGGTCGGAACCACCGCCACATACTCCCCTCTCAGTGGCAACGCTATTAGTTCAAGTATCTTCGTGGAAATCGAACTCTACGTCCATGGCGTGTAGTTTGAACGGGAACGGGAACTTCACTGTCACTTTCAGTTTCACTAGGTGTTGGACTTTCACTGTCACTTTCAGTTTCACTAGGATGTCTCTGAGGCTGGAAAATTGTCTGTTCGTTATCACAAAGAATGAATGCGGGTTTAAGACGGTCAACAGAAATTGTCTCTTCTCCGTGTGATTTCTTGATTTTGAAGACTTTGTCAGTTCGGGATAACACTTCAAAGGGGCCGTTATAAACTGGTTCGAGGGTTTTTCGCGGAATATCAATGCGAACAAAAACAAAAGGAGCTTCCATAAGCTTAGGATGGACAAATACCTTTTTTGCAGTATGATGTTTAAAAGGTACTGGTCGAAGTTTCCTTATGTCTTCTTTCAGCTGAGATATAAGTGGTGGAACATCATGAGCTTGTGTGCTGTTGAAAAAGTCGGTGGGAAGTTTGATTGATTCTCCGTAGACTATTTCAGCGGGTGTTGAGCGATATTCTGGAATTATGTACGATCTGAGTCCTAGTAACACAATTGGCAATTTAGCGACCCAGTTTTCGTCCATATGAGCTTTCAAGGCCTGTTTCAGAACTCTATGCCATCTCTCGATTACACCATTTGCTGCTGGGTGGTAAGCTGTGGTCTTGATGTGGTCTGCACCTAGTGTTTTAGTGAGGTGTGTGAAAAGGTGGCAATCGAATTGTTTACCTCTGTCTGTGGTGATGTATTGCGGAACACCGAAACGAGAGATCCAGCATGATAAAATAGTGTTCGCTACTGTTTCTGCTGTAATATCTGACAATGGAATTGCTTCGGGCCATCGAGAAAATCTGTCTATTATTGTTAACAGATAGCGTTAACCTTGTGATGCTGGTAATGGTCCCACAATGTCAACATTTATATGCGAGAATCTTCTCATGGCTGGGGTGTATTGTCCAATGGCACTGGAAGTGTGTCTCCATATCTTTACTTTCTGGCAGGGAATGCAAGTTTTAGACCAAAGAGATACATCGCGTTTCAATTTGGGCCAACAAAATCTATCCTGGACCAGATCGACTGAAGCTGATATGCCTGGGTGAGATAAATTGTGGATAGAATCGAAAATCTTTCGGCGAAATTTGAGCGGAATGAATGGGCGAAGTTTCTTTGAAGAAGAATCGCAAATAAGATTCATTCCGTTGTCAAGAGGCATGTTTTGAAATTTGTATGAGGAAGATTTATACTGCAGAAGGTGTTTGAGTTCCTCACAAGATAACTGAGCTTGTGAAATTTCTTGGAGTGACACAGTGGAAGAAAGTGAAATTGTTTCAATGCGAGAACAATAGTCTGCGGGAATGTTTGTAGGACCTGGTATGTAGCGAATGTCTGTGGTAAATTGACCTAGGAAGTCTAAATGTCGTAGTTGCCTTGGAGATGCTTTATCGACGCGTTGTTCAAAAGCGTATGTCAAAAGTTTGTGGTCCGTATAAATGGTGAAATGGCGACCTTCTAGGGTATATCTAAAGTATTTAACTGCCTGATAATCAGCTAGAAGTTCGCGATCGTAGGTGCTGTAAGATTTTTGGGCTGAAGTAAGCTTTTTAGAGTAGAAACCTAGGGGTTCTAGTGTTTGATCACGTAGCTGTTGGAGGGAAGCGCCTACGGCATAATCAGAAGCATCGACATGGAGAATCAGTGGTAGCGAAGAAGACGGATGAGCTATTAGTGTAGCGTTTTTTAGTGTCTCTTTCAAACGTTCTAATGCTTCTCGAGTCTGAGGAGTCCACTCGATTTTACGTTTGTCGCGTTTTTTGGGATTCTGGCAGAGGTCGAATAGTGGTTGCTGAATTTCCGCAGCACGTGGAAGAGAACGACGGTAGAAATTTATGAGACCTAGAAATCTTCTGAGTTTTTCAATGGTATCGGGAAGAGGTAGGTCGGTAATAGCTTTGATGCGTTCAGGAAGTGGAAATAATCCAGATTTATTTACACGAAAACCTAAAAATGAAATTTCGGCCACTCCGAATTCACATTTAGATGAATTGATACGGATGCCGTTGTCTTGAAGTGTCTGAAAAAGTTTTGCTAGATGCTCTTAATGTTCTTTTTCAGAGGCTGATGCAACGAGAATATCGTCAAGATAGGAGTAGGCAAAGTCAAGATGTCTTAAAATTGAATGTAAATATCTTTGAAATGTTTGTGCTGAATTACGAAGGCCAAATGGGGTTTTAACAAATTCGAATAACCCAAATGGAGTTATGACTGCTGTTTTGGGAATATCTTGAGGTGCTACTGGGATGTGATGGAAAGCGCGAATGATATCTAATTTTGAAAAAATACGTTTGCCTTCTAACTGGGCATTAAAATCCTGCAAATTTGGAATGGGATATTTGTCTGGGATTGTTTTAGCGTTTAGTGCTCGGTAATCCCCACATGGTCTCCATGAGCCATCCTTTTTTTGCACCATGTGGAGGGGGCTTGACCATGGACTTTTGGAGGGTCTACAAATTCCTAAGTCCATCATGTGCTGGAATTCTAGCTTTGCTTGAGCTAGCTTTTCTGGGGGCAATCTTCTAGATTTTGCAGTGACAGGTGGTCCTTCCGTACTTATAGTATGGAAGAACTCAACCTCTGGAAGGTTGCTAGAAGAAGTTTCCTTAAAAAGGTCAGGAAATTGTTGTAGCAATTTGAAGTACTGGTGTGTCGGGTCTACAAGATGAATTTTAGAATTAATTTCTGGTGGCGGGTTAGCACCGGTCTTAGAGAGGTTTGTCTTTGTATCGATTAAACGTCTATGTTTCATATCCACAAGTAAAGCAAACTCTGCTAGAAAATCAGCGCCTATAATTGGTTGCTTGATATCGGCAAGTGTGAAGGGCCAGCAGAACCTACGGCGTAAACCTAGATCCAAATCTAATAATTGTTCACCATAGGTATGAATAGGGGTCCCGTTTGCAGCATACAAGGTACGTTTCGATTGAAATTTCCGTTGGTCGTGAGTGGGTGGAATAACTGAAATATCCGCTCCAGAGTCGATTAGAAATTTCATATTGGAGCGTCTATCAAAAATAAAAAGGCGGCGTGTTAGGTGGCTCTCGTCTCCTGCCGCGTGGAGGGAGTGCCTTATTAGTTTTCCGACACATGTTTTGCTTTGAAATTGCAAGGTTGGATGCAACGTTTGGCCTTGTTGCCAAATCGTTCATGATACCAACACGTGGAGGTTGAGGAATTTGCGGTTATGGAATTTCGAGAAAGCTTGGGTCTTTCTCGGGATGTAGATCGGGAACGCGTTCGCAATTCGTTGACTGATGCTGTTAGCTTCTCTAATTGCGCTTCTAACTTGGCTAGCTTGTCGGGCTCGCGTGACTGAATTTCAGCCACGTTGTATTTATCTCCGGAAAATTCCACGATTTTGTCTGCTGTAACCGACAAATTTTCTAGAGAATCGTTGCTCAAAGCCAAAATTGAACGAACGTTGACTGGTAAACGTTGTAGAAATAAAATTTTAAGGAAATTTTCTCCAATCTGACTACCGGCTAAAAACTTCATTTCGCGTAAAAGTTGCGATGGTTTTCTGTCGCCTAATTCTAATTCTGTTAAAAGTTTATTTAGTTTGCGACTATCGGACTCTTCAAATTCTAATAAAAGACGTTTCATTAGATCTGAATAGGGGGTTGATGATAATGGTTGGGTTAAAAAATCTGAAATTGACTCTGCGACATCAGGATCGAGTATAGCGAGTACATGACTGAATTTTGTCTTTTCAGAACTGATCTACGATATATCAAACTGGGCGTCAACCTGCATTTGCCAGATTTTCACGTTACGTCTCCATATAGGAGGTAATTTTATTGCAACCCTTGACATGATATTGCTGCTTGAAGAATCTTCGGCCATTGTGAAAAAAAATCAGATAATTTTTAAATTAGAAAAGACTGACCTGTTTAGATATTCGTTTTCTGTAGGCATGAGCACGTGCGTGGAAGTTAGGCGACGTCGGCTGGAATATCAGGCTGGGCATCTTCGGCTTGCGGCACGGGGTCACCAATATGGAAGTTAATTGCACTTGTTGATATTAAATCCATACGTAAACATTTATTATACTTTATTATTTCACTAACTGAATAAACTATATGATACATTTAACTAAGAAACAATCACAACAGTACATAACAGATAACTGACCGAGCGTGGAGAGACGTATCTTCACTGTGTCGGTTAGTAGCGAGGAGAGAGAGAGAGAGAGAGAGAGATCCCTGGTGTCTCTTATATAGTAGTTCTTGACAGCTTGCTGTCGAATAACGTAACGCAACGTTTAGCTGGCAAGAGAAACATATGGTAGTGTTGACGTAAACACTGCGGTCGGAACCACCGCCACACTCTGTTTGGTCGTCCAAACTCCAATTTGTAGCTTGACGTCAGTCTCACCAAATACACAAATCTGTTCGCCACCAGCTGCAGTCACTTTGTAGACTCTCTCTGGCTCTCTTACCCGCCATCTTGGTACCACATCACGACGGATAATTGTCCTGGATGCGCCGGTGTCTACAATCATCTGAGTCTTCCTGTCGCTGATGTATCCGTTTACGACGAGCGTGTTGCCAGAATTGTTGACCAGTGAAACAGTTGTCGACTTCGGGGCATTGTGGTGAGCAGCCAGCTCTCGCCCCATAAAGCTAGCTGCATTTAGTTTTCCTGTACGTTAGTTAAAGATGATCTTGGGGCCCGGCATTCACTCGTTAGGTGTCCCACCTTGCCACAGTTCCAACAGCGTACGCCACTTGCACGATGAGCTTGGCTCCTTATGAGTCGTGTGCTTCATCTGTTCCACTATCTTGTTTAGTAGCTGCATGACCTCGGATGAATCTGTTTTATTTTCTTCTTCTGAGACTTCGAGACTGCGAACCCTCACATTGCCTTTAGAAGCTTGCTTGGCAGCTTCAAATTCTAGCGAATGTGCCAAAGCATCGTTTAAGTTTGTATGTCTCGCCATCCTCAGCGCCTGTTGGGTGTCGGTATCCCTAATGCAGTCAATGAATGTTTGCAGCGACAACTGGTTCAAAAATTCCACCGGAGCTGTGGAGTAGGCTGATCGTGTTAGTCTGGCAACGTCGGCTTCAAATTGTTGCAGAGTTTCACCCGATTTCTTACAGCGACTTTTCAACTGAGTTTGGTACAGCTGTTGTAAATGCTGGTCGCCAAATCTCATTTCTAGATAATATCTAATGCTGTCAAAACTGTCCTGTTCTTCCCTGGGGATACCTTGAAGCACATCTAGGGCATCTCCTCTGAGAGCCACAATTAGCGAAGTCGCCTTCTCTCTCTCGCTCCAACCATTTGCTATCGCAACGGCTTCAAATTGGCGTAGATAAATACCCCACGGGACTGAGCCATCAAATGTGGGCACCTTAATTCTTGCGACTGGGCTATCTTCGAGCCTGATGTTTTCTTTGACTAGGGTTTCACACTTATTTTCTAGTGATTGTATTTTCTGATGCACTTCCTCTTGTATATTCGTTAGCTTGTCATGTACATCGTCGCTGATACCCCTTACTCTGCTTTCTACTTGCTGGAAGATGTCGTCTTTTACCTGCTTCATACGTTCGTTGACACATAAAGTAATATTCTCAATTCTGCTGGCTTGTTCTTGCAGAATTTTCTTTGTTTCTTCATCTATTCTTCTGGCTTCTACAGCTCTTTTTTTCATTTCTTCATTTGTTTCTTCATCTCGTTTTCTCATTTCTTCTTTGGCTTCTTTGTCTCTTTTTCTTAGTTCCTTTCTTATCTCTTCGTCTCTTTTTCTCATTCCTTCTTTGGCTTCTTTGTCTCTTTTCCGGACTTCTTCATCTCTTTTTCTCATTTCTTCTTTGGCTTCTTCATCTCTTTTTCTGGCTTCTTCTCGTGCTAATTTAACTTCTTCGTCCATTTTTTAAATCATTTCCAATAGCTGGGCGTCCATATTGGCTGCTGCGCTACGTGTCTTAGGCATAGATGTACTTAAAGCTGGTACACAGTTTATTCTGTTTCAATAACACACCCAGTTATGAATCACTGCTGATCACACTGATCTTCCAGAGATTCTAGAAGTTTTCACGTTGTTCAACGAATATTTCCATTAGCAGCTTGAAAATCCCACTTTTGACACCAGTTGTTACGTTCTACTGCGTTCTGGATTTCATAAAAATCGGTTAATTACTTTTTGAGTTATCGGTTGAATACATACATACATATATATATATATATATATATATATATATATATATATATATATATATATATATATATATATATATCCCAGTTCGCGGAGTTGTAGTGCTAAACGATACGTGGGTGTGATGACTGTGTGACCTCGGGTTGCATTGTGCAGGAAGCAGTGACCATGCCGTGGTCCGAGCGACCAAGGGGGCCGGTGACTGATATCTTATAGCAGTCAGGATTTGTAGTAAGAAGGAGATCCAAGGGATTTGAGCTGTGTGTTGGGATGCGAGGAAAGTAAGTAGGTTGCTGAACCATATTGGCTAAAGAATTGCTGACTGCAAAAGCCTCCGCTGCTCTTCCTTGTGGATCGGTTTTTGAAGATCCTAGCCATTCCTTATTATGGACATTGAAGTCACCAAGAATAGTGACCTCGGAGGAAGGATATTCAGAAATTAGATGGTCGGTTTTTTCAGACAGGCAGTCTAAGAGCTGGACAAAGTTATATATATATATATATATATATATATATATATATATATATATATATATATATATATATATATATATATATATATATATATATATATATAAACATATAAAAATCGAAACTGACCCCGGATATGGGTTCTAGAGGCCCAAATTCGCGCTCATTTGAAAATTTTTCTGCAAAGTCTCACCATCGATACCTCTCTATTAGTGAAGTTTTTAAAATAAAAATTCAGTAAAAGATGGAATAAAAGTGGTGAACAGTGACCTCCCTGCGGGACACCAGATGTCATGCGAACAATATCTGAATAAAACCCAGCAACTTTGACTCACTGAGTTCTACCAGTCAGAAAACTCTCTAATCAGGCCACCAAACAATCATTGAAGCCAAGCCCGTGCAATTTAGATAGCAGGAGTGAATGATCGACTGTATCAAAGGTCCTGCTGAAGTCAGTATATATGGCATCAACCTGCTTACCAGACTTCAAGGCATCCAGTACCGTTGACTGAAGAATAATCAGGTTAGTAACTGTGGACCTGTTAGCACAAAAACCATGCTGCTGCGGCACTAAAAGACTAAACATGACACTACATGACCACGACAGCTAGTCATAAACCAGGCCATCGAACACTTTTGGAATTGATGATTGGACATAAATGCTTCTGTAATTTTTTATCTCATCTCTGTCACCACTCTTATACACAGGCACCGAGAAGCTCTCCTTCCAGACATCAGGAGAGATTGAAGACCGCAAAGATGAATTGAAGAGAATATGTAGGGGCACGCTCAATGTACAGGCACAACGTTTTAGAAAAATATCTGGTACACCATCTGGACCGGCCACAACCCCATCACAAAGAGCAGAAATCGTTGCACGAATGTCAGAAATAGATATTTCGGAACAGCTCACACACATACTGGAGCGATTATTGCTGCCAGAACCCAGTAGCGAAGCCGTCGCAGCTGCAACAGCGTTCGATGTATACACAGAGGAGAAGAAACTGCCAAATAAATTCGCAATCTTCTGTGCAGTGTCACCAACCAAATCACCAGTGTATTTTGGAAGGAATGCCAAAGGATGATAGTTTTTCATTTATAAATCTCCAGATTGACTTGGGATCATTCCTAAATTCAGAGTCTTTATTTCGGATGTACTGTGATAAACACACATTTGACAGAGCCTTGCACCTAGATCGAAGTCCTGCAAACTCTAAATAGCTAGTATCTGTTCTATCTTGCATATATTTTGCATGAGCATTTTTCTTTAGAATTGTTAGATGTCGCAATTCAGTTGTAAACCATTTAGGAAAGCTACATTTTTTAGATCTTTTCACTGGCACAAACTGACTAATGCCAGATTTTACAACTTCATAGAATCTGCCAGTTGCAGCATTCACGCCCAATCCCGAGAATAATAGTTCCCAGTTAACTGAGGCAAGATAGTAGTTCAGACCATCGTAATCTACACCACGAAAGTCATAATAGTACTTCTCACTGTGAAGGGTGTCAAACGATATGTTCTGCAATTGTATGGGGCATTCATAGCTTCTGTGATGGGTGCAGTCTCTAAAAATAGGATCAGCCGCCAGGCCCACCAATGAATTCGCTGAACTATGTGGCAGTTTTTTTTAAATAATATGAAGACAAGGGTTTGCCCGGCTTCTGGCCCGTCACAATTTAAGAGGACAGAACGAGAAGGAAAGGGAAATTCAATAAGCTACAGGGAAGAAAAGGAAAGATAGAATAGAGTTCAGTTACACGTTACACGGAGGATGTATGTTAAATATATTGCAACATCTATATGCTTGATAAGTATAACTAAAACTGTTTATATGTGTGCATTATCAGATTTTTCTATAAATAAAAGTGACTATTGAATACTGTGTTATGATTGTAGTTATGGATATACTGAACAGAATAACAAAAGAAACCACTTCGTGGACTTATCTGACGTGGTCCTGGTCTGCAGCCGCTAATACGGTAGTGTGAACCCAGTTACGGCTAGCTCCGCAAATAAGTTAAAAGAACTTGACAGGTACAGCTTTGGACGATTACACACAACAAGCAGAAAACTCTCGAAAATTTCAGACCCAGACAGACCCAGACCCTACAATGAAGAATTTTTTTTTATTAATTTTTTTTATATCCACAACACACCACGAGGGCTTACAGCCTAAATACTATCGTACCGTGGGTGTTGACAAGGAGGAAAGAGACAACTTGTTAATTCTGGGCTTGAAGTTTTGGAGGTTCGGGGGAGAAGGATAAACATGTGACGGCAAGGAATTCCACAACTTGGAAGTCCTTGGGACAAAAGAGCGGGCATAACAAGATATTCTATGTCTGGTGACCTGGACAGTAAAAGGGTGCATTCGCTCTGTTCTCCTGGTAGATCTGTTGGGGGCAGCAGGTGGAGGAACTATGGAAGAAAGCTTTCTTCTGAATGGAGTCCAGGATAGCGGGTGTAGAAGCGGCAGCGGCACCACAGATGTGGGAGCAGTATTCGAGGTTTGGTCTTATTTGTGAAGTATATAAGGTATAGAGATTAGCTGGTGAAAAGTATTTGCGAGCCCGGAAGAGGAAACCTAATTTCTTAGCGGCTGCTTCTGCAATTGATGTGACTTGTTGGTGCCAATTGAGATTTCGATACACAGAAATGCCAACAAGTGAAAAGAACTCATTACTTTGAATAACTTGGTTGTTCACTGTGGTGGGTCTAGGGCTGGTGTATCTCTTATGAGAAAGAAAGCAAGACTGTGATTTGGTGGGGTTGAATTGTACAAGATTTCTACTTCCCCAGTCTAATATTTTTTGGAGATCCACGGAGACAGATTCCTCCATGAGTCTGCGATCCTCATCTAATTGGGTTAAAGAGACAGGCTTAGAATATTGTTTATGCCTGTGCTGTCGTCCGCGTAACTGTGATGGATGTGCTAGAGACCTCCATTGATGTGGAGAAGAAACAAAGTAGGGGCTAAAGCTGAACCTTGAGGAACTCCTGCATTAATTGGATACGGTTGAGAGGAATTACCATCCACGACAACAGAAATGCTCCGGTTGGAGAGGAAATTTGCTGTCCAGGTACAGAGTTTTGGTGGTAGGCCACTGGCCGAAAGTTTATTAAGCAGTGCTGCGTGCCAGACCTGGTCGAATGCTTTGGATATGTCTAGAGCGACAATCTGGGATTCACCGTATAGTTCCATAGACTTTTTTCAAGAATGGGTGACAAAGGAAAGGAGGTCGGCAGTTGATCTGCGCTGACGGAATCCATACTGCCTGTCGTGGATTAGACTGTGTTTTTCAAGAAATTTTATTAATTCGGTGGTTATATACTTTTCCATTACTTTAAAGACGACTGAAAGGAGAGAAATAGGCCTGTAGTTGCTAGGAAGCGCTTTGGATCCTTTCCTTGGGACGGGTTGTACTCGAGCAGTTTTCCAGTTACTAGGGAATATGCCTCTATTGTAAGATGTCTGAAACAGACAAGTCAGGACAGGAGCAAGTTCTGGTCGCATTTTTTGAGAACAATTGCTGGAATCTCGTCAAGGCCAGAGGCTTTCCTGGTATTAAGAGAAGAGAGCATCTTTCGTACCTTTTTAGTTTTGAAAATGATATGTCATTTTATGCGCGACATTGGGGACTGTTGGTGGTTGAACATTTGAAGGTGGGTTGAGAGTAGAATTGCTGGCGAACGAGGCAAAAAGTTCAGCCTTGCCCAGGGCGGTAGAAACAATTTCGTCCCCCGAGGCAAGACGTGGAAACGTGCTCTTGCAGAAATTATTCCCAATAATTTAGCAAGAGTCCAGAAGGGTTTGCTGCCGCTGGAGCTTAAGAAGACTTTGTTTTTGATGTGGTTATTAAACGAGTTTTTTGCCTCAGAAAGAATGTGGACATAGCGGTTTCTTGCGTCGTTAAATGCTTGACGGTTTTCTTGACGGATTGTTTAGAAGCTTTTTGTGGGCTTTGACCTTTTCAAGTCTGGCCTTGTCACAGGATTTAGAGAATCGGGGCTTTTGAGTGGCTGCAGAGGTTTTCTGTGTACGTGGAATAAATAATTCCATGCTAGCTTGGATAATTTCGGTGACGTTTTGTGAGATATCAGAGGGGTCAGGATGAGAGAAGCAGACAGACGCCCATGGAAATGAGGAAAAGTAATCTCGCATTTCGTCCCAGTTCGCGGAGTTGTAGTGCCAAACGATTCGTGGGTGTGATGACTGTGACCTAGGGTTGCATTTCACAGGAAGCAGTGACCATGCCGTGGTCTGAGCGACCTAGGGGGGCGGTGACTGATTTCTTATAGCAGTCAGGATTTGTAGTAAGAAGGAGATCCAATGGATTTGAGCTGTGTGTTGGTATACGAGGAAAGTAAGTAGGTTGCTGAACCATATTGGCTAAAGAATTGCTGACTGCAAAGGCCTCCGCTGCTCTTCCTTGTGGATCGGTTTTTGAAGATCCTAGCCATTCCTTATTATGGATATTGAAGTCACCAAGAATAGTGACCTCGGAGGAAGGATATTCAGAAATCAGATGGTCGTTTTTCAGAAAGGTAGTCAAAGAGCTGGACAAAGTTGTCAGAAGCTGACCGGTAAATGCAACAGATGAATTTAGTTGCAGCCCTGAAAGAGTTACTCTCTCAGCAGGTACTACTTATTTGAATTATTATCAGACAAAATGATTGTGGAGAAAATTTAATAATTAATTAATAGAAGCTTACCCAATAGATGAGGTTTCTTTTCTCACAAAAATATAAATAGTGATTCGTACTGACTTATTTCTCAATAAAATTGATGTGGAATTTAATACAGAACAAACACTGTTTTTTAAAACCACTTTTGCAAGCTGTACGCTAAATATCCAGCATATAGCTGAAGGCAATTTTTAAGCACCTTTACTGCCACAACTTATGGTTCAGTAAATCGAATCTTAATAAATCATAATTTCATACGAATATTAATTTTTAACCAAACTCAAATCACTGCCAAAACAGCCACTAATCACCTTAATTTCCCGGGGTATGAGCTCCTTACTTCCTTTAGTAGATTGCATGGAGGCGTGTGCGCGTACGTCCGTAGCAATCTCCCCTGCACCAGACTCCCCAATTTAGAAGGTGGAAGAAAAGACATACTATGGATAAAACTCTCTCAGGGCTGCAACTAAATTCATCTGTTGCGTTTACCGGTCACCTTCTGACAACAACTTTGTCCAGCTCTTTGACTGCCTGTCTGAAAAAACCGACCATCTGATTTCTGAATATCCTTCCTCCGAGGTCACTATTCTTGGTGACTTCAATGTCCATAATAAGAAATGGCTAGGATCTTCAAAAACCGATCCACAAGGAAGAGCAGCGTAGGCTTTTGCAGTCAGCAATTCTTTAGCCAATATGGTTCAGCAACCTACTTACTTTCCTCACATCCCAACACACAGCTCAAATCACTTGGATCTCCTTCTTACTACAAATCCTGACTGCTATAAGATATCTGTCACCGCCCCCCTGGGTCGCTCAGACCACGGCATGGTCACTGCTTCCTGCGCAATCCAACCTGAGGTCACACAGTCATCACACCCACGTATCGTTTAGCACTACAACTCCGCGAACTGGGACGAAATGCGAGATTACTTTTCCTCATTTCCATGGGCGTCTGTCTGCTTCTCTCATCCTGACCCCTCTGATATATCACAAAACGTCACCGAAATTATCCAAGCTGGCATGGAATTATTTATTCCACGTACACAGAAAACCTCTGCAGCCACTCAAAAGCCCTGGTTCTCTAAATCCTGTGAGAAGGCCAGACTTGAAAAGATCAAAGCTCACAAAAAGCTTCTACACAATCCCAGCCAAGAAAACCGTCAAACATTTAACGACGCAAGAAACCGCTATGTCTTTCTGAGGCAAAAAAACTCGTTTAATAACCACATCAAAAACAAAGTCCTCTTAAGCACCAGCGGCAGCAAAACCTTCTGGACTCTTGCTAAATCTAATGGAAATAATTTCTGCAAGAGCACGTTCCCACCTCTTGTCTCAGGGGATGAAATTGTTTCTACCGCCCTGGGCAAGACTGAACTTTTTGCCTCGTTGTTCGCCGGCAATTCTACTCTCAACCCACCTCTAAATGTTCAACCACCAACAGTCCCCAATGTCGCGCATAAAATGACGGATATCATTTTCAAAACTAAAAAGGTACGAAAGATGCCCTCTTCTCTTAATACCAGGAAAGCCTCTGGCCTTGACGTGAACCCAGCAATTGTTCTCAAAAAATGGGCACCAGAACTTGCTCCTGTCCTGAGTCGTCTGTTTCAGACATCTTACAATAGATGCATATTCCCTAGTAACTGGAAAACTGCTCGAGTACAACCCGTCCACAAGAAACGATCGAAAGCGCTTCCTTGCAACAACAGGCCTATTTCTCTCCTTTCAGTCACCTCTAAAGCGATGGAAAAGTATGTAAACACCGAATTACTAAAATTTCTTGAAAAACACAGTCTAATCCACGACAGGCAGTAGGATTCCGTCGGCGGAGATCAACTGCCGACCTCCTTTCCTTTGTCACCCATTCTTGGAACAAGTATATGGAACTACACGGCGAATCCCAGATTGTCGCTCTAGACATATCCAAAGCATTCGACCAGGTCTGGCACGCAGCGCTGCTTAATAAACTATCGGCCTATGGTCTACCATCAAAACTTCTGTTGTCGTGGATGGCCATTCCTCTAAACTGTACCCAATTAATGCAGGAGTTCCTCAAGGTTCAGCTTTAGCCCCTACTTTGTTTCTTCTCCACATCAATGACCTCCTCTCTAGCACATCCAACCCAGTTCACAGTTACGCGGACGACAGCACCCTCCACTCAAATATACAATATTCTAAGCTTGTCTCTTGAGCCCAATTAGATGAGGATCGTAGACTCATGGAGGGTTCTATCTCTGTGGATCTCCAAAAAATATTAGACTGGGAAAGTAGAAATCTTGCACAATTCAACCCCACCAAATCACAGTCTTGCTTTCTTTCTCATAAGAGATACACCAGCCCTAGACCCATCACAATAAACAACCAAGTTATTCAAAGTAATGAGTCCTTTTCACTTGTTGGCATCTCTGTGGATCAAAATCTCAATTGGCACCAACATGTCACATCAATTGCAGAAGCGGCTGCTAAGAAATTAGGTTTCCTCTTCCGGGCTCGCAAATACTTTTCACCAGCTAATCTCTATACTTTATACACTTCACAAATAAGACCAAACCTCGCATACTGCTCCCACATCTGGGCTGCCGTTTCTACACTCGCTATCCTGGACTCCATTCAGAAGAGAGCTATACGTCTCACCGGCACAAATAAGACCAAACCTCGAATACTGCTCCCACATCTGGGG
The DNA here is from genome assembly GCA_964006375.1 of Tillus elongatus. Lineage (NCBI taxonomy): Eukaryota > Metazoa > Arthropoda > Insecta > Coleoptera > Cleridae > Tillus > Tillus elongatus. The sequence goes on along the minus strand of OZ023262.1, from coordinate 7,411,560 downwards.
TGCTGCCGCCGCTTCTTCACTCGCTATCCTGAACTCCATTCAGAAGAGAGCTATACGTCTCATCGGTTACCCTACCCTCACCCAAAATCTGCCATCCCTTGCCCACCGACGTGCCGTTGGTGACCTCTCTATCTTTTATAGATATCTGCACGGGCACTGCTCAGAGGAGCTTTCTTCCATAGTTCCTCCACCTGCTGCCCCCAACAGACATAGAACATCTTGTTATGCCCGACCTTTTGTCCCGAGGACTTTCAAGTTGTGGAACTCCTTGCCGGCACATGTTTTTCTTCCCCGAACCTCCAAGTCCAGAATTACAAGTTGCCTCTTTCCTCCTTATCGACACCCACGGTACGATAGTATTTAGGCTGTAAGCCCTCGTGGTGTGTTGTTGAAATAAAAAAGAAAAATAAATAAAAAAACAACAAAAACTTGTTGGAATGTGATAAGAAGTGATAAGAGAGATGTTAATATTTTCTTTAAATATGAATTTTATTAATTTCAGAAATTATATTTGGTAGAAAGAGAGAATGAAAAAGATGACACTATACGTAAGACTAGATGCATTCTCGCAACAATTAGAACCGTAGACTGGTTTCGCACTCATTACAGCTCTTCAGTACGGCATACTAACTGTAGCAAAAATGCACCAAAAATAATACAGCCATAATATAGCCAGCCCTAAAATACTAAGTGAGTGGTGAACGTGCCGCCACCTAGTTGCGGAACCAAGTAGTATGCTGTTACGCCAGCTCATGCGAGAATGCACCTAGTCTTACATACTTTGTCCCTATATTAGGGTAGAAATGGGCCAGGGCTGACAATTTTCTAAATTGTTAGTTAGTTGTATACAGTCTCTATTTTTTTAACACTTTGTGTTATTTGGAGCTGGCGTGACAACATACTACTTGGTTCCGCAACTAGGTGGCGGCACATCCACCACTCACTTAGTATGACACTATACACTGAAGAAACATGGCTTGTCATAAGAGAGACAGTACATACCTAAGGGCAATTGCTTCTATTAAAAATGTAAACAAAACCTCAAATATAAACTTGTTTACTGTTTTGGACTTAGGTTAATTATTTACAAGTGAAATTAGATAAAGAGGGTTGTTTATTTGTATGAAACCTTAAACTACAATAAAAGTGAAAGTATAATTGGCACCTTTCTAAGGTTTTACAAGTGTGTATTATAAACAAACTGTTTATTTACCAAAACATGCAAACTATAAGCTACAGAGTGTTCACAAGTGAGTATTATGTCCATATATTAACTATGTTTTTCACCCCTGAAGTTGACAAGCTGTTATAAATATAAAGAGAGGTTTAGAACCATCTCAACTAGCAAACATCAAATCCAAGAAAACATCGCCACCTTGACAACTGGTTGATCTGGAACAGTTTAAGGCAACCAAATGACACTGCAACATAAACGGCTGCAGATGAGACAGGACAGTCAACCAGTACGCCATGCTCATCATTAGATCAAAGAGCTTCAGGTAAATTGTAATCTCCAAAAAGGTACACTTCATGTTGTGGATATCTCTGCATAACATATTCAGTAGTCTTACAGTGCATAATATATAGATCAGATGATGAAGCAGGCGGAATATACACACCCCCAATGATGAGTTTAGTAGAACCAAGGTGACACCTCACAAACAATTGCTCCACTTTAATGAATTCTGACGAACATTACTAAAGTCACATTTACCACATTTATAAGGCTTTTCTTCACTGTGTCTTGCTGTTAGGTGTTTTGTTACCCGAGTCTTTTGAACACTACTGTACTCACTTACTACATTTATAAGGCTTTTCTTGATGGTCTTTTACAATTATGTGTTGTCTTAACAGATACTTTTGAATAGTACTATAATCACATTTATAAGGCTTCAGTGTGTCTAAGCTTACCCAATAGATGAGGTTTCTTTTCTCACAAAAATATAAATAGTGATTCGTACTGACTTATTTCTCAATAAAATTGATGTGGAATTTAGTACAGAACAAACACTGTTCTTTAAAACCACCTTTGCAAGCTGTAGGCTAAATATCCAGCATATATAGCCACATACATACAGCCATATTTATAAGGCTTTTCTTCACTGTGTCTTGCTGTTAGGTGTTGTGTTACCTGAGTCTTTTGAACACTACTGTACTCACATTTACTACATTAATGAGGCTTTTCTTAAGGGTCTTTTACAATTATGTGTTGTCTTAACAGATACTTTTGAATAGTACTATAATCACATTTATGACATTTATAAGGCTTTTCTTCAGCGTGTCTTGTTGTTAACTGTTAACTGAGTTTTTCGAATGGTACCATAATTGTACTTACCCCATTTATAACGCCTTTCTTCAGTGTGTCTTGCTGTTCAGGGGCGTGCGGTGACATTTCAAATAAGGGAAGCAATTCCTAGAAAATTACCTATTTGTAGTGTAAATCGATTCTTCTGTCGTTTTTGGAAAATTCGTTAATAATGTCGTCATGTAACTGTGGATTCTGGGACATTTCCTGGACGAGTTTATTTTCAACTGAGAAAATTGAAATTTGGGAAAGTATTTCCTGTCCTGTTGAATTTCTAACAAAACTCTTGATACGTTTCAATATAGAAAAATTTCGTTTGAAAGGTGCACTAGTAGCAGGAATTGTTAATACTAATTCACATAATTTGAACACTTCAGAATATGAATTTTCCAATTTTGATTGTTTTAAGAAAGTTAAAAGTTCACTCGCGTTAGTTTTTGTGTCAATAACATCGGTTTCATAAATGACTGTAAGTTCTGATCGTAATAAGGCTTTGTCAAAATAATGTCCATAGTGGTGAAATAATTATTTGAATTAATCTTCTGGGAAAGGTATCCTTTTAAATCCTCCAAAATTACACAATTCGAGAAATGTCAGGTCACTGAGATGATAAAATCTGCAGTTAATTTGCTGCTGAATTTGATCTATGATTTTGTAGAAAAGGAGGCAGTAAGAAGTTTGAAGGTCTCCCACATTATCATTGCGCACACCCTTTCTTCGTGGCTCCACTTCTCCTAATTCAATTGTTTTTTCCCAGAACTTATCAAATTCATTCCTTTTTTGAATTATAATGGATTTAAGTTCACTATTTTTTTTCAGGCAAAAACCAATGTAATTTATTTTACATTGCAATATGTTAAATATATTATCTGAAAACGGAAATATTTCCGAAAATATATTAAGTAAAAAATTAAAATTAAAGTCTCCTTTCAAACCATCTAAAAATCCTCTAGAACTATTTATTGTTTCTGCGTCCCAATTTTTGCTATTTTCCATTATGTTTTCAGAAAGTTAAATTAACGATTTACGGTGTTCAAATATAGTTAACACAAGCCTGCCGTTGTAGTTCCATCGGGTTGCAGCTACTTTGGGTAAACGTTTTTTAACAATTGAGTCTAAGGCTTGTGTGCGCTTCGTAGATTTGGAAAAAAAGCAGCCATTTAACACTTTACATTCTTTAATATGATTTACAGATTGGGATAAAATTAAATTTAATTTATGAGCACAACAGTGTACAAATAGAGCAATGGAGAACGTACCTGCACTTTAGCTTGAAGACCTCCTAAATGTCCGGCCATAACAGCAGCCCCATCATAGCTTTGGGCAATTAATTTATTATCAGCCTCCTCAATATCTTTCATAATATTAAGCACAATTTTATATAGAGCGCTTGCGGTACGACCTTCCGTCACATTTTTAAAGCCTAAAAATCTTTCTTGTACACTCCCATCCATTTTTACGTAGCGTATTACTACAGATAGTTGACTTAAATTAGTTACATCGGCTGTTTCATCTAGAGCAATAGCAATGAAACGAATCTGTTTAATTTCAGATTTAATTATGCTCAAAATAATAGTGGCAGCAGCCGAAATTAAGTCATTCTGAATGCGATTTTATGTCCCGCGAAAAACGTTAAACTGTTCCAAGTGATTTTTTAAACAAATTTCGTATTTAAGACTACAAGACCAACAAAACAGTTTATTCCTGTTTTCACAACCCATTAACCATTCATATTGTTTATAAGTTTTTTCCCCGTTGAAATGTCGAATAGGTACATGTTTTAATTCTTGTATTTAAGTTTTTTAGAGTAGGTTTCGGCCTACCTTTATTAATAATAGCAAGTTTTTCAGCAAACTGTAAAGCTGAAAACCCTTTAGTTATCAAAAAACACACAATACAATTATTATTACCACTTGTTTGTAAATCCCCACCCCCACCGTCACCGCTGTTAAAAGCTGATCTACTTGCAGCCATATTAATGATCATAAAATGCCAATGTATTTAACTTAGTCGACTGCTTATATCTACGAAATAATCAGGCACATTCACGTTTTACTCGCATTGGGTCTTCGTAGTACAACACGTTCCAGAAACACGTGTAGCGTACATCGCGCCAAGTTGCCTGCTGACTACGTGTATTTAACTGAAGTCATTGCATCCACTCCTAGTATCAGATCAGGTTCATGCTGTCCGCATGCGGTCGCATTTACTGGGACGACGTCATTGCTAGGAGCGTATAAACAAATACAGTATGATGCGAAATAAAATTTTAATAATTAAATTAGTTTCAGAATTTGAAATTTAATATTTAAAATACAAAAGGGATTGTAAATAATGCGGTTTAGGTATGTAGTCGTTATTTTAAGGGAAGCAATGCTTCCCTTGCTTCCGTGGACCGTGTTAACCAATACTTTCCAACACTACCATAATCACACTGACACACATTTAAATAGTGTTTTTTCAGTATGTTTCTCCATTACATGTTTTGATAAATATTTCTGGTGAGCAGTACTAAAGTCACATTTACCACATTTATAAGGCTTTCTTTCACTGTGACTTGCTGCTATATGTTGTGCCAACTGTAACTTTCCAACACTACTAAAATCACACTGACCACATTTAACAGGTCCTTCTTTAGCATGTCTTATTGTTATGTGTTGTGTTAACTGAGACTTTCGATTAGTACTATAATCACATTTACCACATTTATAAGGCGTTTCTTCAAGGTGTTTTGCTAGTATATGTTGTGTTAACTGATACATTCTAACAGTACTATAAGCACATTTACCACATTTATAAGGCATTTCTTCAGGGTGTATTGCTGTTATGTGTCGTATTAACCGATACTTTTGAACAGTACTATACTCACATATACCACATTTATAACACCTTTCTTCAGTGTGTCTTGCTGTTATGTGTTGTGTTAACTGATACTGTCTAGCACTACCATAATCACACTGATCACATTTAAATAGTTGTTTTTCAGTATGTTTCTCCATTACATGTGCTGATAAATATTTCTGATGAGCAGTACTAAAGTCACATTGCTCACATTTATAAGGCTTTTCTTCACTGTGACTTGCTGCTATATGTTGTGCGAACTGTAACTTTCCAACACTACTAAAATCACACTGATCACATTTAAATGTTGGATGTTTAGTATGTTTCGCCAATATATGTGCTGATAAATAACTCTGATATGCAGTACCAAAGTCACATTTACCACATTTATAAGGCCTCTCTTTGGTGTGTTTTGCCGTCATGTGTTCTGTTAACCGCTGCTTTCCAACAGTGCTATAATCACATTGACTACATTTAAACGGCTTTACTCCTAGGTGTTTTATCATTACATGTTTCGATACATTTTCCTTATATGCAGTGCGAAAGTTACACTGTTCACATTCAAATAAACGTCTTCCCGTATGTTTTGAGATATATGTTGAAAAATAACTTCTAAAGGTAGTACTGAAATCACAATTAACAAGCTTCCTGTCACTGTGTTTTGCCATTATGTGTTTTTTTAAATGCAACTTGCTGATGGTAAAAAAATCACACTGACCACATTTAAAAAGCCTTCTGTTGGTATGTTTGGACATTAAATGAACTGCTAAAGAATGCTTATGGGCAGTAGTAAAGTCACACTGATAACATTTGAAGGGTTCTTCTCGGATGTGTTTTGACTTTATGTGCTGTAATAACATGATTTTTGTGGAAGTTCCGTAATCACATGTGTTGCAACTATAACGTTTGTATTTTGTGTCTACTTCATTTTTCACTAAAACATCATTTGGATTGAGAGAGTCATGATTAGCAAGACCCATGCAGCCATGGTCAAATGTTTCCATTTTAAAATCTTCTATACATATTTCACTTTTAATAAAAACATTTTGATTTTTTTCATTAATTGCCTGTGCACCTGTAACAGTTTGAAAGCACTCAGTTCTGTCAGGGATTACTTCATCACCCATGAAGTCATGTATTGGTACATCTAAAGACTGCCCTTCGATCTTCTTCAATTTAACAGTATTAGGCAGGTCTGTTATGTTTGGCTTGTATTCTGAGTTTTCTTCCACAAGTGTAATATTATCATGGGACTGCAAAGCATTGCTAGTTAATTCATTTGTCAAAAAAGTTTGACCATCACTTTCTATTTTTGTATGAAAAGTTTGGCCAGCTTCAGGTTCCAGCGAATGTTCGACAAGTTTGGTATAATCATGAGACAGCAAAACATTGTGAGCAAATTCACTTTTCAAAGAGGTTTCACCAACACTTTCTTCTTTTACATCAAAACTTTCAGTAGCTTCAAGTTTCACAACTTTGGCATAATCATGGAATAGCAAGGCATTATGAAGCCCCCTCATTTTCAAAGAATATTTTATCATCACTTTTAAATTCTCTGTCAGAACTTTGATTACCTTCAATTTTCACAAAGTTCTCCAATTCTTCCTTGTAATCATGAAACATTGCTGGTTCGATTTTAATATTAATATCATCAGCAACTCTTTCACTTAACTCGTGAGCTCCTTTATCACAGTAATCAAATGAGATTGAGATTGAAATTTTATGGTGTTTTTCAGTTTTAAACTTGCTTCTTGACAACTAGAAATGTCAACATTTTTTGACATAACAATGAAGCTACCGGTAGCGCTTGGCGCTTGGTGAAATCGCCCAATATAATACCAAATACTATATATATGATAATACCTTCAGCTTCTGGTGATTTAGTCGATTATGTAGCATATTCGCGGATCCCACTCTGTAGTACATATACCTGGATTTCCAGCAGTGCTGTTCCTGTCATGAGATTATAAGTGCTGAATTTAGGGACGTTTCGGTGCTAAATTTACCGTTTGAGGGCTAAAATATCCCCAGATTTAATTGGAACCAAATTTAAGAGTAACTGTACGTTTTAAGGCTAGAAGGTATCATCAAAGGCAGCGAAATTATGCACACTTATGATAATGAAACGATAATTAAGCCGAAAATTAAATATTAAATTTTTTTGAAAATTAACAAACGAAATAAGTGTCTTTGAAATAAGTAAAAACAAATATATTCGCTTACAAAATAAAATAAAAATCCATAAACATTTGAAGATTTGACATTTGTCGTATCAATTGACAGTACGCAAAAGTAGAAAAGGTATGCCGACCTATAATAATGAATCTAACCAGGGTTGCAATATTAGAAATTTTCGTTGTGCTGATATCTAACTTAAAATTGTGCCGATAGAGGGTCGATTTGTGCAGGCTACTGTAATTTTAAATTTGGCGCCAAAGTATTACTATTAAATCAGGAGAGGCACAATCTTCGAAGTGTCTGATTCATAGATATGTTTTCCTTGTCTATGGTATGATGCATTTGATTCAATTTAACGCGGCAACTTTGAATCACTTCTATTCATTAATGAAGTAAGTACATATAGCGTTTCAAATTTGTCATTGCTAGCGTTAATTTGAAAGAAAAAAATAATAAACGAAGATTTTGGCTAAACCTTATAATAAATATATTTTTTATTTAGATTATTAAAATTTGTACTTAGATGACACTCATATAACCTAGCTTTATAGCAATTTCATCGCACTTAGCAGCAGTATAACCATTATTATATTATTGGCAACCACACTGCATTTTTTAGCACGAATTATGCCTTTATTTGTCTTGTTGACTAAACTTGCGTCGCAATAATAAATAAAATAAAAATAAATTATAAAACTAGAAATTTAGAAATACAAACTCCAAATCTAACGATGACGTATGACATGACGTAATGACATGCAATAACTTGACAGATGCCAGAAGGTCAAGGGCAGTAAATATAAATTTTTTGATTTGCATCCCTGTTTACCTTGTTTTTTGGGATGTACGTTGAAGGCTCTAGCAAATTTTAAAATACAACTAATGGTGTAAGGTGTATGCAACTCTCTATAAGCTAAATTAATATGAGTTATTATAGTTAATAAAAATGGGCTGATTTCTTATTGCATTGGGCTGATTGTGCTGCAAAGGGGAAATTGTGCTGGTTTTCGCACAATTGTGTCGGAAATTGCAACCCTGAATCTAACTGTCGAGTAAGGCGTAAACGGGATTTGCAATGCGCATGCGGACAACGGAAACTTCGAATGCGGTTCATGAATTTGTAATGTTGTCAATGTTGTATGTTTTATATTCGAGTCTGACTTGAGAATGGCGTGTAGCTTAAAAAATTAAAATGTGCCAGAAAAGTGTAAAGGGGTGCCAGAGTGCCAAATCTGAAGACACAGTGCTAAATCTGGCACGATCGTGCTAGCAGGAACAACAGTGATTTCCAGGCTAATGGATTGGCTCATGATACAAATAACGAGAGATATGATATTCAGACTAGTGATGGGTTATTATATATCAACCTGTTATTTTTTAACTGTTGCCGAGCGGCAACAGTAACAACCTGTTATGGATATATAAAAATAAAAGGTACAGGAGAACCAGAAACTTTACACTAGAACTCGGACTCGTATCTGTTTCTGTTGCACTGCAACTGGCTACGATGATTCAACATCGGTTTTCATCCGCAACTGTTATAACAGGATGAATGGACATGAGACTGGGAATGCTAAATATGCATGGATATAGAGTATAGAGCGGACTTTACTTCATAACATATTACTTAACACTTTATACTAGTGTGCTCACAGCTTTGGGAACGTAGGATCGTCGATACAATGAAACTTTTAAATTGTAACAGGTTGTTGATAGGGATACGGCATACGGACACGGACACTACTACTACTAATTGCTGAAACTTTAAAAATCTCAGAAACTACCAATTTTAATGAAATTATAAAAATATTCCATGTACCCGGTATAGTTGAAACCACACACTTCGCCCTATAGGTAGAGAGAAAAAATTAGTTTTAATTATAAAAAAATATATTTATTTTATTTTTTGCTTACAATAATTCATGTATTTCATATAACTCTCATTTTCGAGGAAAAGATGGCTATAGAGGTTTTCAAGCTCAATGCTGAACTAATACTTAATTAGTAAAGAAAATTCGAAAGAAATTTTTAATTGTTGATTTTTTACCAAATTATTATTAGTGATAAATACCCAAAAAACCACCATCATTTTTTTTATAAAAAAATTATTAATTGTTTTAAACATAAAACAAAAATTCTTTTTTATTTTAAACATTATATAGTATTGCATAGTATAGTAAACAATTTAAATTATGTTTCAGAGAATTAGAGATATCCAAAGTTTTTGCTCTATCCATATTGTTTCATAATTATTTTTGTCTTTTTATTCAAATTAATCACCTTCACACCTCAGGCTGGATCAACTGATAGTTACATCGCCCGGGGATTGAACCCGTGTAGCAGCGAATCTCCTTTACCCAACTACACCACCGGACGGGTTCAGCTACTGTTACTACGTCTACGTGGAATTCTTAATAATTCATAGTTCATACTGTTATTTTGAACCTGTTATATTTAACTATTATTTCTAAATAACAGTAACAGGTGCGACCTGTAATAACAATTTAACAGTTTTTCCCATCACTAATTCAGACTACCTATTTTTAGACCTGTCACGCGCATGGTGTCAAGTGGTGAGTCCAATGCAACAATAATATGCTGTCGTGCAGTGGGGTTTGACGTTTCATCACATCCTATTAACAAATTACGTATTTTACTAATATTTAAGTGCATCCAGTTGCAAGTAATAAAAATTAATAAGATTAAATTTAGTGCTGCGATCTATATTATCTGAAAAAGACCATATAGGCGTAACTTCAACCGCATTAAACTGACGTATAGAAACTTTTTGATTGCGAATTTTTTGTTTTAAGTGTGTAGTTGGACTTCCTTTAACGTTACTCACCACGTGACGTCATAGGAGGGGGCGGGGCATATGCGCAATATCATATATCTTCTAAGTCATTATATCATGGGATTGGCTAATGTCGCGTCGTCGCCTTTGGGTGAGTGTAGGGTCACCGATAAGACGTATAGCTCTCTTCTGAATAGAGTCCAGGATAGCGAGTGTAGAAGCGGCAGCAGCACCCCAGATGTGGGAGCAGTATTCGAGCTTTGGCCTTATTTGTGAAGTATATGAGGAACATAGATTAGCTGGTGAGAAGTATTTGCTTGTAAGTACTTGTTCCAAAAATAGGTGACAAAGGAAAGGAGGTTGGCCGTTGATATCCACTGACGGAATCGATACTGCCTGTGGTGGATTAGACTGTTTTTTTAAGAAATTTTAGTCATTCGGTGTTTATATACTTTTCCATCACTTTAGAGACCACTGAAAGAAGAGAAATAGGCCTGTAGTTGCTAGGAAGCCCTTTAAATCCTTTCTTGGGGACGGATTGTACTCGAGCAGTTTTCCAGTTACTAGGGAATATGCCTCTATTGTAAGATGTCTGAAACAGACGAGTCAGGACAGGAGCAAGTTCTGGTGCACATTTCTTGAGAACAGTTGCTGGGATCTCTTCAAGGCCAGTAGCTTTCCTGGTATTAAGAGAAGAGAGCATCTTTCGTACCTTTTTAGTTTTGAAAATGATATCCGTCATTTTTATGCGCGACATTGGGGACTGTTTGTGGTCGAACATTTGGAGGTGGGTTGAGAGTAGAATTGCCGGCAAACACGAGGCAAAGAGGTTCAGCCCTGCCCAGGGCGGTTGAAACAATTTCATCCCCTGAAACAAGAGGTGGGAACGTGCAATTGCAGAAATTATTCTCAATAGATTTAGCAAGAGTCCAGAAGGGTTTGCTGCCGTTGGAGTTTGAGAGGATTTTGTTTTTGATGTGGTTATTAAACGCGATTTTGCCTCAGAAAGAATGCGGACATAGCGGTTTCTTGTGTCGTTAAATGCTTGACGGGTTTCTTGACTGGGATTGTGTAGAAGCATTTTGTGAACTTTGACCTTTTCAAGTCTGGCCTTGTCACAGGATTTAGAGAACCAGGGCTTTTGAGTGGCTGAAGGGTTTCCTGTGTTCGTGAAATAAATAATTCCATGCCGGCTTGGATAATTTAGGTGACGTTTTGTGAGATATCTGAGAGGTCAGGATGAGAGAAGCAGACAGACGCCCATGGAAATGAGGAAAATTAATCCCACATTTCGTCCCAGTTCGCGGAGTTGTAGTGCCAAACGATACGTGGGTGTGATGACTGTGTGACCTTGGGTTGCATTTCGCAGGAAGCAGTGACCATGCCGTGGTCTGAGAGACCAAGTGGGGCGGAGACTGATGTCTTATAGCATTCAGGTTTTGTAGTAAGTAATCCAAGAGATTTTAGCTGTGTGTTGGGATGCGAGGAAAGTAAGTAGGTTGCTGAACCATGTTGGCTAAAGAATTGCCGACTGTGAAGGCCTCCGCTGCTCTCCCTTGTGGATCGGTTTTTGAAGATCCTAGACATTCCTTATTATGGACATTGAAGTCACCAAGAATAGTGACTTCCGAGAAAGGATATTCAGAAATCAGATGGTCGGTTTTTCAGAAAGGTAGTCGTAGAGCTGAACAAAATTGTGGTCAGAAGGTGACCGGTAAATGAAACAGATGAATTTAGTTGCAGCCCTGAGAGCGAGTTTTATTCATAGTATGTCTTTTCTTCCAGCTTCTAAAATGGGGAGTCTGGTGCAGGGTAGATTGCTGTGGAAGTATGCGCACGCGCCTCCATGCAATCTAAAGGAAGTAAGGAGCTCATACCCTGGGAAATTAAGGTGATTAGTTGCTGTTTTGGCACTGATTTGGGTTTCGGTGAGGAAGAGGAGTTGAGGCCAATTAGCCTGGAGGAAATGGTGGACGGAGTTCTGGTTAGAATTAATGTGTTAATTCAAAGCACAAGCTGATGCTTATTTAAAGAACACTCTGTGAAAGTTGAATCAATAAAATATACCTACTAACATAACTAGCCTGACTGACATCGTCAGAAAAATTAATCAAATGATTGTGTAAGTATTAAGTGCACAATTCTAGTACCTACATTCAGACTTCGCTCATTCAACTATTTGAAATACGCGCGCGAATGTATTATCTCAATCAGTCTAAGAACGCACCAATCAGAAGCTGCATGTATGTGAGATAACTCAAGTCTAGTGCAAAGTCAAAACATGATGCTATCCGAGATACCTTAGTAGCCGAGCTGTCCAGAGCACGTGATTTAAATACCACCAATATGGCCGCTGGTAGGCACACAAACACAAACAAACTCGTGTTCCGTGGATGTTAACTTTTGAAATTGTGCTTTGCGCGTGTTTAAAATGGCTTGTGTTGACCAGAGTGAATATCTATTATCAATGAAAAGTGAAAATAAGGACGTTGCTAGAAGATAACGAGAGAAAATTCGTATTATTGAAGGAATTGATCCCTAGACTTTGACGACGGGCCCAATGCCTTCTTGTGAAGAACTATATAGTTTCCCACCAGTTGATGCTTTCGATATCGTTAACTATTTAATGCTTACCCACAGTTTTTACACTAATCAACAAATGAAATGCCATAAAGTGTCTCTGCCTACAATGAAATAATGCAATATTTTCATTAGCATTTGGCTAGTAGTATTGATTTTATTTACATTTATGTACTATTTTATAAAAAATATCGTATAAAGTTTCAATATTATAATCCATACTTTACATTAATAATAATTATTATATTAATATCGAATTTTTTACTTAGCTTTAGGTCTCGTGAAATTTATTATGAACTTTGAACAAGACGTATAATTTGTAAATTACCCCAATTCAATTAAACGGACTCTAGTAATAAATAGAATATTTATTTTTATGTTCATACCTATTTGAAAAATATACATATATACCTGAATTCTTTTATGCTCAAAAATAATTTACCTGCATATTAGGTAATAAACTTGATTTGCAAATGTGGCTTGATTAAAATTTACTGACTTACTTTTTTATATTGCTTTAAGAAGTGAAGTTAATTAGCATTAATACATGAAAAGAATGAAGTTGTACCTGTGATAAAATGCTTAATGAATACTCTGCTATACTTGAGTGTAAATTATGTTACATCTTTTCTTTTAATTGCGTTTATCCACCTTAATATCCGGATTTTGGAAAGTTCATTTAACTCTGGTTTATGTGGAAATTGTAGTACACTCGGTATTCTGAAAAACTTGACTCTATCGCGATTACCACGACTTCCGCATTTCACAACACAACACGTCGTAGGCATATTTTTGAAGTTAAAAAAATAGTACTTTATTTGATAACACATTACTGTCTACTATATTTATATTTACACAAATTTTAAACTAATGTGAACATTTATAAACAATTTACAAACTAGACTCTTTAAAAAACACGAGAACGTCATACACCGCTATTCAAAACAATAGAGTAGTTCCAAATGTGTGCCTACCAGCAGCCATATTAGAATTGTGATGACAACATCTCGGACAGCTCTACTTAATGACATATAGAACGTCATTGGCTCTACTAGAGTAACGAAATAAATAGTAACTGTTTGGTAACAAGAGTAATGAATTCTTATACGAATGAATAATGGGAATTTTCGGTACTTTTGAGTGACGGATACTGAGTATCGAATAGTTACAATATTGAAGTGCCTACTAATTATGTTTTGCGCATGATTGTATATGTTCTTGAACGGCCGCTTGCGGTGTTGGAACGTTGGAACCTGGAACGATTATAAATTTAAATTATAAACAGAAAACAGAAAGTATGTGTTGTGTGGTGTATTGTATAATCGATAATCGTTGGGAACGTGGAACAAACCTAATGAAACATGAAAAAAAATAGTAGAAATAATTTATTAGAGGTATAAAAGATAGTCCGATTAAAGTAATAGCTTACAAAACACGTTTATGGAGCATTTAAAACAAGAAGACCAGATCGTTGAAGGCTACTGTAAAACTGAAAAAGAAAATGATGATGATGCATCCACGGATCCAAAGTTTACTGTGTCCTGCGAATTGAATCTGCAAAAAAATGAATCTTTAATAAAACTAGAAATAGAAGAGCATTTTTTGGACAGTGTTGTATTATGCCCAGATGTAAAAAAAGAGTACTGGAATAAAAGTGAAAATTCTACTGATAATCAAAACCTCTGGTCTATTTTGGGCATTAAGGATGATGTGCATGCCGATCCGAAATGTGAATTACAGACATTATTTCAGGATGCTAACCAGTTTGTGAAAGAAAAGCCCCCAAATAATGAAGATAAGAACACTTCTTTTGATTGTATTAAATCGCAAAATCTTAAAAAGAGCTCTTATCAGTGTTTATTGTGTGACTATCGAAGTATAACGAAAAAACAATTGATATGGCACACTCGATCAAAGCACACAGAAGAAAAGCGTTTGTCAAATCGTGTTAAATCTGAACACACAAGAGGAAGGTCGCATCAATGTGCATTATGTGGTTATACAAGCGTGTACAAACAAAATTTGTTAAATCATATTAGATCAAAACACACAGGAGAAAAGCCTTATCAATGTTCATCATGTCATTATGCAAGTGTGCGGAAACATGTTTTGTTGAAGCATATTAGATCAAAACACACAGGAGAAAAGCCTTATCAATGTTCATCATGTGATTATGCAAGTCTGCAAAAACATGTTTTGTTAGATCATATTAGATCAAAACACACAGGAGAAAAGCCTTATCAATGTTCATCATGTGATTATGCAAGTGTGCAAAAACAACATTTGTTACAACATATTAAGTCAAAACACACAGGAGAAAAGCCTTATCAATGTTCATCATGTAATTATGCAAGTGTGGAGAAACGGCAATTGTTAAATCATATTAAATCAAAACACACGGGAGAAAAGTCTTGTCAATGTTCATTATGTGACTATGCAAGTGTGAGGAAAAGTGATTTGTTGCGTCATATTAAATTGAAACACACAACAGAAAAATATCGATGTTCGTTATGTGATTATGCAAATGTGCAAAAATGTAATTTGTTAAATCATATTAAATCAAAACACACAGGAGAAAGGCCTTATCAATGTTCATCATGTGATTATGGAAGTGTAAGGAAATGTGATTTGTTGAGTCATATTAAATATAAACACACAACAGAAAAATCTCATCAATGTTCATTATGTGACTATGCAAGTGTGCATAAACAAAGTTTGTTGAAGCATATTAAATCAAAACACACAGGAGAAAAGCTTTATCAAATGTTTATCCTGTGATTATGCAAGTGCATGGAAAGACAATTTGTTAGGTTATATTATAATAATATAATAATAATTAGGGATGCGCGATGTTTCTAAAACATCGATGTTCACGTCTTCTGATACATCGAAATCAAAACATCGATGTTTTCTATAAAACTGTAATAATGAGTCAAAATAATATAAATATATTTTAGAAATGAATATGAAGTATTTATTTTTCTTAAAGTACACAAAATATTATGCTCCAAGTTGCAACGTGGTATTTTTATAAATCCCCATTTCAATTGATCATCTCCATAGTTGGTTTCATATTCCGGGTGAAGATCGTCATTTTAATTAAAATACTCAATTCCCCCAATCGACGCCGCTGTCAATGGTATCGACCTATCTCTCTTTCCCTGATATCTACTTCAGGCCGATATTTCGATATTTATCGGAACGAGGTAGGAAATTGATATCGTTCTCGGAAGAGTGAACTTGTGCATTAATGGAAAAGTGTTGTTCTCTTCTGGGCGAAAAATTTTTGATAATCAAAAACACCAAAGTGAAATTAGCAGTCAGAATCTAGAAGGAAAAGACTCACGTCTTGTTAGTTTTAAAAAACTGTTTTGTATAAATCGCAGCCGTTACGTTGGATAATATCACTTGTCATACTCAATTGGCAATTACCCAGAAGATATTTAGACACGGAAGTATATACATAGAAAGGACAGAGAAAATGCGTAATAATTTGGAAAGTTAGTCTAGAAAAGTTAAATACAGCCTTTTCCGGCATACATCAATTTTCTGAATTTATTTGGTAAACTAAGCTTTGTCGGAATGAAGACTTATTTGGTTTGGTGTTACGAAACAATATAGCAGTCAAAGTTTGACCCAGAGTTTAAAACCAATAACCTAAGGTAACACTTTTCTAATATTATTATACATACCAGAAGATAGAGAGAGAGAGAGAGCGATCTTCGAAGAGTGACCTACAAATTTGTGGTTTAAGGACATGCCAAAATAAGTGAACTTATTTACGATTCTATTTTTTTGTTCTTGTGAAAATTAAATAAAATACTTTTGGATGTTCAATTTCTTAATATAATAATAACGTATCTTTGTATTTATAATGTAACGACATACGTTTGCAAACAGCCTGTCGCATAATTATTATTGTTAATCTTACACTTTTATAAAGTTTGTTTTTGTTAAAGGATTTTCAATTAGACAACATATAAATTGGAGCAAGGGTTCACACCTTAGTATTAGTAGTGGTTTAAAATAAATAAATTATCAAATTAAATTTTTAGTAGGTTTTTCTATAGTTTTTCCAAATTAAATTAAATTATAGTGGCATCTCTGACAGTTTTACTTTCCTTTCTTGTAGATATCTATTTTAAACGGATACCGATAATAAAAATCAGTTCCCTTATTTTCAAAAAAAAAAATCAAAAAAAATGTAAAAAATTTTTGAAATTAGCGTAGCAAAGTATCTTGAAAATAAAACTATAACTTATTCATTAAAAAAATATTTTGTGAACAATTTTGGAGAAATAATAATTATGACAAGCGTTTTCCTTTAAGTCTATTTCTCTACTGGGTTAAAACTTGCCCTGCCTTTGAGAAAAGTCTTTCGGAGGGAACTGACGTCACTACCATGCTAAGATATTTTGATACAATTTTATATAAAGTAGGAAATATACATTCCATGTCCTTCCAGAGCTCCAACAGATTTTCTGTAAATTTTCTGACCGTGCATTGAAGGTACTGAGTCATTTCAGCAGAAACTTTGGCTTTTTGTTCTTCGCGATGAGAGACATAAGAGCAAGCACCACTAACATTTTCTACCATCTTGTGATGTTCGCTGCAATGGTTGAATTTTTCATCTTCTAAGAAGGAGACGCACTAGGCAGTGTTTTTTTCTTCTTAAGTACCTAACTATTACTATTAAATGATAAATACCAATACAGTAATTTCATGGGGAATCATTAAAATTCTACGTATGATTAGTAGACACCTAGCCTAGATATTCAATATCTACTTCCAATACGCACGACACAGTTACCTATTTATATTTTAAATAAAAAAATAAATTTTACTTTGATTTTACCCAACTTTTGTGTGTATTCGTTAAAGTTTACTTTCGTTAGACATTTTCTAGTTCTGCTACTGCTCGCTAGATGTACACAAAAGAATTGACTTGGTAATTGGTAATAGAAATTGATAATAATAAATTACTATGGCATTGAGAAATATCGAATGAAACATCGTAAAAAAACATCGATGATGCCTGATAATATCGAAAAAAATAACATCAATGTTAATATCGAAGATTGTAAGCAAAATATCGATGTTTAAGAAACATCGATGAACATCGCGCATCCCTAATAATAATAAGTTTATTTGCATCTGTTGTTCGACAAGTTTACTGGAAATTGGGGTATTATTGAAACCACTAGAGACACTTTATCTTGCTATATTTAAATCGACATTAATTACTTACTACTTATTACATACTACAAAGTTGCACGTTGCACTTACTCACTATTTACTATTATCCTAATTGTCATTTTCCAATGGTCTTCGTCTTCTTCTCTTGACGAGATATCAGGCCTACTAAAGTCAAGACGTCAGCCAGATTACAAATAACTAATACAGACTGGAACAATTTCATTGTTTTACAACAGCATCCATATTAACTATACATGTAAAATATAAAGTGTTTACAATAAAATTATAACAAATAAGCCAAACAATATCTATTAAAAGCAGAGCTTGTGTGTCAATTGTGGGATTCTTCTAGTATTTTAAAGTCTTCTATAAAAAAATAATTCTTAATTTATAATTTTAAATCAATATTAAATCAAAACACACAGGAGATAACCTTTATCAATGTTCGTCATGTGATTATGCAAGTGTGTTCAAAACCAGTTTGTTAAAACATATTAAATCAAAACACACAGCTGCAACTGCAATTAAATTTATCTGTTGCATTTACCGGTCATCTTCTGACAACAACTTGTCCAGCTTTTTGACTACCTTTCTAAAAAAAACCGGCTATCTGATTTCTGAATATCCTTCCTCCGTGGTCACTATTCTTGGTGACTTCAATGTCCATAATAAGGAATGGCTAGGATCTTCAAAAACCGATTCACAAGAGAGAGCAGCGGAGGCTTTTGCAGTCAGCAATTCTTTAGCCAATATAGTTCAGCAACCTACTTACTTGCCTCACATCCCAACAGCTTAGATCCCTTGGATCTCCTTCTTTCTACAAAACCTGAATGCCATAAAATATCAGTCACCGCACCACTTGATCTCTCAGACCATGGCATGGTCACTGCTTCCTGTGCAATGCAACCAGAGGTCACACAATCATCACACCCACGTATCGTTTGGAACTACAACTCCGCAAACTGGGACGAAATGCGATATTACTTTTCCTCATTTCCATAGACGTCTGTCTGCTTCTCTCATCCTGACCCCTCTGATATCTCACAAAACGTCACCGAAATTATCCAAGCTGCCATGGAATTATTTATTCCATGTATACAGAAAACCTCTTCAGCTACACAAAAGCCCCGGTTTTCTAAATCCTGTAACAAGGCCAGACTTGGAAAGGTCAAAGCTTACAAAACGCTTCTACACAATCCCAGTGAAGAAAACCGTCAAGCATTTAATGACGCAAGAAACCGCTATGTTCGCATTCCATCTGAGGCAAAAACCTCTAATAACCACATCAAAAACAAAGTCCTCTCAAGCTCCCAACGGCAGCAAACCCTTCTGGGCTCTTGCTAAATCTATTGGGAATAATTTCTGCAAGAGCATGTTCCCACCTCTTGTTTTAGCGGATGCAATTGTTTCTATCGCCCTGGGCAAGGCTGAACTTTTTGCCTCGTTCGCCGGCAATTCTATTCTGAACCCAGCTCCAAATGTTCAACCACAAACAGTCCCCAATGTCACGCATAAAATGACGGATATCATTTAGGTACGAAAGATGTTCTCTTCTCTTAATACCAGGAAAGCCTCTGGCCTTGACGAGATCCCAGAAATTGTTCTCAAAAAATGCGCACCAGAACCTGCTCTGTCCTGACTCGTCTGTTCATATTCCCTAGTAACTTGAAAACTGCTCAAGTACAACCCGTCCCCAAGAAAGGATCCAAAGCGCTTCCTAGCAACTACAGGCCTATTTCTCTTCTCTCAGTCATCTCTAAAGTAATGGAAAAGTATATAAACACCGAATGACTAAAATTTCTTGAAAAACAAAGTTAATCCACGACAGGCAGTATGAATTCCGTCAGCGCAGATCAACTTCCGACCTCCTTTCCTTTGTCACCCATTCTTGTAACAAGTCTATGGAACAACACGGTGAATCCCAGATTGTTGCTCTAGACATATCCAAAGCATTCGACCAGCTCTGGCATGCAGCGCTGCTTAATAAACTTCCGGCCTATGGCCTACCACCAAAACTCTGTACCTGGACAGCAAATTTCCTCTCCAACCGGAGCGTTTCTGTTGTCGTGTATGGCCATTCCTCTAAACTATATCCAATTAATGCAGGAGTTCCTCAAGGTTCAGCTTTAGCCCCTACTTTGTTTCTTCTCCACATCAATGACCTCCTCTCTAGCACATCCAACCCAGTTCAGTTACATGGACGACAGAACCCTCCACACAAATATACAACATTCTAAGCCTGTCTCTTTGGCCAAATTATATGAGGATTGCAGACTCGTGGAGGGTTCTATCTCCGTGAATCTCCAAAAAATATTAGCCTGGGGAAGTAAAACTCTTGTACAATTCAACCCCACCAAATCTCAGTCTTGCTTCCTATCTCATAAGATATACACCAGCTCTAGACCCATCACAATGAACAACCAAGTTGTTCAACGTAATGAGTGCTTTTCACTTGTTCGCATTTCTGTGGATCGAAATCTCAATTGGCACCAACATATCACATCAATTACGGAACCAGCTGCTAAAAAATTAGGTTTCCTCTTCCGGGCTTGCAAATACTTTTCACCAGCTAATCTCTATACCTTATATACTTCACAAATAAGGCCAAACCTCGAATACTGCTCACACATCTGGGGTGCCGCTGCCGCTTCTACACTCGCTATCCTGGACTCCATTCAAAAGAGAGCTATACGTCTCATCGGTGACCCTACCCTCACCCAAAGGCTGCCATCCCTTGCCCACCGACGTGCCGTTGGTGACCTCTCTCTCTTTTATAGATATCTGCACGGGCACTGCTCAGAGGAGCTCTCCTCCATAGTTCCCCCACCTGCTGCCCCCAACAGATCTACCAGGGTAACAGAGCGAATGCACCCTGTTACTGTCCAGGTCACCAGACATAGAACATCTTGTTATGCCCGCTCTTTTATCCCAAGGACTTCGAAGTTGTGGAATTCCTTACCGGCACATGTTTTTCCTTCTCCTCCAAACCTTCAAGTCCAGAATTAACAAGTTGCCTCTTTCCTCCTTGTCGACACCCACGGTACGATAATATTTAGGCTGTAAGCCCTCGTGGTGTGTTGTTGAAATAAAAAAACACAGGAGAAAAGCTCCATCAATATTCATCATGTGATTTTGCAAGTGTGTGGAAACATGTTTTGTTAGATCATATTAAAGCAAAACACAATGGAGAAAAGCAGTGGCGATTTCTCCTAGTGAGCTGGTTGTGCGCCGCACACCCTAAAATATAATTAAAATGTGCACAGTTAAATATGTTTTATTTCTTTTTCCCTTAGTCTGAATACACTACATATGTTATGACAATCGATTTAATTTACTTATTTGATTTCATAAATAGTCGGTTAATAGTGACTTGGAATGAAGTCGGCACCACGTCTTCATTCGGAAATATGAGTAGGCCAATAGCAACTGGGAATGAATTCGGGTTAGGTGTGCGTTGTTATTTCCGAACAACTTCACTCGAGAGAGCTGTATTGGTATACAATACAGTCCCACACCCATGTGTTTAAAATAGTAAGGAAATACCATTCGTTTTAACACTGCAGTGAGCGGTAAAAATACCGCTCAAGACAAATGAATGGAACGCCGGTTTAACAAACGTTGTGATAGCATTATTTACAAACATTACAACTGCGCTTGCCTGGACCACAGTATTCTAGAATCAAAGACTATAATACATTTTAGTAAATTTTCGTAGAAAAAATTCACTAATGGGGAGATCTCGACTTTTGAATTTTGAAAAATTGTTTGCAAATGAGCGCGAACTAGGACCCCTAGAACCCATCTCCGGGGTCAGTTCCAATTTTTATATATAAGAATTTAATTTGAGTCAAGTTTTAAAATATAGAAATTTTTGATTAAAATAAAGAAATTGATTTCAAGTACCATCCATATTTCTAGAAATTGTAATGGTACATAATGAGGTGAGGTAATTTTGGAGATTAGAAATCAGATGACAGAACTTTAGAACAATTGACATTTAGATTAAAATTTTGTCAAAATTGCATCATTTGCAGTCACAAGTTTAGACTTATTTGTAAGATGTTTTGTACTATTTATATAACAATAAACTATATATATATATATATATATATATATATATATATATATATATATATATATATATATATATATATATATATATATATATATATACATAGGTATCACACCGATAACTCAAAATATAATCTGCCGATTTTGATAAAATTTGGCATGTACCTTCCTTCTGTAAATGTATTGGATAATTTCGTTAGTCAGGAAAATCGGACGAGGTTTTCCGGGAAAATTTTGAGTTTTTATTCGAAAAAAATTTGTATCTCAAAAAATAAAAAAGATAAGATAACCAAATTTGGTAGGTAGGTTTACGATATAAAAATTAAACTATACACCAAAATTTAGATTTCTATGTTGCAAGATAAAAAAGTTATAATAAAATATTTTGTGCCAGATCATTTCTATGAAAATTCACTACCATAACGCACTTGCTGCATCCAGGATTTTTACACATTTTATTATCTGGTACCATATTAACATTGAACTACTTTTAATGTTTACAGTTTTCACCCCGTTCCGGACAGTGCTAACGCTAACACAGATTTGTGTGAAGAGAAGAGCTTGATAATAATTCCATGTTCTTTTCGTGTTTTAAAGTTTTAAGTGACTTTTTAATTTGTTAGTCTTGCAGTGGGAAATTAATTTATTTATCTACGTATCATTCCCATATAGGTCGAATATATATATATATATATATATATATATATATATATATATATATATATATATATATATATATATATATATATATATATATATATATATATATATATATATATATATATATATATATATATATATATATATATATATATATATATATATATATATATATATATATATATATATATATATATATATATATATATATATATATATATATATATGTGTGTGTGTGTGTGTGTGTGTGTACATTTAGTGTTAATAATTTTTAAAACCACCACTAACAGCAACTCGTTACCGCACACCCGAACATTTTGGTCAGGAGACGCCACTGGGAGAAAAGCCTTATCAATGTTCATCATGTGATCATGCACGTGTGAAGATACATATAATAACTCATATTAAATCAAAATACAAATGAAGGGAAGGCAGTAGGGGTGCTACGATGGCAATTTTCAACAGCAAATTTTTAACAAATCTTTTCAAAACAAAGCCTGAATTCTTTTCAATAATGAAGCCACCTGATCTTATGAGGCTCTCGTTATGTCAGCAAGGGAGTTACGGTAGTGAATAAAACAGCTGTTCTCAAAATCTCTTGAATACAAGCATCGATTTGTTGTCATGTATTGGGGCGATTTGTTGTCAATTATATTTTCTCTGTATCAGAGAGACAGTTGCGGTTATCAGAAAAAGCTAATCGTAACAGTTTGCCTAATTGAAAGAAAAACGGGGAAGGAAAATCATGAGATAATGCTCAGATGAACTTGACGTATGATATAGGGTTTGTTTTCCTTCTAATTTCCTTTTAATTAAGCAAACTGATGTTAGGAAGGTCATGTCAGGCAGGATTATGATTAAAACTGCACCTCCGGCAGGTATTATTTTATGTGCTTTTTCCCAAGGTTTTTAAATATTCAAAGTCCATTCCTGTGATAAGAAGGGAGACATATAATGAACCGGGTAATTACAGGTCTGTGTCGATTATACCCGTGCTTGCTAAAGTGGCGGAGATAATTGTCTAAGACAGGCAGGTGGTAGTAGACTTTTCTTTTACGTGATAGTAAAGGATTTTTTCACGCCCGAGGAGGTACCATCCCCTACATCAAGGGGTGTTCCCGGTTCTGGTGTATGAGTCGGTTTCCCTTATAAACAAAAATAATGATGGCTCCTCATTGTACAAAAGATTCCGCAGATAAAATACTCCTCCATTCAGATATCCGGGAGGGGCGTGTGCAGGGGGCGCCGGCATCAAGATTTAACATATCGAATATATGTGGCCTAAATTCTAACCTGAACTCCGTCCACCATTTATTACAGGCTAATAGGCCCCAACTCCTCTTCCTCACCGAAACCCAAATCAGTGCCAAGACAGCCACTTAATCAGCTTAATTTCCCGGGGTATGAGCTCCTTACTTCCTTTAGATTGCATGGAGGTGTGTGCGCATACATCCGTAGCAATCTACCCTGCACCAGACTCCCCAATTTGAAAGCTGGAAGCTTTGGATGAAATTCTCTCTCAGGGCTGCAACTAAATTCATCTGTTGCATTTACCGGTCACCTTCTGGCAATAATTTTGTCCAGCTCTTCGACTACCTTTCTGACAAAACTGACCATCTGATTTCTGAATATCCTTCTTCCGAGAACACTATTCTTGGTGACTTCAATGTCCATAATAAGAAATGGCTAGGATCTTCAAAATCGACAAGGGAGAGCAGCGAAGGCCTTTGCAGTCAGCAATTATTTAGCCAATATGGTTCAGCAACCTACTTACTTTCCTCGCATCCCAACACACAGCTCAAATCCCTTTGATCTCCTTCTTACTACAAAACCTGAATGCTATAAAACATCAGTCACCGCCTCCTTGGTCGCTCAGGCCACGGCATGGTCACTGCTTCCTGCGCAATGCAATGAATATAAATACTTGTACATGACAAAACAGTGAACATTTTCAGATTATATAGTTATAAATAGAATTTGTATTAACAATCAGCTTAAAACCTAAATGAATTCATCATGAATAATTCTGCAAATTTCTCTTACCCATAATCTTATTTCATCATAATTTAAAGTACTACCTTGAAACCGTCGTTAAACTACTATTTCAAGGATAGGTATAGGAATATACTGAAAGCTGTTTCTGAGGATATTAAGTTACAATCTGTACTTACCTATAAATAATTGTTTTAGGTATAAATGGTAGCACAGTACTCAATTTGCTATATCTCTACATGAAAACTGTCTTATTAATCTAATATTTTAAAATATGTAATTGATATACTTAGTACATAATTAAGAAATTGTGTAGATGAAAGGTGAGACTAACTCTTACTTCCGTAAATAAATCTATTATAGGGCTGAATCTGCTATTTATGCTTGTCTCTTTAAAGACTTTTCTTGGGAAGATAATTAAAAGCCTTTACCAAATAAAATAATTTTAAATGTGAAAATTTATGCCATACTGAAATAAAAAAGGACACAGAAGAATATAGAAAAACAGTTTTCTTATATCATTTATTATTACTGCAAAACTTTTTTTGCCTTCATATTTCTTTTTTGATGCACTGGAAGACAAGTTATGATTGAAGCCTTTCAACCATCCGTTTACCAAGCGTATCTATAAATAAGTACGTGATGGTAAATATTACACAATAAATTATCTTCTGCGAACTGTACATATTGGCATAACAGTGATTCTGAATTTGTCTTCTGCTTCAAATCATATTCACGTTTCGCCATCCTTTGGAAACATGTGAAATGTCTTTGATAGATTTAGCATGTTATAATTCGAAAAATTATAGATTGCACACACCCAACCACTAACATTTATTGTAAAAAAGACAGCTCACATTTAATTATACACAGGTTAAACACCAGCAATTGCTAGTGTTACACGTTCTCGAACGACGTCACATCAGTACTATCCGCTAGGGGCGGTTTTTTTTATACAGGGATACAGGAGGGGGAAATGCTCATGCAGACCCCATTCACGGCCCCGTAGGTTCCGTGGGATATCGAGGTACTGTGAGACTGTACTCACTAAAACCCCCTCCCTAGGAGTACCGGACCTTAGTCCATACCTCCGTCGGAAATATTACACACAATGACTTTTTGGGTATGAATGTTTCCATTCTGTTTTTGCCGCGGGGGCGTTAGCGGGTAAGTGTAAGCTTTGGACGCTTATGCTTATGTGGAAGTTGCTCGTCGTAGTCGGTGGCACTACGGAGAAGAGCATTTGTGTGAGAAGCGGCTTTTGAGAACTGAGTTGTGGATAGTTGAGTTATAAATTCAAGTATCGAAGGCATTTCCACATCAGAGTGAATCGGAATCTGTTTCGGACAAACCATGGCGCTCCGGTTACCATTCTCAGAATTTTGTTCTGGATGATTTGAAGGGTCTTGATGTGTGTTACGGCCGCGGTGGCTCATGCAGGTGATGCATAGGTCAAGGCTGGCCGGATAATGACTTTGTACATGATCAACTTATTGTTCATGGACAATTTGGAATTTCTATTTAGAAGTGGGAACAGCTTCGAGATGAATATCGGGCTTGATCGACATGGGGGCGCTATGTTAAGTGTTTGTCGAGGAAAACCCCGAGGTATTTGGCGGAATCTTGCCAAGGAATTAGACGGTTGTCTAATGAAACGTGTTCGTGAGGTGTGTTTCCTCCTGGAAAATAGGACAGCTGAACATTTATCGGGGTTTATGGCTAGGAGGGATATCCTATACCGTGATTGCAGCTCGACTACGGCGGTCTGAAGACGTTCGGTTATTATCCTCGTCTGAGTGGAGCTGCTGAGGATGATAGTGTCGTCTGCGTACAATGCGTATGTCACGTTTAGGGGGGCTGTCGGAATGTCTGCGACAAATATATTGTACAGCAGAGGGGTAATGCTAGGGGCGCGGATATTCTTGAAACACGAAATCAGCCGGAGTGTCCTATATTGTCATTATATAGTATTTGATTAAAGGTAGTAAGTGAGTGGTGGTCGTGCCGGCACCTAGTTGCGGAACCAAGTAGTATGTTGTCACGCCAGCTCCAAATAACACAAAGTGGTATAAAAATAGAGACTGTATACAACTAACTAACAATTTAGTAAATTGTTAGCCCTGGCCCATTTCTACCCTAATATAGGGACAAAGTATTTAATGCTAGATACATTCTCGCAACAAGGTAGTTTCACATTACAAAATTTCTTACGCCACTCACAACGAAATAAGAAGAATAATAATCAATTTTTCTACGGATTGCAGCTTGCAGCCAAAGGAAGAGCTCACCAAGCGCCAGCGTTGCCAGCAGCTGCATTGTTATGTAAAAAAAATTGAAAAATATTGACATGCAGCTACTGGCAACGCTGAAGCCTGGTGAACTCATCCATTATCTGCTATAACATATAATAAATAGAACCTACTCTACTATTAGTACATTTTCGTAGAAAAAATTCACAATTGGGGAGATTTATCGAACATGCCTGTTAGTGTTGTTTTTGGCAATAGTTTTATTTTTAAAGCATGCTTAAAGACTTTGGATGATTTTTAATGACCGTTATTTCGGCAGTACATTCCACGTTACAAACACGGCATCTGGATTTTGCAGTGTCTGCAAGTTAAATACAAACATCTTAGATTCAATGAAATGTAGTTACTTACAATATATTACCATTACTTTTGATGAGCCAACATTTAAACCTAAAGTCTTGTTCCCATTCCACGCGGTATTTCTGTTTCCGATTACTCACTTTCTTTCAACTTTAGCCGCCCTTTAATTTCTTATATTCGGGTGTTCAGCATCTCTGCCTCTGCTCACCTTCCGAACTAGAGTCTGACATATTTGAAATTGTATTTTAACACAACACAACTTTAAACTTAAACTGCAACTTCTCACTTCTTTCAAGCCAGTACTGATTCTCATTCTCGCAACCAGACTCCCCAATTTAGAAGCTGGAAGAAAAGACATACTATGGATAAAACTCTCTCTCAGGGCTGCAACAAAATTCATCTGTTGCATTCACCTTCTGACAACAACTTTTGCCAGCTCTTTGACTACCTTTCTGAAAAAACCGACTATCTGATTTCTGAATATCCTTCCTCTGAGGTCACTATTCCTGGTGACTTCAATGTCCATAATAAGGAATGGCTGGGATCTTCAAAAACCGATCCACAAGGGAGAGCAGCGGAGGCCTTTGCAGTCAGCAATTCTCTAGCCAATATGGTTCAGCAACCTACTTACTTTCCTCGTATCCCAACACAGCTCAAATCCCTTGGATCTCCTTCTTACCACAAGTCCTGACTGCTATAAGATATCAGTCACCGCCCCCTCGGTCGTTCAGACCACGGCATGGTCACTGCTTGCTGCGTAATGCAACCCGAGGTCACACAGTCATCACACCCACTTATCGTTTGGCACTACAATTCCGCGAACTGGTACGAAATGCGAGATTACTTTTCCTCATTACCATGGGCGTTTGTTTGCTTCTCTCATCCTGACCCCTCTGATATCTCACAAAACGTCACCGAAATTATCCAAGCTGGCATGGAATTATTTATTCCACGTACACACAAAACCTCTGCAGCCACTCAAAAGCCCTGGTTCTCTAAATCCTGTGACAAGGCCAGACTTGAAAAGGTCAAAGCTCACAAAAAGCTTCTACATAATCCCAGTCAAGAAAACCGTCAAGCATTTAACGACGCAAGAAACCGCTATGTCCGCATTGTTTCTGAGGCAAAAAACTCGTTTAATAACCACATCAAAAACAAAGTTCACTTAAGCTCCAGCGGCAGCAAGCCCTTCTGGACTCTTGCTAAATCTATTGGGAATAATTTCTGCAAGAGCACGTTCCCACCTCTTGTCTCAGGGGATGAAATTGTTTCTACCGCCCTGGGCAAGGCTGAACTTTTTGCCGGCAATTCTACTCTCAACCCACCTCCAAATGTTCAACCACCAACAGTCCCCAATGTCGCGCATAAAATGACGGATATCATTTTCAAAACTAGAAATGTACGAAAGATGCTCTCTTCTCTTAATACCAGGAAAGCCTCTGGCCTTGACGAGCTCCCAGCAATTGTTCTCAAAAAATGCGCACCAGAAGTTGCTGCTGTCCTGACTCGTCTGTTTCAGACATCTTACAATAGAGGCATATTCCCTAGTAACTGGAAAACTTCTCGAGTACAACCCGTCCCCAAGAAAGGATCGAAAGCGGTTCCTAGCAACTACAGGCCTATTTCTTTCCTTTCAGTCATCTCTAAAGTGATGGAAAAGTATATAGACACCGAATTACTAAAATTTCTTGAAAAACAGTCTAATCCACGACAGGCAGTATGGATTCCGTCAGCGCAGATCAACTGCCGACCTCCTTTCCTTTGTCACCCGTTCTTGGAACAAGTCTATGGAACTACGCGTTGAATCCCAGATTGTCGCTCTAGACATATTCTAAGCATCGACCAGGTCTGGCACGCTGCGCTGCTTAATAAACTACCGGCCTATGGCCTAACCACCAAAACTCTGTACATGGACAGCAAATTTCCAACCGGAGAATTTCTGTTGTCGTGGATAGCCATTCCTCTAAACTGTATCAAATTAATGCAGGAGTTTCTCAAGGTTCAGCTTTAGCCCCTACTTTGTTTCTCCATATCAATGACCTCCTCTCTAGCACATCCAACCCAGTTCACAGTTACGCGGACGACAGCATCCTCCACTCAAATATACAATATTATAAGCCTGTCTCTTTAGCCCAATAAGATGAGGATCGCAGACTCATGGAGGGTTCTGTCTCCGTGGATCTCCAAAAAATATTAGATTGGGGAAGTAGAAATCTTGTACAATTTAACCCCACCAAAACCAAGTCTTGCTTTCTTTCCCACAAGAGATACACCATCCCTAGACCCATCACAATAAACAACCAAGTTATTCCAAGTAATGAGTCCTTTTCACTTGTTGGCATCTCTGTGGATCGAAATCTCAATTGGCACCAACATGTCACATCAATTGGAGAAGCGGCTGCTAAGAAATTAGGTTTCCTCTTCCGGGCTCGCAAATACTTTTCACCAGCTAATCTCTATACTTTATATACTTCACAAATAAGACCAAACCTCGAATACTGCTCCCACATCTGGGGTGCTGCTGCCGCTTCTACACTCGCTATCCTGGACTCCATTCAGAAGAGAGCTATGCGTCTCATCGGTGACGCTACCTTCACCCAAAGGCTGCCATCCCTTGCCCACCGACGTGCCGTTGGTGACCTCTCTCTCTCTTTTATAGATATCTGCACGGACACTGCTCAGAGGAGCTTTCTTCCATAGTTCCTCCACCTGCTGCCCCCAACAGATCTACCAGAGGAACAGAGCGAATGCACCTTTTTACTGTCCAGGTCACCAGACATAGAAATTCTTGTTGTGCCCGCGCTTTTGTCCCGAGGACTTCCAAGTTGTGCAACTCCTTGCCGGCACATGTTTTTCCTTCTCCCCCGAACCTCCAAACCTTCAAGTCCAGAATTAACAAGTTGCCTCTTTCCTCCTTGTCGACACCAACGATACGATAGTATTTAGGCTGTAAGCTCTAGTGGTGTGTTGTTGAAATAAAAAATAAATAAAAATCGCAAATGTTTAGTAGTTCACTTGAACCATGTATCATTGACCAGCTACTAATGACAATGGATGAGTTCACCAGCGCCAGTGCTGCCAGCAGCTGCATTGTTATGTCAAAAAAGGTTGACAATTTTTTGACATAACAATGCGGCGCTGGCAGCGAACTCGCCCAACGCCCAAATGACTTAGAAAGTAAGGAGTAAGTGTCAGTAAGTAAAATTATCGTACAAAGTGCCATTATCGTATACGATACTATCATACATCGTACATTCGTTAAAATATCGTAAAAAATCAATAATTATCGTACATCTAATAAGTACACTTGGAGAACCCAAATAACCACAACACATATTTCAAAGACTCTACGATCGTTTTGCTGACAACGTCAGCGTCATCAGAGGATGAAAAATTCTAAATTATAATCAGCCGCTACTGTGTATTTATATCACACCTAGGTAACGAACTAAACCGAAGTAGTCGACGACCATTGTTTATCTATTGTTTCGATACTTAAACGGGCGAGGTCGAAGAACTACTTTAGTCTTCTGGTTGACAAATTTATGAGCTCTTATCTAGTCTAAGGATAATGGGCTTAAAATGAAAGGTACCGCGATAGTTAAGGAAGCAAAACGATCTTTTCGATCTAGAAATTTCACTATGTGAATATTGGAGCGACTAAAGAAAGCCGACCTGGATATCTGGCCAACATATCAATAATAGCCGCTCATCTTTTTAAACAACAAACCGAGTGTATGGCTCAAAATGTTAACATTAACAAAGGACGTTTCCGGTTCTGGTGTATGAGTCGGTTTCCCTTATAAGCAAAAATGATGATGGCTCCTCCTTGTACAAAATATTCCGGAGGCAAAATACCCCGCATTCGGATCTGGGGGAGAGGGGTGTACAGGGGGCGCCAACATCAAGATTTAACATATCCTTTTCGAATATATGTGGCCTAAATTCTAACTTGAACTCCGTCCACCAT
This sequence comes from Tillus elongatus, assembly GCA_964006375.1. Taxonomy (NCBI): domain Eukaryota; kingdom Metazoa; phylum Arthropoda; class Insecta; order Coleoptera; family Cleridae; genus Tillus; species Tillus elongatus. The sequence continues at coordinate 7,380,364 of OZ023262.1, read as the reverse complement.
TTCCTCCAGGCTAACAAGCCCCAACTCCTCTTCCTCACCGAAACCCAAATCAGTGCCAAAACAGCCACTAATCACCTCAATTTCCCGAGGTATGAGCTCCTTACTTCCTTTAGATTGCATGGAGGCGTGTGCGCATACGTCCGTAGCAATCTACCCTGCACCAGACTCCCCATTTTAGAAGCTGGAAGAAAAGACATACTATGGATAAAACTCGCTCTCAGGGCTGCAACTAAATTCATCTGTTTCATTTACCCAATTTGGAAGCTGGAAGAAAAGACATACTATGGATAAAACTTTCTCTCAGGGCTGCAACTAAATTCATCTGTTGCATTTACCGGTCACCTTCTGACAACAACTTTGTCCAGCTCTTTGACTACCTTTCTGAAAAAACCGACTATCTGATTTCTGAATATCCTTCCTCCGAGGTCACTATTCTTGGTGACTTCAATGTCCATAATAAGGAATGGCTAGGATCTTCAAAAACTGATCCACAAGGAAGAGCAGCGGAGGCCTTTGCAGTCAGCAATTCTTTAGCCAATATGGTTCAGCAACCTCCTTACTTTCCTCGTATCCCAACACACTGCTTAAATCCCTTGGATCTCCTTCTTACTACACAACCTGAATGCTATAAGATATCAGTCATCGCCCCCCTTGGTCGCTCAGACCACCGCATGGCCACTGCTTCCTGCGCAATGCAACCCGAGGTCACACAGTCATCACACCTACGTATCTACTACAACTCCGCGAACTGGGACGAAATGCGAGATTACTTTTCCTCATTTCCATGGGCGTCTGTCTGCTTCTCCCATCCTGACCCCTCTGATATCTCACAAAACGTCACCGAAATTATCCAAGCTGGCATGAAATTATTTATCCCACGTACACAGAAAACCTCTTCAGCCACTCAAAAGCCCTGGTTCTCTAAATCCTGTGACAAGGCCAGACTTGAAGAGGTCAAAGCTCACAAAACGCTTCTACACAATCCCAGTCAAGAAAATCGTCAAGCATTTAACGACGCAAGAAACCGCTATGACCGCATTATTTCTGAGGCAAAAAACTCGTTTAATAACCACATCAAAAACAAAGTCCTCTTAAGCTCCAACGGCAGCAAACCCTTCTGGATTCTTGCTAAATCTATTGGGAATAATTTCTGCAAAAGCACGTTCCCACCTCTTGTCTCAGGGGATGAAATTGTTTCTACCGCCCTGGGCAAGGCTGAACTTTTTGCTTCGTTTTTCGTCGGCAATTCTACTCTCAACCCACCTCCAAATGGTCAACCACCAACAGTCCCCAATGTCGCGCATAAAATGACGGATATCATTTTGAAAACTAAAAAGGTACGAAAGATGCTCTCTTCTCTTAATACCAGGAAAGCCTCTGGCCTTGACGAGGTCCCAGCAATTGTTCTCAAAAAATGCGCACCAGAGCTTGCTCCTGTCCTGACTCGTCTGTTTCAGATATCTTATAATAAAGGCATATTCCCTAGTAACTGGAAAACTGCTCGAGTACAACCCATCCCCAAGAAAGGGTCCAAAGTGCTTCCTAGCAACTACAGGCCTATTTCTCTCCTTTCAGTCGTCTCTAAAGTGATGGAAAAGTACATAAACACCGAATTACTAAAATTTCTTGAAAAACACAGTCTAATCCACGACAGGCAGTATGGATTCCGTCAGCGCAGATCGACTGCGGACCTCCTTTCCTTTGTCACCCATTCTTGGAATAAGTCCATGGAACAACACGGTGAATCCCAGATTGTTGCTCTAGACATATCCAAAGCATTCGACCAGGTCTGGCACGCAGCGCTGCTTAATAAACTTCCGGCCTATGGCCTACCACCAAAACTCTGTATGTGGACAGCAAATTTCCTCTCCAACAGGAGCATATCTGTTGTTGTGGATGGCCATTCCTCTAAACTGTATCCAATTAATGCAGAAGTTCCTCAAGGTTCAGCTTTAGCCCCTACTTTGTTTCTTCTCCACATCAATGACCTCCTCTCTAGCACATCCAACCCAGTTCACAGCTACGCGGACGACAGCACCCTCCATTCAAATATACAATATTCTAAGCCTGTCTCTTTAGCCCAATTAGATGAGGATCGCAGACTCATGGAGGGTTCTGTCTCCGTGGATCTCCAAAAAATATTAGACTGGGGAAGTAGAAATCTTGTACAATTCAACCCCACCAGAACTAAGTCTTGCTTTCTTTCTCACAAGAGATACACCAGCCCTAGACCCATCACAATGAACTACCAAGTTATTCAAAGTAATGAGTCCTTTTCTCTTGTTGGCATTTCTGTGGATCGAAATCTCAATTGGCACCAACATGTCACATCAATTGCAGAAGTGGCTGCTAAGAAATTAGGTTTCCTCTTCCGGGCTCGCAAATACTTTTCACCAGCTAATCTCTATATCTTATATACTTCACAAATAAGGCCAAACCTCGAATACTGCTCCCACATCTGGGCCACATCTGCAGCTGCCGCTTCTACACTCGCTATCCTGGACTCCATTCAAAAGAGAGCTATACGTCTCATCGGTGACCTTACCCTCACCCAAAGGCTGCCATCCCTTGCCCACCGACGTGCCGCTGATGACCTCTCTCTCTTTTATAGATATCTGCACGGGCAGTGCTCAGATGAGCTTACCTCTATAGTTCCCCCACCTGCTGCCCCCAACAGATCTACCAAGGAGAACAGAGCGAATGCACCCTTTTACTGTCTAGGTCACCAGACATAGAACATCTTGTTATGCCCGCTCTTTTGTCCCGAGGACTTCCAAGTTGTGGAATTCCTTGCCGGCACATGTTTTTCCTTCTCCCCCGAACCTCCAAACCTTCAAGTCCATAATTAACAAGCTGCCTTTTTCCTCATTGTCAACACCCACGGTACGATAGTATTTAGGCTGTAAGCCCTCGTGGTGTGTTGTTGAAATTAAAAAAAAAAAAGATAAATACTTCAACTAAATTTCTACATAAAAACAAGTATTTATATTGATTTTTAATTCTACGTAAAAACAAATATTTATATTGACTTCTTAGATACAAAGAAAACGAAAGGGGGTCTTTAAGTCGATAACCAGACGTAGAGCTTAGTATCTGCATAGACTGGCCGAGTTATTGACAATAATTTATTATTCTGCCAGACAAATCAGGAGTGCTTAGCTGTTCAAATGCAAAGTGAAAATAAAGGGCTTGAAATTAAAGGTGCCGCACGATTCAATGAAGTTTTGTTCTTAATCGACGTTGATATAAAAATACCTTCGAAGGAATCAAGCATAGTTTGATGTCTAACATTTTTGACATGTTTCAAATTATCTTTGTCAATGTGGTGATTATTATTCCATATATGTTGTGCCACACATGCTTTGTCCACCGTACCATATCGTAAATGTGCGAGATGTTTAGGAAATCTGGTGGCTATGTTTCTCCTGGTTTGGCCCACGTATTTAAGATCACAATCTTCGCAACTTATCTCATAAATACCCGATATTTCAGTGGCTTTGTCTTTGTCTTTCGTATTACCCAACAAATTTTTTAAATTACTTTTCGTCGAAAAAGTCAAGTGTAAATCGGCTTTCTTAAAAATACTTTCCAAACCCTTCGTGATACGTGGTTCATAAGGTAGACACACAAATTTTTTCTCTATTTTATCTTTCTTAAATGTCGTACATTCAGATATCATTTTCTTTGTTCTGTGTTTGTTAACCAACTTGTCCACTAAACTATCCGAATAACCGTTATATCTCGCCACGTTTTTTATGTACTTTAATTCTATATTAAATCTATTTTTACTTAACGGAAAATTTATCAATCTGTTTACCAGGAAATGTACACTAGCCGTTTTTTGTGCAAAGGTTTAATGTGAGTCGTTAGGAATATAACTAATAGTGGCACTTTCCTTCCTGTAGACATCGAATTCAGGCGAGCCATTTTATTTTTATTTTTAATAACTAGTACATCTAGAAAATTAAGTTTATTGTTGATTTCTATTTCAATAAACTTTCTTTTATAGATGTATTAATTATTAAAATGATGTACTAGTTATTAAAAATAAAAATAATGGCTCGCTTGAGTTACGGGCCAGGAGTGAATAGGGGTGCTGTGCGGGATAGGTAGTAAAAAAGAAATATGAGCAGAAAATGCAAATAAAACGGGCTTGAAAGCTGTCTTTTTCACATCTTGAAGCCATATCCACCTTAAACCCTGCCTACCCCGCACAGCATCCCCCAGGTGCCGTAACTTCCTTGGCGGGTATGAACAAGACATTTTCTGGTCGTTTATGCAACGAGGCTGGTTGTATGCACGCAAGAGGGGCAGGAAAATCCCCACGACGAATCCCCTCTTCAAGTGTCACAAGTTGAACCGAGGGGAGGGTGTATGCTTCGTCGTAGGTATTTTCCTTCCCCTATCGTGTGCATACAACCAATCTCGTTGCACAAACCACAAGGAAAATTTCTTGTTCACACCCCCCAAGGAAGTTACGGGACCTGGAGCGAATAGGGGTGCTGTGCGGGGTAGGCAGGGTTTAATGGGGATATGGCTTCAAATAGACACCTTTCAAGCAGTTTTTTTCGCATTTTCTGCACATATTTCCTTTTTACTAACTACCCCGCCCAGCAACTCCCTGTGGGGGGGGGGTGAACAGGACATTTTTCTTGTGGTTTGTGCATCGAGGGGGGGTCCTAGTAATGTTTCTTAAAACAATTATAATTACAATAATATATATATATATATATATATATATATATATATATATATATATATATATATATATATATATATATATATATATATATATATATATATATATATATATATATATACATACAATACAACACAGTACATATACTGAATACAATATAAATCTGAAGACTATTTAAAAATAAGTACTAAACTAAACACTAAAAACATATAATATACTCCAAAATACATAATATACACATGTCAAAACCAACAAATAAATATTATACAACCCCAGAAATATACAATAAACAGTTTCTTTAAAACAGTTACGATATTACTTAAAAAGCAACATAACTGTCTAGAAAGAGTGGGTAAATAAATAATAATTCGCATTTGTCTGTACTTATATTAAAAATTAACCATGTACAACAACATGTGCCCAAATATTGAATCTGGGCAAAGATGACTTCACACGATCCGGACTGAAGTTACGTCATAACCTATGACCACAGAACACCCCCCTAAAGAAGGGAAACGGCAATGCTGACGTTTTGAACAATATTACAGCGCCTCTGGCGGATGCGATGAATTTTAATCACACGCGGGAAATTTGATTTCATTTTCATTTAGCAAATCCAAATAAATTCTATTTAATGTTATACCACTACTAGTAAAGAGCTTAAATTAGTCAAATAATTTTTTTAATGATTTTTATAGTGAAAGCAAAACAAGTTATGTTTTAACAACACACATACGCCTGTTTTGAGCTTTGCAATCATAGGAAAAATTAATTGGCAATTTGAACCTTCTAACACTTGCAGCTTCAGTTTTTACTATCGATATGATTAATGGAAAATCAAACAAGATAAAATACACTTGTGTTTTATTAGACAGTATTACTATTACATTTATTTAAAAACCTAGAACAGTATTCCTATTACATTTATTTAAAAACCATTTTGATTCTAAAAGTAAGATGAAGTATTTATTGCCATTCCTTATCGATAGGTAGGTATATTACAGCAGTCTGGTGCTTGTACACTATTACATTTATATGCTCACATGACCACAATGTATGGCAAGGTTGTTTTTTCTTCTTTTAGGGTATGTATAAATGACGTCATATTGTCATTTATTAGAAAAACATTTGTGCACCCTTTAATTTCCTTCTTTATTTAAAATGACACTTGGTAATATTCATCTGACAACAGTGTACACTATCAAGCTTTCTGGTCGCCTTCCGAATCCACCCGATCCATTGTTTACTTCTGAGATGTTGTTAAATAGAAATAGAAATTTTTATTTGCACTTTAAAATATATGAATAGGTACTTACTCAAAGGAAGATGCTATATGGGAACAGCAGTTCTTTTCAGGCATCTTCTCATTTCAGGTACTTTATCCTCATCAACGAAATGACGATCACAAATATAAAATCTATCGTAAATGGCTTGTGGATATAAACCAAGTATCTTAGGGTTTTGTACAGCTTTCACCCAGTCATCAAAATGGTCTTCAGATGAGTTCAACGAAAAACGATGTCTTTTGCTAAATAATTCCAGGCACCCCGGAACACAATTAACAATAAATCGTTTTCTTGGTTGGTATCATATTTATATCCACACGTTATTTATTTACAACCTATGAACTAATAAAACGTTCTAAACTAGCCTGAAAACTAAAACAGTTGTAATTATGTTTCACCAAAACACCTTGAACTGTGAAAGCACCTTGCTTTTTTGATAAGAAAACTGAAAATAGAATTGAAATTACATGATTGTTTAAACACAAAGCTTATGATAACGATCATATTTTGATTCACAAAAAAAAACCGTACCTCTAAAACACAAAACCGACGAACAATGAAAACACTGTAAAGTATCCCCTAAAAGTTAATATAGGTAAAACTTAATTAAAAGAAACGTTTAGCAACAAACTTGTATTGTAATTCTACAATGAAAGAACTAAAAGTGAACAAAAACTTTTTTGCATTCAAAACATTTGAATTTTGAATGTATGATAAAATGGCGCACTGAACAGCTTGTTCAGTAGAATTGAAGCACTACTAGCGACATCTACTATATGCGATGTCCGAACTAGAGCCCTAATAAAGTCCAGGTTAGCTCCATTTAGGTGAAACTTCTATAGGGAGTGTTCTGTGCCTATGACCTATTTTATTAGTTTTACTGATCTTGGTCTAAAATTAAAATTGACAAGTCTGTTCGAATGTTGTCTGCTGTCGCTGTCATTTGTCATATCTAATATCTAGCACCTAGTCCTCCAATTTTACCCCATGGCCATGGCCCTACACCACAGACTACATGATATAATGACTTAGAAGAGATATGATATTACACAATGCCCCGCCCCCTCCTATGACGTCACGTGGTGAGTAACGTTATAGAAGTCCAACTACACACTTAAAACAAAGTCATTCGCAATCAAACAATTTCTTTACGTTAGTTTAATACGGTTGAAGTTACGCCTATATTGTCTTTTTCAGATAATATAGATCGCAGCACTAAATTTAATCTTTTTCATTTTTATTACTTCCAACTGTATGCACTTAAATATTAGTAAAATACGTAATTTGTTAAGAGGTTGTAATGAAACGTCAAACCTCACTGCACGACAACATATTATTGTTGCATTGGATTCACCACTTGACACCATGCGCGTGACAGGCCTAAAAATAGATAGTCTGCACAGAACACTCCCTATAGAAGTTTTACCTAAATGGAGCTAACCTGGACTTTATAGGGCTCTAGTTCGGACATCGCATATAGTAGATGTCGCTAGTAGTGCTACAATTCTACTGAACAAGCTGTTCAGTGCGCCATTTTATCATACATTCAAAATTCAAATGTTTTGAATGCAAAAAAGTTTTTGTTCGCTTCTAGTTCTTTCATTGCATAATTATAATACAAGTTTGTTGCTAAACGTTTCTTTTAATTAACTTTTAGTGGATACTTTACAGTGTTTTCATTGTTCGTCGGTTTTGTGTTTTAGAGGTGCGTTTTTTTTTTGTGAAACAAAATATGATCGTTATCATAAGCTTTGTGTTTAAACAATCATGTAATTTTAATTCTATTTTCAGTTTTCTTATCAAAAAAGCAAGGTGCTTTCAGAGTTCAATGTGTTTTGGTGAAACATAATTACAACTGTTTTAGTTTTCAGGCAAGTTTGGAACGTTTTAGTACATACAGACTTGGAGACTACTTCTCTGGCTTCACTGTTGGTTTTTGTAGGTGAAGGAGGTAGCCAGCGCGTGAGCTAACTGGAGCAAGTGGCCCTTCTAATTCTGGAAGTTCTAGGATGCTCTTCAATGCTTCTGTGACAGCATTTTGCTGTCAAGCAGCGAAACTATAGTCACAGAAGCATTGAAGAACATCCTAGAACTTCCAGAATTCGAAGGGCACTTGCTCCAGTTAGCTCACGCGCTGGCTACGTCCTTCACCTACAAAAACCAACAGTGAAGCCATAGAAGTAGTCTCCAAGTCTGTATGTAGTATGGACAAGTTTCACCAAGTAAGGGCAACAACAATCAATGAACGTTTTAGTAGTTCATAGGTTATAAGTAAATAACGTTTTCTTACAGAAGCTTTGTGGATATAAATATGATACCAACCAAGAAAACTATTTATTGTTAATTGTGTTCCGGGGTGCCTGGAATTATTTTGCAAAAGACATCCTTTTTCGTTGAAATCATCTGAAGGCCATTTTGATGACTGGGAAAAGCTGTACAAAACCCTAAGATGCTTGGTTTATATCCACAAGCCATTTACGAATTTATTTTATATTTGTGATCGCCATTTCGTTGATGAGGATAAAGTACCTGAAATGAGAAGAGGCCTGAAAAGAACTGCTGTTCCCATATTACATCTTCCTTTGAGTAAGTATTCATATATTTTAAAGTGCAAATAAAATTTTCTATTTCTATTTATACAACATCTGTGAAGTAAACAATGGATCGGGTGGATTCGGAAGACGACCAAAAAGCCTGATAGTGTACACTGTTGTCAGATGAATATTACCAAGTGTCATTTTAAATAAAGAAGGAAATTAAAGGGTGCACAAATGTTTTTCTAATAAATGACAATATGACGTCATTTATATATACCCTAAAAGAAGGAAAAACCAACCTTGCCATACATTGTGGTCATGTGAGCATATAAATGTAATATTGTACAAGCACCAGACTGCTGTAATATACCTACCTATCGATAAGGAATGGCAATATATATTTCATTTTACTTTAAGAATTAAAATGATTTTTAAATCAATGTAATAGGAATACTGTTCTAGGTTTTTAAATAAATGTAATAGTAATACTGTTCTAATAAAACACAAGTGTATTTTATCTTGTTTGATTTTCCATTCCATCATATCGATAATAAAAACTGATGCTGCAAGTGTTAAAAGGTTCAAATAGCCAATTAATTTTTTCTATGATTGCAAAGCTTAAAACAGGCATATGTGTGTTATTAAAACATAACTTAATTTGCTTTCACTATAAAAATCATTAAAAGAATTATTTGACTAATTTAAGCTCTTTACTAGTAGTGGTATAAAATTAAATAGAATTTATTTGGATTTGCTAAATGAGAATGAAATCAAATTTCCCGTGTGGACTAAAATTCATCGCATCCGTCAGAGGCGCTGCAATATTGTTCAAAACGTCAGCATTGGCGTTTCCCTTCTATAGGGGTGTTCTGTGATAGTCTGAATCTGAATATCATATATCTCATTATTTGCATTTGCAATTTGTATCATGAAATCATGACAGGAGAGTGACAGACCATGCCCTGGGAGCTGGGAGTCTGGGAGTGAGTGAATTTAAAGCCGCCTATTCGCTTATTACCATTATCAGAAATCGATCAAACATGAAAAGGAGATAGTAGAAATGATTTAGTGTTTAAAAGACAGTCGCTAGTTCCATTAAAATAGTAGCTGTCAAAACAGATTCATGGAACATATAAAACAAGAAGATCAGGAGATCGGTGAAGCCGAAGCTTACTGTAAAGCTGAAAAAGAAAATTATGATGATGCATCGATCGATGCAAAGTTTACGCTTTTTTGCGAATTTGATCGGGATACGAAACTGGATTTGCAAATAAATGAATCTTTAATAAAACTGGAAATAGAAGAGCATGCCTTGGAGAGTGATGTATTATGCCCAGATTTTAAAAAAGAGTACTGGAATGAAACCGAAAATTCTGCTAATAATCAAAACCCCTGGCCCGCTTTGGGCATTAAGGATGATGTGCATGCCGATGTGAAATGTGAGTTATTTCAGGATGTTGACCAGTTTGAGAAAGAAATGCCACCAAATAATGAAGAAAAGAAAAATTATTTTGATTGTATTCAATCCCAAAATCCTGAAAAGAGCTCTTATCAGTGTTTATTGTGTGAATATGCAAGCATAACGAAAAAACAATTGATACGGCACATTCGTTCAAAACACAGAGGAGAAAAGTGTTTGTACAATCATGTTAGATCTAGACGCACAAGAGAAAGGTCTCGTCAATGTGCATTCTGCGATTTTACAAGTGTGTACAAATACAATTTGTTAAATCATATTAAATCAAAACACATTGGACAAAAGCCTTATCAATGTTCATCCTGTGATTATGCAAGTGTGGGGAAACGAAATTTGTTATATCATATTAAGTCAAAACACACGGGAGAAAAATCTCATCAATGTTCATTATGTGATTATGCAAGTGTGTACAAACAGCAATTGTTAAATCATATTAAATCAAAACACACAGGCGAAAAGCCTAATCAATGTTCATCATGTGATTATGCAGGTGTGCAGAAATGTAATTTGTTAAATCATATTAAATCAAAACACGCACGAGAAAAGCCTCATCAATGTTCATCATGTGATTATGCAAGTGTGCACAAACATTATTTGTTGGAGCATATTAAAGCAAAACACACAGGAGAAAAGCCTTATAAATGTACGTTATGTGATTATGCTGGCGTGAGGAAATATAATTTGTTAGAGCATATTAAATCAAAACACACAAGAGAAAAGCCTTATCAATGTTCGTTATGTGATTATGCTGCTGTAAGGAGAAGTTATGTTTCGAGTCATATAAAATTTAAACACGCAACAGAAAAAGCTCATCAATGTCCATTATGTGATTATGCAAGTGTGCAGAAACAACAATTGTTAAATCATATTAAATCAAAACACACAGAAGAAAAGCCTTATCAATGTTCATCATGTGATTATCAGGGTTCCCACTTGCCTGGAAAACAGGGTAAAGTCGGGGAATTTGTAGAAGGAAAAATGTTGTCAGCGAATGCAAGGAAAAATTGAGACAAATTGTCAAAATTGACTGAAAGTCAGGGTATTTTTGCTCATGTCAGTGAAAAATTATTTGTTTCCATTTTATGATGAATAACTAGAACACAATGATAGGTGCATATTTGTGTAAAGTAGTGTTTTTGTTTATTTGTAATGTAGGGTCTTCCTGCGCTATTTTTTAAATTTGAATTTGATGTTTCCGACAGCTTTGACCGGCTAGTAGAGGGCGCATTGTTGACATAACCAAAAAGGAGAAGCGTTCTTGCTCCCTGTTATGATTGTGGCGTTGTTATGTGATGTCATGTTGAATGTGAGCTCTACATATAGTTACAAAATATATATTAATTACCTAATCTCAAGTGTTTAAGAGTGTTATTGTTATTATTCCATCGGCCAACCCACAGTAAGGAATTTGTGTATGTTTTATAAATGTAATTATGCAGGAGTGTGTTTTCCGCCATGAGCCGAAGGGCTAGTGTATTCTGTAGTAGTGCGTTACACATTTTGGGGGAGATTGTGAATAGCAAAATCAGAGAAATAGGTTTTGGCATGTCAGGGAAATCTATATGCTGTTTTAGTGCGAACCCTGCATTATGCAAGTGTGGACAAAAAAAGTTTGTTAAAGGAGTGTGTATCGTTCAACCGACAGCGCCTCATGTATGCAACACCTGCATACACCAATTCAGTTAGGCGGACGTTCAATAATTTATTGGTTGAGTGTATTTCATCACCGTAGTGTTTAAGTTTATGCAATAGGCAATTTGCTTAATACCTTTACCTGTTGAGATAGTATACCTACGATTAAGTTAAAAGAACCCTTGTTTTGAATTTATAAGACCATTTTAAAGCAAACCTAAATAGCCAAGCTAACAGATCCTTTCAGATATTTGAAAAAAAGGCACCTAATAAGAGTTATCCATTTGCAATTACAAAATAGTTTTGACGCAGCAAGTGCGTTTTGGTAGTGAATTTGTTGTAGTAGCGAGTTTAAAGAAAAGTAATTAAATTGTATATAAGTGTTAAAAAAAGTTTTTCATTCATTTAAAATCTTAAATCCTTCCCATTCAGCTAGAATCTTCAAAAATCTTGATACATATATAGTGAAGCCTTCAGAAAAGCACACATTTATTCTGATACTTGAGAAAAATTTATAAAAGGCACTTGATAAGATTTGTTGATTCGCAATAAGAAAAAAGTGTGAGCGCAGCAAATGCGTAATGGTAACAAATTTGCATCAAAAATTCCTGTTGTTAAACAGTAAATATTTGTTAAAAAACTTGTATGCAGGAATTAACTTGTGGTAGCGAGTTTTATTTAAAAAAAATAGTAAAAAATAATATAAAAAAAATCTACATACAGCAACTGCTTTGTTGCAAAGAGTTATAAAAATATTTCAAATGTTAATAAGCGAGAATCTTGAATAATCTTGATGTATATATAGTCACACCTTTACAAAAGCACACATTTATTCTAATATATTTGAAAAAATTAATAAAAGTCACCTTAAGGTTTGTCTATAACAAAAAATGTGGCTGCAGCAAGTGCATTATGGCAGCGAATTTTCATAAAACATACTTGAACTAAAATAGTAAACATATGTCCAAATTGTAATTAAAATTTTTAAAGGTTTTTGAAACCATTTCAGTTCCAACCTTATTTATCTGTGAGTTTATTATTAATAACCGAACAATTTAATTTGGTATCAATGAATATTATAAAAATGTGCAGATTGAGAAATGTTATATGTCGGGAGAACTGCCTACTGAGTTTATAAAGAATTAAAGTATTACTAGGTATTCTAAAAACAGTGAATGCGCAAAAATACAACCAGCATAAGAAAATAAGTGTACAATCATGTGGCGAACATTCTGCTACTCAATAAAAAGTCTGGACGCGACAAAGTGCGCTATGGAAGTGAGTGTTCATATAAATGATCTAAAATTTTTGTTATATATATATATATATATATATATATATATATATATATATATATATATATATATATATATATATATATATATATATATATATATATATATATATACATATATATATATATATATATATATATATATATATATATATATATATATATATATATATATATATATATATATATATATATGTAATTATTATTTTATGGCAGTGATATATTTTTAAAATCTTTCGCCCTCGATAATAAATTTTGAAAAATAAATTTGCCGCCAATAAAGGCATTAAAAAATAATATAAGACAGCTTTTTTGTAAATATTTGGCAATAAAAGAAGAAAATAAAAAGTTTATGAAAATCTGGTTTTTGGTGAATTTTTTTAAAAAAAATTCACAAGTGAGGAGATTCCAACTTTTGAATTTTGAAAAAATTTCTTGAAATGAGCGCTAATTAGGACCCCCAGAACACATATCCGGGGTCAGTTTCAATTTTTATATTAAGAGGTAACTTGTTAATTCTGGACTTGAAGGTTTGGAGGTTCGGAGAAGAAGGAAAAACATGTGCCGGCAAGGAATTCGACAACTTGGAAGTCCTCGGGACAAAAGAGCGGGCATAACAAGATGTTCTATGTCTGGTGACCTGGACAGTAAAAGGATGCATTCGGATGTTTATATATCAGTAGCGTGCTGATGATGAACTGGGACGGTTTGCAACTGCAGTCCGCGCAAACCAATAAGAAATATATATATATATATATATATATATATATATATATATATATATATATATATATATATATATATATATATATATATATGTATGTATGTATCACACCGATAACTCGAGAAATAATGGGCCGATTTTGATTAGATTTGGTGAATAAATTCCTGTTGCAAATGGCTTGGATAAGTTGGTTAGCCAGGAAAATCTGCCTAGGTTTTCCCGGTAAATTTTGTGTTTTCTTTCGAAAAAAATCTATATCTCCGGAATTAACAAAGTAAGGTCAACCAAATTTGGTACGCGGGTTTATATCCTTTATAGCTATGTAGGTCAAAAGACAAAAAAGTTATAGGCATTTAAAGAAAAATAAATGGGGGTTTACGTCAAAGTTGCGATTTAAAACGTCAAAATCGGCAACATTTAGGCAAAGAACTTGAATCTAATACGGGCTATGGAAATCAAATGTTTCAAGAAGGATGTTTTACAAACCCTGAAGTCTTAGTTTCAACTGTCATTGTCCTTCATTTTACTAAAATGTTTCCAGAAAATTCATTTCTAATAGACCCTTTCTCTGATGCTTGGCAGTAGCCTTAGCTATAGAGTTTATCGTTTAATGGTATATAATTTTTGTCGAATTTTCGTAAAAAATCAATAAAGTTCAATATATCAGTTATTATACAAGATATGAAAAAAATAATTGTATAAATTAATTATAGGGTGTCTTGAGCTATATCTTAAAAAAATATTTCTACAATCACAGGCTGGCCCATAAGTCGTTGGTGATACAAATTTTCTTTTTTTTTTTTAATCAAACACGCCTTATGTTATTGCATTTTTGCATTTTCCATCGAAATATAATGTATGTTTGTAAGAAAAGAAATTCTGGATGCAGCAAGTGCGTTATGGTAGCGAATTTTCATTAAAAGCTTCAAATTTGAATAGCTCAATTTGCTATTAACCTATAAGGCTGACCAAGAAACGAGTTTTTCCGGGAACACTTTAAGTTTACTTTTGGAATTTTCTGTACATTTTCAAACAATAAAGTTATTTTGATGAAACATGGCACATTGTTTTTACTATATAGATTATACTGGTAACCAAAACTGATGCCTGCTTTCTTAAAAAGAAAACACATTATATTTACAATAAAAACATTTTTATGAAAATTCACTACAATAACGTACTTGCTGCATCCAGAGGGTCTTTAAATCAAATTGTTTTAATGAAAAAGTTGAATAAAACATCATTCGATTTTTTACGACAATAACAGAATTGCCTGTCATTCTCCCTAATTCAGGCTTACAACTATTTATATTAGTGATGGGCGATTATGAATGATTCATTCGAAATATATCGATTATGCTGGTATAATCGATTATGACGAGAAGAACATTCGTGATTCGTAAAAATCATTCGGTATAATCCTTTCATTCGTTTGGACTCGCCACTCATACTCATAACCGATTTGAAATATGAAACATGCAATGACATATCGTCATTGGAAACTGGAAACATGTATGGAATTAATTCTAATCGGTAGGCGACACACATTGGTAGATCAGTGGTAGGCTGACGGGAAGTAATTTGATGTAAAAAACAAAAACAAAAAATGGGAGGTTATGTTACTTATGTTTTTAGTTTTAAGCAATCAAAAAATTATAATAAAATTAAATAAAACTGGAATCAATACAGAAACAATTAAATAGTTTGAAATCTCCACTACAAGTTTGTATTTAAAAATACAGTCTGGTTCGAATGTTTGCCCGAAAATCGATTCCTTCTTGCATTTATCATAAAACCAGTTTTGAAAAGCATCCTTTCAGAAGGTACAGATTTAGACGGTGCACAAAGATATTTTGTGTGCATTCATCTGTACAATTCAGGAGATACATTTTTGTTTTCTGACCAAAAGTGACGTAGATTGCTGGAAGGAGGTACATTTGGCATGGATAAATATTGTTTCACTGTCAGAATCGCTTTTGTAGTGGGTGAAGAGGTCATTATATCAGTTGACTGTGCTATTTTGTTGTCAAAATATTCCCATAACATATCGACATCACTGACCTCAGAACTTCCAGGATGTGCTTTAGGTACAGTCGCTGGCTGTTCAACTAGGGTGTTTGCAAAAAGTTCTTCTAGTACCCTGTAAGACATTATTGAAATACTTTTATTTATTACAATAAATAAAATATAAAATCATAAATACATAGTTATAAATAGTTACAATATTATTTGTTTCCAACTGTTTAAATCAAAAGTGCTGCCAGTCATTTCATTGGTAAATTGAAATCTTGGTAACTGGGAACTACTCAATCGTGTTCCTTACTTTCTTCTTCGGTCGTTTTCGTGACTCGTTACACAAATTTCATGCAAATCATTCTTATCGATACCCCGAGATATCATTCGATTATGCTGGTTGAATATTTCGATTCATGCGATTATGGAAATATATCGATTATGCCCAACACTAATTTATATCTTCTTCAAAAACAGCGATTTATCCATAACTATATTTATTTATATCTAACTCAACGATTTTTTTTACACAAATAAATTTAAAGCCATGAGCACATATTCAATCTAATGATTTTTTCTTCATTGCCTATATACATTTATAAAAAAAGTACTTAACCTTCTGCCCTCACAACCATAAATTTTCGAACACTTGTGCAGCTATGACTTATAAAATGTGAAAAAGTAGATGCCATCAAAGATATAAATGCTTAATAATATGTGGCTTCACTTTAAATCACATTTTTATAATTAAAATGTGGAATAAAATCTTATATCAATCGATTTTTTTTTAATTAGCATATGACCTTTTAATTAAGGTGAGTCAGGATTGAGTTTCATACATATTTACATATATAACAATCAATTACCCATAAGTATGTTTATTTGTATCTAATAACTCAACATATTTTTTTACACAAATAACTTTATTATGTAAGCCATCTTAAACACGTAAAGAGTACGTATTTCCCCGCGCGCATATAAATTAGCATTTTTATTTCAATTTCGCTTATATGTCATGTTTTGCTACAAAATATGAAGCAGAGATCAATATTACACTTCAGCCAGTCGGCCAGACAAATACTGAAAAAAGCGGTATTCTCGGTCGAATCGGCGCTCTATTGTAGTGTCGATTATACGAGGTGTCGGCCCAACGAACTTTCGGCTGAACGATACGCCACGTTGTTAGAGCATATAAAATTAAAGCACAGTAGAATGGCCTCATAAATGTTCATCGGGTGATTATATTAATGCAACCAAACATGATTTAGAAGACTGAAGTTGGACACTGTGGTTGGAAACTGATACAAAAAGCAGAATAACCCAAAAAAACACAAAAATAACAGATAATTATGGGCTAGATACGTACTTCGACAACGAAGTTGTCTACATCCGTTTTTTTTTTTCATCAACTTTTTAGTTTAGCGACAGCTACTGATGAAGACAACTTTGTGGTCGAAATACATATCTAGCACATAACTCTCCCATTATTTTTGTAGTCATTCTGCTTTTTGTTTCAAACATGACTTGTTAATAATTAAAGTATCATGAATGTTTATCTTGTGATTATATGCAAGTATGTACAAACTAAATTTGTTGAGGCATAATAAATGTAAACACATAAAACAGCTTATTACACTAAAGAATCGGTAAATATGTTCTCGATACATCGGTGGTTCAGGGGTAAGAACGTGTGCCTCTGAACCGAAGGGTACTGGGTTCGATCCCAGAGTACTCCTTTCACCTTTTCAGTACATACTGTACAATTAACATCAACCGAGGTTCTGGCATTGTATTTGAGCAAGTTGAATGTCTGCACGTTCCGCCCTTCGGAGGGGGCGTAAAGCCGTCGGTCCCGTGTCCATGCGTTGTTGGGCATGTTAAAGATCCCTACCCTCTTTACAGAAAGGCAGCGGCTCGGCAAAATTTCCCGGATAGTGAGATGAAACGTTAAAGGAACAAAACACACGCACACACATATGTTCTTGATACCTCCCAACAGCAGAGTCCTCGTGCACTCGAATTTCTTTGTTGCAGTTCACATGCTGTTGCCGCTTCCTTCTCGTTATAAAGTTCGAGAAGCAGCAAGTGCGTTATGGTAGCGAAATTTTATTGAATGCTTCCTATATATATATATATATATATATATATATATATATATATATATATATATATATATATATATATATATATATATATATATATATATATATATATATACACAGGCTGTTTCAAAAAACATGCACCATCGCTCGTGGGGCAATTCCTTACTAAAAAATAAGAAAAAAAGTTACTGTGCACATCGGAAACGCATAGTTTCCAATATACAGGGAGTTGAATTTTAATTTTTTATAAATAATTTCAAAACCACTGGATTGATTTTAATGAAACTTGGAACTTGAAAGTGTATTATGAAAGTGCATATTTTCAAGTGAGAATCTGCTTACAACTGCGTCAGTGGCGTGCGTACGGGGTAACTGTAAAAATTCATTTGGGGAAAAATATGTGCGCCACTGTCTTTTTCCAATTTTGATACATCAGTTATGAAGCTTATTACATAAGCCACAAAAGCTGCCTCTTGGTATTTTTTCGTTCAGGGTATCCTCTAGGAGATATGATTAATTTTATAAAAAGGGGCAAAGTACCGATTAGTCGGCGTAATAATAATAATAATAATAATAATAATAATAATAATAATAATATATGTTTACTGCAACCATAAGAATATGAAAAACAAAACATACAGTAAACATTACAGCAATAAACGTGCAAATAACTAACCTACGTAAAACTAATTGGTGATAAATATAAAAAAATGAATATTACAAACATTGATAAAAAATGATAAATAAAAAATAAAAAATGAAAAAAGTAATCGTAAAGCCACCATGATTTTTCCAAACTCTTGTTTTTTGTACATTACTCAATTGACTTTAATAACAAAGCTAAAGAAAATGTTGAAAGTGACCACCATTAGCGTCGTTACGTCATACGGTCACCGATGGATTGGTCGTGGAGGTCCGGTGTCATGGCCACCTCGATCTCCGGACCTGAATCCTCTCGATTTTTATTTGTGGGGTCATTTAAAAGAAATAGTGTATAAAACACCAGTAAATACACGAGAAGAATTGTTGGGAAGAATAGAATATGCATGTGACAGCATTAGAGAAGATCAAAATATTTGCAGAAGAGTAAGATCTTTTATTTAACCTTCTGCGCAAAGATCTTCTTACTCTTCTGCAAATATTTTGATCTTCTCTAATGCTGTCACATGCATATTCTATTCTTCCCAACAATTCTTCTCGTGTATTTACTGGTGTTTTATACACTATTTCTTTTAAATGACCCCACAAATAAAAATCGAGAGGATTCAGGTCCGGAGATCGAGGTGGCCATGACACCGGACCTCCACGACCAATCCATCGGTGACCGTATGTCTTGGCTAAATATGTTCTTACAACTGCTGCAAAATGTGCGGGCGCACCATCATGCTGGAACCACATTGTACCATTTCTCATAAAAAGCGGTAGTAACAACGGCAAATCATTTTGTAAAAAGTTTAAATATGATTCATGGTCAAGACGATTCGGTAGAACAACAGGACCAATTATGTGATTTTCAATAATAGCAGCCCAAATATTGATGGAAAATTGATACTGCGAATTTGCAACTCTTAGAGAGTGTGGGTTTTCATCGGCCCATGTATGTAAATTGTGAAAATTTACGATACCTTTTCGCGTAAATGACGCCTCATCAGTAAATAGTACACGTTTAGGAAAATGTTGGTCGTGCCTAAGTTTGTTTGAGAACCACTGACAAAACATTACCCTTGGTTGAAAGTCTCTAGGTAGAAGTTCCTGGACACGTGTAAAATGATAGGGATATAAACTTTGATCCTTCAGAGTTCTGTGAACTGATGATGCCGAAATATTACCCAGTTCGGTGGCAATAATTCTCGTACTTGTACTAGGATCACGTTCAACTCTATTTAATATTGCCTCTTCAACTCGTACAGTTCGGCGGTATCTTCGGCGTCCAGAGTCAGCTTTTAAAGGTTTTAAAGAACCAGTTTCTCTCAAATGTCTTACAATACGTGGGAAAATATTTTTGTCAGGAATTCTTCTTTGCGGATAAGTTTCCTGATAAACTCGCACAGCTTGTCTAGCATTTTGATTTGTTTGTCCATAAATTAACAACATATCAGTCAAATCCGGTGAAGTGTACTTAATGAAAACCATCTTGAGAGGAGGAAATAATATTAATGAGCAGCTCAGTATCAACAAATAACTAAAAACGAAAATACTGCACCGTACCAAAATTTAAAGAATAGCACGAAAACTCTTTTGACACCTACAAAGCACTTCAAAATTGTAGAATTTAGAGAACTGTCAAAAATTATAGTTTCATGGCACTTTACGATTACAGTTTTCATTACTCCAACGAATCGGTACTTTGCCCCTTTTTATAAAATTAATCATATCTCCTAGGGGATACCCTGAACGAAAATATACCAAGAGGCAGCTTTTGTGGCTTATGTAATAAGCTTCATAACTGATGTATCAAAATTGGAAAAAGACAGTGGCGCACATATTTTTACCCAAATGAATTTTTACAGTTACCCCGTACGCACGCCACTGACGCAGTTGTAAGTAGATTTTCACTTGAAAATATGCACTTTCATAATACACTTTCAAGTTCCAAGTTTCATTAAAATCAATCCAGTGGTTTTGAAATTATTTATAAAAAATTAAAAAAAAATTAAAATTCAACTCCCTGTATATTGGAAATTATGCGTTTCCGGGCCCATGTGCACAGGAACTTTTTTTCTTATTTTTTAGTAAGGAATTGCCCCACGAGCGATGGTGCATGTTTTTTGAAACAGCCTGTATATATATATATATATATATATATATATATATATATATATATATATATATATATATATATATATATATATATATATATATATATATATATATATATATATATATATATATATATATATATATATAAATTTAAACTGACCCCGGATGCCGGTTCTAGGGGTCCTACTTTGCGCTCATTTGAAATTAATTCAAAAGTCGCGATCCCCTCTTTAGTGAATTGTTGTTAAGAAAATTCACTAAAAAACCATATGTTTTCCACTTTTCCACATGTCTGTATCGATGTCGGACTTTATGAATTATATAAACAAGTGCGTTTTGTTAGCGAATTTGTATTAAATGCTTCAAATTTGAATAACTCAATTTGCTATATAATATAAACCCAGAAAGTTAAATTTTGGTATATAGTAAGGTCTTTACCGGGGAAACATATCTGTCAAATTTCATCAAAATAACTGTTATTTTTTTACATATTGTTTTGTTGTTGAAAAACTGGTACGATAGAGCTGACAGTCAAAAAGTAACCAAAAAAACCACCAGACTAGGGACCCTAAAGTTACTATGTGAATTGACAATTGACAGTTCAGTCCATTGGCGCTCAATTC
Source organism: Tillus elongatus (assembly GCA_964006375.1). NCBI lineage: Eukaryota > Metazoa > Arthropoda > Insecta > Coleoptera > Cleridae > Tillus > Tillus elongatus. The sequence continues at coordinate 7,359,217 of OZ023262.1, read as the reverse complement.
CCTTTTGACGGTTATTTTGTATGTATATTGTGCATTTTCCAGTTCGACCAGTGTTTACCTTTTCAAAATAATTTTCTATCTGTAGGACAATAAAAATAAACAGTTTTTATCAAAACTTAGCATTTTCATTGCGTTTTTACGTAAATTAAAAGTGTAGGTATGTTAAGGTTATGTTGTTGACGATATTCGACATCGCATGGAACGAAGCCCTACCAAATCTGTTCGTCAATAATCTGCCCAAACAGGTACATATTTGTTACACAATACACATTTCTAAAACCTTAAATTAGAAGTCTAAATAATCGGACCACAATTTGTTTACGCACATTACAAAATTTTGATATACAAAATAAAAGTAATATTTTATTGTTTTCAATTTATTTTCTTAACAATCAATAACAGTAAACCATACATGAACAGACTTGCTGTTAAAAATACTAATTAATAAATACATTAAGACATTTACTGTTTCAACTTATTATAATTTTTATAAAACCCCAAAGGAAATATGAGACAACACTGGCAACTTAGGGATTTCATTTATTCAGGTTGTACAACCGTGTATGCCGGGTTGCCTAACTTAAGCGGTCACGTGGGACTCGGGAATTAATGAAGGTCCTGTATATATATATATATATATATATATATATATATATATATATATATATATATATATATATATATATATATATATATATATATATAGGTTGGCGGATTGAAAACGAAAACAGACCGATTTGCATCCAGGGAATTTTTTTTAAAAGAAATGCTGAAACATGTTATCTTTAATATTGAGGGGGACATGTTTTGACATAAAACTCAACTTTGTCACATCAACCCCTTAATGGTGGTGATAACAACTCTTATATTTTAAATAGGGAACATGGGTCGAGTGTTACATCATTGGAAAGCTCTTTCTTTTCTGTACTCAGCACACTAATTTTTATCAACTCGTTTAAAAATTATTCACAGTTGAAGATGCAAAAACGCATTTAAAACTAATATAAAATATATTTTCACGCATCGAGCCGCCCTTCTGGGTTACTTTGTGTTCCATGAACAACCTTTTTTGTTGTTTTGTTTGCAGAAACTAGTTCGACTGGGTTAGCAATTAATAGAGAAAAATACCTGCCATATTTATAATTTGGCAGGTAGATTCCCTTTGTAAATAATTCTTTTTTTCTGGAAAACTATTGTATCTTTCATGAAATTTGTAACATAATTTTTTTAAAGAGACTTGCATTACTTACATATATCTCTACCAAATTACAATTGTCTACCTGTATAGAAAATAGACATTTCTTTAAGTAATTGTTAACTGGGTCTCCTAAAACCCAACTCCAGGGTCCATTTAAATAATTAGTTTTAATAATATATCTTACTAATAGTGTACAAATCTTATGAAAATTCACTACTATAACGCACTTGGTGCATTCCAAACATTTTTATTCACTATTAATGAAAAATTTCACCTTTATCATTCAATTCAATACAAATATATTTATATTCATTACAAGTTTTCACTGTTTAATTACTTCGCTACTCGTAAATACAATTTCTATATTTTCATTACTTGTAAATCCTTTTTAAAAATTTCCATTGCTTTAAATATATTTAATTTTTTTCACTGCTTCATAAATACCCATTCATCACTTTTAATTAACCTTCATTGCTGATCTAATTCTTTTCAATACTTTCATTACAATGGTATTTTAAATATGTGTACGCTAATTCCATTAGTGGTTTCCTCCTTGCGCGCTAATTTCATTAGTGGTTTCCCCCTTGCTTCTTTATGTGTTGTATCAACTGAGACTTTGCAACACTACTATAATCACACTGGTCACATTTAAAAGCTCTTTCTTCACTGTGTCTTGCTCTTATATGTCGTATTAACTGAGACTTTCCAACAGTACTATAATCACACTGATCACATTTATAATGTTTTTCTCCAGGGTGTTTCCTCACTTTATGCTGTGATAAACTATATTTATAAACAGTACTAAAGTCACATTTATCACATTTAAAATGCTTTTCCTCACTGTGTTTTGCCTTTATGTGTCTTGTTAGTTGATACTGTCCAATAGTACCATAATCACACTGAATACATTTATATGGCTTTTCACCTAAGTGTTTCCCCACAATGTGTTGTGATAAACTATATTTAAGAACAGTACTATAATCACATTGATTACATTTAAAAGGTCTTTTTCCTGTATGTTGCACCATTACATGCTGTGATAAACTATGCTTAACAGCACTACTATAATCACATTGACTACATTTAAAAGGTCTTTTTCCAGTGTGTTTTGCCATTACGTGTTGTAATAAATTATACTTAATAGCACTACTATAATCACATTGATTACATTTAAAAGGTCTTCTTCCTCTATGTTTCACCATTACGTGTTGTGATAAACTTTGCTTAACAGCACTACTATAATCACATTGACTACATTTAAAAGATCTTCTTCCTGTATGTTTTGCCATTACGTGTCGTAATAAATTATTCTTAATAGCACTACTATAATCACATTGACTACATTTAAAAGGTCTTTTTCCTGCATGTTTTACTATTATGTGTTGTGATAAACTATTCTTAAAAACAGTACTATAATCACATTGACTACATTTAAAAGGTCTTTTTCCTGTATGTTTCACCATTACGTGTTGTGATAAACTTTGCTTAACAACACTACTATAATCACATTGACTACATTTAAAAGGTTTTTCTCCAGTATGTTTCACCATTACGTGTTGTGATAAACTTTGCTTAACAGCACTACTATAATCACATTGACTACATTTAAAAGGTCTTTTTCCTGTATGTTTCACCATTACGTGTTGTGATAAACTTTGCTTAACAACACTACTATAATCACATTGACTACATTTAAAAGGTTTTTCTCCAGTATGTTTCACCATTACGTGTTGTGATAAACTTTGCTTAACAGCACTACTATAATCACATTGACTACATTTAAAAGGTTTTTCTCCAGTATGTTTCACCATTACGTGTTGTGATAAACTTTGCTTAACAGCACTACTATAATCACATTGACTACATTTAAAAGGTCTTTTTCCTGTATGTTTCACCATTACGTGTTGTGATAAATTATTCTTAAAAACAGTACTATAATCACATTGACTACATTTAAAAGGTTTTTCTCCAGTATGTTTCACCATTACGTGTTGTGATAAACTTTGCTTAACAACACTACTATAATCACATTGACTACATTTAAAAGGTCTTTTTCCTGTATGTTTCACCATTACGTGTTGTGATAAACTTTGCTTAACAGCACTACTATAATCACATTGACTACATTTAAAAGGTCTTTTTCCTGTATGTTGCACCATTATGTGTTTTGATAAATATTGTTTAAGAGTAGTACTAAAGTGACACTGATAACATTTAAAAGGCTTTTCTACAGTGTGGTTTGATTTTACTTGTTGTGATAAGTCACCTTTCTGGAAAGTTCTGTAATCGCATGTGTTGGAATTAAACAATATTCTTGCATTGTGTTTTGCTTTTGTACCTACATCATCTTTCACATCTAATATATCCTTCAGATCAACAAGCTCATGACTACTGAGATCTGTGCAGCCATGATCCAATGTTTCAATTTTAAATTCCTCTATAATCATTTCACTTTTAATAAAAACATTATCATTTTTTTCATCAATCAACTGTCCACTTGTAACATCTTCAAAACCTCCAGTTCTCTCTTGGATCACTTCACCTATAAAGTCTTGTTTTAGTTCTTCTAAACACTGTCCTTCGATCTGCTCCACTTTAACAGTTACAGGTGTATATTCTGTGTTGTCTTTAATTTCCACTACCCCCCTCAATTGGTGGTTAAAGTGCTGTTCGTCTTGAGGCACTAAATCTTCCTCATTAGTATCAAAGCCATCTACGAAAATATCATCCCTATACTCACACTCAATTATGTGAACTGTTTGACAGTTGGAAACACAAAGCTGGCTCTGTTTGTTTATATTCATTGTCAACTTTGATATTATTTTAGTTAAAAACCCAACTAATTTTAAAACGAATATTTGAAAATTGTACAAATATCGGCAAGATTTTCTCTTTACTCTTAAAGAGTAAGGTGTAGGCACAGGCACAGCATTATGCTCTGGTGTAGGTGTTTCCTATTCATGATACAATAACAATAACTAATTAACTAATAAAATTTTTATAGGTTAACTGCTTCTTCTTTGCTTATGGCGTCTGTTTCTACTAACAATTCGCCAGCTCATTAGGGGTGAGGGTGAGATGTGTTGTGTGTTATCTTCTTTCATGGCTACGGTCGTCAGACCCTTTGACTATCTACTACGAATAGACCAGGCACCGCCCAATGCGATACGTTGTAATGTTTGAAACCAACATTGGATAAAAAGTTTGTTTACGTGGTCCTCGACACCACAGGCGTCTCGAGAATTAGGATTGATATTTTCATAAATACGATTAAAATAATAAAATAAAATTTAAAAGATGTGTAACTACCTATATATTCTTTAAGTATACTATTAACTAAAAATTCTGGACGCAGCAAGTGCGTTATGGTAGTGAATTTTTATAGAAATGATTTCTCGAATAAAATGTTCGAAAGTCTCAATATTGTAATGTTGTGATCTCGTCACAATCGAAATTTCCTATGCAAATTCAGTAAAAAGTATTTTCAATGAAAATTTAAGAAAAAAATTATAAGAATGTGCACTGCATTGTTTCCAAAAAACAAAAATATATATGAAAATTCGCTAAAAATAGTATTTTTGCAAAGTTTGGTTAAAAAAAATGTACGTAAAATTGTGATGAAAATGCTTTTAACAAAAATTATCAACAGTTTTTTTCCAAGAAAATTTTATAACATTATTTTTTACGCATTTCAGTGAAACAAATGTTCCATCAAAACTTGGATAAATATTCTCTCACAAAATTTAAATTTACATTTTCTTCTTACAAGAAACAATATGATAAACTGTACTGTGCTCATCGGCCAAAGATAAGAAACAGTGAAATTAAAATTTATACAATGTTTTTAACTTCAGATATACCTTTTGTTGAATAAAAGAGATGAAATTTGATAGATAGTGTTACACTTGTGGTACAAACCCTTAACAATATTTCATTAAAATAACTGTACTGTTAAAAAATATTGTTCCAAAAACACTGGTTTTCTTGACCAATAGAGAAATTCAAGTAATTTACATAAAAACTACACTTGGCAAGTTACAAGTATTCACAAAATACGTTTAAAAAAAGAAAAAAAATAGATAAAAACATACAAAAAATCCATTTCACAAAAATTACCGCCTTTTTGAATAAACTTGGCTTAAGTAATGTTACACGAACTGCATATATAAGTCGTTTTACAAAAATCAGCTAAAAACGTTTTTACACGACAATTTGCTAAACCAATTGCTTTCGCGAAAATTCTATAATGAAATGAAAATTCTAGAATACAATTTTCCATATAAGTTCACAAGCTTCCTATATCCATACATACATACGTATATATATATATATATATATATATATATATATATATATATATATATATATATATATATATATATATATATATAAACAATAATAAAGGTTTACAAAATAGGAAGAATTCTTTACCTTCTTTCCGCATGAGCAAGAGCGTCCATGCCAGAAGTAGAAGGCACTGGAGACCTTAAAACTGATGGATACGCTGCTTTTTTTAATACCCTTCTTCCAGTTGGGTAAATAATAAAAGAGTCTTCATTAAAGTGCTGAGAACATAAATAAGAATATTTCGGCAGCGTATCCGTTTTTATACTTAAGGCTGCGCACCATTTTTCTCTCATTTCTTTAATAGATGGAAACCTAAAAATAGTGCCAAACTGACGTGCCGCCGCTGAAAATAGCAAACAGCAAGGTACTTACGTATGCAGAGACACCGTTGCCACATCCCCAGGTAATCTTCTACAAACAATACACCTTTTCACCATTTTGCCAAAACAAAACTCAAAATCTTTATTGCCAATCAAGGTAACACATAAAAATAAACTCTCAGTATACTTGCATACTATTCACAGACAAATACAAGCCACAACTGAGGATTAATAAAAATCTAGATACTTCACATGCAGCAGGAAAACGATTTAAAATAATGGGCTGAGTTTTCTGGTTATATTTACATAAAGAAGGGAGAAACCAAGGAAAATATATGTTAGTACATCTTTACATTCATAAATAAGCCCTAATGAAAGTGTAATGTCTTAAGTGACAGAAAAGTAATAAATTTGTCATCCTCAATGACTTCCTTGTCATCATATTCGGCGATTTAAGGATGAATTATTACATAGCGGCAACGCGTTAGCCACCACCCAATCAGAGCAGAGGACCGATGTAAACATAGAGTCCCTTGAATGTTGGCTTCAAACAATTCGGCTGTGTGCCCAGTCTATTCGTAGTTAGATAGTCAATGGTCAGACCATTCGTACATTTTTGAGGGTGAGATCATAATTTGTCTTGTTCTTGATCTGACCTGACCTCTATTATTTTCTCTTCTGATTTATATTCATTCATATCTAATTGGCAACACCAAGAATGTGGTTTCAAACAGATGTAGATAGTAAGGATCATAAAAGGAAGGTAAGCGATTATATATTTATAGACTTATAATTTAAAAAGACAATTAGTGTTTTAATAGGTTCCCAATTGAGTCGACAAAGTACTATTTTAATATTAAATGGTGCTGTAATGTCGGTATTCTGAATTTCTTTATACAGGCTTAGTAAAAAGTCCCGGAACGGTCGAATATCTCTGTTATTAATAACTCAATTTTTTTAGATTTTTTTTAATGACGAATGGTCACAAATAAGCCTTTTTTTATAACACATTCTCTTTTGCCTCACTTCCGGTTTAACAGGAAATAACTCCAAATTAATTTTTCCAAATGGGACACCTGATATTATTTACCATTTTCGGATGCAGGATAAAAACTACGGTCTGAAAAATCAAAATGTTTTAGTGAATTTTCAATAAAAAATAACTCAATATTAGAGAAGTATCGATGGTGAGACTTTCGGAAAAGTTCTTCAAATGAGCGCCAATTAGGGCCTCTGGAACCCATTTCCATGGTCAGCTTATATATATATATATATATATATATATATATATATATATATATATATATATATATATATATATATATATATAAACAAACACAAATTGAAACTGACCCCGGATATGGGTTCTAGGGGTCCTAGTTCGCGCACATTTGGGAAAAAATTCAAATTTCAGAACTCGGGATATCCCCATTGGTGAATTCACTAAATCCAGTTATTATTATTATTATATATATATGTATATATATATATATATATATATATATATATATATATATATATATATATATATATATATATATATATATATATATATATATATATATGTATATAATTATCTGTATTTTTCTTGCAGAGAATTTATTCACAAACTTACGTTGTTGCTGAGGCTGCTTTTTTTCATCATTTATTCAGACTAAAATTAATATTAAAACTCATCGCAGAGTTGTCTTCGAGTATAAGTGAACTAAAATAGATTTGTAAAAAATAATATTTAACAATTTTTGATTGTCACAAAACTTATTTGACAGCACTAAATAGATACGTTGCGTCAATATAAAGCAGGTATTGATAGTTTTAAATTTACTACCTAAACTAAACATCAGGTTTCATCATTATGGGCTACATACAACAAAGAGTTTATTTAAAACAGTACGATATATTACTTTAAAAGCAACATAACCTTCTAAAAAGAGTGGGTAAATAAATAATAATTCGTATTTGTCTGTACCTATATTAACTATGTACAAAACGTGTACCCTACTAATGAATCTGGGCAGAGATGACGTCAGACGATCCTGACTGAAGTTACGTGTAACCTATGACCTATTCTACTAGTTTTACTGATCTTGGTCTAAAACTAAAAACTAAAATTGACAAGTCATTTCGAATGCTGTCTGCTGTCGCTGTCATTTGTCATATCTAGCTTTCTAATTTTGCCCCATGCCACTGCCACTAGTGATGGGAAAAACTGTTATATTGCTGTAACAGGTCGCAACAGTTACTGTTCTTTAGAAATAACAGTTAAATATAACAGGTTCAAAATAACAGTATGAATAATTAAGAATTCCACGTAGACGTAGTAACAGTAACTGAACATGTCCGGTGGTGTAGTTGGGTAAAGGAGATTCGCTACTACACGGGTTCAATCCCCGGTTGATCCGGCCTGAGGTGTGAAGGTGATTAATTTGAACAAAAAGACAAATATTAATATGAAACAATGTGGATAGAGCAAAAACTTATTAGATATCTCTAATTCTCTGAAACATAATTTAAATTGTTTACTATATACTATGCAATACTATATAATGTTTAAAATAGAAAAGTATTTTTGTTTTATGTTTAAAACAATTAATAAATTTTTTATAAAAAAAAATGATGAAGAGGTTTTTTGGGTATTTATCACTAATAATCAGCCATTAGTAGTAGTAGTGTCAGTGTCCGCATGACGTATCACCATCAACAACCTGTTAAAATTTAACAGTTTCATTGTACCGACGACCCTACGTTCCCAAAGCTGTGAGCACACTAGTATAAAGTGTTAAGTAATATGTTATGAAGTAAAGTCCGCTCTATACTCTATAACCATACATATTTAGCATTCCCAGTCTCATGTCCCTTCATCCTGTTATAACAGTTGCGGATAAAAACCGATGTTGATTCATCGCGTAGCTAGTTGCAGAGCAACAGGAACAGATATGAGTCCGAGTTCTAGTGTAAAGGTTCTGGTCCTCCTGTAACCTGTTATTTTCATAAATCCATAACAGGTTGTTACTGTTGTGGTTCGGCAACAGTTAAAAAATTACAGACTGTTAAATAACAACCCATCACTAACTGCCACTACGCCACTACATGATACAAATAACGAGAGATATGATATTCCGACAACCTATTTTTAGACCTTTCACGCGCATGGTGTCAAGTGGTGAGTCCAATGCAACAATAATATGCTGTCATGCAGTGGGGTTTGACGTTTCATCACAACCTCTTAACAAATTACGTATTTTACTAATATTTAAGTGCATACAGTTGGAAGTAATAAAAATAAAAAGATTAAATTTAGGGCTGCGATCTATATTATCTGAAAAAGACAATATAGGCGTAACTTCAACTGCATTAAACTGACGTATAGAAACTTTTTGATTGCGAATGACTTTGTTTTGAGTGTGTAGTTGGACTTCTATAACGTTACTCGCCGCGTGACGTCATAGGAGGGGGTGGGGCATATGCGCAATATCATATCTCTTCTAGTGATGGGAAAAACTGTTATATTGCTTTAACAGGTCGCACCTGTTACTGTTTTTTAGAAATAACAGTTAAATATAACAGGTTGAAAATAACAGTATGAACTATGAATTTTTAAGAATTCCACGTAGACGTAGTAACAGTAGCTGAACCCGTCCGGTGGTGTAGTTGGGTAATGTTTAAAATAGAAAATATTCTTGTATTATGTTTAAAACAATTAATAACTTTTTTATTAAAAAAATGATGGAGGTTTTTTTTGGGTATTCATCACTAATAATAATTTGGTAAAAAATTCAGCAATGCAGAATTTCTTTCGAATTTTCTTAACTAATTAAGTATTAGTTAAGCATTGAGCTTGAAAACCTCTATAGCCATCTTTTCCTTGAAAATGAGAGCTATATGAAATAAATGAATTATTGTAAGCAAAAAATAAAATAAATAATTTAAAAAAAATTAAAACTAATTTTTTTCTCTCTACCTATAGGGCGAAGTGTGTCTGGTTTCAACTATACCGGGTACAGGGAATATTTTTATAATTTCATTAAAATTGGTACTGTTTCTGAGATTTTTTAAGTTTCAGCGATTTTTTATTTTGCAGTAGTAAAAAAAAAAAAGATGTTTAAAAGCGGACCTATTTCTTAGATTTCCAAAGTGAAAAGTAAAAAGGAATATTGATTTATTAGTTACATAAGGCAAAGAAGAATGAGCAAAGAAACTACCTAATATAATATAATACCTAAGGACTCACGTTAAAGCATAACTGTACGTTTGTATACATATCAGTTTTTTCTTAAAACAAAAATGCCATCAGCATATCGAGTTATCTAATGAAGATTGAGTTTACGTCAACGCCTATGTGATTATTTTTTTATATACGCGGTGACCTGATTTTATTTTTACAGTGATATAGTTCATTTTTAATAATTTTCACTTGCTACATATACAGCCTTTTTATTTACATTTTTCATATTTTGTGTTTGTTTATAAATTGTAAATATATGTGTGTGTCTTGTGTGAATCAACAACCTGTCAAAATTTAAGAGTTTCATTGTACCGACGACCCTACGTTCCCAAAGCTGTGAGCACACTAGTATAAAGTAGTATGTTATGAAGTAAAGTCCGCTCTATACCCCATTCCCAGTCTCATGTCCATTCATCCTGTTATAACAGTTGCGGATGAAAACAGTATTATGTTATGAAGTAAAGTCCGCTCTATACCCCATTCCCAGTCTCATGTCCATTCATCCTGTTATAACAGTTGCGGATGAAAACAGTATTATGTTATGAAGTAAAGTCCGCTCTATACCCCATTCCCAGTCTCATGTCCATTCGTCCTGTTATAACAGTTGCGGATGAAAACAGTATTATGTTATGAAGTAAAGTCCGCTCTATACCCCATTCCCAGTCTCATGTCCATTCATCCTGTTATAACAGTTGCGGATGAAAACAGTATTATGTTATGAAGTAAAGTCCGCTCTATACCCCATTCCCAGTCTCATGTCCATTCGTCCTGTTATAACAGTTGCGGATGAAAACAGAAGCTGCTTCATCGTAGCAGTGCAACAGAAACAGATACGACTCACTGCGCAACAGCATCCCCTCCACTGTACCTGTTATTTGTATATATCCATAACAGGTTGTTTCTGCTGCGGCTCGACAACAGTTAAAATATAACAGACTGTTAAATAACAACCCATCACTAACTCTTCTAAATCTTTATACTTTATATCATGACGCCACTACACCATCTCCTGAGAGTGAGAGTGAATTTAAAGTCCCTTATTCCCTTATTACTATTACATGTTACAAACAATAAGAGCAGATAGTAGAAATAATTTAGTGTATAAAAGACAGTCCCTAGTCCCATTAAAATAGTAGCTGTCAAAACAGGTTCATGGAACATATAAAACAAGAAGACCATGAGATCGGTGAAGCCGAAGCCAACTGTAAAGCTGAAAAAGAAAATTATGATGATACATCTATCGATGCAAAGTCTACGCTTTTCTGCGAATTTGATCGGGATACGAAACTGGATTTGCAAATAAATGAATCTTTAATAAAACTGGAAATAGAAGAGCATCCCTTGGACAGCGCTGTATTATGCCCAGATTTAAAAAAAGAGTACTGGAATAAAAATGAAAATTCTACTAATAATCAAAACCTCTGTCCTACTTTGGGCATTGAGGATGATATGCATGCCGATGCGAAATGTGAGTTAGAGAAATTAGTTCAGGATGTTGACCAGTTTGCGAAAGAAATGCCACCAAATAATGAAGATAAGAAAAATTCTTTTGATTCTATTCAATCCCAAAATCGTGAAAATAACTCTTATCAGTGCTTATTGTGTGAATATGCAAGCATAACGAAAAAACAATTGATATGGCACATTCGATCAAAACACAGAGAAGAAAAGCATTTGTTCAATCATGTTCAATCTGAACACTCAAGAGAAAGGTCTCATCAATGTACATTCTGTGATTATACAAGTGTGCACAAATACAATTTGTTAAGTCACATTAAATCAAAACACATTGGAGAAAAGCCTTATCGATGTTCATCCTGTGGTTTTGCAAGTGTGTGGAAATGTTCTTTGCTAAACCATATTAAATCAAAACATACAGGAGAAAAGCCTTATCAATGTTCATTGTGTGATTATGCTGGTGTGAGGAAATGTTATTTGTTCAATCATATTAAATCAAAACACACAGGAGAAAAGCCTCATCAGTGTTCATTATGTGATTATGCAAGTGTGCAGAAACGTGTTTTGTTGAGGCATATTAAATCAAAACATGCAAGGGAAAAGCCCTATCAATGTTCATTATGTGATTATGCTGCTGTAAGTAAAAGTTATGTTTCGAGTCATATTAAATTTAAACACACAACAGAAAAATCTCATCAGTGTTCATCCTGTGATTATGCAAGTGTGCAGAAACAAAAATTGTTAAATCATATTCAATCAAAACACACAGGAGAAAAGCCTTATCGATGTTCATCCTGTGATTACGCAAGTGTGCAGAAAGAAGGTTTGTTAAATCATATTAAATCAAAACACACAGGAGTAAAGCCTTATCAATGTCCATCATGTGATTATGCTGGTGTAAGGAAGTGTTATTTGTTAAGGCATATTAAATCAAAACACACAGGAGAAAAGCCTTATCAATGTCCATCATGTGATTATGCTGGTGTAAGGAAGTGTTATTTGTTAAGGCATATTAAATCAAAACACACAGGAGAAAAGCCTTATCAATGTCCATCATGTGATTATGCTGGTGTAAGGAAGTGTTATTTGTTAAGGCATATTAAATCAAAACACACAGGAGAAAAGCCTTATCAATGTGCATCATGTGATTATGCAAGTGTGTGGAAAGAAGGTCTGTTGAAGCATATTAAATCAAAACACACAGGAGAAAAGCCTTATCAGTGTTCATCATGTAGTTATGCAAGTGTGCACAAAAAAAGTTTGTTAAAGCATATTAAATTAAAGCACAGGAGAATGGCCTCATAAATGTTCAAATGATTATCTTAATACAACCAAACACCATTTCTTAAAGCATATTAAATTAATGCCTCCTCAATGTTTATCATGTGATTATGCAAGTGTGTACTGGCTAAATTTGTTGAGTCATAATAAATGTATACACATAAAACAGCTTATTACACAAAAGCATCTTCTAATAAACAGTCAACATTCATTAATTGAATCATTAAAGGAACAGTTTATATTAATTAATGGAAAACAGAAAGTAAATAAAAAATCTAACCTAGCTATTAGTGATGAGCGATATTTCAATACCAGTGATTTTAGACCAGTGATTTCTCAATAATCGATATTATTTTAAAGTAACTGGTTCACATCAACTACGGAGATTTGGCTGACGATTGGCGATGGCTGAGTATGCACAGTATGTTATGTCGTATGCAGTCAGTGGCTGGCGGTGTTTGATGTTTCACACTTTTACTTTTTACCCGTATGTTCCTTTACTTTATTATATTATATATACTTACCTCTACTTAATACTATCTTAGTATTATAATTAGATATGTATATGCAATAATATATGTACCTAATATGTTTTTGTTTTATATAATTTTAGTGAAGTTTCATTAAGAAAATTCACTAATAAGGTATCGATGGTAAGATTTGTGGAAATTTTCTTCAAATGAGCGCAAATTAGGACCCTTGAACCCAAATACAAGGTTAGTTGAAAAGAATACAAATGTCTAATTTGTATTCTTTTCTCTCTATATCATAGAGAGAAAAGACTACAAATTAGACATTTTGAAAACCTCATCTGTCATCTGTGTTTCATTTTATTTTCAATTTGATAAATTTTTTGACCAAAATATCATATCATAACATAGCAACAGATATTTATTTGTAGTTGTCATGATTTCGTACTAATTCATTTTTAATCTGTCTGAAAATGCTGTCAAGCAGCGAAACTATAGTCACAGAAGCATTGAAGAACATCCTAGAACTTCCAGAATTCAAAGGGCCACTTGCTCCAGTTAGCTCACACGCTGGCTACGTCCTTCACCTACAAAAACCAACAGTGAAGCCAGAGAAGTAGTCTCCAAGTCTATATGTAGTATGGACAAGTTTCACCAAGTAAGGGCAACAACAATCAATGAATAATAACTATATTTCTTTACTATTAGATAAGCTCCTAAAGTTATTCTGTGCATAGTGAGGTGGATTGTAAATGTCATAGTCTCCACACAAACGATTTTACATTTTACATATTACATTTATAAAAAATCTTGGGACGCAGCAAGTGCGTTATGGTAGTGAATTTTCATAAAACTATTTTTTAATAGCAATAATGTGTTTTTTTTTAAGAAAGCAGGCATCAAATTTGGTTACCAGTATAACCTATATAGTAAAAACAATGTGCCATGTTTCATCAAAATAACTTTATTGTTTGAATATGTAGAAAAATTTCCGAAAGTAAACTTAAAGTGTTCCCGAAAAAACTCGTTTTTTGGTCAACCTTATAGGTTAATAGCAAATTGAGCTATTCAAATATTAAGCATTTGATCAAAATTCGCTACCATAACGCACTTACTGCGTCCAGAATTTTTCTTCTTACAAACATGCATTATATTTCGATGGAAAATGCAAAAATGCAATAACATAAGGCGTGTTTGATTAAAAAGAAATAAAACTCTGGACGCAGCAAGTGCGTTATGGTAGTGAATTTTCATAAAAATGTTTTTATTGCAAATATGTGTGTTTTCTTTTTAAGAAAGCAGGCATCAATTTTGGTTACCAGTATAACATATATAGTAAAAGCAATGTGCCATGTTTCATAAAAATAACTTTATTGTGTGAAAATGTACCAAGATTTCCAAAAGTAGACTTAAAGTGTTCCCGGAAAAACTCGTTTCTTGGTCAACCTTATAGGTTAACAGCAAATTGGGCTATTCAAATATGAAGCATTTGATCAAAGTTCGCTACCATAACGCACTTGCTGCATCCAGAATTTCTTTTCTTACAAACATGCATTATATTTCGATGGAAAATGCAATAACATAAGGCGTGTTTGATTAAAAAAAAAAGAAAATTTGTATCACCAATGACTTATGGGCCATCCTGTGATTGTAGAAATATTTTTTTAAGATGTAGCTCAAGACACCCTATAATTAATATATACAAATTTTTTTCAAATCTTGTATAATAACGGATATATTGAGCTTTATTGATTTTTTACGCAAATTCGACAAAAATTATATACCATTAAACGATAAACTCTATAGCTAAGGCTACTGCCAAGCATCAGGGAAAGCGTCTATTTCAAATGAATTTTCTGGAAACATTTTAGTAAAGTGAAGGACAATGACGGTTGAAACTAAGACTTCAGTGTTTGTAAAACATCCTTCTTGAGACATTTGATTTCCATAGCCCGTATTAGATTCAAGTTATTTGCCTAAATGTTGCCGATTTTGACGTTTTAAGTCGCAACTTTGACGTTTTGAGGAAAACCCCAATTTATTTTTCTTTAAATGCCTATAACTTTTTTGTCTTTTGACATACAGAGCTAAATTTTGGTAGGTAACTTAACTATAAGGATGTAAACCTGCGTACCAAATTTGGTTGCCCTTAATTTGTTAATTCCTGAGATATAAATTTTTTTCGAAAGAAAACACAAAATTTTCCGGAAAAACCTGGGCAGATTTTCTTGACTAACGAACTTATCCAAGCCATTTGCAAAAGGAATTTTTTCACCAAATTTGATCAAAATCGGCCCATTATTTTTTGAGTTATCGGTGTGATACATAAATATATATATATATATATAAATATATATATATATATATATATATATATATATATATATATATATATATATATATATATATATATATATATATATATATATATATATATATATATATATATATATATATAACATATAAAAATTGAAACTGACCCCGGATATGTGTTCTGGGGGGCCTAATTAGCGCTCATTTGAAGAAATTTTTTCAAAATTCAAAAGTCGAGATCTCCTCATTAGTGAATTTTTTTAAGAAAATTCACTAAAAAGAAAATTTGTATAACCAACGACTTATGGGCCACCCTGTGATTGTAGAATTAATTTTTTAAGATGTAGTTTAAGACACCCTGTAATTAATATATACAATTTTTTTTCATATCTGGTATAATAACAGATATATTGAGCTTTATTGATTTTTTTTACGAAAATTCTACAAAAATTATATACCATTAACGATAAACTCTATAGTTAAGGCTACTGCCAAGCATCAGCAGGGTCTATTTGAAATAAATTTTCTGGAAACATTTTATTAAAATGAAGGACAATGACGGTTGAAACTAAGACATCAGGGTTTGTAAAAGATTCTTCTTGAGACATTTTATTTTCATAGCCCGTATTAGATTCAAGTTCTTTTCCTAAATGTTGCCAATTTTGACGTTTAAATCGCAACTTTGACGTTTTGTGAAAAACCCCAATTTATTTTTGTTTAAATGCCTATAACTTTTTTATCTTTTGACCTACAGAGCTAAATTTTGGTAGGTAACTTGCCTATAATGATATAAACCCGCGTATAAAATTTGGTTGCGCTTACTTTGTTAATTTTGGAGATATAAATTTTTTTCGAAAGAAAACACAAAATTTTCCGGGAAATCTTCTTCGGATTTTCCTGGATAACGAACATATCCAAGCCACTTGCAAAAGGAAGGTACTCACCAATTTTGACGTTTAAAATCGCGATTTTGACGTTTTGAGGAGAGCCCAAATTTATTTTTCTTTGAATGACTGTAACTTTTTTGTCATTTAACCTACGGAGCTAAATTTTGGTAGGTTACTTGCCTCTAATGATATAAACCCGCGTATGAAATTTGGTTGCACTTACTTTGTTAATTTTGGATATATCAATTTTTTTCGATTTTTTTCGAAAGAAAACACAAAATTTTCCGGGAAAACCTCGGCGGACTTTCCTGGCTAACGAACTTATCCAAGCGACTTGCGAATGGAAGGTATGTGCCAAATTTTATCAAAATCGGTCCATTATTTTTTAAGTTATAGGTGTGACACATAAATATATATATATATATATATATATATATATATATATATATATATATATATATATATATATATATATATATATATATATATATATATATATATATATATATATATATATATATATATATATATATATATATAAACATATAAAGTCTGAAACTGACCTCGGATTTGGGGTCCGGGGGTCCTAAATAGCGCTCATTTGAAGAAATTTTTTCAAAATTCGAAAGTCGAGATCTCATTAGTGAATTTTTTTTAGAAAATTCACTAAAATGAGCTGTTGTTAGATTATTAGAGTTGCAAATAAATAAAATTGCAGATGAATCAATATTCTTACGAAAAGGAACAAAGACTCCTGTAGCATTTGATGGAGACCGTCGATACCGACGAGGAATACCTGGACGCTGATTCAGACTTAGATGAAGGACCAAATCTTAAGCAAGATGAAGACGGCCAACTAAACCATGAACAAGATGACTCCCCGTCCAGTGAATCAAGCGAAGAAGATATCACAACAGCAGCCAGCAATAGTTTAAGTTTTGTGGGTAAAGATGGGCAAATCAGATGGAAAACAATATCTCCAATGCTTAAGACCACCAAAACGAGGTCCGAAAATATTGTTAAAGTTTTACCTGGGCCCAGTAGACTTACCAAGAACTTGAAAAGTCCATTAAATGTTTCTTTGGTGACGAAATCATTAATATTATTGTTGTATACACCAATAAAATGATTGAGACTGTGCAGGGAAGCTTCTCACGAGACAGGGATGCAAATTTTACGAATTCAGAAGAAATATATGCCCTATTAGGTTTATTAAGTCATCTTAATTTGGATGATTTGTGGAAAGCTGACGGCTCTGGGATTTAAATTTTTCGTTTAGTTATGTCCCTTAGAAGATTCAGATTTCTGATGAGAGTTATTCGTTTTGATGATAAGACAACCCGACAAGACAGTGTAAAAAAATTCTGGACGCAGCAAGTGCGTTATGGTAGTGAATTTTCATAAAAATGTTTTTAATAACAAATATGTGTGTTTTTTTTAAGAAAGCAGGCATCAAATTTGGTTACCAGTATAATCTATATATTAGAAACAATGTGCCATGTTTCATCAAAATAACTTTATTGTGTGAAAATGTACAAAATTTTCCAAAAGTAAACTTAAAGTGTTCCCGAAAAAACACGTTTCTTGGTCAACCTTATAGGTTAATAGCAAATTGAGCTGTTCAAATATGAAACATTTGATCAAAATTCGCTACCATAACGCACTTGCTGCGTCCATAATTTATTTTCTTACAAAGATGCATTATATTTCGATGGAAAATGCAAAAATGCAATAACATAAGGCGTGTTTGATTAAAAAAAAAACAGGAAATTTGTATCACCAACGACTTATGGGCCATCCTGTGATTGTAGAAATATTATTTTAAGATGTAGCTCAAGACACCCTATAATTAATATATACAAATTTTTTTCATATCTTATATAATTACGGATATATTGAGCTTTATTGATTTTTTACGAAAATTCGACAAAAATTATATACCATTAAACGATACACTCTATAGCTAAGGCTACTGCCAAGCATCAGAGAAAGGGTCTATTTGAAATGAATTTTCTGCAAATATTTTAGTAAAATGAAGGACAATGACGGTTGAAATTAAGACTTTAGGGTTTGTAAAACATTCTTCTTGAGACATTTTATTTCTATAGCCCGTATTAGATTCAAGTTATTTGCCTAAATGTTGCCAATTTTGACATTTTAAATCGCCACTTTGACGTTTTGAGGAAAACCCCAATTTATTTTTCTTAAAATGCCTATAACTTTTTTGTCTTTTGACTTACATAGCTAAATTTTGGTAGGTAGCTTACTTATAAGGATATAAACTCGCGTACCAAATTTGGTTGCCCTTACTTTGTTAATTCCGGAGATATAAATTTTTTTCGAAAGAAAACACAAAATTTTCCGGGAAAACCTAGGCAGATTTTCCTGCTTAACGAACTCATCCAAGCCATTTGCAAAAGGAATTTTTTCACCAAATTTAATCAAAATCGGCCCATTATTTTTTGAGTTATCGGTGTGATACATACATATATATATATATATATATATATATATATATATATATATATATATATATATATATATATATATATATATATATATATATATATATATATAACATATAAAAATTGAAACTGACCCCGGATATGTTTTCTGGGGGGCCTACTTAGCGCTCATTTGAAGAAATTTTTTCAAAATTCAAAAGTCGGGATCTCCTCATTAGTGAATTTTTTTTAAGAGAATTCACTAAAAGATAAATTAACTCCGATTCGTGAAATTTTTCATTTGTTTATTGAAAAGTGTCTACAAGGGTATCACCATTCCGAATACATAACTATTGACGAGAGGCTTCTAGGATTTAGAGGACATTGCTCCTTCCGGGAATATATCCCGTCCAAACCCAATAAATATGGGATAAAAGTTTTAGTCATGTGTGATGCTCGGATGTATTGCACACGTAATATGGAAATATATGTGGGGCTTCAACCAGAAGGCCCATACAGAGTATCAAACAGTGCTCAAGATGATGTTATGAGACTTTTCCGATTCATACAGGGCAATAAGAGAAATATAACCATGGATAATTGGTTCACTAGCGTTCCACTTTTCAGGCTTCTTTGCACTCATAAGTTGACAGCTCTAGGGACTATTCGTAAAAATAAACGAGAACTACTGACAGAGTTTTCTTCTCCCGAAACCAGACCACCAAAGTCAAGGATGTTTCATAATGAATGCACACCAGTGTCGTATTTTCCCAAAGCAAAAAAATGTATTGTTGACGTCCACAATGCACCACAGTTAGTACAGGCGATCAGTTCAAACCGTTAATTATTACGGATTACAACAACACCAAAAGTGGAGTTGATATGGTTGACAAACTAGTGGCGAATTATAATTGTGCTCGTGGTACGCAAAGATGGCCACTTGTAATTTTTTAAGGGATGATGAATATTGATGCCCATGTTATTCACACTGGTAATAATATACAAGGCGGATCTTTGGCAAGAAGATACTTTCTCCACACTTCTACACAATCCCAGTCAAGAAAATCGTCAAGCATTTAACGACGCAAGAAACCGCTATGTCCACATTCTTTCTGAGGCAAAAAACTCGTTTAATAACCACATCAAAAACAAAGTCCTCTTAAGCTCCAACGGCGGCAAACCCTTCTGGACTCTTGCTAAATCTATTGGGAATAATTCCTGCAAAAGCACGTTCCCACCTCTTGTCTCGGGAGATGAAATCGTTTCTACCGCCCTAGGAGAGGCTGAACTTTTTGCTTCGTTGTTCGCAGGCAATTCTACTCTCAACCCACCTCCAAATGTTCAACCACCAACAGTCCCCAATGTCGCGCATAAAATGACAGCTTTCATTTTGAAAACTAAAAAGGTACGAAAGATGCTCTCTTCTCTTAATACCAGGAAAGCCTCTGGCCTTGACGAGATCCCAGCAATTGTTCTCAAAAAATGCGCACCAGAGCTTGCTCCTGTCCTGACTCGTCTGTTTCAGATATCTTATAGTAAAGGCATATTCCCTAGTAACTGGAAAACTGCTCGAGTACAACCCATCCCCAAGAAAGGATCCAAAGCGCTTCCTAGCAACTACATGCCTATTTCTCTCCTTTCAGTCGTCTCTAAAGTGATGGAAAAGTATATAAACACCGAATTACTAAAATTTCTTGAAAAACACAGTCTAATCCACGACAGGCAGTATGGATTCCGTCAGCGCAGATCGACTGCCGACCTCCTTTCCTTTGTCACCCATTCTTGGAACAAGTCCATGGAACAACACGGTGAATCCCAGATTGTTGCTCTAGACATAGCCAAAGCATTCGACCAGGTCTGGCACGCAGCGCTGCTTAATAAACTTCCTGCCTATGGCCTACCACCAAAACTCTGTATGTGGACAGCAAATTTCCTCTCCAACAGGAGCATATCTGTTGTTGTGGATGGCCATTCCTCTAAACTGTATCCAATTAATGCAGGAGTTCCTCAAGGTTCAGCTTTAGCCCCTACTTTGTTTCTTCCCCACATCAATGACCTCCTCTCTAGCACATCCAACCCAGTTCACAGCTACGCGGACGATAGCACCCTCCATTCAAATATACAATATTCTAAGCCTGTCTCTTTAGCCCAATTAGATGAGGATCGCAGACTCATGGAGGGTTCTGTCTCCGTGGATCTCCAAAAAATATTAGACTGGGGAAGCAGAAATCTTGTACAATTCAACCCCACCAAAACTAAGTCTTGCTTTCTTTCTCACAAGAGATACACCAGCCCTAGACCTATCACAATGAACAACCAAGTTATTCAAAGTAATGAGTCATTTTCTCTTGTTGGCATTTCTGTGGATCGAAATCTTAATTGGCACCAACATGTCGCATCAATTGCAGAAGCAGCTGCTAAGAAATTAGGTTTCCTCTTCCGGGCTCGCAAATACT
The DNA here is from genome assembly GCA_964006375.1 of Tillus elongatus. Lineage (NCBI taxonomy): Eukaryota > Metazoa > Arthropoda > Insecta > Coleoptera > Cleridae > Tillus > Tillus elongatus. The sequence goes on along the minus strand of OZ023262.1, from coordinate 7,337,818 downwards.
TTTCACCAGCTAATCTCTATACCTTATATACTTCACAAATAAGGCCAAACCTCGAATACTGCTCCCACATCTGGGGTGCAGCTGCCGCTTCTACACTCGCTATCCTGGACTCCATTCAAAAGAGAGCTATACGTCTCATCGGTGACCCTACCCTCACCCAAAGGCTGTCATCCCTTGCCCACCGACGTGACGTTGGTGACCTCTCTCTCTTTTATAGATATCTGCACGGACACTGCTCAGAGGAGCTTTCCTCCATAGTTCCCCCACCTGCTGCCCCCAACAGATCTACCAGGGGAACAGAGCGAATGCACCCTTTTACTGTCCAGTTCACCAGACTTATAACATCTTGTTATGCCCGCTCTTTTGTCCCGAGGACTTCCAAGTTGTGGAATTCCTTGCCGGCACATGTTTTTCCTTCACCTCCAAACCTTCAAGTCCAGAATTAACAAGCTGTCTCTTTCCTCCTTGTCAACACCCACGGTACGATAGTATTTAGGCTGTAAGCCGTGGTGGTGTGTTGTTGAAATAAAAAATAAAAAACTTTGTCATACTAACTTTTTTCACCTCATATACGGAAAAGATCAAATGATTCGTACATTCCACGACATATGCGATTAAGGCTAAAAGAATTAACAAATCAGGAAATAAATGAACCTCCTGTTAAAAGGGGACAAATTGGAAGATGTCGCATTTGTGATACTAAAAGGAACCGAGAGACAAAATATAGATGTGAACATTGCCGTATTTTCTTATTTTTAGAACATTTATTGGGCCTATGCAATGAATGTAAGGTGTCAAGATACTAATATTTTGTTATTTTCGCTATTTCACTATTCGATTTTCATTGTTCTTCATCTTTTGCAATTTTTGAATATTTTTTAAGTTTGTTTTAATAGCTAGTTGTAAACTATATATGTAGATTAAAGTTCAGCAATATATATTAGAATAAAATATGCTTTCCTAAAATAGTTTTTTAATCTGTGGCTGCTATCTTTAAGCGATGTAATGTTTTGTCTAAAGAGCGTATATTGAAAAATCGACGTTAAATATTAAAATAGTGCTTATATTAAAAAATCGGTCTTTGACACTTGACACCGACTATAATACCGTAAGTATCTCACGCGACAGCTGTAGGGTTAATCACGGTATTGAAGGTAAGACAACTGGAAAGTAATAAAAACATATATTTGCTTATATATAAGTTAATTAAAAAACTCCAACTAAAAATATAAAAAAAACTAGGCTTTAAGTTTATGTGTTGTTTGTGTCTATCCTTTATATGTACCCATGACGTTAGTGGCCCTCCTGTATGTCAAAGAGAAAAGTTGCCATGATAGGCCCCATTGGCATGAAGAATATGTGTCCCTGTCTAAATCCTTTAAGTAGTATTTAGATCTTAAGTAGGCTTAAGTTAGAATTAAAAGCACCACTATTAATATTTTTATACAAATAAATAAAATAAAAAATATACAAAACTACATGTTGGGACAAATTTCAATGCACCATGACAGAATTCATATGAACTGTTAAATTCACATACTGGTTGTAACAAAAGGCTCTTAAAATGTGCTAATGGTAACCATACCGCAGCCAGTGCAATCTGACGTCACACACACACAAGGTAAGATCGCCTTTTTACCTGCCACTTTCATATCCAGTGGACTAAATTGTTGTTTTAATGTAACCTTGTGACGTGTTAATAGTTATTATTGTAAATATCATAGCGTTTGAAAAAAAAAACGTTTTCTAATAAATAACATATTCTATTAATAAAAAAACGCTAATGCTAAATAAACAAATACAAACATAATATACGTATTACATAGAGGTGTGCGAACCCATGTTTTGTTCGAACCGAACTATGAACGAACCCAAGCAAATATGTTGCCTCGAACCTCTGAAATAGTATGTCTAAGGTTCACAGTCGAACTTCGAACTTCTTAGAAATTTAAAATCGAACATCGAACTACCCAAAATTCTTCAGTGTTCATATATCATTTTCTTAAACAAAATTTAGGAATATTGTAACATACAATATTTGATATGTGAAAGATTCCCATTCTTTCATTTTAACAAAAGGGAGGAGGTTGGCAAATTTGCAGGTTGATTGGGTGAAAATGCCTTCTGGTGCTGATCGTTTTGGCTCATGGTGAAATAAATCATGTTGAAACCAGTGTTTTCCAAACTCAATCTGCAATTATCCTCATAAATTCTGAAAATTTATGTTACCGATCGCTTTCGAACACCGTCATCATAATGTTGTTACTGAAAAAGGTGTTGCGAGGCTAGGATATATAAGAAAAATTATTATGTTATTGCTAAATGGCTCCGTAGTGTCTCAATGTGCCCACCAACTGTCAAAAATATGCATGAGTGAAATCTCCTAAAATTATGCTATCCACTCAATGAGACCGATAACGAGTTTAAAGCGCCGCTACCGAGTTAACGGGGCCGCAACTTCGCTATCTTTGTCAGCATTCAATGCCTGTAAAGTTAAATTTCGAAGTATTTTTGAGCAACGAACTTCGAACTATTTTGGAGAATTACATATTTCGAACTTCGAACAACTTCAACATCGCTAGTGCGAACATATTTTCGAACCGACGATAGGCATGGATACAAAATGATAATGTTTTGTATCCCCCCTACTATGTCGAAAAGCATAACTATTGGACAATTGATAGTCCCTTTATTAATCTTATTTTTAAAGGGGTAGACATTGATCCAATTCAATCCATAGCAGGTGGTAGTGGAATTTTCCTTTACGTAATAGTAAAGGTTTATTTTCACGCCCGAGGAGGTACCACCCCATACATCAAGGGGCCGGTGAAGTCCCAACGGACGCTTCCAGTTCTGGTGTATAAGTCGGTTTCCCTTATAAACAAAAATGATGATGGCTCCTCCTTGTACAAAATATTCCGGAGGCAAAATACCCCTCCATTCGGATCTCCGGGAGAGGGGTGTACAGGGGGCGCCAACATCGAAATTTAACCTATCCTTTTCGAATATATGTGGCCTAAATTCTAACCTGAACTCCGTCCACCATTTCCTCCAGGCTAACAGGCCCCAACTCCTCTTCCTCACCGAAACCCAAATCAGTGCCAAAACAGCCACTAATCACCTTAATTTCCCGGGGTATGAGCTCCTTACTTCCTTTAGATTGCATGGATGCGTGTGCGCATACGTCCGTAGCAATCTACCCTGCACCAGACTCCCCAGTTTAGAAGCTGGAAGAAAAGACATACTATGGATAAAACTCTCTCTCAGGGCTGCAACTAAATTCATCTGTTGCATTTACCGGTCACCTTCTGACAACAACTTTGTCCAGCTGTTTGACTACCTTTCTGAAAAAACCGACTATCTGATTTCTGAATATCCTTCCTCCGAGGTCACTATTCTTGGTGACTTCAATGTCCATAATAAGGAATGGCTAGGATCTTCAAAAACCGATCCACAAGGGAGAGCAGCGGAGGCCTTTGCAATCAGCAATTCTTTAGCCAATATGGTTCAGCAACCTACTTACTTTCCTCGTATCCCAACACACAGCTCAAATCCCTTGGATATCCTTCTTACTACAAAACCTGAGTGCTATAACATATCAGTCACCGCCCCCCTTGGTCGCTCAGACCATGGCATGGTCACTGCTTCCTGCGCAATGCAACCCGAGGTCACACAGTCATCACATCCACGTATCGTTTGGCACTACAACTCCGCAAACTGGGACGAAATGCGGGATTACTTTTCCTCATTTCCATGGGCGTCTGTCTGCTTCTCTCATCCTGACCCCTCTGATATCTCACAAAACGTCACCGAAATTATCCAAGCTGGCATGGAATTATTTATTCCACGTACACAGAAAACCTCTTCAGCCACTCAAAAGCCCTGGTTCTCTAAATCCTGTGACAAGGCCAGACATGAAAAGATCAAAGCTCACAAAACGCTTCTACACAATCCCAGTCAAGAAAATCGTCAAGCATTTAACGACGCAAGAGACCGCTATGTCCGCATTCTTTCTGAGGCAAAAAACTCGTTTAATAACCACATCAAAAACAAAGTCCTCTCAAGCTCCAACGGCAGCAAACTCTTCTGGAGTCTTGCTAAATCTATTGGGAATAATTTCTGCAAAAGCACGTTCCCACCTCTTGTCTCAGGGGATGAAATTGTTTCTACCGCCCTGGGCAAGGCTGAACTTTTTGCTTCGTTGTTCGCCAGCAATTCTACTCTCAACCCACCTCCAAATGTTCAACCACCAACAGTCCCCAATGTCGCACATAAAATGACGGATATCATTTTCAAAACTAAAAAGGTACGAAATATGCTCTCTTCACTTAATACCAGGAAAGCCTCTGGCCTTGACGAGATCCCAGCAATTGTTCTCAAAAATTGCGCACCAGAACTTGCTCCTGTTCTGACTCGTCTGTTTAAGATATCTTACAATAAAGGCATATTCCCTAGTAACTGGAAAACTGCTCGAGTACAACCCATCCCCAAGAAAGGATCCAAAGCGCTTCCAGGCAACTACAGGCCTATTTCTCTCCTTTCAGTCGTCTCTAAAGTGATGGAAAAGTATATAAACACCGAATTACTGAAATTTCTTGAAAAACACAGTCTAATCCACGACAGGCAGTATGGATTCCGTCAGCGCAGATCGACTGCCGACCTCCTTTCCTTTGTCACCCATTCTTGGAACATGTCTATGGAACTACACGGTGAATCTCAGATTGTTGCTCTAGACATATCCAAAGCATTCGACCAGGTCTGGCACGCAGCGCTGCTTAATAAACTTCCGGCCTATGGCCTACCACCAAAATTTTGTACCTGGACAGCAAATTTCCTCTCCAACAGGAACATTTCTGTTGTTGTGGATGGCCATTCCTCTAAACTGTATCCAATTAATGCAGGAGTTCCTCAAGGTTCAGCTTTAGCCCCTACTTTGTTTCTTCTCCACATCAATGACCTCCTCTCTAGCACATCCAACCCAGTTCACAGTTACGCGGACGACAGCACCCTCCACTCAAATATACAATATTCTAAGCCTGTCTCTTTAGCCCAATTAGATGAGGATCGCAGACTCATGGAGGGTTCTGTCTCCGTGGATCTCCAAAAAATATTAGACTGGGGAACTAGAAATCTTGTACAATTCAACCCCACCAAATCTCAGTCTTGCCTTCTTTCTCATAAGAGATACACCAGCCCTAGACCCATCACAATGAACAACCAAGTTATTCAAAGTAATGAGTCCTTTTCTCTTGTTGGCATTTCTGTGGATCGAAATCTTAACTGGCACCAACATGTCACATCAATTGCAGAAGCGGCTGCTAAGAAATTAGGTTTCCTCTTCCGGGCTCGCAAATACTTTTCACCAGCTAATCTCTATACCTTATATACTTCACAAATAAGGCCAAACCTCGAATACTGCTCCCACATCTGGGGTGCAGCTGCCGCTTCTACACTCGCTATCCTGGACTCCATTCAAAAGAGAGCTATACGTCTCATCGGTGACCCTACCCTCACCCAAAGGCTGCCATCCCTTGCCCACCGACGTGCCGTTGGTGACCTCTCTCTCTCTTTTATAGATATCTGCACGGGCACTGCTCAGAGGAGCTTTCCTCCATAGTTCCCCCACCTGCTGCCCCCAACAGATCTACCAGGGGAACAGAGCGAATGCACCCTTTTACTGTCCATGTCACCAGACATAGAACATCTTGTTATGCCCGCTCTTTTGTCCCGAGGACTTCCAAGTTGTGGAATTCCTTGCCGGCACATGTTTTTCCTTCTGCTCCGAACCTTCAAACCTTCAAGTCCAGAATTAACAAGTTGCCTCTTTTCTCCTTGTCAACACCCACGGTACGATAGTATTTAGGCTGTAAGCCCTCGTGGTGTGTTGTTAAAATAAAAAATAAAAACGAAGGTTCGGTTCCAGTTCGGGTTCGGTTCGAAATTTCGAAGCTTCGCACACCTCTAGTATTATACAATAGTGCTGTCCAGAACACGTGATTTAAATACCACCAATATGGCCGCTGGTAGGCACACTAACACAAACAAACTCGTGTTCCGTGGATGTTAACTATTGAAACTGTGCTTTGTGCGTGTTTAAAATGGCTTGTGTTGACAAGAGTGAATATCTATTATCACTGGAAAATGAAAATGAAGACGATGCTAGAAGATATCGAGAGAAAATTCGTATTATTGAAGGAATTGATCCCTATACTCTGACGACTGGCCCAATGCCTCCTTGTGAAGAACTATATAGTTTCCCACCAGTTGATGCTTTCGATATCGTTAACTGTTTAGTGCTTACCCACAGTTTTTACACTAATCAACAAATGAAAGCCCATAAAAGTCTCTCTGCTTACAAATATTTTGAAGCAGGGATCGTTCATAATTGCCAGACTAGAAAAATTGGAGCTCATGTTGTAATTGTTGCACAGGTAAATATAAATTTACTTTTTTTTAAAATCATAATTGCAATCAGGGGCTTCTTGTTTGTGGTGCTCTAGAATTGGCTAGATATATTATGCAAGCTCGTAAGCCACATTTCGCACTTGCTTTCGTTTCTTAAAGTACAATGTTCTTACATGATCCAAACATAATTTCTATTATGTTTTTAAAACACGTTGAAGCCGTTGTGGAACTTATGCCAAAACGATAAGCTACACCCTTAAAATCTACATTAAGCCTAAGTTTAATCAGTGTCAACAGTATTTGGTCAAAACTGATAAAGTATTGTTGAAATGAAAAGTTATGTGTATTTTCAATATTTCCACTACTCTTTCCAACTTTTTAAAAGTATTGAGTCCTGTGTAATACTTGACTTTGATGTCATTGTCTTTCAAAAAATGGTAGCCCATTTCAATTTTCTCCAACTTTCTTTTAATCCCTTTAGTTGACTCTAGTGAAAGCATAATCTGGATAAATTTTTCTAGAGTAACATCTGTTTGGGTTCCTTTGTCGTTGATGTCACTGCCACCTGCTTCGTCTGCAGGATTTACATGCTGAAAATCTCTGCTTGTAGTGTTTGTTTCCTCAGTGATCTCAGCTGCTACCTAAAAATATACAATATTATATGACTAATGTATTGCTAAATCATTTTTATGTACCTCCAGAACTTGCTCATCCAATTTCATTCTCTTCTCTGCTCCTTCTTGTCTAGAAGTATTGATAGCAACTCCCTTTTCACTCTCTATGAATCTTCTCCATATCCCATGAGTAGAGAAGGACCTCAGTCAGGATTATTTTGATCTATTAATTCAGCTGGTTTTCCTACAATTTAACTAATACTTCTTGTAAACGTGAAATCAAAGTTGAAATGAAGTTGTACTTGTAATAAAATGCTTACTGCATACTCTGCTATACTTGAGTGTAAATTCTGTTGTATATTTTCTTTTAATTGCGTGTATCCACCTTAATCTCCGGATTTTGGAGAGCTCATTCAACTCTGGTTTATGTGGAAATTGTATTACACTCGGTATTCTGAAAAACTTGACTCTATCGCCATTACCGCGACTTCCGCATTTCACAACACAACACGTCGTAGGCATATTTTTGAAGTTAAAAAAATAGTACTTTATTTGATAACACACTACTGTCTACTGTATTTATATTTACACAAAGTTTAAACTAATGGGAACATTTATAAACAATTTACAAACTAGACTCTTTAAAAAACACGAGAACGTCATACACCGCTATTCAAAACAATAGAGTAGTTCCAACTGTGTGCCTACCAGCAGCCATATTAGAATTGTGATGACAGCATCCCAGATAGCTCAATAAATCCTATTTTTTAACGGCAATAACTTACCTTGTTTTATTTTTGATGGTATATCAAAAGTGAAATTAAACTGTCGCGTCGATGTGTGAGACCGAAATCGGCTACAAGTTGAGTAAACTACACAGCACGAATGTCGCACACATTACACATACTGAAGAAGGATCGTCACTAGTCGCAGGCACTGTCAAATTTGAATGTTTTTGCGGGAAAACGATTTTCTGTCGGTCTGTGAGACCGTACAAGACTACTGTAGGGTTAAAGGTAGGTCATGACTGATGGTGACATTACAGGTCAGTATATGCTAAAATGGAGATATAGCGCACAAAAAAGGATATCTGATAAGGCAATTTTACAGTGCCGCAATTACGTTAATACACTGAAGGAAAACACACGAGATGGTGATTGTAAACTCATCTAGTCCCTGTCTCTAGGGAATACTGATCCTTGATATCCTAGGGCTCTGTTGTCTGGGCTTACCCGAACCAGTCGAGCTGACCCTGGCGGTTGAATGAAGCGGTCTCATCTACTATGAATCTCTGGCCAGAATCCAGTCTGCAGATGGTGCTGTGTGTATTCCACAACAACAACATCCGGCAGCGTTCTTATATAACAACGGTCTGCTCCGTCACTATCTCGATGATACCAGACAACATCCAGTACCTTGTGTGTTGCACCATTGATGATTACTTATACTGATATGGCAGCGACTGAAGACTGCTATTTTTTTAAAATTATTTCAACAAGACACCACGAGGGCTTACAGCCTAAATACTATCGTACCGTGGGTGTCCGCAAGGAGGAAAGAGGCATAACTTGTTAATTCTGGACTTAAAGGTTTGGAGGTTCGGGGGAGAAGACAAAACATGTGCCGGCAAGGAATTCCACAACTTGGAAGTCCTCGGGACAAAAGAACGGGCAACAAGATGTTCTATGTCTGGTGACCTGGACAGTAAAAGGGTGCATTCGGTCTGTTCCCCTGGTAGATCTGTTGGGGGCAGCAGGTGGAGGAACTATGGAAGAAAGCTCCTCTGTGCACTGCCCATGCAGATATCTATAAAAGAGACAGAGGTCACCAACGGCATGTCGGTGGGCAAGGGATGGCAGCCTTTGGGTGAGGGTAGCGTCACCGATGAGACGTATAGCTCTCTTTTGAATGGAGTCCAGGATAGCAAGTGTAGAAGCGGCAGCAGCACCCCAGATGTGGAGCAGTATTCGAGGTTTGGTCTTATTTGCGAAGTATATAAGGTATAGAGATTAATTGGTAAAAGTATTTGCAAGCCCGGAAGAAGAAACCTAATTTCTTAGCAGCCGCTTCTGCAATTGATGTGACATGTTGGTGCCAATTGAGATTTCGATCCACAGAAATGCCAACAAGTAAAAAGGACTCATTACTTTGAATAACTTGGTTGTTCATTGTGATGGGTCTAGGGCTGGTGTATCTCTTATGAGAAAGATCGCAAGACTAAGATTTGGTGGGGTTGAATTGTATAAGATTTCTACCTCCCCAGTCTAATATTTTTTGGAGATCCACAGAGATAGAACCCTTCATGAGTCTGCGATCCTCATCTAATTGGGCTAGAGACAGGCTTAAAATATTGTATATTTGAGTGGAGGGTGCTGTTGTCCGCGTAACTGTGAACTGGGTTGGATGTGCTAGAGAGGTCATTGATGTGGAGAAGAAACAAAATAGGGGCTACAGCTGAACCTTGAGGAACTCCTGCATTAATTGGATACAGTTTAGAGGAATGGCCATCCACGACAACAGAAATGCTCCGGTTGGAGAGGAAGTTTGCTGTCCAGGTACAGTTTTTTTTTTAAATTTATTTCAACACACCACGAGGGCTTACAGCCTAAATACTATCGTACCGTGGATGTCGACAAGAAGGAAAGAGGCAACTTGTTAATTCTGGACTTGAAGGTTTGGAGGTTCGGGGGAGAAGACAAAACATGTGCCGGCAAGGAATTCCACAACTCGGGACAAAAGAGCGGGCATAACAAGATGTTCTATGTCTAGTGACCTGGACAGTAAAAGGGTGCATTCGCTCTGTTCCTCTGGTAGATCTGTTGGGGGCAGCAGGTGGAGGAACTATGGAAGAAAGCTCCTCTGAGCAGTGCCCGTGCAGATATCTATAAAAGAGAGAGAGAGGTCACCAACGGCACGTCAGTGGGCAAGGAATGGCAGCCTTTGGGTGAGGGTAGGGTCACTGATGAGACGTATAGCTCTCTTCTAAATGGAGTCCAGGATAGCGAGTGTAGAAGCGGCAGCAGCACCCCAGATGTGGGAACCGTATTCGAGGTTTGGTCTAATTTGTGAAGTATATAAAGTATAGAGATTAGCTGGTGAAAAGTATTTGCGAGCCCGGAAGAGGAAACCTAATTTCTTAGCAGCTGCCTCTGCAATTGATGTCACATGTTGGTGCCAATTGAGATTTTGATCCAGAGAAATGCCAACAAGTGAAAAGGACTCATTACTTTGAATAACTTGGTTGTTTATTGTGATGGGTCTAGGGCTGGTGTATCTCTTATGAGAAAGAAAGCAAGACTGTGATTTGGTGGGGTTGAATTGTACAAGATTTCTACCTCCCCAGTCTAATCTTTTTTTGGAGATCCACGGAGACAGAACCCTCCATGAGTCTGCGATTCTCGTTTAATTGGGCTAAACAGACACGTTGAGAATATTGTATATTTGAGTGGAGGGTGCTGTCGTTCGCGTAACTGTGAACTGTGTTGGATGTGCTAGAGAGGAGGTCATTGATGTGGAGAAGAAACAAAGTAGGGGCTAAAGCTGAACCTTGAGGAACTCCTGCATTAATTGGATACAGTTTAGAGGAATGGCCATCCACGACAACAGAAATGCTCCAGTTGGAGAGGAAATTTGCTGTCCAGGTACGGTGGTAGGCCATAGACCAGAAGTAACTAACTACACCGGCCGTAAGCACCAGCCTGCCTACAAAGATGATTCCATAAGCAGTGACACAAAATCGCTACCACACTATGGTTACAATAGCTTACCCCAGAACCTTTTTTTTTTTGTTCCCTCAGGGCTCGTCCGCGGCCTTGCCGCCCCGATAGCACCGCAACCCTTGGTTGATTGTGCATACCCTTAGTCTTACTCCACCCATTCCAAGATCGCTGTGCCTTGAACTAGTCTGCACAGCGATTGGTAGGGTGAAGTTTTATATTGCTCTGTCTCCGGTCTAGAGTGACCGTAGATCAGTTGTCTCTTCCGGTCCAGAGCTATACACTCACACAAGATGTGCTGGGCTGATTCCTCCCCCTCGCCGCAGAGTCTGCATGCGAGGTCCCCTTCGAACCGCCCCATTTTATGCAGGTGTTTCTTGACGGCCATGTGTCCCGTCAAGAGACCTGTTGTGTTTCTGAGCTGTCCTCTGCTAAGATTAAGAAGCCCCACAGCTCTCTTTGGACTGGGTCCGTCAATTATTGACTTCCCATGTCTGAGCCCTGGACAGTCCGCCCAGTACACCTTGTGTTGGTTTCTGACCCAGGACTTAATGGCTACCCTGGCAGTGCTCTTTGACACGCCCAGAGCTGGTTCTGGTCCCATAAATGGTTCTGCTGACCCTCTCATCGCGAGACTGTTAGCTTCTTCATTGCCTTTGACCCCCGAGTGACCCGGCACCCAGATGAGGGTCACCTCATTCTGCCCAGCCAGGTCGCTTGTCTCGGCACTCACTCACCAGCCAGGAATTTACCCGTGGGCTACTTAGTGCCTTAAGGGATGCCTGGCTGTCTGTGGCTATGAGGATCCGCTTGTACCCCAGAACCTTAACCACCAACATTCTGGAAGCTGTCTTCACACACACACATATACACAGAACGGCCAATTCCCAGTCATGTCAACCTAAATGAATTGAATTGTACCGTCTCCAAACTAATAACCATATAATGTAACTACCAGTCAGCCAGAGATAAAAAGAGACAACAATCTGAACATCAACGCCACTCATGACACCACAGTGTAATAACCATAGAATAGAATAACTTTATTAGCCACAAGATGACACAAAAAATGAAATTGGCCAGTCAAAATAAAAAATTATACATAAAGCACATGTAAATGTGAAACTACAAATTAACAAAAATACATACACATCTAAAACACACAATATCTGCTTATCACTAAAATAGTGGATCACCTGGCCATCGAGAATCTCAACTGCGGCACTACATTAAAATATTCATCTGTTCTGTATAGACAAGCCTGTATTAAAAAATCTCTAATTGTTCTGAATTTATTAATAGGTTCATTTCTCAACCACCTTGGGAGTGCATTGAAAAAGTCGATCCTAACCGTTTTAGTTTTATTTGGCCGATGCCTCGGTTGGATTAAATTATCTTTATGTCTGGTGATATAACTATGCACTTCAGCATGTGTGTCAAAACTTCTCCTGTTCTCGCTCACCACCAACAATTGTGTGTAAACCACCAGTGAGTATAGTGACATTATGTTAAGTTCCTGAAAGATGGGTTTACAGTGAGCACAGCAACCCGCCCCAACAACACCTCTGACAGCTGCTTTCTGCAACACAAAGAGTCTATCCAAGTGCACACTCGCTGCATTTCCCCATGCAAGCAAACAGTAATTCAGACGTGAGTAAAACAACCCATAATAGGTGATCAAAGCTGCCTCAGGTCCAGCCATTGCAGAAATCTTACGTACTGCATACACTGATGAGGCTAGTCTACCAGCCAACGAGTCTATTTGGCTCCTCCATACAAGAGCAGGGTCGATGTTGAGACCGAGAAAATTCCTAGCAGTGTTCGACTCATTAGAAGTGACCCTGGCATGAAAACTGAGTAAAGCTGTCTTATCCTCATTGAGGAACAGTTCATTATTATTAAACCAAGCCCTCGCCTCAAGAAGAACACTGTCCACAGTCTGATTGACATCACTACCAGCATTACCAGTGATAATGAAAGTTGTGTCATCTGCAAAGAGGGCTGTTGCTATCCTGCTCTGTTGGATGCCATCAGTGAGGCACCCCTCTACGAATGTATCCCACTTCACTGTATTTTCCACCATGAAAAACTCTCTGTGTTCTATTATTAAGGTATGACCGCAGCAACTCTAGACAGGCTCCTCTAATACCATAATGACTCAACTTTGTCAAACATATTTCGTGTGAGACACAATCAAATGCCTTTGTTAAGTCTGCAAAAACTGCACAGCACTGTTTTCTCTGTTCAAAAGCACAATTTACGATCTCTAGAAGATACGATATCGCATCCATGGTGCTGCATCTCTTGCGGAAACCATACTGATGTTCATAGAATAGATGGTTATCTTCAAAGTAACTATAAAGTTGTTGGAAAATAAGGAATTCGAAGATTTTTGAGAGTATCGGCAATACCGAAACCTGCCTAAAATTGCCAGGATCGTTGCAGTCCCCCTTCTTGACAAAGGCAAGTACCTTCGCACACTTTATCAACGCAGGGAAACAACCCTGCGTGATGCAGATATTGAAGATATGTGTCAGCGGCAGAGCAATAAAATCCGCAGACCTCTTAATGACATACGAGCCCATACCAAATATATCCTTTGATTTTGTATTTTTAAGTTTATTGATAGCTTTCCTGACATCCTCCTCAACAAGTGGTTACATGAAAAAAGAGTTCGCTGGACTTTGAATCCCAGAGAAATAAGATTCCGGGGAATTCAATTTATTCCCCACCACATTATCTACCAACCTCTCTGCATAGGATGTAAAAAATTCATTGAATGTATTTGCTCATATATTAGTTTCATAATTCAAGATCTTACTTCTACCTGTGTCACGATTTATAATTTGCCAAATTGTTTTTGATTTATTGTCAGACTTTTGGATAGCTTCAGTTGCCGCCTTAGCTCTCGACTGCCTCAAAAACAAATTATATTTGGTCGTTATTTCTCCATAAAGCTGTTTATTTGATGGTGTAGGATGCATCTTATAAACATAAGATAATAGACATAATAAAATAAAATTAGAAAAAGCGTTTAAAATAATACATATATTGGCAATGAGACTTGTTACCAGGTCTGGGTCGTAACAAGCTCCTCAATAAATTTTCAATCTAAAAACTAATAAATTAGAAATGAAAACTCTCCAACAATAATTTTAAACAGTTTTGTGTTTGCAGGTGACATGTCTTGACAAGTTTTCTTTCCTTACGGTAGTGTAATCACACAATTCACATTTAAAAGGTCTCTCTTTGATACTTCCATGTTTGGAGATGATGTGTATTGACAGATTCCTTTTTTGTACACTAGTATAATTACATAACTCGCATTTAAAGGGTCTCTCTTCAATACTTGTGTGTTTGGAGAAAATGTGTCTTGATAGATACTTTTTGTATACACTAGCGTAATCACACAACTTACATTTAAAAGGTCTTTCTTCAATAATTCTATGTTTGGAGTTGACGTGTCTTGACAGATCATGTTTCCACACACAAGCGTAATCACACAACTGACATTTAAAAGGTGCACCTTCATTTATTTTGTGTTTAAAAATCTGGTGTGCTGATAGACTATCTTTATGTACACTAGTGAAATCACACAACTGACATTTATAAGGTCTCTCTTCAATACTTCTGTGATTGGAGATGATGTGTTTTGACAGATTTCTCTTCCGTACACAAGTGTAATAACACAACTCGCATTTAAAGGGTCTCTCTTCAATACTTCTGTGCCTGGAGATTATGTGCATCGACAGATTCCCTTTCCGTACACTAGTGTAATCACACTTTTCACATTTAAAAGGTCTTTCTTCAATACTTCTGTGATTGGAGGTGATGTGTAATAATAGATATTTTTTATGTACACTAGTGTAATCACATAGCTCACATTTAAAGGGTCTCTCTTCAATATTTTTGTGTTTGGAGATGATGTGTCTTGACAGATCCCCTTTCTGCACACTAGTGTAATCACACAACTGGCATTTAAAAGGTCTGTCTGCAATACTAAGGTGATTAGAAATGACGTGTGTTGACAGATTCTGTTTCCAACCACTAGTGTAATCACACAATTCACACTTAAAAGATTTATATTTAATACCTCTGTGTTTGGAAATGATATGATTTGACAGATTCCCTTTCTGTACACTAGTGTAATGACACAGCTCACATTTAAAAGGTCTTTCTTCAATTCTTCTGTGTTTGGAAATGATGTGTGTTGATAGATTATCTTTCCTTACACTGGCATAATCACACAACTCACATTTAAAAGGTCTCTCTTCAACACTTCTATGTTTGGCGATGATGTGTGCTGACAAATTCATTTTCTGTACACTAGCGTAATCACACAATTCGCATTTAAAAGGTCTCTCTTCAATTCTTCTGTGTTTGGACATGATGTGACTTGATAGATGCCCTTTCCGTATACAAGTGTAATCACACAGCCTGCATTTGAAAGGTCTCTCTTCAATACTTCTGTGTTTGGAGATGATGTGTCTTGACAAATTCTTTTTGTACACACAAGTGTAATCACACAGCTCACACTTAAAAGGTCTCTCTTCAATACTTTTGTGTTTGGAGATTATATGTCTGGAAAGATTCCTTTGTTGTAGAGTAGTGTAATCACACAATGCGCATTTCAAAGATTTTTTTTCGATAGTCTTGTGTTCAGAGATGATATGTCTTGACACAGCCCGTTTCCATACACTAGTGTAATTACATGTGTCACATTTAAAAGGTCCCTCTTTACTAATCCTCTGATCGGAAACAGCTCTTGTTGCTGTCTCCTGTAAATTACAATGCTCATTTAATTCAGATTTACTATCTGAGGGTTGGTGTTGGTACACATCAATATTTAAACTCGTTTTGCAATCATTGTTTCCCGAGTTGTCGCTATCACTGCAGTATTCCTTTTTTACATTCACAAGTGGATTCAAATCACATTCTCTTATTTCTATTTTGTAATCTTCATCTGTTTTTACTTCTTCTTTGCACTCTAATTTCAATTTAAAATCGCTACTGGCATTCATGTTGTACTTCTTTCACACATGGGCACTTTTTAATCAAAAAACAATCTTTCTAACATTCAATTACATACGACAGCACGAGTGGACCAAAAAATATGCTTTCCTTTAATGCTTTTTAGTTTTTCTGATGTAGTTTTTGTTTTCTTTCATGGCTTTATTTATGACAAAATATGATGACAATTGACACAGCACATAGATCATACCAATGACATTTGGAACTGTAGAAGTATAATCCAATGACATATATATATATTGGATTATACCAAATGATTTTAATGAATAACGCCATAATGGAATGATCGATTATACCGGCGTAATCGATATATTTCGATCAGATCATTCATAATCGCCCATCAATATGCAATATCATTTCTTTGGCAAATAAAATACTATAAATGACAATACAGGACACTCCTGCCGATTTTGTGTGGCAAAAATATCTGCGTCCCTAGCGGTTAGTACTGATATTACGTCGTTCAGGAACGTGTTCATATGTCAACATTAGCGATCGTTTTTGATTAACTGTGTATAGTTTATTTTGAGCTGTGTTTTTAATAATAAAAATGAGTGGTAGGGCTTGTGGAATATATAATTGTTCGAATTATAACTTAGCAAACCGGTTCAGTTGTCAGTACTTCATGCGGGGTGGCGCTAGTGTTTTTGTCAGAAATATCACCAATGCTAAAGCATCGGAGTTTCCCGTATTGTCATTATATAGTATTTGTTCTTGGTCAGTAATAGAAATGTCAAAACAATTTCGACACTATGAATTCAATTTGGTACATTGGTAGATTAGTAGATTATTAGAATTTAGATTAATTGAAATATGGAAAAACAGGGTTTTGAATTTTGTAACATCCTAACATCTTAATTTATTTATTAAACGTGCCGCCCCTGAACTAAAGCGTTGCCGTTCGTTTGGGAATCAGGTAAGATATTGTTAAATTTTCTTGTTCATTTTATATTAAATTGTTCTTACTTAATAAGTTATTTAGATCGATTGATCCCGTCATTTCATGCATTGCGAGAGCGGCATTGCCGGACGGTGCTTATTGCTCTAGGGGCCTGCCTGAACGGACCTTCCTGACCTACAGAGCAGGTCAGGTCAGACAGGACCCTACAGCAATAAGCACCGTCCGGCAAACCTTTTTGACCTACAGGGCAGGTCAGGTTAGGCATGACCCTACAGCAATAAGCACCGTCCGGCAATGCCGTTGTCGCGATGCATGGACGGGACCCGTCTACTTAAGCATCGCCTCAATACTAAATATTGGGTAATACCATAACTTAGTGTTTCAGTTATTTTTGTATCTAAATATCATGTTGATAACTCCCACTCCGAAAGGTACACATATACAATTTTCCAATGTAGTTAAATATTTAAGGATCCACTTAAACCAGAAACTGAACTGGAAGACGCACTTGCAGAAACCTCTTTTGAGAGTGACAATGGTAATCTGGACTTGCCAAAGACTTGGGGTGCGAATCGCTGGATGGTATGTTGGATATACCAAACTGTGGTTAAACCCATGGTCACATTTTTATTTTTTTATTTATTTTTTATTTCAACAACACACCACGAGGGCTTACAGCCTAAATACTATCGTACCGTGGGTGTCGACAAGGAGGAAAGAGGCAACTTGTTAATTCTGGACCTGAAGGTTTGGAGGTTCGGGGGAGAAGGAAAAACATGTGCCGGCAAGGAATTCCACAACTTGGAAGTCCTCGGGACAGAAGAGCAGGCATAACAAGATGTTCTATGTCTGGGGACCTGGACAGTAAAAGGGTGCATTTGCTCTGTTCCCCTGGTAGATCTGTTGGGGGCATCAGGTGGAGAAACTATGGAAGAAAGCTCCTCTGAGCAGTGCCCGTGCAGATATCTACAAAAAAGAGAGAGGTCACCAACGGAACGTCGGTAGGCAATGGATGGCAGCCTTTGGATAAGGGTAGGGTCACCGATGAGACGTATAGCTCTCTTCTGAATGAAGTCCAGGATAGCGAGTGTAGAAGCGGCAGCAGCACCCCAGATGTGGGAGCAGTATTCGAGGTTTGGTCTAATTTGTGAAGTATATAAAGTATAGAGATTAGCTGGTGAAAAAAATTTGTGAGCCCGGAAGAGGAAACCTAATTTCTTAGCAGCCGCTTCTGCAATTGATGTGACATGTTGGTGCCAATTGAGATTTCGATCCACAGAAATACCAACAAGAGAAAAGGACTCATTACTTTGAATAACTTGGTTGTTTATTGTGATGGGTCTAGGGCTGGTGTATCTCTTATGAGAAAGAAAGCAAGACTGTGATTTGGTGGGGTTGAATTGTACAAGATTTCTACTTCCCCAGTCTAATATTTTTTGGAGATCCACGGAGATAGAACCCCCCATGAGTCTGCGATCCTCATCTAGATGGGCTAAAGAGACAGCCTTAGAATATTGTATATTGGAGTGGAGGGTGCTGTCGTCTGCGTAACTGTGAACTGGGTTGGATGTGCTAGAGAGGAGGTCATTGATGTGGAGAAGAAACAAAGTAGGGGCTAAAGCTGAACCTTGAGGAACTCCTGCATTAATTGGATACAGTTTAGAGGAATGGCCATCCACGATAACAGAAATGCTCCAGTTGGCGAGTCCACGTACAGAGTTTTGGTGGTAGGTCATAGGCTGGTAGTTTATTAAGCAGCGCTGCGTGCCAGACCTGGTCGAATGCTTTGGATATGTCTACAGCGACAATCTGGGACTCACCGTGTAGTTCCATAGACATGTTCCAAGAATGGGTGACAAAGGAAAGGAGGTCGGCAGTCGATCTGCGCTGACGGAATCCATACTGCCTGTCGTGGATTAGACTGTGTTTTTAGTAATTCGGTGTTTATATACTTTTCCATCACTTTAGAGATGACTGAAAGAAGGGAAATAGCCTGTAGTTGCTAGGAAGCGCTTTCGATCCTTTCTTGGGGACGGTTTGTACTCAAACAGTTTTTCAGTTACTAGGGAATATGCCTTTATTGTAAGATGTCTGAAACAGACGAGTCAGGACAGAAGCAAGTTCTGGTGCGCATTTTTTGAGAACAATCGCTGGGATCTCGTCAAGGCCAGAGGCTTTCCTGGTATTAAGAGAAGAGAGCATCTTTTGTACTTTTCTAGTTTTGAAAGTGATATCCGTCATTTTATGGGCGACATTGGGGACTGTTGGTGGTTGAACATTTGGAAGTGGGTTGAGAGTAGAATTGCCGGCGAACAACGAGGCAAAAAGTTCAGCCTTGCCCAGGGCGGTAGAAACAATTTCATCCCCTGAGACAAGAGGTGGGAACGTGCTCTTGCAGAAATTATTCCTAATAGATTTAGCAAGAGCCAGGAATTGCTCTTAAAAAATGCGCACCAGAGCTTGCTCCTGTTCTGACTTGTCTGTTTCAGATATCTTATAATAAAGGCATATTCTCTAGTAACTGGAAAACTGCTCGAGTACAACCCATCCCCAAGAAAGGATCCAAAGCGCTTCCTAGCAACTACAGGCCTATTTCTCTCCTTTCAGTCGTCTCTAAAATGATGGAAAAGTATATAAACACCGAATTACTAAAATTTCTTGAAAAACACAGTCTAATCCACGACAGGCAGTATGGATTCCGTCAGCGCAGATCGACTGCCGACCTCCTTTCCTTTGTCACCCATTCTTGGAACGAGTCCATGGAACAACACGGTGAATCCCAGATTGTTGCTCTAGACATATCCAAAGCATTCGACCAGGTCTGGCATGCAGCGCTGCTTAATAAACTTCCGGCCTATGGCCTACCACCAAAACTCTGTATGTGGACAGCAAATTTCCTCTCCAACAGGAGCATATCTGTTGTTGTGGATGGCCATTCCTCTAAACTGTATCCAATTAATGCAGGAGTTCCTCAATGTTCAGCTTTAGCCCCTACTTTGTTTCTTCTCCACATCAATGACCTCCTCTCTAGCACATCCAACCCAGTTCACAGCTTCGCGGACGACAGCACCCTCCATTCAAATATACAATATTCTAAGCCTGTCTCTTTAGCCCAATTAGATGAGGATCGCAGACTCATGGAGGGTTCTGTCTCCGTGGATCTCCAAAAAATATTAGACTGGGGAAGTAGAAATCTTGTACAATTCAACCCCACCAAAACTAAGTCTTGCTTTCTTTCTCACAAGAGATACACCAGCCCTAGACCCATCACAATGAACAACCAAGTTATTCAAAGTAATGAGTCTTTTTCTCTTGTTGGCATTTCTGTGGATCGAAATCTTAATTGGCACCAACATGTCACATCAATTGCAGAAGCGGTTGCTAAGAAATTAGGTTTCCTCTTCCGGGCTCGCAAATACTTTTCACCAGCTAATCTCTATACCTTATATACTTCACAAATAAGGCCAAACCTCGAATACTGCTCCCACATCTGGGGTGCCGCTGCCACCTTTACACTCGCTATCCTGGACTCCATTCAAAAGAGAGCTATACGTCTCATCGGTGACCCCACCCTCACCCAAAGGCTGCCATCCCTTGCCCACCGACGTGCCGTTGGTGACCTCTCTCTCTTTTATATATCTGCACGGGCACTGCTCAGAGGAGCTTTCCTCCATAGTTCCCCCACCTGCTGCCCCAAACAGATCTACCAGGGGAACAGAGCGAATGCACCCTTTTACTGTCCAGGTCACCAGACTTAGAACATCTGGTTATGCCCGCTTTTTTGTCCCGAGGACTTCCAAGTTGTGGAATTCCTTGCCGGCACATGTTTTTCCTTCTCCTCCAAACCTTCAAGTCCAGAATTAACAAGCTGCGTCTTTCCTCCTTGTCAACACCCACGGTACGATAGTATTTAGGCTGTAAGCCCTCGTGGTGTGTTGTTGAAATTAAAAAAAAAACACCAGAACCGGAAACGTCTGTTGGGACTTCATCGACCCCTAGATGTAAGGGATGGTAACTCCACGGGCATGAAAAAAAAGTTATCATAAAGTAATCCTCTGACACAATAGCAGAATTTTCCTCTTTATCGTTACTATCCTTCACATTTCTACGCATTGCTAATAACTCTATTTCATTCAATAGTATCTGTTTGGCTTGTGCTTTTTTTTTCTTTGGGAATCCATTTAAGTTTAAAGAAAGGGTGCGATAATGATACTAGAATAGCATCATTTACCCTTGACGACAGTAAAAAATATTCCTGGAATCTAGCATTTAGTCTTGTTATTAAATATTTCACAAGCTCTGTGCAAAACTGCAGTTGTCGCATTTCAATAACCTCATTTTTTTAAGGCGAGACAAATGAGGTAAAAGTTCACCATAAAACGTGTTCTTCATACCTTGGAGATTATCTAAAGTTTCTGCGTAGGGCCTCACAACTTCAAGATACTCTAAGAGCAATTCCAATTCTGATTCTTAAAACTTAGCTAAACCAAACGAGTCACATATGTTTGTTAGGTGACCCCTTATTTGCAGTAAATTTTGTAAGCAGTCAAACTGAGAATTCCATCTCGTGGGACATGGAGAATTACAAGACTTGGAAGTGATTGTTTCGAGGTTCCAAATCACCGTACATTTTGCTAATGCAAATTTGTACAACCTACTGTTAGTTAGGCCAGTTGAATTTTTCATATAAAAATTCTGGATGTCAGTTGTTGTAATTAAATTCAAATTACCACCCCTTACATCAAGGGGCCGGTGAAGTCCCAACGGACGTTTCCAGTTCTGGTGTATGAGTCGGTTTCCCTTATAAACAAAAATGATGATGGCTCATCCTTGTACAAAAGATTCCGGAGGTAAAATACCCCTGCATTCGGATCTCCGGGAGAGGGGTGTACAGGGGGCGCCAACATGAAAATTTAACATATCCTTCTCGAATATATGTGGCCTAAATTATAACCTGAACTCCGTCCACCATTTCCTCCAGGCTAATAGGCCCCAACTCCCCTTCCTCACCGAAACTCAAATCAGTGCCAAAACAGCCACGGGGTATGAGCTCCTTACTTCCTTTAGATTGCATGGAGGCGTGTGCGCATACATCCGTAGCAATCTACCCTGCACCAGACTCCCCAATTTAGAAACTGGAAGAAAAGATATACTACGGATAAAACTCTCTTTCAGGGCTGCAACTAAATTCATCTGTTGCATTTTACCGGTCGCCTTCTGACAACAACTTTGTCCAACTCTTTGACTACCTTAATGAAAAAACCGACCACCTGATTTCTGAATATCCTTCCTTTGAGGTCACTATTCTTGGTGACTTCGATGTCCATAATAAGGAATGGCAAGGATCCTCAAAAACCGATCCACAAGGAAGAGCAGCGGAGGC
This sequence comes from Tillus elongatus, assembly GCA_964006375.1. NCBI lineage: Eukaryota > Metazoa > Arthropoda > Insecta > Coleoptera > Cleridae > Tillus > Tillus elongatus. The sequence goes on along the minus strand of OZ023262.1, from coordinate 7,315,768 downwards.
CTTTGCAGTCAGCAATTCTTTAGCCAATAGGGTTAAGCAACATACTTACTTTCCTCGCATCCCAACACAGCTCAAATCCCTTGGATCTCCTTCTTACTACAAATCCTGACTGCTATAAGATATCAGCCCCACCAACACCCCCCGTCGCTCAGACCACGGCATGGTCACTGCTTCCTGCGCAATACAACCCGAGGTCACACAGTCATCACACCCACGTATCGTTTCGCACTACAACTCCGCGAACTGGGACGAAATGCGGGATTAATTTTCCTAATTTACTTGGGCGACTGTCTGCTTCTCTCATCCTGACCCCCCTGATATCTCACAAAATGTCACGGAAATTATCCAAGCTGGCATGGAATTATTTATTACGTGTACACAGAAAATATCTTTAGCCACTCAAAAGCACTGGTTCTCTAAATCCTGTGACAAGGCCAGACTTGAAAAGGTCAAAGCTCACAAAAACCACCAACAGTCCCCAATGTCGCGCATAAAATGACGGATATCATTTTTAAAACTAGAAAGGTATGAAAGATGCTCTTTTCTCTTAATACCAAGAAAGCCCCTGGCCTTGACGAGATCCCAGCAATTGTTCTCAAAAAATGCGCACCAGAACTTGCTCCTGTCCTGACTCGTCTGTTTCAGACATCTTACAATAGAGGCATATTCCCTAGTAACTGGAAAACTGCTAGAGTACAAACCGTCCCCAAGAAAGGATCCAAAGCGCTTCCTAGCAACTACAAGCCTATTTCTCTCCTTTCAGTCGTCTCTAAAGGGATGGGAAAGTATATAAACACCGAATTACTAAAATTTCTTGAAAAACACAGTCTAATCCACGATAGGCAGTATGGATTTGGTCAGTGCAGATCAACTGCCGACCTCTCTTCCTTTTTCACCCATTCTTGGAACAAGTCTATGAAACTACACGGTGAATCCCAGATTGTCGCTCTAGAGATATCCAAAGCATTCGACCAGGTCTGGCACGCAGCGCTGCTTAATAAACTTCCGGCCTACAGCCTACCACCAAAACTCTGTACCTGGAAAGCAAATTTCCTCTCCAACGGGAGCATTTCTGTTGTCGTGGATGGCCATTCCTCTAAACTGTATCCAATTAATGCAGGAATCCCTCAAGGTACAGCTTTAGCCCCTACTTTGTTTCTGTTCCACATCAATGACCTCCTCTCTAGCACATCCAACCCAGTTCACAGTTACGCGGATGACAGCACCCTCCACTCAAATATACAATATTCTAAGCCTGTCTCTTTAGCCCAATTAAATGAGGATCGCAGACTCATCGAGGGTTCTGTCTGTGGATCTCCAAAAAATATTAGACTGGGGAAGTAGAAATCTTATAAAATTAAACTCCACCAAATCTTAGTCTTGCTTTCTATCTCATAATAGATACCCCAGCCCTAGACCCATCACAATGAACAACCAAGTTATTCAAAGTAATGAGTCCTTTTCACTTGTTGGCATTTATGTGGATCTAAATCTCAATTGGCACCAACATGTCACATAAATTGCAGAAGCGACTGCTAAGAAATTAGGTTTCCTCTTCCGGGCTCGCAAATACTTTTCACCAGCTAATCTCTATATCTTATATACTTCACAAGTAAGGCCAAACCTCGAATACTGCTCCCTTATCTGGGGTGCCGCTGCCGCTTCTACACTCGCTATCCTGGACTCCATTCAGAAGAGAGCTATACGTCTCATCAGTGACTCTATCCTCACCCAAAGGCTGCCATCCATTGCCCACCGACGTGCCGTTGGTGACCTATCACTCTTTCATAGATATCTGCATGGGCACTGATCAGAGGGGCTTTCTTCCATAGTTTCTCCACCTGCTGCCCCTAACATATCTATCAGGGGAACAGGGCGAATGCACCCTTTTACTGTCCAGGTCAGGTCAGGTCACCAGAACATATTGTTATGCCCGCTCTTTTGTCCCGAGGACTTCCAAGTTGTGTAATTCCTTGCCGGCACATGTTTTTCCTTCTCCTCGGAACATCCAAACCCTCCGGTCTACAATTAACAAGTTACGTCTTTCCTCCTTGTCGACACCCACGGTACGATAGTATTTAGGGTGTAAAACCAACCAGGGGCTGTGCCACGTCGTTCGGGACGAAACAAAAAACTTCCCACATACCTAAGAGACTATAAAGTGTTGTAATGTAAAGTGCAGCTCCGCTAGACATTTCCCGAAACAACGAACTTATATTTGTTCTTTTCTTTTTCAACTCCTGTGTCTTAAATTTAGTGGGGGAGAACTGTTGTAACCACAGAAACAGAAAAGACTGACAGATATAATTATCTAGAATTAGTTGTCAACATATTGTGTATCAGTCTTGTTATCAAAAAGTAAAACATTATAGTTATTATCTGTGTGTCGGCTGGTCTTCTAAGACACAACAGTGTGTTGTTGAGATATTAAAAAAAAGAATACCCATTTAAAATGAATCTATTTGAAATCTTACCCATCCTTGTTCACCACAACACCATTTTTAAAGATGTGACGATCGTTTTACTAACAAGGTTGTGATCAGAGTTAGAAATATTCTAATTCTCTTTTTTTTTACTTATTGAATAGAATATTCCATAATTCTAATTACGTGCAGATATCAATTTGGCAAATTGAAATGTAGGAGAAACCAGATTTTGTGACATGTATGTTTAAGGAGCGGAGGATAATTTAAGGAATAAACTCGTCGAACTAGGCGTATGTAGACATCGGTAACGATTTAATTATAAATTTAATAACACAAAAATCAACAATAATACTATTAACAAAAACGAATGAACTTGTCATGGACTGTTTACATCGTGAATCTTAATTGAACAGTAATTTATGTTTACATAAGTAAATCACAAGTGTCGCGTCGTTACATCTTAACGATCGCATCGGATGCGATCGGTCTTTATGCCGATGATACCAGCTTTGTTAACAGAGCAACAGCAACGATTGATTTGGGTCTCCATACTAGGACTTGCCTTGACCAAGCAGATGAGTGGTTTAGAATAAACTCTCTAAAACTGAACTTAAATAAGACACAACGACTGGTGCTGGGTGCGGGACACAGCGGCGGAGCGAGGCTAAAGCTTCTTGGTGTATTCTGGAGGATGGCCTTGCCTGGTCTGCTCATGTCTCGTCCCTGCTTAGAAGGTTGTCTACGGCTATTTTTACAATGCGGCGAATGAAAGCTGTGGTGGGCCGGGAGGCCTGCAAGATGGCATATTTTTCCAACTTTCACTCTATCGCTGGTTATAGTGTGCTTTTCTGGGGGTGCAGTCCAGGCTTGCAGCAAGTGCTCCTGAAACAGAAAGAAGCCCTGCGTGTCTTGTGCGACGTGTCTTGGAAGACTAGCTGCCGTGGGTTGTTCGAGCGCGAGCGTATACTTACCGTAGTATCGGTATTCATTTTTACCTGCCTAAAATATGTGCATCAAAACAAAGACTTATTTCTGGCCAATGAACAATTACATACCTATGATATCAGAAAGAAGGCTTACTTTAGCATACCATATCATAGACTGGTTAGAACGCAATTGGGTGCAAATTATCTGGGTTTGAAGCCGTATAACAGACTGCCAAGTGAATTGAGGGAAATGCCCGAATCACGATTTGCCAGAGAGGTTAAGAGACTTCTGCTGCGGACGACACTGTATTCAGTGGATGAGTATTTTGAGACTGGTTGGTGAGAGGTATCAAAACAGCTCCTTAGGGACTTTAAGTGTATTTTGTGTTGTTTAGTTGTCTATATATTTGTACATAGATTGATTTGTTTGTTGTTTGTTCCTATTGTTTTGTGGTGTTCTTTACAACTATTGTATTTTAAATATTTGACCATCTGTGTTTCTGTATACATATTATTTACCTGACACGCAATGTAATCTCTTGATGGCAAATAAATATTATTATTATTATTAGTATTATTAAGCAATCTAAATTAACTGTCTACATCGTAAGAACTTATTTAACTGATCACATTCTCGCCTCTCTCATGTTTACTAACAATACTACTTATAGTTTCTTCATTAGTTTGCGACCTTCCAAATTGCCGACTTTAGCATTCCTGCGTACGTTGTACGTTGCGAATTTACTTTGTTTACTGTTTACATACTAAATGTGATGTTTTCCATGTCAATCGATACAATTCTGACCTCTAATTATTTGCAATATTTACATTCCTTCGTGTAAAGAAGTAAACTGAACTAATTTTACTTATTATTTTAGTGTTTTTAACCATTATGTTTTTTGGCCTATTACGGCTCTTCTACCAACCTTTCCTGTTCTCTGAACAATGTAATTTATTTATAAATTTGATAACCTAAAGCTTTCCTGTTTACAGATATAATAAAGACTGGAAAGGAGACCATGGATAGTGATGGAAGAGAACCTAACAAGGATAGTAGTTGCCAAAAAACACACATGGAGCAAATAAAACAAGAGCAAGATATCAGTGGAGTTTACTCTGAATGTATTAAAGTTGAAAAAGACGATGGTGTATCTACTGACCAAAAGTGTATACTTTCCGATGCATTTGAATATGATACGAAATCAGATCTGCAATCACATGAATCTTTAATAAAATTGGAAGTAGAAGAGCATGCTTTGGATCGTTCTGTATTATATCAAGAATTAAAAGAAGAGTACTTGAATAAAAATGAAAGTTCAACTAATAATCAGGACCTCTGGCCCACTTTAGAAAAGTCTTATCAATGTGACTATGCGAGTGTGTACAAAGTAAATTTGTTAAGAGATACTAACTCAAGACACCCAGGAGAGAAGCCCTATCGATGTTTATTATGTGATTTTGCAAGTGTGTACAAAAAAAGTTTGTCAAATCATATTAAATCGAAACACACAAAGGAAAAGCCTTATCAATGTTCATCATGTGATTATTCAAGTGTGCAGAAACAAGATTTGTTGAATCATATTAAATCGAAACACACAGGAGAAAAGCCTCATCAATGTTCATCATGTGATTATGCAAGTGTGTACAAAGAAGGTTTGTTAGCTCATATTAAATCAAAACACACAGGAGAAAAGCCCTATCAATGTTCATTATGTGATTATGCAACCGTGCGGAAACATCTCTTGCTAAATCATATTAAAGCAAAACACACAAGAGAAAAGCCTCATCAATGTTCAGCATGTGGTTATGCAAGTGTAAGGAAAGTTGACTTGTTAAATCATATTAAATCAAAACACACAGGAGAAAAACCTTATCAGTGTTCATCATGTGTTTATGCAAGTGTAGATAAACATCAAATCTTAAATCATATTAAATCAAAACACACAGGAGAAAAGCCTCATCAATGTTCAACATGTGATTATGCAAGTGTAAGGAAAGTTAATTTGTTAAATCATATTAAATCAAAACACACAGGAGAAAAGCCTTATCAGTGTCCATCATGTGATTATGCAAGTGTAGAGAAACATCAAATCTTAAATCATATTAAATCAAAACACACAGGAGAAAAGCCTCATCAATGTTCAGCATGTGATTATGCAGGTGTGAGGAAAATTAACTTGTTAAATCATATTAAATCAAAACACACTGGAGAAAAGCCTTATCAGTGTTCATCCTGTGATTATGCAGGTGCACTTAAGACATATTTGTTGAAACATATTAAGGCAAAACACACTGGTGAAAAGCCTTATCAGTGTTCATCCTGTGATTATGCAAGTGTACAGAAACATCAATTGTTAAGGCATATTAAATCAAAACATGCAACAATTTCACCGCCCTTACTACTAGTAATTTCTAATTTTAATCAACTCTGAGAAAATCCACTGATAATTATACCTAATTGAACATTTAGAATTTGATATCACAATAGTGTACATTTTAAAATGAGGTTGTTGCAAGTGGTTTCCTATGATGTTTCCAAGCAAACACAGTTAGCCGCGAGTTTACCACCTCTATTCGTGATACCGTCCGTATAACTCGCGAATATTTCAGTTTCTGCCTCTGCTCTCTAATAAATTGATTAGTTGTCAAATAAGTTAGTTTAAACGTGGGGTATACCGGGAGAATCCCTTGTGTAAATATTTCTTTGTATATATTTTGTAAATATTTCCCCACCAATACTTTTGTAAATACATTATTTGTTTTATACGGTATTTCATTTAAAGCTTTCCAACCAATCCACCCCAACATAACGCAACATTCTGATCTCTAATATACAGGCAATAATTAAGGAGTCCTGAGGGACTTTGCCTGAGGACTTAGGTGAACCCTGTCTCCACTGGAGTGTACCCTGGGTTCGTGTATCTGTAAATAACAACCGAGGACAGAGATATAGTCCTGAGCGAGCGCAGCGTCTTCCTTTAAACCCACGCTGCTGGCGCCTGAGCAAATCCCGTAATAAAGCCGTATTGATAAGGTTATCCCGTGGAAACCTTCCCATATTAGGGAAAGATAACCTTATCCCGATTTGACCCCTCACTATATATATATATATATATATATATATATATATATATATATATATATATATATATATATATATATATATATACACATATGTAATATAATACTGTTACAGGACTATCATGTATAACGTATCACACTCGAAGCATGTAATATTACAAATAATTCATAATTGATCTGTGTCTGAAAGGTACATATATGTAACTTATGTGTTACATATTGTTACGTTTTCTCAGAAATCAAAAAAAGTGAAGCTAAGGCCGGTAACCATTTCTCAGGTTAACATCCTGACTATCGGCGGTGAAGAAATAATAATGTCTCCTGACAGTAACCTGGTAGTGCGGAAAATGACCATAGAGAAAAATAGCAACGCATGCCGTGAAAGTGCAATTCCAGTGAAGAGAGCTGTGAGAGGAAGAGACGACCCAGTTACTCATTCAGAAGCAAGTGGAGAAGAAATTATGAGAGAAGTACAAAACGAAGAGTGTAAAGACCATGTAAATGTGAAGCCAATCCAGAAAAAGATCAGTGAACACATTTGTTGGAACAGAGCCGATGCCGACAGGGTGAATAGGGCCCGCCGAGATATTTTTGGAAGTAGAAACACCAGAACGAGAACAACTACACGGAAGAGCCAGTACCACGTAAGAACTTCTCTTGAAGAAAGCTCCGACATATTGACGATAAAGAAAACCATCAACTTTGCTGTCGGAATGCATATACGAGTAGAAAGCGACTGCATGAAGACCCACTATGACGTGCGAGATAATTCAGCTGGTTTTAAAGAAGAAGATCAAGTGTTGTTCTACAATCCAGTACGACGCAAGGGACGGTCACCGAAACTACAGAAATTATGGAAAGGTGCTTATAAGGTGGTCAAAAAGATCAATGACGTTGTCTATCGAATTCAGAAGAGCCCGAAGAGCAAGATGAAGGTGGTGTATATGCACAGACTTACGCCATTTCAAGAAATGTCAGAATTCGACCGGGACGATCGAATATAAGAGGGGGGCAGTGTCACATTTGTCTATCAGGATTAAGTTTATGGACTTTGTTACGTCTATGGTCAGATGTCGATTATAAAATGTGTTGGTAAGGGCGAACACTCTGGAATTATATTTCTAGAAGGGACCAGAAGTGACAGGTGTAGAAAATTGTAGAAGGTCTAGAATCTTTATGGAGAGTATAAATAGACAAACGGTACATAGAGTGAGTTAGTTCAGTATTAAGTCGGTGTGGTATAGAATAAGTGATCATAGAGTATTAAACGAGTCAGCAGTAAGTGTTGGTGTTTAAGAAGCCATCATAGAAATAAATATTTTAGTTGATACTGGTGTTGGAAAATAGTTGCTTATAAATAAATTAGTAGTGACATTGTGGCATCTTGGCAAGTAGGGCGATGCGTCTAATGAGCGAAAGCATATCTGTGACGGAATATCTAGAGTGAGATACGTTGTACTGAATGTCCAGCGGCGATACACAAACACGAACCCAAAGGAGTTTTGTTTTTGTTTTTTTGGATACAGGAGGAAGAGATGCCTCATGCAGACCTCATTCACGGCCCCGTAGGTGCCGTGGGATATCGAGGTACTGTGAGACTCGTACTCTTAGTACACCTACTCACTAAAACTCCCTCCCAGGGAGTACCGGACCTTAGTCCATGCCTCCGTCGGAAAGATTTTCACACAATGACTTTTTGGGTATGAATGTTTCCATTCTGTTTTTGCCGCGGGGGCATTTAGCGGGTAAGTATAAGCATTGGACGCTTTATGCTTATGTGGAAGTTGCTCATCGTAGGCGGTGGCACTACGGAGAAGAGCATTTGGGTGAGAAGCGGCTTTTGCAAACTGAGTTGTGGATAATTGAGTTATAAACTCAAGTATCGAAGGCATTTCCAGATCAGAGTAAATCTGACTGTTTCGGAACCCCCCCACCCCCCCACCAACCCCCCCCCCCCCCCCCAGGAGCAAAAGACAGAATAAAAAGGAAGAAAATGCCCGTTTTATGTTTCATGTAAATATAATTGTATTAAAATTTACTCCAGTTAAACTAATCTCAATCGTCACCTTAAAGGACATCATTCATTAAGCTCTGAGGTGATTGCTTACGATATAAATTTGAAATGATATTAATTTGCATAGCAGGCTGACTTAGTTCCTACGACATTTAAAAAATCAGCATAATTTCCTGGTGGAACAGAATGAATGCGAATTGTTTTCTATGGAAGGTAGGAGCACAAGTAAAAGTAGGTACAGGCCTAGAAAATGTAATACAGGTAGAATATATTTTGTGTCATATTAAAAGTTACGTTTTAAGACGGCGACAGTTATGAAGAATAATTCAAACTTGGCGCCTTTCGGGACTCACATGCATGAATTGTGATATCACCATCCCCTTTGCAATTTAGGAATAAATTGATGAATTTGACGAGAATTACGAAATAATTCAACCAAATGTAGTTCAATTCCTTTTAACTTAACCCACCTCACCCACATTGTTTAGGGAGCGGAGGATATTTTAAAGGAATAAACTCGTCGAACTAGGCGGTTGTAGACATAAGTAACAGTTTAATTAGACCTTTTAATGGACTCACAAAAACTTAACAATATTACTACGAACTAACTAAATGAATCAATTTTAACTCGGACTGTTTATATCTTGAATCTTAATTAAACAGTGTTTTTATGTTTACATAATTAAATCACAAGTGTCGCGTCTTTACATCTTAAGCAATCTAAATTAACTGTCTACCTCTTAAGAATTTAATTAACTCTCTCTTCATGTTTACCAACAAATACTACTTATAGTTTCTTAATTAGTTTACAACCTTCGTAAATTGCCGACTTTAGCAGTCATGCATTCCTTGTACGCTGCAATTTCACCTTGTTTATTATTTACATAACAATGTGATTGTTTCAATGCCAATGTTATCCATACAACTCTGACCTCTAATTATTTGCAATATTTACATTACTTAGATAAATTTATTAAAACCAATTTCACTTGTTATTTTACTGATCTTAATAATCATGATGCAAATAACGAGAGATATGATATTCAGACTACTTACTTTTAGACCTGTCACGCGCATGGTGTCAAGTGGTGAGTCCAATGCAACAATAATATGCTGTCGTGCAGTGGGGTTTGACGTTTCATCACAACCTCTTAACAAATTACGTATTTTACTAATATTTAAGTGCATACAGTTGGAAGTAATAAGAATGAAAAAGATTAAATTTAGTGCTATGCGATCTATATTATCTGAAAAAGACAATATAGGCGTAACTTCAACCGCATTAAACTGACGTATAGACACTTTTTGATTGCGAATGACTTTGTTTTAAGTGTGTAGTTGGACTTCTGTAACGTTACTCACCGCGTGACGTCATATGAGTGAGCGGGGCATATGCGCAATATCATATCTCTTCTAAGTCATTATATCATGCTTAATAATTATGTTGCTACGCCTATTACGGCCCTTCTGCCAACCTTTACTGTTCTCTGAACACACATATTTGCAATTTATGAAGAAATTAACGAATCTGATTCTGTGTCACTGCGATTACTTATAATTTGCACTACTTGTATTCATCCCCTGAGCATTCTAATTTGCAAGTCTTACGTCATCAGTATTAGCGGTTGCTTGTGTTTTGCCGTTTTATGAAATTAAAGACCTGCCCGATGTGCTGTTCAACCATAACCCTGTCAGAACCGACCTTCCTGACCACAGTTTGATTGATTAAAAGCTAAAAGAAGAAAACATATGCTCACATGACCTTGATGTATGGCAGCGTTGGTTTTTTTCTTCCTTTAGCTTTTAATTAGGCAAAACGATGTCAGGAAAATCAGTTCAGCCAGTATTATTATTAAACGGCACTTCCGGTATGTCTTTAATTTCGTAAAATGACAAACCACAAGCTACAGGCTACAGGTAGTGATGGGTAGTTATTTAACAATCTGTAATCTTTTAACGGTTGCCGAGCCGTAACGGTAACTACCTGTTATGGAAATACACTACAATTCGGAGTCGGACTCGTACCTGTTTCTGTTCCACTGCAACTAGCTTCGAGCTTCGGTGAATAAACATCCGGTTTCATCAGCTACTGTTAAATTTAACGGTATGAAGGGACATGAGACTGGGAATGCTAAATATATATATATATATATATATATATATATATATATATATATATATATATATATATATATATATATATATATATATATATATATATATTACAGTATAAAACGGACTTTACTTCATAACATAATACTTAACACTTTATTTATACTAGTGTGCTCGCTCTCGCGCACAGCTTTGGAAACGTAGCATCGTCGGTAAGCGTACTGATAAAGATGACCGGTGAACCTAAAATCGAAAATGTAACTAGGGATCCTTCTAAGAAAGAATAAAGGCATAATGTAATAACAAACCATATGTACAGAATAAAGGCAAATTTCTTTACCGAAATTTTATGAGAGCTGCAGTATGTTGCAGCTCTTAGAATCACTCGCTTTGTAGTATAGTAGTGTATAAAGCATTTATTTGTTGAATATTGTGATGCCTTGCAATAAAAGTTGTAACGTTCCAAGACGTGATAATTCTTGCTGTGGCATTGAATAATTTAGGTAAAGACCCCTAATAAAATAAATTTGTGAGAAATGACTAGTTTATAATTCCTAAAACATATAAGTAAGTAAATACTTATAAAAGACTCCTTTCTAATTTCTAAAAGTTTCACTTCAGAGTGGAAACAGATTTACTACACGCTTATTATAATTTCTTAGCCCTTTGTTTGATATCGACAAAATTTGAGATTTATACACTACGTGAAATAACGGAGGAAAAATACAATGCAGCCAGCTTCCGGTTTTGTGGAAACTTCATCAACTTTCATTAATTTTTTACCAAATTATTATTAGTGATGAATACCCAAAAAACCACCCTTCATCATTTTTTTATAAAAAAAATTATTAATTGTTTTAAACATAAAACAAAAATACTTTTCTATTTTAAACATTATATACTTGCATAGTATAGTAAACAATTTAAATTATGTTTTAAAGAATTACAGATATCAAAAGTTTTTGGTCTATCCACATTGTTTCATAATTATTTTGTCTTTTTATTCAAATTAATCACCTTCACACGTCAGGCCGGATCAACTGATAGTTACATCGCCCAGGGATTGGACCCGTGTAGCAGCGAATCTCCTTTACCCAACTACACCACCGGACGGGTTCAGCTACTGTTACTACGTCTACGTGGAATTCTTAATAATTCATAGTTCATACATATAACAGTAAAATATGCTATCGATCGACTATCCAGTTCAAAATAGGTAACAGATAAATAAGGGAACCGTTTATATTTTCAACTGTTATTATTAAATAACGTTAACAGCTTCAACTCTTAATAGAAAATAACCGTTTTCTCCATCTCTAGCTACAGGTAATACTGGTGACGTAAGAATCGGTTGCAAATTAGATTTAGGCCAAAGAGGTTGTAAGGGAACCTCTTTGATTTAGGCGAATCAAATGCAAGATGTCTGATTCTAATTCTAATGACGGAGTTAAAGAAACACCAAACTGTGATTGTGGAGAAGAAGGAGACAGAACACATATGCTCTTTAACTGTAAAAATCGCCCTCAACAAAATAAGGACCTATATAAAAAATTTTTTGAAAATCACATAACAACAAATTCTAACCGAACTAAACACTAAAACAATTAAGATTAAAAATGAATTTTTTAAAGAAAACAACATTAAGATTTAATAAAAACTCTACAACTATTACAATCAGCCGCACCTACGCTAAATACGTATCAGACTATCAATCAGAATAGAGAAAATATGGCGATGCCAATGCCAATATAAAGTCCGACAACCGTCACTAGATTAGACTACATTTAATGGCTGAATGGACCTAAGTCTTAGGCCAAACAAAATAGACATAGAATAGAATAGAACTCATCTGTCGTTGTCACTGTCATAAAAATCAAATATAAAGCTCTCTAATTTTGATTTTACCCATGCCGTTGGACTCAGTGGATTTAAGGCCGTTTGTTCGCTTATTACTATTATTAATTACCAGAAATCAATGAAACATGAAAGGGAGATAGTAGAAATAATTTAGTGTATAAAAGAGAGTCCATAGTCCCATTAAAATAGTAGCTGTCGAAATAGGTTCATGGAACATATAAAACAAGAAGACCAGGAGATCGGTGAAGCCGAAACCTACTGTAAAGCTGAAAAAGAAAGTTATGATGATGCATCCACCGATGCAAAGTTTACGTTATCCTGCGAATTTGATCGGGATACGAAATTTGATTTGAAAATAAATGAATCTTCAATAAAACTGGAAATAGAAGAGCATGCCTTGGACAGTGCTGTATTATGTGGAGATTTAAAGAAAGAGTACTGGAATGAAAATGAAAATTCTATGAACAATCAAAAGCCCTGGCTTACTTTGGGCATTAAGGATGATGTGCATGCTGATACAAAATGTGAGGTGCAGAAATTATTTCAGCATGTTGACCAGTTTGAGAAAGAAATGCCATCAAATAATGAAGATAAGACAAATTCTTTTGATTGTATTCAGTCGCAAAATCGTGAAAAGAGCTCTTATCAGTGCTTATTGTGTGAATATGCAAGCATAACGAAAAAACAATTGATATGGCACATTCGATCAAAACACACAGAAGAAAACCGTTCGCTCAATCATGTTACACCTGAACACACAAGAGAAAGGTCTCATCAATGTGCATTCTGCGATTTTACAAGTGTGTACAAATACAATTTGTTAAATCACATTAAATCAAAACACAATCGAAAAAAGTCTTATCAATGTTCATCATGTGATTATGCAAGTGTACGGAAACGAAATTTGTTATATCATATTAAGGCAAAACACACAGAAGAAAAGCCTTATCAATGTTCATTATGTGATTATGCCAGTGTGAGGAAATATAATTTGGTGAGTCATATTAAATGTAAACACACAACAGAAAAATCTCATCAATGTTCATTATGTGATTATGCAAGTGCACATAAACGCGTTTTGTTAAATCATATTAAATCAAAACACACAGGAGAAAAGCCTTATCAGTGTTCATTATGTGATTATGCTGCTATAAGGAAAAGTTATATTTGGAGTCATGTTAAATTTAAACACACAACAGAAAAATCTCATCAATGTTCATCATGTGATTATGCAAGTGTGAACAAAAGAAATTTGTTAAATCATTTAAAATCAAAACACACAGGAGAAAAGCCTCATCAATGTTCATCCTGTGATTATGCAAGTGTGCACAAACATTATTTGTTGGAGCACATTAAATCAAAACACACAAGAGAACAGCCTTATCAATGTTCGTTATGTGATTATGCCAGTGTGAGGAAATGTAATTTGGTGAGTCATATTAAATATAAACACACAACAGAAAAATCTCATCAATGTTCATTATGTGATTTTGCAAGTGCACAGAAACACATGTTGTTAAATCATATTAAATCAAAACACACCAGAGAAAAACCTTATCAATGTTCATTATGTGATTATGCTGCTACAAGGAAAAGTTATATTTGGAGTCATTTTAAATTTAAACACACAAAAGAAAAATCTCACCAATGTCCATCATGTAATTATGCAAGTGCGAACAAAAGAAATTTGTTAAATCATATAAAATCAAAACACACAGGAGAAAAGCCTCATCGATGTCCATCGTGTGATTATGCAAGTGTGCAGAAACAGGATTTGTTAAAACATATTAAATCAAAACACACAGGAGAAAAGCCTTATCAATGTTCATCATGTGATTATGGAAGTGTGCAGAAAGTAAACTTGTTAAACCATATTAAATCAAAACACACAAGTGCAAAACCTTATCAGTGTTCATCATGTGATTATGCAAGTGTGTACAAAAGAAGTTTGTTAAAGCATATTAAATTAAAGCACAGGAGAATGACCTCATAAATGTTCCATCAGGTGCTTATATTAATGCAACCAAACATGATTTGTAAAGGCATTAAATTAAAGTCTCATGAATACTTATGTGATTATACAAGTATGTACAAGCTAAATTTGTTGAGGCATAACAAATGTGAACACCTAAAACAGCTGATTACACAAAATGATCTTTGGTAATCCTGTGTTGAAGACACCTCTCTAGCAAACAAACAATTCGGGTGGAATCGGAACGTGAAGTGGACGCTGGAAGATGTGCACTGTTGCCAGATGAGTATTACCAAGGGTCATTTTAAATATAGAAGGAAATCAAGGGGTGAACAAATGTTTTTATAATGTAAATAAATTATATGGTGTCATCTACATAAATTGATATTTGACATATTTTGCGGAAAGCAGTAGGAAAACGGAAATGTAAAAATATATTTTTCAGCCATGGTGGTCCAGGGGAAAAAACGTGGGCCTCTGGACCCAAGCGTACTGGGTTCGATCCCAGATTTCCCCCTCTCCTCCCTTTTTAAGTACATCAGTAACATCAACAGAGGCTGTGCCATTCTGATTGAGCAAAGTAATCTGCACGTTCCGCCCTTCCCTGGGGACATAAAGCCGTCAGTCTCATGCCCATGCGATGTTGGGCACGTTAAAGACCTAAATTTCCCGGACAGTGAGGCGAATGAATCACATTTTAGTAAAGTCAATGACGTAATTTCCATTGCGAATATAAATACAACTGTATATGCTAATAGCAAACGGTATCCAATATATTATTTTGAAAAGTCGCAAGGTTGCATGGTAATGAAGCAATTTCTACTGAGAATTGTCGATGATAAACATAACCGAGAAAATTGCTCAAAATGGGCTTCCCTTCGAAGTGTGTTTATATTTCAGTTTATTTGCTTCATTACCATAAAACATTGCGATTTTTCGAAATAATATATTGGATACCGTCTGCTATTAGCATACAGAGTTATATTTACAATCGGCAATTTGCAACGGAAATTGCTTCATTGACTTTACTAAAGTGTGATTCATTCACCACACTGTCCAGGAAATTTGGGTCTTTAACGTGCCCAACATTGCATGGGCACGGAACCGACGGCTTTACGCCCCCTGGGAAGGGCGGAATGTGCAGTTTACCTTGCTCAATCAGAATGGCACAACCTCTATTGATGTTACTGATGTACTTAAGGGTGGAGAGGGGAAATCTGGGATTGAACCCAGTACCCTTGGGTCCAGAGGCCCACGTTTTTCCCCTGGACTACCATGGCTGAAAATTAACTTTTTACATTTCCGTTTTCCTACTGCTTTCCGCAAAATATGTCAAATATCGATTTATGTAGATGACGCCATATTATAATTTATTTACATTATAAAAACATTTGTTCACCCCTTGATATCCTTCTATATTTAAAATGATCCTTGGTAATACTCATCTGGCAACAGTGCACATCGTCCAGCGTCCACTTCACGTTCCGATTTCACCCGAATTGTTTGTTTACTAGAGAGGTGTCTTCAACACAGGATTACCGGATCTTCCTAACTTTTAGTGATGAGCGATATTTCAATACCAGTGATTTCTAAATAACCAATATTATTTTAAAATAACTGGTTTGTATCGGCTACAGATATTTGGCTGATACTTATTTCAACGTTAACCGTTCCTTAAACGATGAGAGTGAGCAAAGGCTGAGTATGTACAGTTTGTTATGTTGTATGCAGTCCGTGGCCGGCAGTGTTCAGTGTTTCACACTTCTTTTTATACGCATGCTCCTTTATTTTATTATATTTTATATATACCTTCCTCCACTTATTACTATCTTAATATTATTATTAGATATGCATATACAATGATTTACATACGTTATATGTTTTTGTGTTCTATAATTTTTTTATGTACAGAAATATGCCTTTGTTTATTTGTTATTATAAAATATAGATGTAAAATAAATGTTTTTTTTAACGGTTACAGCCATTTGCTATAGTTTACTCATTCAAGTGTATCCTGGGAATACAATTTAAAAATATGTGACAAAATATAAACTTTCAAACAATAAAACCTAAGATTTAGTCATTCATTATTACTCATTATTATTAATATTTGAATATTTGAAGTTATTTGTTTAGGAATTATGTCTGAAATAAACTGGTTTTATTTTCACCAATAAACATAACCGTAAATTCTCAGTGTTCAGTATATTACTACCAGTGATTATAAAGTCACCCGTAAACTCATATCTATTAGCTATGCCATCTACTAGCAGCATTGTGAAAACATGTGTCCACAAGAACTTTGCTGACAGTAGTGATAAGATTACTGATAATCAAAAATCTGTAAATATTCTCCGTGAAATGGCTGTGAACAGGCAGAGATCAACAATTTCAGAGCAGTTGCTACACACAGAGGTAAAACAGTCTAAAAAGAAAGAAGTGCTGTTACAGCAGGACAGGTATATACGGCCGTTAAGCAGGCTATAGCTCAAATAAAAGTCAATTATGCTATAAACCTAAGAAGATTTACCCTTCATGCAGGTAAAGGATAGAAAGAAACACGGACATTTTAACACTCCGGTGGTAGGAAGTTGCGAATCCAACACCAATTTAAGAACATCGAATGGCTGTGGTTTTCTACATGTTTATAAGTTGCATCCATCGATAGGTTAGGTTTGATTGTCAGTGGTCCCTCCACTGCAGAGGTCGATAATCTTTGTGGGCGAAAGTTGATCCAGGTCTTCCGGAGCAAGCTTTGTCTTGCCAAAGAGCAGGTATCTAGTCCTGTCCGCCGCCGGGGAGGAACACATTACGTGCTCTGCTGTCTCGTCACTCTCCATACACAGCCGGCACTCAGTGATGCAAGCGGCAGTGTCCTGTATACAGGCCGACTAGACTACTCATTTGTATGTTTAGCTCTTGAAGTTTTTTAGCCCTTGACTCAGACAGGCCACTTATGAAGGCCTTAGAGTGAGCTAATTTTGGCAGATTTTGCCATTGCTGGATTGTCATTCTTTCTGTCCAGGTGTTTAATGTGCGTTTTGCTGTGCATGACGTTATCCCCAACACTGGTACTGGTCCAATGAAGTCCCTCTGAGCTCCACTCCTGGCAAACGTGTCGGCGGCAACATTGCCATCATCGGTATCCAGAGCAGCGACACCTCATTACAGCTGTCCAGTTTGTTAAGGGCAGATTTACAACTCCATACCGTTTTTGAATTGCAACGGTGGGAACCAAGAGCCTTTATTGCAGCTTGGCTATCTGAATATATCTTTATCGATTTGTGTGTGCACTGGTTTTCTATACTTTCCCTTGCACACATCTCGATGGCATACACTTCTGCCTGGTGTATGGTTGCGTACTTTCCGAGGCTAGTTGATAGTCCAGTATCGGTGTTCCCTCAATAGGGTTGTTTGATTTCGTTCCCAGTCCTCCCTTTCCGAGAGGACGGTCTTGAAAGACAGATCCCTACTGATCTTTTAGGCATCAAGTCAGACCATTCCCAGAATCCCATGACCCTCAATGTCATCGAGGAGTCCGGACCCTCCCAGACTGACTTCCTTCGGCATGCTGTCTGCCGTTTGTTTTAATCTACGTTGTCCACCTCGCCACCCTCTCCAGCCAAATGTGAAGAGGTGGAATATTAAGAAGGACCTCCAGAGCGGCTGATGGTGCGGTGCTTATGGCTCCCGTTATGATCCGATAAGCTTGTATGTGTAGATGAGCCAGTTTGACCCTCGCGATACCACGAAGAGCCTTGGGCCACCAAACTATGGCTCCATATTATGTTATCGTTGGTCTGATAACCACTACATAGAGCCAGTACATCTGTTTGGGGTTTGTTCCCCAGTTATTTCCACAGATTCTATGGCATATCTACAGGGACAGTTTAGCCCTGCAGATTACATTCTCTAACTGTACGTTCCAGTTGAGCTTCTTATCTAGGGTAACCCCCAGATATTTTGCTTGTTCCGTAAATGGAATCGTTTCCCCCATAAGAGTAGGTGGTTTTAATCTATCCAACCTTCTTCTTCTGGTAAATGGAACAATGATCGCTTTTCAGGGGTTCACAGACATCTGTTTCCTCCGACACCAATCCTTCACTACATTTAGTGCCTCTTGAAGAGTACTTGTAAGTTCCTCCTCAGATTTGCCTCTAACCATTATGACAAGATCATCAGCATACGCCTGGACCATAACCCCCCACAGCCCCAGGATTGCCAGCATTTCGCCCACAAAGAGGGACCACAGCAGGGGGGGATACCCCCCCCCCCGAGGGCACCCCCTCGCAGCCCTGAAGCTGACCACCTCCCCCTGCAACGAGGTAATAACGGAGCGATTGTGAAGCATGCTTCCGATCCAGCTACAAATGGTAGGTTCCACCCCTCTAGTGATAGTGGTTTCGTAGAGGGAGATAGGTAATGCATTATTAAATGCTCCTTCAATGTCGAGAAATGCAGCCACCGCCACCTCCCCGTTATCCAGGGAATGTGTGATTTTCTCGACGAGGTTATATTGAGTGCTAATTCAGTAAACTTGCCAGTTTGGTAGGCATACTGGTGGGTATTAAGGGGGTTGTTGATTAAGATGTTCCCCCTAATGTGTCCGTCTAGTATTTTTCCCAATCCCTTCAGGAGGAATGAGGTAACACTGAGAGGTCTCAGTGATGTGGGTAAGAGGTCATTACGTCCCAGTTTGGGAATGTAAACCCCCCTAATCACCGTCCAGCTGGATGGAATATAGTTCCAAGCAAGACTGGCTCTAAACAGCCTGATAAGGAGTGGTAGGAGAATCTCCAGTCCATTTTGTAGTAGGACCGGAAACACCCCATCCTCCCCTGGCACCTTGAATGGCTGGAAATGTTTCACAACACACTCCACTGCCGAGGCTGTAACTATTCTCCGAGCAACCCGCCAGTTTTCCCTTTGAGGGCGTTTAAATCAACTCTCGGCTGGCAGGACATCTTCATTGCTCAGGTTCAGACAATCTGGAAAGTGTGTGTGTGCTAAGAGCTCTAACGTTTCTTTCCGTGATTCTGTAAAGGAACGATCTGGTCGTTTTATCGATCCCAGTTCCTGAACACGGTCGCGTGAGAGAATTCTGTGGATTCTGGCGCTGCTGGGCAAATTAGCGATGTCCCCGCAGAACTTCCTCTAGGACTCCCTCTTAGCGTTCCTTATCTCTTTGTTGTAATATGTTAGAGCGGATTTACATTGTTCCCTGTTGCCTGTAGTCTTAGCACGATTGAAGAGACGTCTCACTTCTCTTCGTACTTTTTTCGAGGTTATTGTTCCACCAAGAAGACCCTCGACTTTTTTTTGGTCTTTAGTGGACAGTTTTTGTGATATGCTGAGACCACAGCATCGCTTACCTGTTCAGCCGCAATCTCAATCTCTTCGCGATCCCCCACTGTGGGGATAGCGGACACAAGTCGGGCGGCGAGGGATTGCTTGTACCCCTCCCAATTCGTTCTCCTCGGGTCGCGATACTCCACCACAGGTCTAGGGCTATTTCAATCTCAAACAGGACATGGGCATAGTCTGAACATGAGGGTTCAGACGATACCCTCCATTTGACGATTTTGGTGCTCAATAGCCTTGAGATGATCATGAGATCTAAAACCTCTCTCCGATTAGCCGTTAGAAAGGTGGATTCCGAGCCTACGTTGTTAACGACCAGCTCCTCCCCTAATATGTATTTAAACAGTGACTCAGCTCGTCTGTTAGTGTCCGTGCTCCCCCAAACCAGATGGTGGGAATTCGCATCACGCCCCATTACAAGGTGATAATTTTTCCTCTTGCAGTAGGTGACCAATTTCCGCACCTCTGCCGGAGGTGGTTGGTCTGCATCTCTGTCTCCGGGGAAATAGGCCGAACAGGCCACTATATCCAGCCTGGTCACCCCAGTTGTGATCATGAGATGGATGGCTGCCATGTCCTTGGTAAAATATTCTGAAAGTACAAAATACTGCAAGTTGTTTTTGATCCAGATACAGGCTCTGGGGTTAGTACCAGAGCCCATCTCTATTATCTTACGAGAAGTGTTACCTAGCCCTTTAGTTCGGTCCGACCTGGCGGTCCAGGGCTCTTGGAGAAGAGCAATGTCTATCTGCTCCTCTTTTAATTTCATGCTAAGGAGGTATGTCACAGCCTTAGCATGATGCAGATTTGCTTGTATGCACCTAATAGTGGTAGTCATGGGACAATAATGTTATTTAAAAAGTGGGAAGGGTAAGGAAATAGGTTTTGGAGTAGGATAGGATAAGGATTTAGGATGCATGGCCATCCCCCTTTTCAGAAGCTCGATTACCAAGCTTCCTATAGGAGGGTCTACCTTTGGTTATCATGAGAGGGATGGATTTTCCTTTTCCCTGTTGTTTCCCTCTAGAGGTTCTAGTGGAAGGATGTAGCCTGCCACTTCCTCTGTTGGGGCCCATTCTTCTGGTGGATTTAATTCCCTCTGCGGTGCCACTTCCTGAGGGTATAGCCGGGGGGAGGGGGGAGCGGGGGTTCGGAAGGGCCTGCTCCAGTCGCGGTAGGTTGACTGGCGATGGTGGTAGTAGAGGCTGTGGGTTTATGCTCAGCCGCAGACCCGCCTACTCTCGGCCGGTACAATAACCGCCGAAGCCAAAGAATGGTCTGAACCTAATTCCCTCATGTCTGTCCTGATGGTCCCACCGCTTCTCGGTGTAGTACAGTCCACTCCCGAGTGTTCAGGCCATTATTCATTCGTCTCAGTCTGGTGAGCATAGCCTCGGGCGTCTATGGCGACTTCGCCCCGTCCGGGATATATGCCACACAGACGTGGGGCTTGGGGAGGTCCTGCCGTCTCACCAGCTTGAGACGAGCTTCTTCCCACGACTGGAGCCCCCCAACTACTCGTTCCAGCCAAACCGAGCTGACTTCGTCGTCACAACTAATAAGGAGCCAGCCAGGCCGATTTGCACAGCCCCGGAACCTTATACTTGGCTCTTCGTCTGAACTGCTCTGTACAGCCTTCAGAATAGACCCCTGCAGAAGCATCAGTTGTTCATTATTCAGTGAGGAGGAGGGATATTCAGAGTGGATAATGCCCACTCTCACCCCTCCAGTCACCTCACTGAACATCTTCCTGACAGCACCCTCTCGGTGCTTTTTTGCCCTCTGTTGTGGTGTGCTGCCATCTGATCGGAGTCGTTTTCCGCTGACGGCACCCTCGGTAGCGACATCAGATACCGTGGGTCGTTTTATCGTACCCTCAGAGCCCTCAACCCCTACTCGAGCCCGGCGGGACCGGACTTCTGTTAGTACCTAACTCAAGGCGGTTGAATGGACAACCCTCATTTCTACCTCCATGGGTTCTCCAGTTGCCTGGAGATCGAGAGTATTATTACCCATCTCGTTTGGGTCTGTGTTATCTGTCCTGTGTCCATGTTCTGATCCCACGAGCAGCTGGGGAAAATCTCCATGGAAGAACCCCTCATCCCATGGAGAGGCATTTATACGCAGGGAGGTCGCCCGGTTTCCCTGGGGAGGATTACGTAAGGAGCAGAGTTACCAAACTGCCAATGCCCGGCCATATCGGCCAAAAGCATCATCGCTTCGGCACCAACCCGCCAACGACTTTGCGATGTGTTTTTTTATAGATATCCCTCCTCGCAATGCCGGCCGATTAAGGCAAGCATTCCCGGCCCTCCTAAGACATGACTAGGTAGGGTTACGGCATTACATCCCTCATGATTGTGGGAAGGAGCCCTCCTCCTTTCTCAGCTGTGCTTGGGATCGGCCATGGCGGAGTTCCATCCACCCATCCATCACTAACTGTGATAGATATCACTGCTCATCTGGTGTTGAATTTTCCAGAGGTCCAATGCGAAAAAATGAATTCCAGGTATCCAGATTACTATTCATCTTTTAAAGTGTGTTTGAAGGAATAAAATGTAGAAGCAGCGATGCAACCTTCTGTACGGCCACCTGGTATTTGCATCAAACGTTTATTTCATTCGCAAAGACCAGCAACATAAGAGACTTAACGTAGATTCTAATCAGAGCTGTCACATGTTAGTGTTAAGTATACAGGGCTTTACGAGTTGTAAGGCCGATAATATAATCATTGACTATAGCCATCACGACTTAAAATTTATATGTCTGACTGAAACGTGGTGTGATCAGGGATCTGAGACATTAATCCTGCGGTACTCGCGCGGCGTTTTGTTATGTAAAGGGGTGGCGTAGGATACACATGTGTGGCGGTGGTTCCGACCGCAGTGTTTCCGTCAACACTACTCTGTGTTTCTGCATAAATACTCTTGACAGTTAAACGTTACGTTACGTTATGCGACAGCCAGCTGTCAAGAACTTCGGCAACTATAAGAGACACCAGGCGATCTCTCTCCTTCTCTTCTCTACCAACCGCTACAGTGACCACACGTCCTCCACGCTCGGTCAGTTATCTGCTATGTACTCATGTACTGTTGTAATTGTATTATAGTTAAATGTATCATATAGTTTATTCAGTTAGTGAAATAATAAAGTATATCAAGTGTTTACCTATGGATTCAATATCACCATCCCAGGCAATATCAACAAGTGCAATTAACATCCATATTGGTGACCCCGTGCCGTAAACCGAAGATGCCGAGCCTGATGTTCCAGCCGACGTCGCCTAACTTCCACCCACGTGCTCGTGCCTACAGGAAACGAATATCTAAACAGGTCAGTCCTTTCTAATTTAAAAATTATCAGATTTTTTTCACAATGGCCGAAGATTCTTCAAGCAGCAATATCATGGCAAGGGTTGCAACAAAATTACCTCCTATATGGAGACGTAACGTGAAAATCTGGCAAATGCAGGTTGACGCCCGGTTCTATATATCGCAGATCAGTTCTGAAAAGACAAAATTCAGTCATGTACTCGCTATACTCGATCCTGATGTCGCAGAGTCAATTTCAGATTTTTTTAACCCAACCATTATCATCAACCCCCTATTCAGATCTAATGAAACGTCTTTTATTAGAATTTGAAGAAGAAACTTTTAACAGAATTAGAATTAGGCGACAGAAAACCATCGCAACTTTTACACGAAATGAAGTTTTTAGCCAGTAGTTAGATTAAAGAGGATTTCCTTAAAACTTTATTTCTACAACGTTTACCAGTCAACGTTCGTTCAATTTTGGCTTTGAGCAACGATTCTCTAGAAAATTTGTCGGTTACAGCAGACAAAATCGTGGAATTTTCCGGAAATAAATACAACGTGGCTGAAATTCAGTCACGCAAGCCCGACAAGCTAGCCAAGTTAGAAGCGCAATTAGAGAAGCTAACAGCATCAGTCCACGAATTGCGAACGCGTTCCCGATCTACCTCCCGAGAAAGACCCAAGCTTTCTCGAAATTCCATAAACACAAATTCCTAAACCTCCACGTGTTGGTATCATGAACGATTTGGCAACAAGGCCAAACGTTGCATCCAACCTTGCGATTTTAAAGCAAAACATGTGTCTGAAAACTAATAAGGCACTCCCTCCACGCGGCAGGAGACGAGAGCCACCTAACACGCCGCCTTTTTATTTTTGATAGACGCTCCAATATGAAATTTCTAATCGACTCTGGAGCGAATATTTCAGTTATTCCACCCACTCACGACCAACGGAAATTTCAATCGAAACGTACCTTGTATGCTGCAAACGGGACCCCTATTCATACCTATGGCGAACAACTATTAAATTTGGATCTAGGTTTACGCCGTAGGTTCTGCTGGCCCTTCACACTTGCCGATATCAAGCAACCAATTATAGGCGCTGATTTTCTAGCAGAGTTTGCTTTACTTGTGGATATGAAACATAGACGTTTAATCGATACAAAGACACACCTCTCTAAGACCGGTGCTAACCCACCACCAGGAATTAATTCTAAAATTCATCTCGTAGACCCGACACACCAGTACTTCAAATTGCTACAACAATTTCCTGACCTTTTTAAGGAAACTTCTTCTAGCAACCTTCCAGAGGTTGAGTTCTTCCATACTATAAGTACGGAAGGACCACCTGTCACTGCAAAAGCTAGAAGATTGCCCCCGGAAAAGCTAGCTCAAGCAAAGCTAGAATTCCAGCACATGATAAACTTGGGAATTTGTAGACCCTCCAAAAGTCCATGGTCAAGCCCCCTCCACATGGTGCAAAAAAAGGATGGCTCATGGAGACCATGTGGGGATTACCGAGCACTAAACGCTAAAACAATCCCAGACAAATATCCCATTCCAAATGTGCAGGATTTTAATGCCCAGTTAGAAGGCAAACGTATTTTTTCAAAATTGGATATCATTCGCGCTTTCCATCACATCCCAGTAGCACCTCAAGATATTCCCAAAACAGCAGTCATAACTCCATTTGGGTTATTCGAATTTGTTAAAACCCCATTTGGCCTTCGTAATTCAGCACAAACATTTCAAAGATATTTACATTCAATTTTAAGAAATCTTGACTTTGCCTACTCCTATCTTGACGATATCCTCGTTGCATCAGCCTCTGAAAAAGAACATCAAGAGCATCTAGCAAAACTTTTTCAGACACTTCAAGACAACGGCATCCGTATCAATTCATCTAAATGTGAATTCGGAGTGGCCAAAATTTCATTTTAGGTTTTCGTGTAAATAAATCTGGATTATTTCCACTTCCTGAACGCATCAAAGCTATTACCGACCTACCTCTTCCCGATACCATTGAAAAACTCAGAAGATTTCTAGGTCTCATAAATTTCTACCGTCGTTCTCTTCCACGTGCTGCGGAAATTCAGCAACCACTATTCGACCTCTGCCAGAATCCCAAAAAACGCGACAAACGTAAAATCGAGTGGACTCCTCAGACTCGAGAAGCATTCGAACGTTTGAAAGAGGCACTAAAAAACGCTACACTAATAGCATAGCTCATCCGTCTTCTTCGCTACCACTGATTCTCCATGTCGATGCTTCTGATTATGCCGTAGGTGCTTCCCTCCAACAACTACGTGATCAAACACTAGAACCCCTAGGTTTCTACTCTAAAAAGCTTACTTCAGCCCAAAAATCTTACAGCACCTACGATAGCGAATTTCTAGCTGCTTATCAGGCAGTTAAATACTTTAGATATACCCTAGACGGTCGCCATTTCACCATTTATACGGACCACAAACCTTTGACATACGCCTTTGAACAACGCGTCGATAAAGCACCTCCAAGGCAACTACGACATTTAGACTTCCTAAGTCAATTTACCACAGACGTTCGCTACATACCAGGTCCTACAAACATTCCCGCAGACTATTGTTCTCGCATTGAAACATTTTCTTCCACTGTGTCACTCCAAGAAATTGCGCAAGCTCAGTCATCTTGTGAGGAACTCAAACACCTTCTGCAGTCTAAATCTTCCTCATACAAATTTCAAAACATGCCTCTTGATAACGGATTGAATCTTATTAGTGATTCTTCTTCAAAGAAACTTCGCCCATTCATTCCGCTCTAATTTCGCCGAAAGATTTTCGATTCTATCCACAATTTATCTCACCTAGGCATATCAGCTTCAGTCGATCTGCTTCAGGATAGATTTTGTTGGCCCAAATTGAAACACGATGTATCTCTTTGGTCTAAAACTTCCATTCCTTGCCAGAAAGTCAAGATATGGAGACACACTTCCAGTGCCATTGGACAATACACCCCAGCCATGAGAAGATTCTCGCATATAAATGTTGACATTATAGGACCATTACCACCATCACAAGGTCAACGCTATCTGTTAACAATAATAGACAGATTTTCTCGATGGCCCGAAGCAATTCCATTGTCAGATATTACAGCAGAAACAGTAGCGAACACTATTTTATCATGCTGGATCTCTCGTTTCGGTGTTCCGCAATACATCACCACAGACAGAGGTAAACAATTCGATTGCCACCTTTTCACACACCTCACTAAAACACTAGGTGCAGACCACATCAAGACCACAGCTTACCACCCAGCAGCAAATGGTGTAATCGAGAGATCGCATAGAGTTCTAAAACAGGCCTTGAAAGCTCATATGGACGAAAACTGGGTCGCTAAATTGCCAATTGTGTTACTAGGACTCAGATCGTACATAATTCCAGAATATCGCTCAACACCCGCTGAAATAGTCTACGGAGAATCAATCAAACTTCCCACCGACTTTTTCAACAGCACCCAAGCTCATGATGTTCCACCACTTATATCTCAGCTGAAAGAAAACATAAGGAAACTTCGACCAGTACCTTTTAAACATCATACTGCAAAAAAGGTATTTGTCCATCCTAAGCTTATGGAAGCTCCTTTTGTTTTTGTTCGCATTGATATTCCGCGAAAAACCCTCGAACCAGTTTATGACGGCCCCTTTGAAGTGTTATCCTGAACTGACAAAGTCTTCAAAATCAAAAAATCACACGGAGAAGAGACAATTTCTGTTGACCGTCTTAAACCCGCATTCATTATTTGTGATAACGAACAGACAACTTTCCAGCCTCAGAGACATCCTAGTGAAACTGAAAGTGACAGTGAAAGTCCAACACCTAGTGAAACTGAAAGTGACAGTGAAAGTCCAACACCTAGTGAAACTGAAAGTGACAGTGAAGTTCCGGTTCCCGTTCAAACTAGACGCCATGGACGTAGAGTTCGATTTCCACGAAGATACTTGAACTAATAGCGTTGCCACTGAGAGGGGAGTATGTGGCGGTGGTTCCGACCGCAGTGTTTCCGTCAACACTACTCTGTGTTTCATAAATACTCTTGACAGTTAAACGTTACGTTACGTTACGTGACAGCCAGCTGACAAGAACTACGGCAACTATAAGATACACTAGGCGATCTCTCTCCTTCTCTTATCTACCAACCGCTACAGTGAACACACGTCCTCCACGCTCGGTCAGTTATCTGCTATGTACTCATGTACTGTTGTAATTGTATTTTAGTTAAATGTATCATATAATTTATTCAGTTAGTGAAATAATAAAGTTTATCAAGTGTTTACCTATGGATTCAATATTACCATCCCGGGTAATATCAACAAGTGCAATTAACATCCATAACATGTATTCCTATGAAATTTAAAGTAAAATAGTAGCACATTGTTAGGCAAAGTAATAACACCACCATAAAATACTGATAAACATATAATGAAAACCTAGTAACCGCAATAATAAAGAGATAATACGAAATAAGTGAAGAAACTTTTAAACTTTTATGAAAAAAATCAGTTAGCACAATTTACACAGCTTGGCGGGATAATTTTTTGGTGCCCTTGACACACAGCACAGAAGTTTCTAGTACGCTGATCTTTCTTCCGTGGACATAAATAGCATCGCCCATTTCCACTTTTTTGTTGTTGTTACTTTGGTTCATTGGTATCGTCGGCTGTGGAAGTTGAAGCTTCTTCAATGCCAAGAATAAGTCAGTACTTTAGCTTGAGCTGTCTAGGAATTGACTGAAAATAATATCTTATATATATATATATATATATATATATATATATATATATATATATATATATATATATATATATATATATATATATATATAACATGTGCCGGTAAGGAATCCACAAATTGGAAGTATTCGGGACAAAAGAGCGGACATAACCAACGTTCTATGTCTGGTGACCTGGACAGTAAAAGGGTGCATTCGCTCTGTTCCCCTGGTAGATCTGTTGGGGGCAAAAGGTGGAGGAATTATGGAAGAAACTCCTCTGAGCAGTGCCCGCGCAGATATCTATAAAAGAGAGAGGGGTCACCAACGGCACGTCGGTGAGCAAGAGATGGCAGCCTTTGGGTGAGGGTAGGGTCACCGATGAGACGTATAGCTCTCTTCAGAATGGAGTCCAGGATAGCGAGTGTAGAAGCGGCAGCGGCACCCCAGATGTGGGAGCAGTATTCGAGGTTTGGCCTTATTTGTGGAGTATGTAAGGTATAGAGATTAGCTGGTGAAAAGTATTTGCGAGCTCGGAAGAGAAAACCTAACTTCTTAGCAGCCGCTTCTGCAATTGATATGACATGTTGGTGCCAATTGAGAATCAGATCCACAGAAATGCCAACAAGTGAAAAGGACTCATTACTTTGAATAACTTGGTTGTTTATTGTGATGGGTCTAGGGCTGGTGTATCTCTTATGAGATATAAAGCAAGACTGAGATTTGGTGGAGTTAAATTGTACAAGATTTCTACTTCCCCAGTCTAATATTTTTTGGAGATCCACGGAGATAGAACCGTCCATGAGTCTGCGATCCTCATCTAATTGGGCTAAAGAGACAGGCTAAGAATATTGTATATTTGAGTGGAGGGTGCTGTCGTCCACGTAACTGTGAACTGGGTTGGATGTGCTAGAGAGGAGGTCATTGATGTGGAGAAGAAACAAAGTAGGGGCTAAAGCTGAACCTTGAGGAACTCCTGCATTAATTGGATACAGTTTAGAGGAATGGCCATCCACGACAACAGAAATGCTCCGGTTGGAGAGGAAATTTGTTGTCCACGTACAGAGTTTTGGTGGTAGGCCATAGGCCGCGGCCTATGGTAGGTAGTTTATTAAGCAGCGCTGCGTGCCAGACCTGGTCGAACGCTTTGGATATGTCTAGAGCGACAATCTGGGATTCGCCGTGTAGTTCCATAGACTTGTTCCAAGAATGGGTGACAAAGGAAAGGAGGTCGGCAGTTGATCTGCGCTGACGGAATCCATACTGCCAGTCGTGGATTACACTTATGTGTTTTTCAAGAAATTTTAGTAATTCGATGTTTATATACTTTTCCATCACTTTAGAGATGACTGAATGTAGAGAAATAGGCCTGTAGTTGCTAGGAAGCGCTTTAGATCTTTTCTTGGGACGGGTTGTACTCGAGAAGTTTTCCAGTTACTAGGGAATATGCATCTATTGTAAGATGTCTGAAACAGACGAGTCAGGACAGGAGCAAGTTCTGGTGCGCATTTTTTGGTATTAAGGAATACTATATTAAAATAGTGGCACAAAAAAATGTACTGTTTTTTTTTTGTTTAAAAATTAATTAACATCATTTATGTATAATTTTTTTCGATTTGATTTCTGAAAAAATGAATCGATTTTTCGGAAAATCGAGGGCTGCTGAATCGATTGTGAAATTGAAATGTTGCAACACAAATAATCGATGTTTTCGAAAATCGATTTGGAATCGAACATCAGTCGATGTCGATGAATTCTTTGACAGATGCTTAAAATTAAACTTCACTCCGGCTTTATCTATATTTTTATAAATAAATAATCAATTAATCAAACATGGAGAAGAGACAGCAGAAATAATCTGGAGTGTATAAAAGAGAGTTGCATCAAAATAAAAATATTAGCTGTCAAGACATGTCCAACGAACATATAAAACAAGAAGACCAGGAGATCCCTGAAGCCTACTGTAAAACTATTAAAACTGAAACAGAAAATTATGAGGATGTATCCACTGATCAAAAGTTTACGCTTTCCTGCGAATTTGAGCGGGATACGAAACTGGATCTGCAAATAAATGAATCTTTAATAAAACTGGAAATAGAAGAGCATCCATTGGACAGTGTTTTATTATGTGGAGATTCGAAGAAAGAGTACTGGAGTGAAAATGAAAATTCTAATGATCAAAACCCCTGGCCTACTTTGGGCATCAAGGATGATGTAAATGCGAAATGTGAGTTACAGAAATTATTTCAGTGTTTCTTTTGTGAGTATGCATGTATAAGGAAAAAACAATTGATATGGCACATCCAATCAAAGCACATAGGAGAAAAACGCTGGTTAAATCATGTTACATCCGAACACACAGGGGAAAGGTCTCATCAATGTTCATCATGTAATTATTCTAGTGTAGACAAACAAAATTTGTTGGAGCATATTAAATCAAAACACACAGGAGAAAAGCCTTATCAATGTTCATCCTGTAATTATGCAAGTGTGCAGAAACAAAATTTGTTAAAGCATATTGAAGCAAAACACACAGGAGAAAAGCCTCATCAATGTTCATCATGTAACTATGCAAGTCTCCAGAAACACCATTTGTTGCGCCATATTAAATCAAAACATACAGGAAAAAAGCTTTATGAATGTTCATCATGTAATTATGCAAGTCTGCAGAAATACCATTTGTTGACACATATTAAATCAAAACACACAGGAGAAAGGCCTTATAAATGTTCATCATGTAATTATGCAAGTGTGTGGAAAACAAATTTGTTGAAGCATATTAGATCAAAACACACAGGAGAAAAGTCTTATCAATGTTCATCATGTAATTATGCTAGTGTGCAGAAACAAACTTTGTTGAAGCATATTAGATCAAAACACACAGAAGAAAAGCCTTATAAATGTTCATCATGTAATTATGCGAGTGTGCAGAAACAATATTTGTTGAGTCATATTAAATCAAAACACACAGGAAAAAAGCCTTATCAATGTTCGTCATGTAATTATGCTAGTGTGTGGAAACATTCTTTGTTATATCATATTAAATCAAAACACCCAGGGGAAAAGCCTTATCAATGTTCATCATGTGATTATGCTAGTGTGTGGAAAGAAAATGTGTTGAAGCATATTAAATCAAAACACACAGGAGAAAAGCCTCATCAATGTTCATCATGTGATTTTGCAAGTGTAAGGAGAGATCACCTGTTAAATCATATTAAATCAAAACACACAGGAGAAAAGCCTCATCAATGTTCCTCATGTGATTATGCAAGTGTGTGGAAAAAAAACTTGTCGAGGCATATTAAATCAAAACACACAGAAGAAAATCCTTATTATTGTTCATTATGTGATTTTGTAAGTGTGCAGAAACAAACGCTGGTGAAACATGTCAGTGTTCATGTCGTGTAACTATAAGAGCGTATAGAAGGAATACTTGTTAAAAGATATTACAATAAATATACCAGTAATTGATACATTAGACCAAATATTCAGTGATTATCATCAAAACTGAAAGACAATGTAGTCTTGTCATCACAACTGTGATTGTAAATGTAATGGTTGCTGTTTGTGGAAAAGGGTGATTGCAAGGTTTCCCATTATTAATTAAAATTAAAATTTAAGATAAAATCAGTTAAATTCGAGGTGAATTTGCAGTTTAACTCCCGAACGATTTTCAAAACATCGACTGCTGATAGATAAAGTTTGGTGTCTTAAATACAGGCTGATGCTATTGTTACCTTTTGTTCTCTCTTATTTACCGAGTTATTCGCATTTAAAGTTGCTTACACATTACACAGTTTTTTAACAATTTCCCAGTACGGTCCTGTGGAATCTCCTTCCCTCCTATACATTACATGTGACATAAAGTTAACATTGTGTTTGGGAATCCCTGGAATATTCTAGAATCATGGGACATTGTCATTATAACTGACAGTTTACACGTCGCTTTCAGTACGGTGCTAGTAAGTCGGTATGCGTTTGGACGGTTTCTTATATATTTGGGTATTACAAACGTTATTTCTGCAATTGTGCGTTGTTTACCTTGTTCTGTTAATGACCAGTGGTGTTGTAGGGCTTATAAGGTACATGTGTGGCCCTTTTCTTAGTCGGTGACGGTGTTATTTCCGCGATGCTTAAGCAGACGGGTCCCGTCCATGCATCGCGAGAGCGGCATTTCCGGACGGTGCTTATTGCTCTAGGGGCCTGCCTGAACTGACCTTCCTGACCTGCCCTGTAGGTCAGGAAGATCAGTTCAGGCAGGCCCCTATAGTAATAAGCACCGTCCGGCAAGGAAAGTCAGGTCAGGCAGGCCCCTAGAGTAATAAGCACCGTCCGGCAAGGAAAGTCAGGTCAGGCAGGCCCCTAGAGCAATAAGCACCGTCCGGCAAGGAAGGTCAGGTCAGGCAGGCCCTTAGAGCAATAAGGACCGTGCGGCAAGAAAGGTCAGATCAGGCAGGCCCCTAGAGCAATAAACACCGTCCGGCAATGCCACTCTCGCAATGCATGAAATGACAGGACCCGTCTGCTTGGGGTGGGAGTTGGGTGTTTCGTGGGCTTCGCCGTAGGGATTTTCCTTCCCCCTCGTGTTACAACCACCCTCATTGCATAAACCACAAGAAAGTTTTTTTTGTTCATACCCCCCCTAAAGAAGTTACGGGACCTGGCATGAATAGGGGTGATGTGCGGGGTAGGTAAGGTGTTGGGGGGATATGACGTCAGGATGTGAAAAAGACAGCTTTCAAGTCGTTTTCTTCGCATTTTCTGCTCATATTTCCTTTTTATCTCCTACCCCGCCCAGCACCCATCCTGGTCCCGTAACTTCCTTGGGGGGTGAGAACAAGATATTTTTCTTGTGGGTTGTGCATCTAGGGGGGGTCCTAGGTACGTTTCTGAAGAAAAAAATTTGAAAAGCGTTCGGGAGTTAAACTGGAAATTTACCAAATTCAATTGCATATTAAATGATAAAAGACCAATGTTTGACAGTGTCATCTATCACAGTCAGTCTCACTTCTCATGACCACAGGACCAAAGTTGGATAACTGCTTCTTTTATCCATATTATTATTGACATTGCTCCTTCTAAATTGCTTTGTTAGTATCTCTGCTTGCCACCTTTAAACGACCAACGTGCTTTAGTCAAAAAGTACACGGTTTTAAGGTCAAATTACCTACTTGTTTGATGGATCGTCACGAATCTTCATTCTTTTTTAGAGCATCTAAGCTTTGCAATGCCCTCCCAGCAGACAAATAATATCCAACTATTTAAGAGGAAAGTAAACACCCATCTTGTGGCACAACAATCAAGTTTATGATGCTTTAGAGACACGTAGGCTTCGCCTTTCATGAACTTTATCATAAAAAAAATTAAAGGGAATGCAAACTGAGATGAGAATGCAGAACCGCCCCAAAACCCACAAAAATAGTGACAAAAATAAGTTATACTCCAGAGATGTATTTCAACAATGAAGTTGTCTTCATCAGTAATTGACACTAGGTGTATGTGGTTTACAACTTTATTTTAACTATTACCAAATATAATTAGACTATGACTTTTATTTGGCAAACATAGTGCGGTTTGTTTGTAGGAGGCGGAGAGTCTACTTCGTTCTGGGGGCTTTTACTTCCCCTTCTGCATGCATAAACCGTCTGTAAAGTTTTTTGGAAATTACCCCAACCTCCCTTTTCAAAGTAGTTTCCAACTTCAATTACTTTAAAGGAAACCTGTTAATTATTAAGATGGTAATTTAAAATTTAATAATAATAATTTAATATTATATAGTTTTAAATAAAGATTTTGTAGCAAGTTTTTCTGACATTTTAGCGAATTTTTTTTTTTAAATTCGCTTATGGGGAGATCTGTGTATATATATATATATATATATATATATATATATATATATATATATATATATATATATATATATATATATATATATATATATATATATATGTATATATATCCGACCGATAACTCAAAAAACAATGGACCGATCTTGATAAAATTTGCAGAGTACCTTCCTTTTACAAATGGCTTGGATAAGTTCGTTAGCCAGGAAAATCGGACCAGGTTTTCCCGGAAAATTTTGTGTTTTCTTTATAAAAAAATTCATATCTCCGGAAATAACAAAGCAAGGGCAACCAAATTTGGTACGCGTGTTTGTATTATAAAGAGTGAACTCTCTACCAAAATTTAGGTCCCTAGCTTTAAAGACAAAGAAGTTATGGGCAGTTAAAGCAACAAATTTTAGAGTTTTCCTCAAAACGTCAAACTCGCAATATTAAACGTGAAAATTGGCAATGTTTAGGCAAAGAATATAAAACAAATACCGTTTGTGAAAAGAAAATGTTGCAAGAAGAGTGTTCTGCAAACCCTTAAGTTTCAGATTCAACCGTCATTGCCCTTCATTTTACTAAAATATTTACAGAATATCCATTTCAAATAGACCCTTTCTCTGATGCTTTGGCTGTCAGTTTAGTTAAGTTTGGTGGCTTTTTGGATATTTATTTGTAGGTTTAGTGAAGTTTATGGTTTAACGGTCTATAATTTTTTTTAGCTAATTATCGAGGTACAAATTTGTTAATGCATTTTTGCACTTTTTATCGAAATATGATGCGCTTATAAGAAAAAAATCTGGACGCAGTAAGTGCGTTTTGGTAGCGAATTTTCGGTACATTTGCAGTTTAGCTCCCGAACGCTTTTCAAAACACTGTTTTCAGAAACCTGCCTAGGCCCCCCTGGTTCCACAAACCCGAAGAAAAATTTCTTGTTCACACTCCCCAAGGAAGTTACGGGACCAGGAGTGAGTAGGGGTGCATAATTTTTTTTAGCTAATTTTTGTAGAACAAATTCGTTAATGCATTTTTGCATTTTTTATCGAAATATGATGCGTTTGTAAGAAAAAAATCTGGACGCAGTAAGGGCGTTTTGGTAGCGAATTTTCAGTAAATTTGCAGATTAGCTCCCGAATGCTTTTCAAAAAACTGTTTTCAGAAACCTGCCTAGGCCCCCCCCTGGATCCACAAACCCCAAGAAAAATTTCTTGTTCACACTCCCCAAGGAAGTTACGGAACCAGGAGTGAGTAGGGGTGCATAATTTTTTTTAGCTAATTTTTGTAGAACAAAATCGTTAATGCATTTTTGCATTTTTTATCGAAATATGATGCGTTTGTAAGAAAAAAATCTGGACACAGTAAGTGCGTTTTGGTAGCGAATTTTCGGTAAATTTGTAGTTTAGCTCCCGAACGCCTTTCAAAAAACTGTTTTCAGAAACCTGCCTAGGCCCCCACCCCCCTGGATCCACAAACCCCAAGAAAAATTTCTTGTTCACACCCCACAAGGAAGTTACGGGACCAGGAGTTAGTAGGGGTGTATAATTTTTTTAAAACTAATTTTCGTAGAACAAATTCGTTAATGCATTTTTGCATTTTTTATCGAAATATAATGCGTTTGTAAGAAAAAAATCTGGACGCAGTAAGTGCGTTTTGGTAGCAAATTTTCGGTAAATTTGCAGTTTAGCTCCCGAACGTTTTTCAAAAAACTGTTTTCAGAAACCTGCAGGTGGGGTCCTAGTAATGTTTCTGAAAACAATTTGTTGAGAAGCGTTCGGGTGCTAATCTGCAAATTTACCGAATTTTCATTAAATCCTTCAAATTTCAATAACTAAATTTGCTATTAACGTAAGCTTTGTTGAATAGAAAACCAACATTTAAGTTTATTTTCGGAAAATTTTTGTATATTTTCAAACCATAAGTAATTTTGATAAAATATAGTACATTGTTTCTACTATCATAGGCTATACCGGTAATCAGATTGATGCCTGCTCGCATTTGCTATTAACATTTTTATGGAAAATCACTTCCATAACACATTTGCTGCATCTAGACTTTTGAAAAATGTTTATATATTTTCAAACAATAAATTTATTCAATGAAATATGGTACATTGTTTCTACTATATAGGCAACCAAGTTTGATTCCTGCTTTTATCAAAGAAAGACATTTACTATTAAAAATATTTAAATAAAATTCGCTACCATAACGCACTTGCTGCGTCCCGAGATTTTTTATGATTACTCAACTAGCTAAAAACAATGATGTTGCAATGATGTTGAGCAATTAAGAAAATAAACAGTTAAAGTGGATACTTCATTTTTTTTGGTTGATTTTGACGAAAAGTTTAAAATTTTCAGACCTTTAATAAAACATTCTGACACTAGATCGATAACTATTAGTTCGGTATCTCGATACCATTATTGTTTAAGGAGCGGATGATATTTTAAGGAATAAACTCGTCGAACTAGGCGAATGTAGACATAAGTAACGGTGTAATTATAACTTTAATAATTCACAAAACTTAACAATGGTACTACTAACTAAATGAATTAATTTTAACTCTGACTGTTTACATCGTGAATCTTAATTGAACAGTGTTATAATGTTTACATAATTAAATCACAAGTGTCGCCTCTTTACATCTTAATCAATCTAAATTAACTGTCTCTTCATGTTTATCAACAAATACTACTTATAGTTTTTTTTAATCAGTTTACGTCCTTCCAAAATTGCAGACTTCAGCAGTCCTGCGTTCCTAGTACGCTGCAATTTTACCTTGTTTACTGTTTACATAATAATGTAATAGTTTCAATGCCAATGTTATCGATATAATTATGACCTCTAATTATGTGCAATATTTACATTACTTAGTGTAGTGAATTTTCCTAAACTAGCTTTACATATTATTTTGTTATTTTTAATAATTATGTTTCTACGATTGCTGCTACCCTTCTGCCAACCCCATTGTTCTCTGAACAATTATAATTATACAGCTGATGAGCTTAAGAAAACTTGGTTAGGAAATTTATTTCAATAGTAAACAGAAGTAAAACAACAATAGCTTTTATTAATTATTCAAGACATAAACAGTGAGATAAATGTTAATTCGTCATGTTGAAAATAAATAAATTACTAAGTACCGAATTTCAAAATAGGTCTTATATGGAAAACTTCTTAAATATAACATATACAGGTGTCGTAATATTCCGTGAACAAAGACTTACTACACTTTGTGGCATCAAAATAAGACGATTTAGCAAAACCTCCCTGTATACTCAGTTGCCTTGTTTGGCCGCTAGAGGGATTCAAAGGGATATTTTTTTTTAAATTTTTTTGATATAATTTCTAAACGCTCTGTATGAATCCAAATTTGCTTTAACATCATGTATTAACGTAAAAAGTAGTTACATAATGATGTTGTAACAAGGGATGGAACTACCCCTACCCTTAAAAACAATTGTTCTATTTTTTATGGATGGCAACATTGCTCCAATTTTTTCATTACTTGAAAGAAAAATGTACCTTCAACATTTCTTGTCTCTTGCAAAATTTTGATATTGTCAATGGTTCTTGCTTAATTAGTTAATTTATAAAAAGATTACTAGCAAATTTTCGTAATAAAAGTGAACTTATTTATTTTTAAATTAGTGATTTCAAATCAACAAGCAAACAATATATTCTATTTCATAAATGGAAATTGCTCTTATAGTAAGTGGAAATGGAATTTTCCTTTACATAATAGTAAAGGATTTTTTCACGCCCGAGGAGGTACCACCACATACATCAAGGGGACGGTGAAGTCCCAACGGACGTTTCCGGTTTTGGTGTATGAGTCGGTTTCCCTTATAAGCAAAAATGATGATGGCTCCTCCTTGTATAAAATATTCCGGAGGCAAAATACCCCTCCATTCGGATCTCCGGGAGAGGGGTGTACAGGGGGCGCCAACATCAAGATTTAACATATCCTTTTCGAATATATGTGGCCTAAATTCTAACCTGAACTCCGTCCACCATTTCCTCCAGGCTAATAGACCCCAACTCCTCTTCCTCACCGAAACCCAAATCAGTGCCAAAACAGCCACTAATCACCTTAATTTCCCGGGGTATGAGCTCCTTACTTCCTTTAGATTGCATGGAGCCATGTGCGCATACGTCCGTAGCAATCTACCCTGCACCAGACTCCCCAATTTAGAAGCTGGAAGAAAATACATACTATGGATAAATCTCTCAGGGCTGCAACTAAATTCTTCTGTTGCATTTACCGGTCACCATCTAACAACAACTTTGTCCAGCTCTTTGACTACCTTTCTGAAAAAAACGACCTATCTGATTTCTGAATATCCTTCCTCCGAGGTCACTATTCTTGGTGACTTCAATGTCCATAATAAGGAATGGCTATGCTTAGTGGGTAGTAGTATGTTTTATTGATTTAAATTTTACAGTATGTTCCACAAATAAGCATAAGCTTGTGCTTGCAGTTAACACAATTTTATTTCATGTTCTAAACTAAACTATCAAAATATTTTTATAAAATGTCACTTTAAAAATTTTGTTCAACGTATGTTTCTTCCTTCTGCATTTCTATCAATAACACTCCTGCAGCTGCCACTAGCATTATAAGAGAACTCATTCCAATATAACACCAAATTTCTTAACTAATATTAAAATGCTCACTACTATGATTTTGACATTTTAGTAGCATAAAATTCACATGTTAGCTCTATACCAGGCTAACACACGGTATGTATACTAACTACTACATAATGCATTTGTGTCTTGTTCTAATACAAGTGTTACCTTATGGAGGAATATAAGTTTGTAAACAGCAACGTCATGCATTTAAGGGTTAAAATAATATTGGTTATTTCTCAATCACTGTCTAAGATCATATTGCTCATCACTAATAGCTAGGTTATAATTTTTATTTACTATCTGTTTTCCATTAATTAGTCTAAACTCTGCTTTTGATGATTCCATTAATGAAGGTTGACCATTTAATATAATCACCTGATGAAGATTTACGAGGCCATTCTCCCGTGCTTTAATTTAATATGCTTTAACAAACTTTTTTTGTCCACACTTGCATAATCACATGATGAACATTGATAAGGCCTTTCTCCTGTGTGTCTTGATTTAATATGATATAACAAGTGATGTTTGTACAAACTTGCATAATCACATGATGAACATTGATGAGGCCTTTCCCCCGTGTGTTTTGATTTAATATGATTTAACAAAACATGTTTATGTACACTTGCATAATTACATGATGAACATTGATAAGGCTTTTCTCCTGTGTGTTTTGATTTAATATGATTTAACAAGTGGTGTTTGTACACACTTGCATAATCACATGATGAACATTGATAAGGCTTTTCCCCTGTGTGTTTTGATTTAATATGTCTTAACAAAACATGTTTATGTGTACTTGCATAATCACATAATAAACATTGATGAGGCTTTTCTCCTGTGTGTTTTGATTTAATATGATTTAAAAATTGCTGTTTGTACACACCTGCATAATCACATAATGAGCATTGATAAGGCTTTTCTCCTGTGTGTTTTGATTTAATATGATTTAACAAAACACATTTCTCGACACTTGCATAATCACATGATGAACATTGATAAGGCCTTTCCTGTGTGTGTTTTGATTTAATATGTTTTAACAAAACGTGTTTCCGTACACTTGCATAAACACATGATGAACATTGATAAGGCTTTTCCCCTGTGTGTTTTGATTTAATATGCTCCAACAAATAATGTTTGTGCACACTTCCATAATCACATAATGAGCATTGATAAGGCTTTTCTCCTGTGTGTTTTGATTTAATATGATCTAGCAAATTTCGCTTCCTCACAGTTGCATAATCACACGATGAACATTGATAAGGTTTTTCTCCTATGTGTTTTGATTTAATATGATTTAACAAGTGATGTTTGTACAAACTTGCATAATCACATAATGAACATTGATTAGGCTTTTCTCTTGTGTGTTTTGATTTAATATGATTTAACAATTCTTCATTACGTACACTTGCATAATCACATGATAAACATTGATAAAGCCGTTCTCCTGTGTGTTTTGATTTAATATGATTTATCAAAACGTGTTTCCGTACACTTGCATATTCACATAATGAACATTGATAAGGCTTGTCTTCTGTGTGTTTTGATTTAATATGATATAACAAATATCGTTTCTGTACGCATGCATAATCACAGGATGAACATTGATAAGGCTTTTCTCCTGTGTGTTTTGATTCAATATGATATAACAAATTTTGTTTCCGCACACTTGCATAATCACAGGATGAACATTGATAAGGCTTTTCTCCAATGTGTTTTGATTTAATGTGATTTAACAAATTGTATTTGTGCACACTTGTAAAATCGCAGAATGCACATTGGTGAGACCTTTCTCTTGTGTGTGTAGATTGAAAATGATTGAACACGCGCTTTTCTTCTGTGTGTTTTGTTCGAATGTGCCGTATGAATTGTTTTTTCGTTATGCTTGCATACTCACACAATGAACACTGATAAGAGCTTTTTTAACGACTTTGGGATTGAGTACAATCAAAAGAATTTTTCTTATCATCATTTGGTGGCATTTCTTTCTCAAGCTGATAGACATCCTGAAATAATTTCTGCAACTCACATTTCGTATCAGCATGCACATCATCCTTAATGCCCAAAGTAGGCCAGGAGTTTTGATTATTAGCATAATTTTCATTTTTATTCCAGTACTCTTTTTTTTACATATGGGCATAATACAGCACTGTCCAAGGCATGATCTGCTATTTCCAATTTTATTAAAGATTCATTTATTTGCAAATCCAATTTCGCATCTCGATCAAACTCGCAGGTGAGCGTAAACTTTGCGTCGGTGGATGCATCATCATAATTTTCCATTTCAGCTTTACAGTAGGCTTCGGCTTCACCGATCTCCTGGTCTTCTTGTTTTATATGTACCATGAACGTGTTTTGACAGCTACTATTTTAATGGGACTAGGGACTGCCTTTTATACACTCTAAATTATTTCATTTCTACTATCTCCTTTTCATTGATTTCTGGTAATAAGCAATAAGCGAATAAGCGGCCTCAAATCCACTCACTCCGAGGGCATGGAGCAAAATTAGAGTTTGAGTTTAGTAGAAGTTTAAATTAGTGATGGGTTGTTATTTAACAGTCTGTTATTTTTTAACTGTTGACGAGCCGCAACAGTCACCACCTATTATGGTTATATACAAATAACAGGTACAGTGGAGGGGATGCTGTTGCGCTTTACACTAGAACTCGGAGTCGTATATGTTTCTGTTGTCGCATCTGTTTCTGTTGCACTGCAACTAGCTACGATGAATCAACTTCTGTTTTCATCCGCAACTGTTATAACAGGATGAATGGACATGAGACTGGGAATGGGGTATAGAGTATAGAGCGGACTTTACTTCATAACATAATACTGTTTTAATCCGCAACTGTTATAACAGGATGAATGGACATGAGACTGGGAATGGGGTATAGAGTATAGAGCGGACTTTACTTCATAACATACTACTTTATACTAGTGTGCTCACCTCACAGCTTTGGGAACGTAGGGTCGTCGGTACAATGAAACTGTTAAATTTTGACAGGTTGTTGATTCACAAAAACACACACATATATTTACAATTTATAAACAAACACAAAATATGAAAAATGTAAATAAAATCAATGATGTTTCTTTTTTCTTTGAGAAAAATTGTCTTACACTAAAAAAATACTTTTCTAACAAAACACTTTTAAAGTTCTGAGTTTTTGTTGATGAACATTATTTGACTGACTTTGGTCGACGAAAGTCTGTTACGGCGGTCACTTAAAATTTGTTCTGTTTTAGAAAAAAAGTCTTTCGCACGGAACAGACGTAGCGACAGTCCCGAACTTCTCCTTCACCATTTTACTTAAATGTGGATATTCATAAGAATGAATTTTTCACCATTTAAGTGGATCTCCATTTCTAGGCAAAAGCGGTTCGTTGTTTGCACAGTTTTTAAAAGCGTACTGATTAAGATGACCGGAGATTCACCGGCGGTGAACCGAGAATCGAAAATGTAACTAGGGATCCTTCTAACAAAAAATAAAAGCGTAATGTAATAAAGAACCATATGTGCAGAATAAAGGCAAATTTCTTTACCGAAATTTTATGAGAGGTGCAGCATGTTGGGGCTTCCGGTTTTGCGGAAACTCCATCAACATTCATTATACAAATGGAACACCTTTTATATTACCTCATTTTATTAATATTACAAGTCATGCTTGTAAAAAGTAAGCTAAGTTTCCTTCACTTCTGACATTTTAGGTCGCTAAAAAGTTCGTTCTTAATTCTTCAATATGTGAAAGGCTGAATATGTAGCAAGTGAAAATTATTTAAAATGAACTATATCACTGTAAAAATAAAATCAGGTCACCGCGTATATAAAAAAATAATCACAGTCGTTGACGTAAACTCACTCTTCATTAAATACCTCGATATGCAGATGGCATTTTTGTTTTAAGAAAAAACTGATATGTATACAAACGTACAGTTATCCTTTAACGTGAGTCCTTAGGTATTATATTATATTAGGTAGTTTCTTTGCTCATTCTTCTTTGCCTTATGTAACTAATAAATCAATATTCCTTTTTACTTTTCACTTTGGAAATCTAAGAAATGGGTCCGATTTTAAACATCTTTTTTTTATTACTACTGCAAAATAAAAAATCGCTGAAACTTAAAAAATCTCAGAAACAGTACCAATTTTAATAAAATTATAAAAATATTCCCTGTACCCGGTATGGATGTTAATTGCACTTGTTGATATTAAATCCATACGTAAACATTTAATATACTTTATTATTTCACTAACTGAATAAACTATATGATACATTTAACTAAGAAACAATCACAACAGTACATAACAGATAACTGACCGAGCGTGGAGAGACGTATCTTCACTGTGTCGGTTAGTAGCGAGGAGAGAGCGAGAGAGATCCCTGGTGTCTCTTATATAGTAGTTCTTGACAGCTTGCTGTCGAATAACGTAACGCAACGTTTTAGCTGTCAAGAGAAACATAGGGTAGTGTTGACTAAAACACTGCGGTCGGAACCACCGCCACATACTCCCCTCTCAGTGGCAACGCTATTAGTTCAAGTATCTTCGTGGAAATCGAACTCTACGTCCATGGCGTGTAGTTTGAACGGGAACGGGAACTTCACTGTCACTTTCAGTTTCACTGGGTGTTGGACTTTCACTGTCACTTTCAGTTTCACTAGGTGTTGGACTTTCACTGTCACTTTCAGTTTCATTAGGATGTCTCTGAGGGTGGAAAGTTGTCTGTTCGTTATCACAAAGAATGAATGCGGGTTTAAGACGGTCAACAGAAATTGTCTCTTCTCCGTGTGATTTCTTGATTTTGAAGACTTTGTCAGTTCGGGATAACACTTCAAAGGGGCCGTCATAAACTGGTTCGAGAGTTTTTCGCGGAATATCAATGCGAACAAAAACAAAAGGAGCTTCCATAAGCTTAGGATGGACAAATACCTTTTTTGCAGTATGGTGTTTAAAAGGTACTGGTCGAAGTTTCCTTATGTCTTCTTTCAGCTGAGATATAAGTGGTGGAACATCATGAGCTTGTGTGCTGTTGAAAAAGTCGGTGGGAAGTTTGATTGATTCTCCATAGACTATTTCAGCGGGTGTTGAGCGATATTCTGGAATTATGTACGATCTGAGTCCTAGTAACACAATTGGCAATTTAGCGACCCAGTTTTCGTCCATATGAGCTTTCAAGGCCTGTTTCAGAACTCTATGCCATCTCTCGATTACACCATTTGCTGCTGGGTGGTAAGCTGTGGTCTTGATGTGGTCTGCACCTAGTGTTTTAGTGAGGTGTGTGAAAAGGTGGCAATCGAATTGTTTACCTCTGTCTGTGGTGAT
The DNA here is from genome assembly GCA_964006375.1 of Tillus elongatus. Lineage (NCBI taxonomy): Eukaryota > Metazoa > Arthropoda > Insecta > Coleoptera > Cleridae > Tillus > Tillus elongatus. The sequence continues at coordinate 7,272,175 of OZ023262.1, read as the reverse complement.
GTATTGCGGAACACCGAAACGAGAGATCCAGCATGATAAAATAGTGTTCGCTACTGTTTCTGCTGTAATATCTGATAATGGAATTGCTTCGGGCCATCGAGAAAATCTGTCTATTATTATTAACAGATAGCGTTGACCTTGTGATGCTGGTAATGGTCCCACAATGTCAACATTTATATGCGAGAATCTTCTCATGGCTGGGGTGTATTGTCCAATGGCACTGGAAGTGTGTCTCCATATCTTGACTTTCTGGCAGGGAATGCAAGTTTTAGACCAAAGAGATACATCGCGTTTCAATTTGGGCCAACAAAATCTATCCTGGACCAGATCGACTGAAGCTGATATGCCTGGGTGAGATAAATTGTGGATAGAATCGAAAATCTTTCGACGAAATTTGAGCGGAATGAATGGGCGAAGTTTCTTTGAAGAAGAATCGCAAATAAGATTCATTCCGTTGTCAAGAGGCATGTTTTGAAATTTGTATGAGGAAGATTTAGACTGCAGAAGGTGTTTGAGTTCCTCACAAGATGACTGAGCTTGCGCAATTTCTTGGAGTGACACAGTGGAAGAAAGTGAAATTGTTTCAATGCGAGAACAATAGTCTGCGGGAATGTTTGTAGGACCTGGTATGTAGCGAATGTCTGTGGTAAATTGACCTAGGAAGTCTAAATGTCGTAGTTGCCTTGGAGATGCTTTATCGACGCGTTGTTCAAAAGCGTATGTCAAAGGTTTGTGGTCCGTATAAATGGTGAAATGGCGACCTTCTAGGGTATATCTAAAGTATTTAACTGCCTGATAAGCAGCTAGAAGTTCGCGATCGTAGGTGCTGTAAGATTTTTGGGCTGAAGTAAGCTTTTTAGAGTAGAAACCTAGGGGTTCTAGTGTTTGATCACGTAATTGTTGGAGGGAAGCGCCTACGGCATAATCAGAAGCATCGACATGGAGAATCAGTGGTAGCGAAGAAGACGGATGAGCTATTAGTGTAGCGTTTTTTAGTGCCTCTTTCAAACGTTCGAATGCTTCTCGAGTCTGAGGAGTCCACTCGATTTTACGTTTGTCGCGTTTTTTGGGATTCTGGCAGAGGTCGAATAGTGGTTGCTGAATTTCCGCAGCACGTGGAAGAGAACGACGGTAGAAATTTATGAGACCTAGAAATCTTCTGAGTTTTTCAATGGTATCGGGAAGAGGTAGGTCGGTAATAGCTTTGATGCGTTCAGGAAGTGGAAATAATCCAGATTTATTTACACGAAAACCTAAAAATGAAATTTCGGCCACTCCGAATTCACATTTAGATGAATTGATACGGATGCCGTTGTCTTGAAGTGTCTGAAAAAGTTTTGCTAGATGCTCTTGATGTTCTTTTTCAGAGGCTGATGCAACGAGAATATCGTCAAGATAGGAGTAGGCAAAGTCAAGATGTCTTAAAATTGAATGTAAATATCTTTGAAATGTTTGTGCTGAATTACGAAGGCCAAATGGGGTTTTAACAAATTCGAATAACCCAAATGGAGTTATGACTGCTGTTTTGGGAATATCTTGAGGTGCTACTGGGATGTGATGGAAAGCGCGAATGATATCTAATTTTGAAAAAATACGTTTGCCTTCTAACTGGGCATTAAAATCCTGCAAATTTGGAATGGGATATTTGTCTGGGATTGTTTTAGCGTTTAGTGCTCGGTAATCCCCACATGGTCTCCATGAGCCATCCTTTTTTTGCACCATGTGGAGGGGGCTTGACCATGGACTTTTTGAGGGTCTACAAATTCCCAAGTCCATCATGTGCTGGAATTCTAGCTTTGCTTGAGCTAGCTTTTCCGGGGGCAATCTTCTAGCTTTTGCAGTGACAGGTGGTCCTTCCGTACTTATAGTATGGAAGAACTCAACCTCTGGAAGGTTGCTAGAAGTAGTTTCCTTAAACAGGTCAGGAAATTGTTGTAGCAATTTGAAGTACTGGTGTGTCGGGTCTACGAGATGAATTTTAGAATTAAATCCTGGTGGTGGGTTAGCACCGGTCTTAGAGAGGTTTGTCTTTGTATCGATTAAACGTCTATGTTTCATATCTACAAGTAAAGCAAACTCTGCTAGAATATCAGCGCCTATAATTGGTTGCTTGATATCGGCAAGTGTGAAGGGCCAGCAGAACCTACGGCGTAAACCTAGATCCAAATCTAATAGTTGTTCGCCATAGGTATGAATAGGGGTCCCGTTTGCAGCATACAAGGTACGTTTCGATTGAAATTTCCGTTGGTCGTGAGTGGGTGGAATAACTGAAATATCCGCTCCAGAGTCGATTAGAAATTTCATATTGGAGCGTCTATCAAAAATAAAAAGGCGGCGTGTTAGGTGGCTCTCGTCTCCTGCCGCGTGGAGGGAGTGCCTTATTAGTTTTCCGACACATGTTTTGCTTTGAAATTGCAAGGTTGGATGCAACGTTTGGCCTTGTTGCCAAATCGTTCATGATACCAACACGTGGAGGTTGAGGAATTTGCGGTTATGGAGTTTCGAGAAAGCTTGGGTCTTTCTCGGGAGGTAGATCGGGAACGCGTTCGCAATTCGTTGACTGATGCTGTTAGCTTCTCTAATTGCGCTTCTAATTTGGCTAGCTTGTCGGGCTCGCGTGACTGAATTTCAGCCACGTTGTATTTATCTCTGGAAAATTCCACGATTTTGTCTGCTGTAACCGACAAATTTTCTAGAGAATCGTTGCTTAAAGCCAAAATTGAACGAACGTTGACTGGTAAACGTTGTAGAAATAAAATTTTAAGGAAATTTTCTCCAATCTGACTACCGGCTAAAAACTTCATTTCGCGTAAAAGTTGCGATGGTTTTCTGTCGCCTAATTCTAATTCTGTTAAAAGTTTATTTAGTTTGCGACTATCGGACTCTTCAAATTCTAATAAAAGACGTTTCATTAGATCTGAATAGGGGGTTGATGATAATGGTTGGGTTAAAAAATCTGAAATTGACTCTGCGACATCAGGATCGAGTATAGCGAGTACATGACTGAATTTTGTCTTTTCAGAACTGATCTGCGATATATCAAACTGGGCGTCAACCTGCATTTGCCAGATTTTCACGTTACGTCTCCATATAGGAGGTAATTTTATTGCAACCCTTGCCATGATATTGCTGCTTGAAGAATCTTCGGCCATTGTGAAAAAAATCAGATAATTTTTAAATTAGAAAAGACTGACCTGTTTAGATATTAGTTTTCTGTAGGCATGAGCACGTGCGTGGAAGTTAGGCGACGTCGGCTGGAACATCAGGCTGGGCATCTTCGGCTTGCGGCACGGGGTCACCAATATGGATGTTAATTGCACTTGTTGATATTAAATCCATACGTAAACATTTAATATACTTTATTATTTCACTAACTGAATAAACTATACATTTAACTATAAAACAATCACAGACAGCACATAACAGATAACTGACCGAGCGTGGAGAGACGTATCTTCACTGTGTCGGTTAGTAGCGAGGAGAGAGCGAGAGAGATCCCTGGTGTCTCTTATATAGTAGTTCTTGACAGCTTGCTGTCGAATAACGTAACGCAACGTTTTAGCTGTCAAGAGAAACATAGGGTAGTGTTGATTAAAACACTGCGGTCGGAACCACCGCCACACCCGGTATAGTTAAAACCAGACACACTTCGCCCTATAGGTAGAGAGAAAAAAATTAGTTTTAATTTACAAAAAAAATTATATATTTTATTTTTTGCTTACAATAATTCATGTATTTCATATAACTCTCATTTTCAGGGAAAAGACGGCAATAAAGGTTTTCAAGCTCAATGCTTAAGTAATACTTAATTAGTAAAGAAAATTCGAAAGAAATTCTGCGTTGTTGAATTTTTTACCAAATTATTATTAGTAATGAATACCCACAAAAAAAACCCTCCATCATTTTTTTAATGAAAAATTTATTAATTGTTTTAAACATAATACAAGAATATTTTTTATTTTAAACATTACCCAACTACACCACCGGACGGGTTCAGCTACTGTTACTACGTCTACGTGGAATTCTTAATAATTCATAGTTCATACTGTTAATTGCAACCTGTTATATTTAACCGTTATTTCTAAATAACAGTAACAGGTGCGACCTGTTAAAGAAATATAACAGTTTTTCCCATCACTAAGTAGAAGTTTAAAGTAGAGATTGTAGTTTGATGCTTGATGACAGATGACAGCGACAGCGACAGCAGACAGCATTCGAAATTCGAAATGATTTGTGAATTTTAATTTTAGACCAAGATCCAATGACATATAGAGCTGTCTAGAACACGTGATTTAAATACCACCAATATGACCGCTGGTAGGCACACAAACAAACTCGTGTTACGTTGATGGTAACTTTTGAAATTGTGCTGTGCGCGTGTTTAAAATGACTTGTGTTGACAAGAGTGAATATCTATTATCACTGGAAAATGAAAATGAAGACGTTGCTAGAAGATATCGAGAGAAAATTCGTATTATTGAAGGAAATGATCCCTATACTCTGACGACGGGTCCAATGCCTCCTTGTGAAGAACTATATAGTTTCCCACCAGTTGATGCTTTCGATACCGTTAACTTTTTAGTGCTTACCCACAGTTTTTACACTAATCGACGAATGAAAGCCCATAAAAGTCTGTTTGCTTACAAATATTTTGAATCAGGGTTTGTTCATAATTGCCAGACTAGAAAAAATCGGAGCTCATGTTGAAATTGTTGCACAGGTAAATATAAATTTACTTTGTTTAAAATCATCATTGCAATCAAGTGTTTCTTGTTTGTGGTGCTCTAGAATTGGCTAGATATATTATGCAAGCTCGTAAGCCACATTTCGCACTTACTCTAGTAATAAATGTAATATTTATTTTTATGTTCATACCTATTTGAAAAATATACATATATACCTGAATTCTTTTGTGCTCAAAAATAATTTTCTTGCATATTTGGTAATAAAAACCTCTTCAGCCACTCAAAAGCCCTGGTTCTCTAAACCCTATGATAAGGCCAGACTTGAAAAGGTCAAAGCTCACAAAACGCTTCTACACAATCCCAGTCAAGAAAATCGTCAAGCATTTAACGACGCAAGAAACCGCTATGTCTGCATTCTTTCTGAGGCAAAAAACTCGTTTAATAACCACATCAAAAACAAAGTCCTCTTAAGCACCAACTGCGGCAAACCCTTCTGGACTCTTGCTAAATCTATTGGGAATAATTTCTGCAAAAGCACGTTCCCACCTCTTGTCTCAGGGGATGAAATTGTTTCTACCGCTCTGGGCAAGGCTGAACTTTTTGCTTCGTTGTTCGCCGACAATTCTACTCTCAACCCACCTCCAAATGTTCAACCACCAACAGTCCCCAATGTCGCGCATAAAATGACGGATATCATTTTCAAAACTAAAAAGGTACAAAGGATGCTCTCTTCTCTTAATACCAGGAAAGCCTCTGGCCTTGACGAGATTCCAGCAATTGTTCTCAAAAAATGCGCACCAGAGCTTGCTCCTGTCCTGACTCGTCTGTTTCAGATATCTTATAATAAAGGCATATTCCCTAGTAACTGGAAAACTGCTCGAGTACAACCCATCCCCAAGAAAGGATCCAAAGCGCTTCCCAGCAACTAAATGCCCATTTCTCTCCTTTCAGTCGTCTCTAAAGTAATGGAAAAGAACCGAATTACTAAAATTTTTTGAAAAACACAGTCTAATCCACGACAGGCAGTATGGATTCCGTCAGCGCAGATCGACTGCCGACCTCCTTTCCTTTGTCACCCATTCTTGGAACAAGTCTATGGAACAACACGGTGAATCCCAGATTGTTGCTCTAGACATATCCAAAGCATTCGACCAGGTCTGGCACGCAGCGCTGCTTAATAAACTTCCGGCCTATGGCCTACCACCAAAACTCTGTATGTGGACAGCAAATTTCCTCTCCAACAGGAGCATATCTGCTGTTGTGGATGGCCATTCCTCTAAACTGTATCCAATTAATGCAGGAGTTCCTCAAGCTTCAGCTTTAGCCCCTACTTTGTTTCTTCTCCACATCAATGACCTCCTCTCGAACACATCTAACCCAGTTCACAGCTACGCGGACGACAGCCCCCTCCATTCAAATATACAATATTCTAAGCCTGTCTCTTTAGCCCAATTATATGAGGATCGCAGACTCATGGAGGGTTCTGTCTCCGTGGATCTCCAAAAAATATTAGACTGGGGAAGTAGAAATCTTGTACAATTCAACCCCACCAAAACTAAGTCTTGCTTTCTTTCTCACAAGAGATACACCAGCACTAGACCCATCACAATAAACAACCAAATTATTCAAAGTAATGAATCCCTTTCACTTGTTGGCATTTCTGTGGATCGAAATCTCAATGTGCACCAACATGTCACATCAATTGCAGAAGCGGCTGCTAAGAAATTAGGTTTCCTCTTCCGGGCTCGCAAATACTTTTCACCAGCTAATCTCTATACCTTATATACTTCACAAATAAGGCCAAACCTCGATTACTGCTCCCACATCTGGGGTGCCGCTGCCGCTTCTACACTCGCTATCCTGGACTCCATTCAAAATAGAGCTATACGTCTCATCGGTGACCCTACCCTCACCCAAAGGCTGCCTTCCCTTGCCCACCGACGTGCCGTGACCTCTCTCTCTCTCTCTCTCTCTCTCTCTCTCTCTCTCTCTCTCTTTTATAGATATCTGCACGGGCACTGCTCAGAGGAGCTTTCCTCCATAGTTCCTCCAACTGCTGCCCCCAACAGATCTACCAGGGGAACAGAGCGAATGCACCCTTTTACTGTCCAGGTCACCAGACATAGAACATCTTGTTATGCCCGCTCTTTTGTCCCGAGGACTTCCAAGTTGTGGAATTCCTTGCCGGCACATGTCTTTCCTTCTCCCCCGAACCTCCAAACCTTCAAGTCCAGAATTAACAAGTTGTCACTCTTCTCCTTGTCGACACCCACGGTACAATAGTATTTAGGCTGTAAGCCCTCGTGGTGTGTTGTTGAAATTTAAAAAAAAAACTTGATTTGCAAATGTGGCTTGATTAAAATTTACTGACTTACTTTTTTTATATTGCTTTAAGAGGTGAAGTTGATTAGCACTAATACATGACTTATACAGGCATAAAATAAAAATCTGGAGGTTTTACCATTTTTTAATATACATAAATATATAATATAATACTAAATAACAAAATATAAATCTGTGAACAAACAATACAGCAAATATTTATTTTAAACTATATTATTCTGTCATTCAATTTATCACTTTCGTGTTTTAATCGCTTGAGATAACAGAAGGACAGATGTTAATTAGTGCACAACGTACTATGACAATTTTATCCATCTTCGCCAGTGGTTAATTGTGAAATTGGCATATGATCTGATAAAATTCGAAACTTTTGACGGATACATCCAATAATTCTTTCTACATGAATCCGTACAATTTTGCTAGGAATCTAGTGGATTCTATCTCGATTGGATGTAGCTGTTTCTTGCCCTTGGTAAATGCTGGAATTTGCAATTCTGCATTCAGCAATCTCAAATGATCACTTATTAAAAATCTCCGGTCAGTAAGTACTAAATTGTAGTACACTCGGTATTCTGAAAAAGTTGACTCTATCCCGATTACCACGACTTCCGCATTTCATAACACAACACATTGTAGGCGTATTTTTTATGTTAAAAAAATAGTACTTTATTTGATAACACACTACTGTCTACTATATTTATATTTACACAAATTTTTAAACTAATGGGAACATTTATAAACAATTTACAAACCAGACTCTTTAAAAAACACGAGAACGTCATACAAAGCTATTCAAAACCATAGAGTAGTTCCAAATGTGTGCCTACCAGCAGCCAAAGCAGAATTGTGATGACAGCATCTCGGACAGCTCAATTGAGATCTTAACGTCATTGCCAAGATCAATAAAACTAATAGCGTCTTCGATTCGCCGCTCGAAAATCTTTCAGCGACCGAACTGAGATCGTGCAGTGACGTCATGACTACATTAAAAGTCGATCTTCCTCAATGCTGGTGGGATGCTGGTGCATATATCAACTCAACACAAGAAATTGTATTTATTATAGCAAATTGTATTTAGTACCAAATTATTGCTTGTCATTTGCAATGATCTTATAACATAAGTTGGTGCGCCGTAGAGAGAGATATTTGACTCCAACATATAAGTGAGGGGTCGAAGAGTCGGGGGCCAAAGGATTACAAGGGGCAAGCTGAGGAAGTGGAAAGAACAACATGAGCTTTCGATGAAGCTTTCCCCAAGACCGTCATGCGCTCTATCATCTTGGGTCCTACTAAATAGTCTGTTGGGGAATGCGACCAATAATATTGATGTGCTTTGCTTGTGAGAATTCCTGTGGATTTTTGTTGTTGTGTTGTGTGATGCTTCGCTTGCCTTGCTCACACATCATTTTCAGCAAATCGTGGCTTTTATGTATTTTGGGCCAAGCGGAAGACCAGGGAATGGTATACCATTTATCTGAACTTCGCCCTTAGTTGCACAGGTTAATCATAGCATTAATTCATATTTTTAGTTTGTGACGGCCACTTGGGGTGGCCGGGGGTTAATACTAGTTTTCCCTAACCTGGGGAATTTCGGGATGACTTCCGGGACACGGCTTTACTACGGGATCATGCTCGGACGCCAGCGTCTATGGAGTTAGTCTTCAGAGAGTAGACGCGCTCTCTCGGGATGCTCCCCCTCTCCCAAGTCACTGTCAACGGATACACTAGCCCAGGGTAGTTTCTAGTGGAGACAGGGTCCTCCTAAGTCAAGACAAAGTCCTCCGGGACTTCTGGTTATGGTCTTTATTAAAGAGCTGGAGTTAAATTGTATTTGGGTGGATATTCTGGGGAGAATAAATGAAATATCGAGTAAATTAAAATAAAATTCTATTCGCTTATTATATACACAAGGAGATAACGGGGTAATGTTACCAGGAAGCCTAGCAATTATGAGCGGCCAGATGTGGTTATTTGGCTTTAAATTATGGTTACGCGCGGATTGCACAGGGACGGTAAAACGGCAACGTTTAAGCGGTGCAGGGTGGTAGCAGCATAGTGATTAATAGCGGGTGTTCCCAAGCGGACATGCAACTTACAGGGTGCGTCGAACACCACATCAGGCTAAGCTAGCTGCGTTCTAATTTGTATGGCCCCAGCAAGTATTATCTACGGCCCATCATTCACACGTTCTCACTCGCACGCTCGGGAACCTTGTTCGGTGCGGAAGAAGCCCACCCCCGTTCCCGGATTTACGCACCTCATGAACGGGGCCGCGGACGGCCCGGAGCGCCAGTCGCCGCCTAGCTGTTTTCAATCCGGACCAGCGCAGTCGCTGCTATCCGAATCTACCACAGCCAATGCAGCCCCCAACCACCAGAGCAGCCGGCCAACGGAGACAGGAGAAGAACGGTCCCACCCTCGAGAGGACGGGAAGCACTCGTATACCGCCGATGCGGTCCACCCGGGCCGGACCGGGAGGCGGAAGACCACCGGGCTGCCTCAATCCAAGCCAGCGCAATCGCTGCGCGTGGACCGATTACAGACCAGGTATATCCCTACTCCGACTCCCTTATTCGGGATACAGAGGGCGGCTTCCCGGAGGGTCGTTTTTGACTGGAACGGAGAGTGCAGTCACTCCAACCGTCCCGATACACTATTCCTCCGCTCGGCCGCTTACCTTGTGATCCCGGGAGAATCGGAGCCTCGGGACCGTGGCCCCCAACCACCCAGGCGAAGCACGCGAGCACCGCCAGCGGCGCCCCTGGTGATGATGGCGGACAGCGGCTTTCAGCAGACCGCGTCACACCGCCCGAAGGCACCCAGCGCCGTGACAGAGCGTTCAACGATTCTACCACGGGCTCGCTAAATAATATTAGACTGTCACGTACCTGGGGATTTCCTCGGTGGCGACGCCCACACAGCAAAACTCTCCGGCGGTGTCCTGCACTGGCAGCCTCGCTCTCTGCTTCTTCGGTAACCGGTTCTTCAACTCTGCTTACTCTACCACGGCACTTCTTCACTATCGACGTACTTGCTTGCTCACGGCGACACTCGTACTACCGACTCTGTCGCGGTTTCCGACCTCACCGCTATTCCTAGTCCTGCGCTCTCTGCGCCTTTCCGGCCTTCAGCGACTCCCGATGCATTCTCCTCGCGACAGCAACCTCTGCTGCTTAACGTGTCGGGCTCCGCGTATTATTTCGTCGGAGCGTACGCGAATATTTCCACCGTTGCAATTGGTAATTGTAGTTTATTACACGGCTGGAATTATTGTTGCTGCATTTATTATTGCGGTTTATTATTGAGCTAGATAGTCCCTTCAAGATTAGTTACCTCGTGACAAGTTTTAATTAATTTATTTTATATATTTCTGGGAATAAAATGTTGTCTTTTTCTTTCCCTGTGTTAATAAAGACTATTTTATTATTATTATTATTTATTTGATTTGAAACAAATTCCTAAAAATAGCAAAGGGGCAACATTTCAGTAGTGGAAATGATGGTTGTTTGTCAGAATTTGAGCAGAGGATAGAGTAGTGGATACTTATTTACATGCAATTAATGGATTTATTCGACTATCTAAACAGAAGAACAGATGAAGAGGTGAACAGGTTTACGGAACATGTTCTCGTGTAAGAATCGAACTGTTCAAACTCGTTCAGCAATTTTACCTGTTCTTTAACATCTCTAGTTCAATGGTCATAATTCAAAATCATTGTGCATTGACATCAAACTTTACACGAAAAACAATGAAAGAAAGTTTCCTTGTCTACGCTTGTGACGCCGTCGGTAACAGCAAACTAAGAACAAACCGCTTACTTTTAACTATGTAAGCCGCACATCTGCCACCAAGCCTTTACGAAAAGTAACCGAGTAGATATCTACCATTTACCGAATGGTACACAGCTGGCTTTATGGTAAATGGATCCGGTGCAGTAATTTTCGAACGCTTTTAAATGCGCGGTAACTAAATGACAAACGCCAAACTGTCAAAGGTTCGTCTTTGTTGTTTGATGATATTTTGGCTTTGAACTTTGAAACTTTAGACAATTTGTATAGAGAATTAAGTAAGGCTAGATGCATTCTCGCAACAATTAGAACCGTAGACCGGTTTCGCTCTCATTACAGCTCTTCAGTAGGGCATACTAATTGTAGCAAAAATGCACCTATAAAGTAATACGGCAATAGTAGCCAGCCTTTCAACACTAGGTGAGTGGTGGACATGCCGCCACCTAGTAGTATGTTGTCACGCCAGCTCCAAATAACACAAAGTGTTAAAAAAATAGAGACTGTATACAACTAACTAACAATATAGAAAATTGTCAGCCCTGGCCCATTTCTACCCCAATATAGGGACAAAGTATGTAAGGCTAGATGCATTCTCGCAACAATTAGAACCGTAGACCGGTTTAGCTCTCATTAGAGCTCTTCAGTACGGCATACTAATTGTAGCAATTAAGTTTGTTCTCTATATAACTCAATTTACCGACTGTTTGGTTCGGTACAAGATCTATAAGTTTTATAGATCTTGGGTTCGGTACACAAATCCTGCACCAGGTTGATGCACCGGGTAGATACAGTATACATATATTCGAACGATGGACAGCGTAACCAATTAGATTTTTGAACGCTTGCGGTGTAACCGATATCTAATACTATATAATGACAATACCGGACACTTCTATGCTTTAGCATTGGTGATATTTGTGACAAGCACACTAGCGCCACCACGCGTGAAGTACTGACAACTGACCGGGTAATTTAAATTGTATATTTATACCTGCATGTTCTTAATTTAGACAATTGGTTTATTATAGATGAATATAAAAACTTGTACATGACAAAACAGTGAAAAGTTTCTGATTATATAGTAATAAATAGAATTTGTATCAATAATCAGCTTGAAACCTAAATGAATTTAGCATGAATAATTCTGCACATTTCTCTTACCCATAATCTTATTTCATCATAATTTAAAATACTACCTTGAAACCGTCGTTAAACTACTATTTCAAGGGTAGGTATAGGAATATACTGGAAGCTGTTTCTGAGGATATTAAGTTACAGTCTGTACTTACCTATAAATAATTGTTCTAGGTATAAATGGTAGCACAGTACTCAATTTGCTATATCTCTACATGAAAACTGTCTTATTAATCTAATATTTTAAAATATGTAACCGATATACTTAGTACATAATTAAGAAATTGTGCAGATGAAAGGTGAGACTAACTCTTACTTCCGTGAATAAATCTATTATAGGGCTGAATCTGTTATTTCTACTTGTCTCTTTAAAAACTTGTCTTGGGAAGATAATTAAAAGCCTTTACCAAGTAAAATTATTTTAAATGTGACAATTTATGCCATACTGAAATAAAAAAGGACACATAAGAATATAGAAAAACAGTTTTCGTATATCATTTATTATTAATGCAAAACTTTTTTTGCCTTCATATTTCTTTTTGATGCGTTGGAAGACAAGTTATGATTGAAACCTTTCAACCATCCGTTTACGAAGTTTATCTATAAATAGGTACATGATGGTAAATATTACACAATAAATTATCTTCTGCGAACTGTACATATTGGCATAAAAGTGATCCTGAATTTGTCTTCTGCTTCAAATCATATTCACGTTTCGCCATCCTTTGGAAACCTATGAAATGTCTTTGATAGATTTAGCAGGTTGTAATTCGAACAATTATAGATTGCACACACCCAACGACTAACATTCATTGTAGAAACACAGCTCAAACTTAATTATACACAGTTAAACACTAGTAATTGCTAGTGTTACACGTTCTCGAACGACGTAACATCAGTACTATCCGCTAGGGGCGCTGATATTCTTGAAACACGAAATTAGGTGGAGTGTCCTGTATTGTCATTATAAAGTATTTGCCGATATCAAAGAGGTTGTATAAGTATATACAACCTCTTTGGCCGATATCTACCCTTTTACTTTTCGTAAACGCCTACCTTTGTTTACCGTCAGCGCATCTGTCATGTGTCATCTGTCTTGCTTTTTCCTATAGCTGTTCGACTTTTAGCAAAGTTGTTAGTGTTAGAACTATAAAATTTGAAAACTAAAAACAAAAGCTATATGCTATAAAGGATAAAGAAATAAAGCCGTTCTGTTCTTACATGTACCCGTAGGTTGTGTGCAGGTTTTAGAGGTACTTAATACACATTTTAGAATTTTATTAAGAGCCCCTGTAAAGAAGTTAAACATGAATGCCAGTAGCGATTTGAAATTGAAGTTAGAATGCAAGGAAGAAGTGAAAACAGAGGAAGATTACAACATAGAAATAAGAGAACATGATTTGACTGCACTCGTGAATTTTAAAAAGGAATATTGTAGTGATAGCGACAGTTCTGCAAATAATGATTGCAAAACGAGTTTAAATACAGAGGTGTGCCAACAGTTGGACAGTAAGTGTGATGTAAATGAGTACTGTAATTTACAGGAGACAGACTTCTCAAGACAGGTTGTTACCAAACCCAGAAGTAGTAAGAAGATACGTTTTAAATGTGGCTTGTGTGATTACACTAGTGTATGGAGGGGACATATGTCAAGACACTTTCTCTGCAAACATAGAAGTATTGAAGAGAGACCTTTTAAATGCGAGTTGTGTGATTATGCTAGTGTATGTAAAGGAAATCTGTCAAAACACATCATCTCCAAACACAAAAGTATTGAAGAGAGGCCTTTTAAATGTAAGCTGTGTGATTACGCTAGTGGGTGGAAAGAGCTACTGTCACAACACATCCTGTCCAAACACGGAAGTATTGAAGAGAGACCTTTTAAATGTGAGTTGTGTGATTACGCTAGTCTACATAAAGGATATCTGTCAAAACACATCATGTCCAAACACAGAAGTTTTGAAGAGAGACCTTTTAAATGTGAGTTGTGTGATTACGCTAGTGTACATAAAGGATATCTATCGAAACACATCATCTCCAAACACAGAAGTATTGAAGAGAGACCGTTTAAATGTGATTTCTGTGATTACACTAGTGTACATAAAGGAAGTCTGTCAACACACATTATCTCCAAACATAGAAGTACTGAAGAAAAACCTTTTAAATGCGAGTTGTGTGATTACACTACTGGAAGGAAAGGTCTTCTGTCAAAACACATCATCTTCAAACACAGAAGTATTGAAGAGAGACCTTTTAAATGTGAGTTGTGTGATTACAGTAGTGTACATAAAGGAAGTCTGTCAACACACATAATCTCCAAGCACACGAGCATTGAGGAGAGACCTTTTAAATGTGATTTGTGTGATTACACTACTGGAAGGAAATGTCTTCTGTCAAGACACATCATCTCCAAACATAAAAGTATTTAAAATTAATGTTTTAAGATTTTTCATTGTCATTACACCCTAAAGGCCATGACTTTGTCTCCGTAAGTACTTTTCATTTGTTGCACTTTATCAATTGGGTCACATCCATATGCTGGAGAATATGGTATTTCTTAAGAGTGGCATTTAGCTATCACGGGGACGGTGCACTTAACCGCAACCGGAATGTAACAAAACGGCGCACACCACAAGAAAGAGTATGTACCGTAGATTAATAATCGTGAAAAAAAAAATTACGGAAAAACTATAAATAATCGAATAATTGAGAAATGAAGTTAAAAAAAAACATGCACCATTTTCACATTTCGAACTGTCAATTTTCAGCAGCGTTGCCACATTGAATATCTAACTCCAAGAGTGTTTTGCCACTGTAATAAAATAAGTCTAGGTAATCCTGTGTTGTAGACACCTCACTAGTAAACAAACAATTCGGGTGGAATCCGAACGCAGAAGTGGACGCTGGACGATGTGCACCGTTGCCAGATGATTATTACCAAGGCTCATTTCAAATATAGAAGGAAATCAAGGGGTGAACAAATGTTTTTATAATGTAAATAAATTATAATATGGCGTCATCTACATAACCCGATATTTGACATATTTTGCGGAAAGCAGTAGGAAAACGGAAATGTAAAAAGTTAATTTTCAGCCATGGTGGTCCAGGGGAAAAAACGTGGGCCTCTGAACCCAAGGGTACTGGGTTCAATCCCAGATGTCCCCTCTCCTTCCTTTTTAAGTACATCAGTAACATCAACAGAGGTTGTGCCATTCTGATTGAGCAAGGTAATCAGCACGTTCCGCCCTTCCCAGGGGGCGTAAAGCCGTCGGTCCCGTACACATGCGATGTTGGGCACGTTAAAGACCCAAATTTCCCGGACAGTGGGGTAAATTAATCACTTTAGTAAAGTCAATAAAGCAATGTCCGTTGCGAATTGCCGATGATAAATACAACTGTGTATGCTAATAACAGACGGTCACCAGTATTTTATTTTGAAAAGCCGCAATGTTTCATGGTAATGAAGCAATTTCTACTGACAACTGTCGATGATAAACATAACCGAGAAAATGGCTCAAAATGGGCTTCCCTTCGGACTGTTTGTTTATATTTTAGTTTGCTTTAAATTGCTTCATTACCATGAAACATTGCGACTTTTCAAAATAATATATTGGATACCGATTGCAATTAGCATATACAGTTGTATTTATCATCGGCAAATCGCAACGGAAATTGCTTCATTCGCTTTTCACACTCATTTAAGGTCGGAAACTAAAATATAAGTAACACTTCGGAGGATAGCCCATTTTGAGCCTTTTTCTCGGTTATGTTTATCATCGACAGTTGTCAGTATAAATTACTTCATTACCATGAAACATTGCGACTTTTCAAAATAATATATTGGATACCGTTTGCTATTAGCATATACAGTTCTATTTATCATCGGCAATTCGCAACGGAAATCGCTTCATTCACTTTTTACACTCATTTAAGGTCGGAAACTAAAATAAAAACAAACAGTTAGAAGGGAAGCCCATTTTGAGCCATTTTCTCGGTTATGTTTATCATCGACAGTTGTCAGTAGAAATTGCTTCATTACCATGAAACATCTCGACTTGAAAAAAAAATATACTGGATACCATTTGCTATTAGCATATACAATTGTATTTATCATCAGCAATTCGCAACGGAAATTGCTTTATTGACTTAACTAAAATGATTCATTCACCTCACTGTCCGGGAAATTTGGGTCTTTAACGTACCCAACGTCACATGGGCGCGGGACCGACGGCTTTACGCCCCCTGGCAATCAGAATGGCACAACCTCTGTTGATGTTACTGATTTACTTAAAAAGGAAGGCGAGGGGAAATCTGGGCTTGAACTCAGTACCCTTGGGTCCAGAGGCCCACGTTTTTTCCCCTGGACCACCATGGCTGAAAATTAACTTTTTACATTTCCATTTTCCTACTGCTTTCCGCAAAATATGTCAAATATCGATTTATGTAGATGACGCTATATTATAATTTATCATAAAAACATTTGTTCACCCCTTGATTTTCTTCTATATTTAAAATGATCCTTGGTAATACTCATCTGGCAACAGTGCACATCGTCCAGCGTCAACTTCTGCTCTCCGATTCCACCCGAATTGTTTGTTTACTAATGAGGTGTCTACAATACAGGATTACCTAGGTCTAAAATGCTTTTTACACACAATCCTGCCGACCTGACCTGGACCTAACAACACCGCCTATCTGCAATTTAATCCCAAAAGTGTTTTGCCGCTTTAACGAAATAAAAGATCTAATATGCTTTTTACACAAACTCCTGCCGACCTGACCTTCCGGACCTTACAACACCGCCAGTCTGCATGAAATATATCAACGAAAGAACAGTCATAACCTCAGGTGCAAAAATATACGTTTTTGTTGCAAATCGGAACGTTTTAATTGCGTTTATCATTGAAAGGTTATTAAAAAACGAAATATACCACATTGTTTTACTTTATTAAGGTATGTACAAGTGTTTTTAGGCCATATTCTATTATAATCACATTAATATGTAGTTGCGGTTAAGTGCACCGTTCCCAGGTATCACTTTAGCATAGGCAAGTGCAGCCTCCTTAAATTGTAATTATCTCAAGAAATAGTAGGTGTACGGGAACAATTTAAAAAGTTGCATAATCTAGACAAAGCACAAATGGCGATGAATGTTTGCAAATGTCAAAAAATGTTTTGTATTATTAGATATAATTATTTGAAAATCACTTAAATATTTCATTGATTTGGATGAGGTTATATATGCGAACATGTGTGAAAAAAAGATGACTGACTATTAATGACCTGTAGGAACATGTAGAGATTTGATTTAAATAAAATATAAATATGTAACTACTAGTTTTTTTTAATTACTTTGTTATTAAATGTGCCATATTAGGTTTGCCAAGACTGCCTCATGCAAATTTAGTCAAAGTTTAACTGTTAATTTCACTGTGCTGTGGGGTGGCAACTTTTGCAATTGTATACATCGGACACAAATCATTGACCTGCATTTAATATATTGGAAATAAGCAGTGTTGTCAGAATTATAAAAGCTTCAACCAGGGCCACCTTGACCATAGACAGGATAGGCTATATATATATATATATATATATATATATATATATATATATATATATATATATATATATATATATATATATATATATATATATATATATATATATATATATACTTAAGAAGGGAATAATTATTCCTTTATATAAGAAAGGTGATGCCACAAATGTCGTTAATTACAGGCCAATAACATTGCTTTCAAGTCTGTCAAAAATTTTTGAGAAGATGATAAAAAAGAGATTAGTCCATTTTTTTGAGATGCAAAGTGTGCTATCTGACTTTTAATTTGGTTTTCGAAAAGGTAGATCGGCACAGGATGCGGCGGCCAGCTTGGTTCGTAACATATACAAGGCATTAGATGAGAAAAGAGTGGCTCTATGCATTTTTGTCGATCTCTCAAAAGCCTTTGATACTGTAGATCGTACAGAACTTATTCAAAAGTTAGAAGCATATGGGATAAGAGGGCAGGCAGGGGCCTTAATCCAGTCATATTTGACTAACAGACGACAGTGTGTCAGGGTGGATGATGAGATCAGTGAAGAGAGAATGATAAACTCTGGGGTTCCACAAGGATCAGTTTTGGGACCGATATTATTTACCATATATATTAACGATTTATTAACGCAAGAGTCACAAGGTAAACTAGTCAGTTATGCTGACGACACAGCAATATTTTATAGCGCAGAAACCTGGGATATACTGAAACATAAAGCTGAAACAGATTTTAAGACGATAAAAAATTGGTTCTCTGACAACCTACTTACCTTAAATCCTGATAAGACGGTGTACCTTCCCTTCACATCTTACCAAAAATATATACCCACTTTCAAGTCTCTTACAGTGGGAGAATTAGAGATACAATCGCAAAATTGTGTTACATACCTTGGTATTATTATCGACAGTCATCTTAGGTGGAACCACCACATGGAGCATCTCGTTAAACGGTTGCGCTCATTTATTACTAAATTCAAACACTTAAGTGGAATTCTTAGTCTAAGTTGTTTGCGAACATTGTATTTTTCATTGATCCAAAGTCAACTTATGTATAGTATATTAAGCTGGGGCGGAGTCGATCCTGTGTATTTAGGGAGGCTGAGTGTTATTCAGAAATGGATTCTTAAAGTTTTGTATCGCAAAGATAGATTGTATCCCAGTGATCAACTTTTTGATGAGTTGGGGATTCTAGATTTGCGGCAACTGTATGCTAGGTCTGTGTTGTTGTGGTTTTTTGGTAACAAACATACTTATCTGCGGGTTGAACACGGATATAACATGAGAGTGCAGATGTGTGAGGTTGACAGAATCCATAAAACCATAGGCAAAAAATATTATAGATACTATGGACCAAAACTATATAACCTGTTACCTGACTCGGTCAAAAGTATTGGTGGTGTGGGACCTTTCAAGAGGGCTGTAAGTAAATGGCTTATAAATACTCCCAGGGATAAAAATGAGAAAACTATTACTAGTTGAATGAGGAATGTATACCACTCATAAAAAAGGTTAAGATGTAGAATAAATTGACGTATATTTTATGAATATAAGCTAAAAGCTTCTGTAATAAACTTGTAGTTTATTCGTCGTTAACTAAAATCATGTGCTGATTGGAGTAAGGAGTAATTTTCCATTTGTAATTAATATATATATATATATATATATATATATATATATATATATATATATATATATATATATATATATATATATATATATATATATAGGGGAAGATGGTCCATACCGGGACGCGATTTTACGTTTCCGTGTTCAATTCAAACCGACGCGGTCTTGAAATAAACACGGGAAAGTATTGCAATATTAACTGGCAAACCCGCGTTGATATCGAGGCGCCAGACAATGAACCATGCACGGATTTGTTTGTAAACAAGCCGCATTTGTTCACATCCAAAACCGTGTTGATTTTAAGGACGAAATGGTTACGTACTGTTTCTCAAATGTTGCTTTTTTTTGTTCCCTCAGGGCTCGTTCGCGGCCTTGCCGCCCCGATAGCACTGCAATCTTTGGTTGATTGTGCATACCCTTAGTCTTACTCCACCCATTCCAAAATCACTGTGCCTTGAACTCGATTGGTAGGGTGAAGTTTTATATTGCTCTGTCTCCGGTCTAGACTGACCGTAGATCAGTTGTCTTTTGCGGTCCAGAGCTTTACACTCGCACAAGATGTGCTGGGCTGATTCCTCCCCCTCGCCGCAAAGTCTGCATGCGAGGTCCCCTTTGAACCGCCCCATTTTATGCAGGTGCTTGTTGACGGCCATGTTCTTGAGACCTGTTGTGTTTCTGAACTGTCCTCTGCTAAGATTTAGCAGCTCCACAGCTCTCTTTGAACTGGGTCCGTCAATTATTGACTTTCCATGTCTGAGCCCTGGACAGTCCGCCCAGTACACGTTGTGTTGGTTTCTGACCCAGGACTTAATGGCTACCCTGGCAGTGCTCTTTGACACGCCCAGAGCCGGTTCTGGTCCCATAAATGGTTCTGCTGACCCTCTCTTCGCGAGACTGTCAGCTTCTTCATTGCCTTTGACCCCTGCCCAGCCAGGTCGCTCGTCTCGTCTCGGCACTCACTCACCAGCCAGGAATTTACCCGTGGGCTACTTAGTGCCTTAAGGGCTGCCTGACTGTCTGTGGCTATGAGGATCCGCTTGTTGGTGTAGCCCCTCCTCTTGTTCTCCCGCACACAGTGCAGGATGGCGTACATCTCGGCCTGAAACACTGTTGCATGGGCTCCGAGGGAAATACTATGACTTACCCTCCGTCCTTCCGAGTAAACACCTGCCGAGCGCGTCCCGTGGTATGCCCGGCGTCTCCTCCCGCCATGCCTCGCGGTCGAGGATTTCCACTGTAAAGTTGTTTTTACTGCACATTCGCGGGCTCGCGTAGTCTGACCTCATTTCAAGCATGGGCTCCTTCACGATCTCCTGAATTTTGCAGTGGCCCCTGAATCCTGGGTTGATCTTCAGTCTACCATTGCAGGCTAGTCTGTATAGTCCTAGCCTAGCCTCCCCCATAATAACTAAGTGTAGGGGGGACAGATCCAGCAACACCTCCATGGCGGCTGTTGGGGTTGAAGACATGGCCCCTGTAATGCCTAGGCAAGCCATCCTTTGGATCTTGCCTAGTTTTTGTTTGGCACTGGATTGTGTCACCTTAGGCCAACAGACCAGTGCCGCATATGTTAACGATGGTCTGACCACCCTTGTGTACAGCCAGTGGGCCATACTATGTCTTAGTCCCCACGTTTTTCCATATAGCCGCCTAAGGTCATGACTGCCTTACACAGTATTTTTCCAATGTGACCATTCCAGGTTAGTTTAGAGTCCAATACGACCCCAAGATATTTTACCTCCCTGGCCATTGGAACGCTCCTACCGTATAGAGTGAGAGTTCTGTGGCTGTCGCACTTCCTCCTCCTCGTAAACGGCACGACGGTTGCTTTCTCGGGGCTCACCCCGAGCCCTTGATCGACCGTCCACCACTTTCAGTGCAGTATGCATGCACCATACTGCCTGTGTGACCTTTCCTCGGACTATGATGACAATGTCGTCCAAATGTTGCTTACGAATGGCGAGAACCTTTGGCAAGTCCAGTGCGCACCCGATGTAATTTCTATCCTTTATTAAAAATATACAAAAGAATAAGTTAGAAATACACCCAGTGCGCGCACTGATTGTCCCAATGGATTTCGCTATGAATTTCCCGATTGTTGTGGCAATTGGTCAGCTGTAACAACAGCTGATTAAAATTGTTTTATTTGAGGTTATCGCAGTTTTAAATTTACCGGTTAAGTCATCGAACATTTTAAAAGTTTCCTTCGTAAACACACTAAAGACTTTAAAATTTTAAAGTTCGAAGAACACTGTTCGGTGAGTTATGTTTGCAGGGTGCAATGTGAGTTATTTTACACCGGAACTTACTATGAACAATGTAGTTGTTTAGTTAGTGCAAAGACAAATTGGTTATTGATGCGTCGATTCCCAAAACCTGTACGCTCTTTGAAATGAAAACGGAAATGTGTACATGTACCGCCAGTCATTTCCAAACAAATCCGTGCGTGATTCATTGTCTGATGCCTCGAAATCGACACGGGTTTGTCAATAAATGCTGCAATACTTTTCAGTGTTTATTTCAAGACCGCGTATATTTCAAATGAACACGAAAACGTAAAATCGCTACCGGGACATGGTACATACTGGGACACGGGTATTTGGCGACGTCTATGAGACTTGGGGCTTTTCTCAAAACGTAAACAGTCGCGATTTGAAACGTCAAAATTGGCAACATATATATATATATATATATATATATATATATATATATATATATATATATATATATATATATATATATATATATATATGTATATATATATATATATATATTTATATATATATATATATATATATATATATATATATATATATATATATATATATATATATATATTGTGAGGGGTCAAATCGGGATAAGGTTATCTTTCCCTAATATGGGGAGGTTCCCACGGGATAACCTTATCAATACGGCTTTATTTACGGGATTTGCTCAGGCGCCAGCAGCGTGGGTTTAAAGGAAGACGCTGCGCTCCCTCAGGACTATATATCTGTCCTCGGTTGCTATTTACCGCTACACGGACCCGGGGTAAACTTCAGTGGAGACAGGGTCCTCAGGCGAAGTCCCTCAGGACTCCTTAATTATGGCCTATGTATTAGAGATCAGGATGTTACGTATTACGTTGGGGTGGATTGGTTGGGAAGCTTTAAATGAAATACCGTATAAAACAAATAATCTATTTACAAAAGTATTGGTGGGAAATATTTACAAAATATATACAAAGAAATATTTACACAAGGGATTCTCCCGGTATACCCCACGTTTAAACTAACTTATTTGACAACTAATCAATTTATTAGAGACCAGAGGCAGAAACTGAAATATTCGCGAGTTATACGGACGGTATCACGAATAGTGGTGGTAAACTCGCGGGTTGTAAGCGGGCAGAAGCGTCCCAGGATCGCCAAAGCAAGGCACCGGACAGGTGGTCGGTTTAAGCGGGCATGCAATATTAATTACGGACCCTCAAGCATGCGTTGCAGTCATACAGACTCTCTACGACCGGAGGAAGTGTCTCCCTAGGGAGATGGAAATTTCCCCTCGACAAAATAAAGGAAGTCCTCACTATCAAGTTAAAAGAAAACACAGCCTCCAGACGGTGCCTTCAGGACGGTCGGGATACCGGGTATCGCCAGACTGTTTCGATCGCCAGGAATGGTGGAGACCTACTGCAGCCCGAAATATCCCTGCTGTCGTCCAGATCCAGGAGCACGAGAGCTGTGCCACGGGAGACCGCTTGGGAATGATTTGATCGTGGCTAGACCGCCCCCCGCGTTCAAATCAACGTGCAGTCGGCCGCTTCGCTAGTGCTCTCGCGTTCTCGGGAAGACTCCAGGCCAGGAACGCGACCCCTTTGCGCCTCCCGACGGAAACATATAAAGCTTTTTCCCCGAAGACTGAAAACGACAAGGTTTTCCCAATAATGTCAGTCGGACGGTCGGGACACCGGGTATCGCCAGACTGTTTCGATCGCCAGGAGTGGTGGAGACCTACTGCAGCCCGAAATGTCCCTGCTGGCGTCCAGATCCAGGAGCACGAGAGCTGCGCCACGGGAGACCGCTTTGGGATGATTTGATCGTGGCTAGCCCCCCCCCCCGGGTTCAAATCAACGTACAGTCGGCCGCTTTGCTAATGCTCTCGCGCTCTCGGGAAGACTTCAGCCCAGGAAAGCGAGCCCCGGCTCCCCCAGGTCGCCCCGCGGATACAGACAGAAGCGAACGATGGACCTATTTATCCGAAGCTCCTTTGCGGCCGTCTCTCTGAAATAAAACCACTAACAAACACAACAACATTCAATATCTTTTCCACACCTGGACTTTTAACGGCACCTCTGGCGAAGGCCACCAAGCGCGCCTAGGTGTCCGTCACCAGAGAGAGTCGTCGATCCGTGGAAAACCCCTTTCATACAGGCCCTCCACCGTACAGCTATAGAGACAGCGACCTACCCAAACGAAGCGGAAATGAGCGGCCTGCTGAAGACGGCGCTCTCCACTTGCCACAGCTGCTAACTCTACTAAGCTGGTGCACCTAACGAATCGCGGCGTACTCTTCCACGGCCGGCCTGAAATACACAATAAAACCCAACACCAAGAATCAAGACGCGGACGGTGGCTGCTTCCTCTCTGTGACCTGGCTCTGCGCTCGCTGAAAGAGAACTCAACTCCCACGGCCGGCCTGCTGGATTCGCTACTGAAATACACAATACAACCAAATTCTAGACGAGACCTGGACGGTGGCTGGTTATTCTCCGTGACGGCCCCTGCGACTGCTGAAAAAGAACTAAATTGTTCAGCACGTCACAGTGGATCTCCTGGCTCTCGCACGGTTAGCAAAGTATGCGCTGCGAGGTGCGCATAGGTATGCAGTGGACCAGCCCATCCGTCCCTGCCTTCATCGCTTCGCATACCGCAGGACACGCCTGGGCGACCTCAACCCGCTATACTCCTTACCCTTCCACCGATCTCGCGACGTTTTCTTGAAATTATACTTTATTGAATGTTTTAATAACAAAATAAATTAAATTAAATACGGATGGTACGGATCTATTTCCCTGTTAACTAATTAGATTTCTATGGCCATTACGTCACTTCGTGACATCATATATATATATATATATATATATATATATATATATATATATATATATATATATATATATATATATATACAGGCTGTTTCAAAAAACATGCACCATCGCTCGTGGGGCAATTCCTTACTAAAAAATAAGAAAAAAAGTTCCTGTGCACATGGGCCCGGAAACGCATAGTTTCCAATATACAGGGAGTTGAATTTTAATTATTTTTTAAATTTTTTATAAATAATTTCAAAACCATTGGATTGATTTTAATGAAACTTGGAACTTTAAAGTGTATTATGAAAGTGCATATTTTCAAGTGAGAATCTGCTTACAACTGCGTCAGTGGCGTGCGTACGGGGTAACTGTAAAAATTCATTTGGGGAAAAATATGTGCGCCACTGTCTTTTTCCAATTTTGATACATCAGTTATGAAGCTTATTACATAAGCCACAAAAGCTACCTCCTGGTATTTTTTGTTCAGGGTATCCCCTAGGAGATATGATTAATTTTATAAAAAGGGGCAAAGTACCGATTCGTTGGAGTAATGAAAACAGTAATGGTAAAGTGCCATGAAACTATAATTTTCGACAGTTCTCTAAATTCTACAATTTTGAAGTGCTTTGTAGGCGTCAAAAGAGTTTTCGTGCTATTCTTTAAATTTTGATACGGTGCAGTATTTTCGTTTTTAGTTATTTGTTGATACTGAGCTGCTCATTAATATTATTTCCTCCTCTCAAGATAGTTTTCATTAAGTACACTTCAGCGGATTTGACTGATATGTTGTTAATTTATGGACAAACAAATCAAAATGCTAGACAAGCTGTGCGAGTTTATCAGGAAACTTATCCGCAAAGAAGAATTCCTGACAAAAATATTTTCCCACGTATTGAAAGACATTTGAGAGAAACTGGTTCTTTAAAACCTTTAAAAGCTGACTCTGGACGCAGAAGATACCGCCGAACTGTACGAGTTGAAGAGGCAATATTAAATAGAGTTGAACGTGATCCTAGTACAAGTACGAGAATTATTGCCACCGAACTGGGTAATATTTCGGCATCATCAGTTCACAGAACTCTGAACGATCAATTTACACGTGTCCAGGAACTTCTACCTAGAGGCTTTCAACCAAGGGTAATGTTTTGTCAGTGGTTCTTAAACAAACTTAGGCACGACCAACATTTTTCTAAACGTGTACTATTTACTGATGAGGCGTCATTTACGCGAAAAGGTATCGTAAATTTTCACAATTTACATACATGGACCGATGAAAACCCACACAAT
Source organism: Tillus elongatus (assembly GCA_964006375.1). Taxonomy (NCBI): domain Eukaryota; kingdom Metazoa; phylum Arthropoda; class Insecta; order Coleoptera; family Cleridae; genus Tillus; species Tillus elongatus. The sequence continues at coordinate 7,246,687 of OZ023262.1, read as the reverse complement.
TATTGAAAATCACATAATTGGTCCTGTTGTTCTACCGAATCGTCTTGACCATGAATCATATTTAAACTTTTTACAAAATGATTTGCCGTTGTTACTACCGCTTTTTATGAGAAATGGTACAATGTGGTTCCAGCATGATGGTGCGCCCGCACATTTTGCAGCAGTTGTAAGAACATATTTAGCCAACACATACGGTCACCGATGGATTGGTCGTGGAGGTCCGGTGTCATGGCCACCTCGATCTCCGGACCTGAATCCTCTCGATTTTTATTTGTGGGGTCATTTAAAAGAAATAGTGTATAAAACACCAGTAAATACACGAGAAGAATTGTTGGGAAGAATAGAATATGCATTTGACAGCATTAGAGAAGATCAAAATATTTGCAGAAGAGTAAGAAGATCTTTGCGCAGAAGGTTAAATAATTGTAACGACGCTAATGGTGGTCACTTTCAACATTTTCTTTAGCTTTGTTATTAAAGTCAATTGAGTAATGTACAAAAAACAAGAGTTTGGAAAAATCATGGTGTCTTTAAGATTACTTTTTTCATTTTTTATTTTTTATTTATCATTTTTTATCAATGTTTGTAATATTCATTTCAATGTTTATCACAAATAAGTTTTACGTAGGTTAGTTATTTGCACGTTTATTGCTGTAATGTTTACTGTATGTTTTGTTTTTCATATTCTTATGGTTGCAGTAAACATATATTATTATTATTATTATTATTATTATTACGCCGACTAATCGGTACTTTGCCCCTTTTTATAAAATTAATCATATCTCCTAGGGGATACCCTGAACGAAAAAATACCAAGAGGCAGCTTTTGTGGCTTATGTAATAAGCTTCATAACTGATGTATCAAAATTGGAAAAAGACAGTGGCGCACATATTTTTTTCCCCAAATGAATTTTTACAGTTACCCCGTACGCACGCCACTGACGCAGTTGTAAGCAGATTCTCACTTGAAAATAGGCACTTTCATAATACACTTTCAAGATCCAAGTTTCATTAAAATCAATCCAGTGTTTTGAAATTATTTATAAAAAATTAAAAAAAAAATTAAATTCAACTCCCTGTATATTGGAAACTATGCGTTTCCGGGCCCATGTGCACAGAAACTTTTTTTTATTATTTTTTAGTAAGGAATTGCCCCACGAGCGATGGTGCATGTTTTTTGAAACAGCCTGTATATATATATATATATATATATATATATATATATATATATATATATATATATATATATATATATATATATATATGATGTCACGAAGTGACGTAATGGCCATAGAAATCTAATTAGTTAACAGGGAAATAGATATATATATATATATATATATATATATATATATATATATATATATATATATATATATATATATATATATATATATATATATATATATATATATATATATATATATATATATATATATATATATATATATATATATATATATATATATATATATATAGGGAAAGTTGGTCCATACCGGGACATGATACAACTGGGACTCGGGTATTTGGCGATGTCTATGAGACAAATAACTAATTTTCTCTACAGTTTTGGAGTGCTGTTAACTGCTACTTCCTTGAGAAATGCAGAAATCTGTAATAACAAAACAGATTCCTGTTAAACTTATAGAAAGCCGTCTCAGCTAACCTCAAAGTAAATATTTCTGCCGTGCATCCAAACACGTTTTTACTAATAAAAAGTGCTAAATTCTTATGTCCATTTGTACAATTTATAAGTTTTATATATTTGCAAGGCAACAAACAGATTTTCATTAATAAATAAATTAATTAATTTCGTGAATTTAACAATTTTAAAAAATTACGTCATGTGGGACAAGTGGTGCATAGTGGGACATGTTTAATAGTTGTTGTTTTTCGAATTTTGTATAGAAACTGTGAAGATGCGAAGGCTTCCAAGGCCATCCATCTCCAAAGAGCTTGAATGCAAAAAGAATATTTCTGTAGAAAATGCTGAGAACATGAAAGAAGCAGTCATGAAAGTGGTTGAAGGTGAAATGAATCTGAGGCACGCAGCAAAAGAATATAGGGTGTTTCAAAATCGGCTCTTCAAAGGCGTACCGCGGCCTACACGAATTAAGCAGATGAAGAAAAGGGCACCTTTAGTTTTCAACGAAAACATAGATTTTCTTGTGTCTTTACAAGTGACGAAGAATATCTCGGCGAATTTGCAGTTTAACTCCCGAACAATTTTCAAAACATCGACTGCTGATAGATAAAGTTTGGTGTCTTAAATGCACGCTGATGCGATTGTTACATTTTGTTCTCTCTTATTTCCCGAGTTATTCGCATTTAAAGTTGCTTACACATTACACAGTTTTTTAACAATTTCCCAGTACGGTCCTGTCCTGTGGCATCCCCCTCCCTCCTAAACATTACATTTGACATAAAGTTTACATTTTGTTTGGGAATCCCTAGAATATTCTAGATTCATGGGCCATTGTCATTATAACTGACAGTTTACACCTCGCTTTCAGTACGGCGCTAGTAAGTCGGTACCAGACTCTTGGCATCAAAACAAATCTGCGGGTGTAGAGTGGATGCGTTTATTTAGGAAGAGAAAACCTACTTTAGGTCTGCGTTCACCAGAAGCTACCAGTTTAAGCCGTGCTAGTTTTAACGCTCACAATGTAACATTGTTTTTTACAAATCTTAAAACCGTTATCAGGAAATATAATTTTACCTCGAATAATATTTATAACTGCGACGAAACTGCCGTTACAACCTCCCAGACCACTGGGCTAGCACCTAGTGGACAAAAGCAGGTGGCGAAAGTAACGACTGCTGAAAGAGGTACTTTAGTAACAATGTGTGTTGCAATATGTGCAAACGGAGTGTACATTCCGTCATATTTTATATTTCCAAGGCAGCATTTTAAACCACATATGCTGCGTGGTGTCCCACCAGGTTCTAAAGGTGCCGCACATAAAAGCGGATGGATGACATTGACTAATTTTGTGAAATACATAGAACATTTCATTGAAGTCACTCACTGCGCACCGGAAAACAAGGTTTTATTAATATTAGATAACCAAAGAATGTTATTATTTTCTTTTTAAAGGGTCTATAAAAACGTTATTTCTTTCTAAAAGTTATATATATATATATATATATATATATATATATATATATATATATATATATATATATATATATATATATATATATATATATATTGTTTCCTTGAAAGGACATCGAAGTAAGGACCAACGAGAAAAACAAGTATTTGTTGGGTAGTTGAGAAGAAAGATTACCACACCTAATCATAAAATAGATCCTCAGGTATCACCTATAATACAATACTATCCAAACTGAATTTCACACAGAAACTAAAACTGCACAGGAATTAGAATTTTAAATTTAAAGACGCATTCATCCATACCTAATAGGAAAAAACAATGTTTGTATTTTTACTGAATTTTTATTAAAAAGATGCACTAATAGAGAGGCATCGATGGTGAGACTTTGCAAAAAAAAATTTAAGATGCTATTCAAAGCATTTTTATAAAAAATCACTTCCATAACGCACTTGCTGCGCCCAGACTTTTTTTTTATTATTAACAAAAAGGGTGTAACTTTACTATGTGAAAACTGAAACCTGTGATGAGCACTAATAAGTACACTTGGAGAACACCCAAATCACCACAACACATATTTCAGAGACCTTACGATCGTTTCGTTGACCAAGTCAACATCTTCAGAGGAAGAAAAATTCTAACATAAAAAACTAGATCCCGTATATTTATATCGCGTCAAAGAAAACGAACTAGTCCGAAGTAAAGTTGTCTTCCAAGAACGATCGTTTGTTTATTGCGCAGTGAAACAGGTCGTCTTAAATAGGTAGTCTTTTAAAAAAATGTCCAAATCTCATAACAAAGGATTTAAGAACACGTTTACAAGTTTCTAATCCGAAAGTCCCCAAAAAATATTGTCTCCCGAAAATCCATAAACCGGGAAAATTAATGAGGCCTATCATTTCGGCTATAGATTCTCCAACATATAACTTGGCAAAGTGGTTCTCAAACGAGTTTAAAAGACTACCTATTAAACAGAAAAGTTGTTCGGTGCTAAATTCTCTTGATTTTATTGATAAAATTAAAGATGTTAAATTATTGGAAGGAGAGATTTTGATGTCATTCGACGTGACGTCATTATTTCCTAGTGTACCCACAAAACAAACGTTGGAATATTTGGAAGAATTATTAAAATTGAACAATATAAGTCAAGACGTCTGCAAAGAATATTTAACTCTAACTAGCATTTGTATAAAACAAAATATTTTCCAATTTAACAATGAGTTCTTTGAACAAACTGAAGGCACAGCTATGGGCAATCCATTATCGCCTTTTATTGCAGATTTGTTTATGAGCAGATTTGAGGCGGATTTAAAAAATAAAAGTGGGTATTTCCCTAGAGTTTGGTTTCGTTATGTCGATGATATTTTTGCAGTGGTTGACACAAATACATGTAAGGTAGAAGAATTTACTGAAAAATTAAATAGTCAATTTGATTCAATAAAATTTACCCACGAAATAGAAATTAACAATAAACTTCCGTTCCTAGATGTACTAGTTATTAAAAATAAAAATAAAGGCTCGCTTGAATTTGATGTCTAAAGGAAGGAAACGGCTACTATTAATTATATTCCTAATGACTCACATCATACGTTTGCACAAAAAACGGCTAGTTTCAATTTCTTAGTAAATAGATTGATAAATTTTCCGTTGAGTAAAAATATATTTAATACAGAATTAAAATACATAAAACATGTGGCGAGATATAACGGTTACTCGGATGGTTTAATAGACAAATTAGTTAACAAACACATAACAAAGAAGTTGATATCTGAATGTACGACATTTAAGAATGATAATATTGAGAAAAAATTTGTATGTTTACCTTATGAACCACGATCACAAAGGGTTTGGAAAGTATTTTTAAGAAAGCCGATTTACATTTGACGTTTTCGACGAAAAGTAATTTAAAAAATTTGTTGGGTAATACGAAAGACAAAGACAAAGTCACTAAAATGTCCGGAATTTATGAGATTAGTTGCAAAGATTGTGATCTTAAATACGTGGGCCAAACTAGGAGAAACATAGCCACCAGATTTCGTGAACATCTCGCACAGTTACGATATGGTACGGTAGACAAATCTTGTGTGGCACAACATATATGGGATAATAACCACCACATTGACAAAGAAAATTTGAAACTTGTCAAAAATGTCAGACATCAAACTATGCTTGATTCATTAGAAAGTATTTTTATATTAAGGTCTATTAAGAACAAAACTTCATTAAATCGAGCGGCACCTGTAATTTCTAGCCCATTGTTTGCTCTTTGCATTTGACCGCTTAAATACTCATAATTAGTCTGGTAGAATAATAAATTATTGTCAATAACTCGGCCGGTTTATACATATACTAAGCACTATGTTTGTCTTGATTTAAATACCTGTTCGGTTTTTGTATATATGTAGTCAATATAAATATTTTCACGTAGAATTAAAATCAATATATAGTTTTTGTGTAGTATTTTAGTTGAACTATTTTCCTTTGTTAAAGGTAACACGGTGAGACAGACATCTGGGTTTTAGTTTTCTATTTTTAAAAGAGATGATTTGAGTTTATGTTGTTTATCTCAGCAGATGTCCTTATCGGCATAAACCAATATCCACATAGTAAATTTCTAGATGGAAAGGAAACGTGCTGTTTCTTTAAAGAACGCCGGTCCTTTTTAAACCTATATTAGATAAGGGTCATAAATTTGTCGACCAAAAGATTAAAGCAGGTCTCCGACCTGTTTCACTGCGCAATAAACAAACGATCGTTCTTGGAAGACAACTTTCCTTCGGACTAGTTCGTTTTCTTTGACGCGATATAAATATACGGGATCTAGTTTTTTATGTTAGAATTTTTCTTCCTCTGAAGATGTTGACTTGGTCAACGAAACGATCGTAAGGTCTCTCAAATATGTGTTGTGGTGATTTGGGTGTTCTCCAAGTGTACTTATTAGTGTAACTTTATTTATACATAGTGCTCCATATTTTTTCAATTAAACAATATTTGCAAAGCATTTAATTAATAATAAAAAAATTAACCTATTTGATTTATATTTAGTATATTTATTTGTATTAATCACACGGTTTGTCTTACAAGAAAAGCTTAAACTTGTATTTGTATATAACTGTTTTTATAAAAATTCAAAATAGCGATTACTGTCAAACACCTGTTATGACACGTGATACGATACAAGTAACAACGTAATTGTTGATTCTGTCTAATTATTTTAGAATTCCATCCAATTAGTCATTTTTATATCGAAATCGACGTAAATTGGTTATTGTCATGGATCAATTAATTTGTGCTCTTGCTATGATTACTTGCATGTATTTATGTTCTCCAATAATTGTCATATTTTTGTTCGTCATATTCATACATAGAACACATTTTAACCTCGCCATATGAGATAATTTTTAATCTCTGCGTGTTTGTTTGTCCACACATATCCATAATTTCTAAAATGTCACTTAGCAAAGGATTTCTTAAATTAATAGTGCTGTCCCCTCTTTGTAAGGTGGAATCACCTGGTAATGGATATTTCAATATTATATATATATATATATATATATATATATATATATATATATATATATATATATATATATATATATATATATATATATATATATATATAAGGCAAATATTGAAATATCCATTACCAGGTGATTCCACCTTACAAAGAGGGGACAGCACTATTAATTTAAGAAATCCTTTGCTAAGTGACATTTTAGAAATTATGGATATTTGTGGACAAACAAACACGCAGAGATTAAAAATTATCTCATATGGCGAGGTTAAAATGTGTTCTATGTATGAATATGACGAACAAAAATATGACAATTATTATATATATATATATATATATATATATATATATATATATATATATATATATATATATATATATATATATATATATATATATATACATATCCAACATACCTCAATGGAAATGCTTTGACAATTTCTTCTTCATTCCATCTTGCCTTTGGTTTTCTATTTAATACAACTTCAATTTGCTTTTCACTTAAAAAGTGGGAAAGACCTTCCTTAACATGTGTGTCTACTTTCTTTTGTAAATTGTCATTTCCTTTTTCTGTTTTCCATTGTCTAATAAGTTAATATATCTGCAAGTTCTTCCATATATTTTTTAATTTGGTCCTTTGCTTCATTATTGTCCGCTAGAAGGGCATTATAGTTTCCCAAAATCACTTTCAATACTGGTACCAGGCAAATCATTAATGTTTTGTGCTGATGGGAGTTCAAAAGCCAGTAACATAATATGTTTTTTTAGAAGTTTTTGGACAAGTACATTTCTTTCTTTCATTTGTGTTCTCTTTTCACTTTGCTTAAAAGTTTCTCGTGACAATAAGTATTCCAACGTGGAATGGCTGCAAATAAATAGAAATTTTAAGAAACTGATGTATGTGTTAAGCAAATTCACTAATAAAATGAAATTACTATCTTTCTTTGGTGTTTTTGGAATACCCAATATTTTTGCCTGTATTCCATCTTCATAATTATTTTCAGTAGTAAAATGTTTGCCACATATCTTCTATTGTGACTTATAGGTATACCAAACTTGTCCTTTCTATGACATCTTGCAACCCACACCTTTGGCAGAGCTGTATCAAATATTTTCTCCAGTCTTTTTGCCTTTTCACTGTTGCTTTTGTAAGCAGTCACACACACATATATACCCAGGCATATATATATATATATATATATATATATATATATATATATATATATATATATATATATATATATATATATATATATATATATATATATATATATATATATATAATTATTTATTTATCTAAACTTAATAATTTTCTTTGAGATGTGTGAAAAAATATTTAATTTCATTTATTAATGAGAAGCTGAACACATAACAAAACAGAAGAATAAGGCAATTTCAGAAATATTAACACCATTATCCCTCTGAATTGTACTATAACATTATTGTATTATAATAGCATAAGCGGAAAAGTAATATTTTTTTTTATTAACTACATTTTTGGCCTCGAGCATTCACTCATACGGCCACGGACTTTTGTAACATGAACTTCTGGATACCGACCTCTATCCATCCTTACAGTCATGACCTACATGTTACTTGGCTTGCATAATCTCTAGTTGGTTATATATATATATATATATATATATATATATATATATATATATATATATATATATATATATATATATATATATATATATATACATATTTTATTGAATTATGAATATTTTATTTTATACATAATTTTTTTATTACTAAAAGTAATAAATAATACACGTTTGTATTTAAAATATCATAATATACAAGTTTAATCAATCAAACTACATACAACACAAAAATACTTACAATAACTAGAACTGCCTTTTTAACGTTTTTTGAACAGCATACAAGATACTATATCAACAAAAGTCTTAATATATAGTCCATAAAACTTTATCAAACAGTGTTCGAATGAAAACATGAACTCAAAGTACGCAAACACTTAAATAAACACGAGGCGAAATCAACAGACTGTCTAAGAAAAAGATGACGTCACAGTTCCCCCTTGCCGATATCTCAACAAAATTATAATAGAACCAATTACTCTATAGATCGTGCTACTGAATCACCTTCATTATTATGCTAAATGGCAATCACAGTTAACAAAATCTGATAGTGATGGGCAAAACGGTTATTTTCTATTAACAGTTGAAGCCGTTAACGTTATTTAATAATAACCGTTGAAAATAATAGCTTCAGTTATTTATCTATTATTTTGAACTGGATAGTCTATCGATAGTATTCTACATTCCCAAAGCTGTGATCGAGAGCGAGCACACTAGTATAAATAACGTGTTAAGTTATATGTTATGAATTAAAGTCCGCTCTATACTGTATACCCATACATATTTAGCATTCCCAGCCTCATGTCCATTCATCCCGTTAAATAGTTAAATTTAACAGTTGCCGATGAAAAGCGATTTAGTTGCAGTGGAACTGAAACAGATACGAGTCCGAATTCTAGTTTAGGGTAAAAAGCGTTATTTTGTACGTGTTATTTTTAAAAATCCATAAATGTTACTGTTGTGGCTCGACAATCGTTTAAACATAACAGACAATTAAATAACGACCCAACACTAATAATCTTTCAACTAATGTCATTTAGATGCGCAGTTTGAGGTGTGCTGAGTTGGGAAAATAGCTTTTCGTGTCAGTTGTCATTAGCTGTCAAAAATGTTTTAATTTTATAATAATATATTGAGATTTTTAAAATTGTTGGTTTAACATTATTAATAACATTTAACAAGAATTACCACTCAACCTAGAAGATAAAACTGTGTCAGATAAACAAAAACCAAATTGTTCATCTGCGGTTCGTGATTTCGTGAATACGAAACAATGTCTTAAGACAAAACCTCCTCAATGCTTGTACATCTTCAAACATTCATTTTAGAATAAATTGAGGTTTTAATTAGAGTAAACTCAAAGTTAACCATGAGCGTGACCAAACAGAGCCAACTTTGTGATTGCAACTGTAAAACAGTTCATAAGAACCAGTGTGAATATAGCGATGAAGTTTTCGCAGATGGATATGATAATGATGAGGCAGAGGAAGATTTAGTGATTAAACAGGAACAAAACTCTGAGCACCAGTGGAAAGGGAGAGTGGAAATTAAACACAACACAGAATATACACCTATTACTGTTAAATTGGAGAAGATTGAAGGACAGTGTTTAGATGAACCAAAACATTACTACATAGATGAGGTGGACCATGAGAGAACTGAGGGTTCTGAAGATCTTACAGGTGAACAGCTGGTTAATGAAGAAAATGACAATCGTTTTATTAAAAGTGAAGTGATTATAGAAGATTTTAAAATTGAAACATTGGATCATGGCTGTACAGGCCTCAGTAATCAGGACTTTGACGATCTGAAGGACGTATCAGTGAAAAATGAAATAGGTACGAAGTCGAAACGTTTTAAATCTTACGAGTGTAATTATCATACCGTCAGGAAGCTTTCTTTAACAGAACACATAATGTATAAACATAGTGAAAAGGGACCTTTTAAATGTGGTCATTGTGATTATGGTGCTGTTGTAAAGTCTCAGTTAAGACAACACATAACAGCAAGACACAATGAAGAAAAGCATTATAAATGTGATCAATGTGACTTTAGTACTGCTAATAAGTATTATATTTCACAACACATAATGGCAAAACATAGTTCAAAACGACCTTTTAAATGTGCTCAGTGTGATTATAGTACTGTTCAAAAGTCTAAGTTAAGACAACACATAACAGCAAGACACACTGAAGACAGACATTATAAATGTGATCAATGTGACTTTAGTACTGCCGATAAGAGATGTTTATCACAACACATAATGGTGAAACATAGTGAAGAAAGACCTTTTAAATGTGATCAGTGTGATTACAGTACTGTTGGAAATTCTCAGTTAAAACGACACACAACAGCAAGACACAGTGGAGAAAGACCTTATAAATGTGATCAGTGTGATTATAGTACTGTTCGAAAGCCTGAGTTATTAGAACACACAAGAGCAAGACACAGTGAAGAAAGACCCTATAAATGTGATCAGTGTGATTATAGTACTGTTGGAAAGTCTCGGTTAACACGGCACACAAGAGCAAGACACAGTGAAGAAAGACCTTATAAATGTGATCAGTGTGATTATAGTACTGTTCGAAAGTCTCAGTTAAGACTACACATAACAGCAAGACACACTGAAGAAATGCCTTATAAATGTGATCAATGTGACTTTAGTACAGCCCATAAGAGAAATTTATCTCAACATGTAATGGCAAAACATAGTGAAAAACGACCTTTTAAATGTGATCAGTGTGATTACAGTACTGTGGAAAAGTCTCGGTTAACACAACACATAAAAGCAAGACACAGTGAAGAAAGACCTTATAAATGTGATCAGTGTGATTACAGTACTCTTGGAAAGGATCAGTTAACACGACACATAAGAGCAAGACACACTGAAAAAAGCCATTATAAATGTGATCAATGTGACTTTGGTACAGCCTATAAGAGACGTTTATCACAACACGTAATGGTAAAACATAGTGAAGAAAGACCTTTTAAATGTGATCAGTGTGATTATAGTAATGTTGTAAAGTCTCAGTTAACACGACACATAAGAGTAAGACACAGTGAAGAAAGACCCTATAAATGTGATCAGTGTGACTATAGTAGTGCTCTGAAGATTAATTTGTCACATCATGTAATGGTGAAGCATAGTAAAGAAAGACCTTATAAATGTGATCAGTGTGACTATAGTAGTGCTCTGAAGACTAATTTATCACAACACAAAATGGCAAAACATACTGAAAAAAGACCTTTTGAATGTGATCATTGTGATTATAGTACTGCCTATAAGACATATTTATCACAGCACATAATGGCAAAACATACTGAAAAAAGACCTTTTGAATGTGGTCATTGTGATTATGGTACTGCCTATAGGACATGTTTATCACGGCACATAAAGACAAAACATAGTAAAAAGACGACCTTATAAATGTGATCAGTGTGATTATAGTACTGCCTATAAGACATATTTATCACAGCACATAATGGCAAAACATACTGAAAAAAGACCTTTTGAATGTGATCATTGTGATTATAGTACTGCCTATAAGACATATTTATCACAGCACATAATGGCAAAACATACTGAAAAAAGACCTTTTGAATGTGGTCATTGTGATTATAGTACTGCCTATAGGACATGTTTATCACGGCACATAAAGACAAAACATAGTAAAAAGACGACCTTATAAATGTGATCAGTGTGATTATAGTACTGCCTATAAGACATATTTATCACAGCACATAATGGCAAAACATACTGAAAAAAGACCTTTTGAATGTGATCATTGTGATTATAGTACTGCCTATAAGACATATTTATCACAGCACATAATGGCAAAACATACTGAAAAAAGACCTTTTGAATGTGGTCATTGTGATTATAGTACTGCCTATAGGACATGTTTATCACGGCACATAAAGACAAAACATAGTAAAAAGACGACCTTATAAATGTGATCAGTGTGATTATAGTACTGCCTATAAGACATATTTATCACAGCACATAATGGCAAAACATACTGAAAAAAGACCTTTTGAATGTGATCATTGTGATTATAGTACTGCCTATAAGACATATTTATCACAGCACATAATGGCAAAACATACTGAAAAAAGACCTTTTGAATGTGGTCATTGTGATTATGGTACTGCCTATAGGACATGTTTATCACGGCACATAAAGACAAAACATAGTAAAAAGACGACCTTATAAATGTGATCAATGTGACTTTAGTACTGCCTATAAGACATATTTATCACAGCACATAATGGCAAAACATACTGAAAAAAGACCTTTTGAATGTGATCATTGTGTTTATAGTACTGCCTATAAGACATGTTTATCACGGCACATAAAGGCAAAACATAGTATAAAGACGACCTTATAAATGTGATCAGTGTGATTAGAGTACTGTTGTAAAGTCTCAGTTAAGACGGCAAAAAAACAGGCAAGACTCAGTGAAGAAAAGCATTATAAATGTGATCAATGTGACCTTAGTACTGTCCAGATGTGTAGTTTATGACAGATAACAGCAACACACACTTGTTAATGTGACTTTAGTACAGCTTATTGATGGCTGTAACTTTGTTGAGGCAGTATAATAAACGTTCGATAATAGACGACAGGTGGACGTAATCTACACAGATTTTACCGAGGCCTTTCACAAAGTCCAGCATTGCATTATTTTAAAGAAACTAAAAGACATGGGTGTGCATGATAAGCAGTGGCGGATGTAGGCTTGCTGCCGCCCTAGGGCCTGTCTGATGCGCCGCCCTTTTTGAATAACAAAATTCAATTCATTTTGATTCAATATTATTATTTAAATATAATTTTTATTTTATTGAAATATAACTACAAAACAATACAAATAAATATTTAATAAACTCTAACGAAATAAATAATAAGCATTTTTCTTAAATTATAATGTATTGCTCAATTTTAGTGAATTTTCGTAGAAAAAATTCACTAATGGGGAGATCTCGACTTTTGAATTTTGAAAAAATTTCTTCAAATGAGCGCGATCTAGGACCCCTAGAACCCATATCTGGGGTCAGTTTCAATTTTTATATGTTTATATATATATATATATATATATATATATATATATATATATATATATATATATATATATATATATATATATATATATATATATATATGTATCACACCGATAACTCAAAAAATAATGGGCCGATTTTGATAAAATTTGGCATGTACTTTTCTTTTGTAAATAGCTTGGATAAGTTCGTTAGTCAGGAAAATCGGACGAGGTTTTCCGGGAAAATTTTAAGTTTTCATTCGAAAAAAATTATTATCTCAAAAAGTAATTAGCCGATTTTAATAAAATTTGGCACGTACCTTTCCTTTGTAAATAGCTTTGACAAGTTTGTTAGTCAGGAAAATCGGACGAGGTTTTCCGGGAAAATTTTGAGTTTTCATTCGAAAAAAATTTTTATCTCAGAATAATACGCCGATTTTGATAAAATTTGGCACGTACCTTCCTTTTGTAAAAGGCTTTGACAAGTTCGTTAATCAAAAAAATCGGACGAGGTTTTCTGGAAAAATTTTGAGTTTTCATTTGAAAAAAATTTTTATCTTAAAAAATAAAAAATCTATGATAACCAAATTTGGTAGGTAGGTTTACGATATAAAAAGCAAACTATATACCAAAATTTAGATTTCTATGTTACAAGAAAAAAAAGTTATAAAATATTTTGTGCCAGATCATTTATATGAAAATTCACTACCATAACGCACTTGCTGCGTCCAGGCTTTTTTTAAATCAAACACGCCTTATGTTATTGCATTTTTGCATTTTCCATCGAAATATAATGCATGTTTGTAGAGTAGGAAAAGAAATTCTGGATGCAGCAAGTGCGTTATGGTAGCGAATGTTGATCAAATGTTTCATATTTGAACAGCTCAATTTGCTATTAACCTATAAGTTTACTTTTGGAAATTTTTGTACATTTTCACACAATAAAGTTATTTTGATGAAACATGCCACATTGTTTTTACTATATAGGTTATACTGGTAACCAAATTTGATGCCTGCTTTCTTAAAAAAACACACATATTTGTTATTAAAAAGATTTTTATGAAAATTCACTACCATAACACACTTGCTGCGCCCAGAATTTTTAAATCTCTTCTTTCTGGCTTTCGTCTGTGCAAAAACATCAACTACGTCGTCATAATCTATTTCTTGAAGTAGTTGAGCTTCAATAGACAGTAATGCCAAAGCATTACATCTATCTTGGCCCATACTTGCGTGTAAATAAGTTTTCACCATTTTCAAGGTGGAAAAAGATCTTTCTCCTGAACAATTCGTAGAGGGAATACTCAAAAAAATACGTAGAGCAATATCTACATTCATACATTTTTAAAGTGTCTGTCATTAAGCCTCTTTTCAAGATTGGTAATAGAGGACGTATCAATAACTATAGGCCAATATCTGTATTGAGTGTAATAACAAAAATTATAGAAAAAGTTATTGCAATGCGAGTAAACTCTTATCTGTCAAAAAACATTATACTTTTTGAGTTTCAATATGGCTTTAGAGAAGGAAGGTCAACCCAGAATCCTATAGCAAAGCTGATGAAATATGTATCTGAATCTGTTGATAGGTCTGAACCAGCACTGGTCTTTGTGGATATATCAAAAGCATTTGGTTCTATTTGTTCAGGCGAACAAATGATATTTCATAACGGCCCTAATAGCCTTAAAAATCTAATTAGTAAAAACACCGAAATAATTATTACAAGTAGGTCAGTTAAATTCTGTAATGCAGTTATGTAAACATTTCAATAAATTGGAGGTTGACATTATATGGAGCAACGTTGAAATTGTCACGTTCAGCATATAAACCATAACAAACGAATTTGTAAGACCAGACAGGAATGTTTAGTCAGCAAGGTTAAGAATTAAAATATGTCATTGTTGGTAAATATAAAGCAGATTCATTGTAGTAAATATATAGTTAATTAAACTCTGTTCTAGAATGTAGGCGGAAATGTATATCGTTCATTTTAAATAAGCTGCTGAAATGTAGTCGGGTAAATAACGCCGCGATTATTTAATTAAGTAAACAATGCCATATTTAACAATCAAAGTAAGTTTCACTTATTTAATTATTATGATTATTAATAAGTTTTGTGCTTTAACATATGTGCTTCGTATCTAAATTTTTTCCCTATAATTAACCTCCTTCCGTAAACATGGTCCATGAAGTAAAAGAAAACATGGTCCTTCGAAGACAAGAGTAGTTGAAGAGCAAGGCCCTTCGACAAAAAAGAACCAGTGCCAGTGAAAATACAGTGCTCACTTAAACCTTATCAAATATCCTTTAACCCAAGTCTCCAAATACCCTTTATTTTTAGTGAATATAATCGGGGCAGTACCAGAAGAAGGTCAGTTCCAATAAAGTAAATAAACAGGACAGAAGAGTCCGGGGCAGTACCAGAAGAAGGTCAGTTCCAATAAAGTAAATAAACAGGACAGAAGAGTCCAGGGCAGTACCAGAAGGTCAGTTCCAATAAAGTAAATAAACAGGACAGAAGAGTCCGGGGCAGTACCAGAAGAAGGTCAGTTCCAATAAAGTAAATAAACAGGACAGAAGAGTCCGGGGCAGTACCAGAAGGTCAGTTCCAATAAAGTAAATAAACAGGACAGAAGAGTCCGGGGCAGTACCAGAAGGTCAGTTCCAATAAAGTAAATAAACAGGACAGAAGAGTCCAGGACAGTACCAGAAGAAGGTCAGTTCCAATAAAGTAAATAAACAGGACAGAAGAGTCTGGGGCAGTACCGAAAGAAGGTCAGTTCCAGCAAAGCAGATACAGGGTCAAAGACAAAAATACAGGGTCACAGGCAACTAGGAATCAGATTAAAAGAAGAACTAAGCCACAAGGTAACAAAGTCAATTATTAAATCAAATTAAAAAAAGGAAGCAATGGAAGAATTAAAAATGCGTTCGAAATAACTAAAATTACGGGTAAACCAATTTATCCAAAAATTAGAAGAAGTAGAAAAAATGAACGATAACGATATACCTATCAAATTTGAAATCAGAAAAGGAAACGTAGAAAGGCAATGGGATAAAATTGGAGATGTCATAATGAATATAATGACAGAATCAGAAAATCTAGATGAAGCTCATTCGACGCTAAGCCAATGGTACGATAACGCCATGGTTAAGCTGGAAAGAGCAATTAACAAAGAAGCATACCGCTATTCATCACTGTTTCCAGAATTCGAATTACCAAAAATAAGAATACCAGTATTCACATGCAAGTATAAGGAACGGACAGCATTCCCAGAGAAAGTCCAAAAAGCAATAAATTCAACAATTGAAGAATTCTACGCAAAAATAGCGTCAAGGAATAATCATGAAAGTTTCATTGAAGAAATACAAGAAGTTGAAGAAGCAAGAAACAAGCAAGAAATATTTAATTTAAATTTATGTAAAGAAATGCCAGAGGTAGAAGAAGCCACAAACGAGCAAGAAATATTTAACTTAAATTTAATTAAAGAAATACCAGAGATAGAAGAAGCCAAAGAGGGAAGAGTGAATTTAAAAAGTTATCCAGAAAATTTCAGATCTGGAGCCAAATCAGCAGCGAAGAAAACTAATGTAAGTAGAGAGAGCAAATTATTAAAAGGGAAGAAAGAAGCACAAGAAGTAAAACAAGCAGTATTACGAATAGAAAAAGTCCCAATAGAAACGAAGATAGGAAAGAAAGAATTTTATAGAGTAGGAGCAGTAAGAAGTACAACCACCCAGAGATTTACACACACTGGGGTGAAGTATGGAGGTCAGAAGCAGGGACAAGCAAAAATGGGCAGAGGCCACAGAGTATACTGGGGCCATTCAGCAATAGTGAAGGGCTCACGGAAGCAAAGCCACAAGGTAGATGGGTATAAGGTGCATGTTCGCAAGTTGAAGCACAGGGTCAGATGGAAGTTCAAGAGGAAGAAAGTACATGCAGGGCACATGGTAGCAACCAAACAATGGCCGCTGCGTGGTCAAGTTCAGTCATGGGTCAGTGGGAAAGCACTCCAAGACGACTCAAGGTTGGCGTGGCTGGATTTTGTGGAGTGGGAAGAGCTCTGCAAGAAAAGCAGAGACAGTTCACACAACATGAAAGAGAAACACCAGAAGGAAGACGAGATGACATACCCAACCAATCACCAGGAAGAAGGAAGAAATTGTTGGATCATGTAAATTATATTACGCTCCTAGAATGGTATATATAATTTTATTATTTTAATAATTGTTATTTCTGTTATGATACATAGAGTGTATCCAAATATTATTTTATTTATTATATTGCCATCCTAGAGCGGGATATATATAAGTATATTATTTTTCATTGTAAGTTCAATCATGATACAAAGAGTGTATCAAAAAATATTAATCATTAAGATTTATACTACCATCTTAGAGTAGTAGACATAATTGTAGTGTAATTTTAATTATTGCGATTATCTCACGTAAGGTTATATTCAAAAAAGATTTATTTATTTATTATTACAATTACCCTCATAGAGTGGTATGCATAGTACATCCTTTTAATTATTGTGATATTGTAAGATTGAATCCAAAATTATTAGTTTTACGATTATGTTCGGAAACATACCTAACATTGTCTACACTTATTAAAGTATTAGTAGTTCATCAAACATTTAGGTCAGAGCCATAGGGCGAGCTGTCATTCTTTCGACTTGGCAGTATGTTCAGGCGAACAGATGATATTTCATAACGGCCCTAATAGGCTTAAGAATGCAATTAGTAAAAACACCAAAATAATTATTACAAGTAGGTCAGTTAAATTCTGTAATGCAGTTATGTAAACATTTCAATAAATTGGAGGTTGACATTATATGGAGCAACGTTGAAATTGTCACGTTCAGCATATAAACCATAACAAACGAATTTGTAAGACCAGACAGGAATGTTTAGTCAGCAAGGTTAAGAATTAAAATATGTCATTGTTGGTAAATATAAAGCAGATTCATTGTAGTAAATATATAGTTAATTAAACTCTGTTCTAGAATGTAGGCGGAAATGTATATCGTTCATTTTAATTAAGCTGCTGAAATGTAGTCGGGTAAATAACGTCGCGATTATTTAATTAAGTAAACAATGCCATATTTAA
Organism: Tillus elongatus; assembly: GCA_964006375.1. NCBI lineage: Eukaryota > Metazoa > Arthropoda > Insecta > Coleoptera > Cleridae > Tillus > Tillus elongatus. The sequence continues at coordinate 7,228,301 of OZ023262.1, read as the reverse complement.
CAATCAAAGATGACAATACTTGAGTAAGTTCTATTATCCCATTTTTTATATATCATATTGTTAATATTATTATGTTTATTAAGTTTTGTGCCTTAATATATTTATCAATATACCGTTATCTATGTCATAACATATGTGCTTCGTTCCTACATCTTTTATTCTGATAATTAACCTTCCGCTTCCATAAACACTATTGATCACGAGGTTCTTTGTCAAATGCTGGAATCGCTGGGTTTTAGGGGACTTCCTTTGACCTTAATGAAAAGCTATTTGCATAATAGAAAACAATGCACAAATGTTGGTGGCGTCTTAAGTGAAAGCACAGTTATTAGGTGTGGTGTCCCACAGGGCTCGGTTTTGGGACCAATTTTATTCAACATATATTTAAGTGATTGATAACAGGTTGAAAACTCTGGACAGATCATTAGCTTTGCTGACGATACAGCCATATTCTTTTCTGCAAAAAACTGGGATGATCTGAAAATTGAGGCTGAGGTTGGGATGAGGAGAGTGTGGGAATATTTCAACGGTAAAAGAATGGCTGTCAACTGTGAAAAAACTCAATATATACAGTTCTAGAGTTATAGAACTGAAGAGATGGGTCCTCTTGTTGATCAGAGTTTTATCGTTTGTAGTGCTGACGCCATTAAATATCTTGGCATTACTGTAGACAGACACCCACGCTGGGATTATCATGCTGCAGATTTGGTAAACAAATTAAGGGGGCTCATTGGTAAAGTAAAGCAACTTAAAAAATTACTCAACATGCAGTACCTAAAAATAATATTTTCTGCTCTGGTGGAAAGTCTGCTTCGATATGAAATCGTGGCGTGGGGAGGAATGCTGACAAGCCATATTAAACATTTGGAAATTATCCACAAACTATTCTTAAAAATTATATATGGTAAACCTTCGGTGTATCCCAGTGATCTGTTATTCGCAGAGGCCAATGTGTTAGACATGAGACAGTTGTACTCGTATTCTTCCTTGGCATATTATTATAAGCACAAGGGTGAGTTTGATATTGTGGATCATACGTATGGAGGGCGAAGAGAACAGTACATGAAGGTTCCTAGAGTGCATAAAACGGTGGGACAGAGGTATTATACCTTTATTATGCCAAGGTTGTATAACATACTACCATTAGAAATTAAAAAAATTAAGATCGGAGTTCGTTTTCAGAAGCAGGGTAAAAACTTGGCTCCTTACAGTACCACGAAAATTAGTGCAAAGTATTGTCGATTTGAAAAACAGCTGATTTGGTTTAGTAGTTGTAATGGGATGATTTGTAGGATATGTGTGCGTTTAAGAGAGAGAGAGAGAGAGAGAGAGAGAGAGAGAGAGAGTATGCAGGTGCGTGGGGTTGAGAATGTGTGTAGGTAGTTCTCTCTGTGTGGGTGGATGTGGTGGTAATTTCACCTACAAGGTAGGCAAATCTATACTGAACTTTGCCGACGCACAGTCTCTGACTTTGTCGGTCTGTTTTTTTTTTGTTTTTTTTTTTTAATTTCAACAACACACCACGAGGGCTTACAGCCTAAATACTATCGTACCGTGGGTGTTGATAAGGAGGAAATAGGCAACTTGTTAATTCTGGACTTGAAGGTTCGGAGGAGAAGGAAAAACATGTGCCGGCAAGGAATTCCACAACTTGGAAGTCCTCGGGACAAAAGAGCGGGCATAACAAGATGTTCTCTGTCTGGTGACCTGGACAGTAAAAGAGTGCATTCGCTCTGTTCCCCTGGTAGGTCTGTTGGGGGCAGCAGGTGGGGGAACTATGGAGGAAAGCTCCTCTGAGCAGTGCCCGCGCAGATATCTATAAAAAAGAGAGAGGTCACCAACGGCACGTCGGTGGGCAAGGGATGGCAGCCTTTGGGTGAGGGTAGGGTCACCGATGAGACGTATGGCTCTCTTTTGAATGGAGTCCAGGATAGCGAGTGTAGAAGCGGCAGCTGCACCCCAGATGTGGGAGCAGTATTCGAGGTTTGGCCTTATTTGTGCAGTATATAAGGTATAAAGATTAGCTGGTGAAAAGTATTTGCGAGCCCGGAAGAGGAAACCTAATTTATTAGCAGCCGCTTCTGCAATTGATATGACATGTTGGTGCCAATTAAGATTTCGATCTACACAAATGCCAACAAGAGAAAAAGTATCATTACTTTGAATAACTTGATTGTTCATTGTGATGGGTCTATTTCCCCAGTCTGATATTTTTTGGAGATCCACGGAGACAGAACCCTCAATGAGTCTGCGATCCTCATCTAATTGGGCTAAAGAGACAGGCTTAGAATATTGTATATTTGAGTGGAGGGTGCTGTCGTCCGCGTAACAGTGAACTGGGTTGGATGTGCTAGAGATGAGGTCATTGATGTGGAGAAGAAACAAAGTAGGGGCTAAAGCTGAACCTTGAGGAACTCCTGCATTAATTGGATACAGTTTAGAGGAATGGCCATCCACAACAACAGAAATGCTCCTGTTGGAGAGGAAATTTGCTGTCCAGGTACAAAGTTTTGGTGGTAGGCCATAGGCCGGCAGTTTATTAAGCAACGCTGCGTGCCAGACCTGGTCGAATGCTTTGGATATGTCTAGAGCGACAATCTGGGATTCACCGTGTAGTTCCATAGACTTGTTCCAAGAATGGGTGACAAAAGAAAGGAGGTCGGCAGTCGATCTGCGCTGACGGAATCCATACTGCCTGTCATGGATTAGACTGTGTTTTTCAAGAAATTTTAGTAATTCGGTGTTTATATACTTCTCCATCACTTTAGAGACGATTGAAAGGAGAGAAATGGGCCTGTAGTTGCTAGGAAGTGCTTTGGATCCTTTCTTGGGGATGGGTTGTACTCGAGCAGTTTTCCAGTTACTAGGGAATATGCCTTTATTGTAAGATATCTGAAATAGACGAGTCAGGACAGGAGCAAGTTCTGGTGGGCATTTTTTAAGAACAATTGCTGGGATCTCGTCAAGGCCAGAGGCTTTCCTGGTATTAAGAGAAGAGAGCATCTTTCGTACCTTTTTAGTTTTGAAAATGATATCCGTCATTTTATGTGCGACATTGGGGACTGTTGGTGGTTAAACATTTGGAGGTGGGTTGAGAGTAGAATTGCTGGCGAACAACGAAACAAAAAGTTTAGCCTTGCCCAGGGCGGTAAAAACAATTTCATCCCCTGAGACAAGAGGTGGGAACGTGCTTTTGCAGAAATTATTCCCAATAGATTTAGCAAGAGTCCAGAAGGGTTTGCCACCGTTGGAGCTTAAGAGGACTTTGTTTTTGATGTGGTTATTCAACGAGTTTTTTGCCTCAGAAAGAACGCGGACATAGCGGTTTCTTGCGTCGTTAAATGCTTGACGCTTTTCTTGACTGGGATGGTGTAGAAGGTTTTTGTGAGCTTTGATCTTTTCAAGTCTGGCCTTGTCACAGGATTTGGAGAACCAGGGCTTTTGAGTGGCTGAAAAGGTTTTCTGTGTACGTGGAATAAATAACTCCATGCCAGCTTGGATAATTTCGGTGACGTTTTGTGAGATATCAGAGGGGTCAGTATGAGAGAAGCAGACAGAGGCCCATGGAAATGAGGAAAAGTAATACCGCATTTCGTCCCAGTTTGCGGAGTTGTAGTGCCAAACGATACGTGGGTGTGATGACTGTGTGACCTCGGGTTGCATTGCGCAGGAAGCAGTGACCATGCCGTGGTCTGATCGGTCAAGGGGGGCGGTGACTGATATCTTATAGCATTCAGGTTTTGTAGTAAGAAGGAGATCCAAGGGATTTGAGCTGTGTGTTGGGATACGAGGAAAGTAAGTAGGTTGCTGAACCATATTCGCTAAAGAATTGCTGACTGCAAAGGCCTCCGCTGCTCTCCCTTGTGGATCGGTTTTTGAAGATCCTAGCCATTCCTTATTATGGACATTGAAGTCACCAAGAATAGTGACCTCGGAGGAAGGATATTCAGAAATCAGATAGTCGGTTTTTTCAGAAAGGTAGTCAAAGAGCTGGATAAAGTTGTTGTCAGAAGGTGACCGGTAAATGCAACAGATGAATTTAGTTGCAGCCCTGAGAGTGAGTTTTATCCATAGTATGTCTTTTCTTCCAGCTTCTAAATTGGGGAGTCTGGTGCAGGGTAGATTGCTACGGACGTATGCGCACACGCCTCCATGCAATCTAAAGGTAGTAAGGAGCTCATACCCCGGGAAATTAAGGTGATTTGTGGCTGTTTTGGCACTGATTTGGGTTTCGGTGAGGAAGAGGACTTGGGGCCTGTTAGCCTGGACGAAATGGTGGACGGAGTTCAGGTTAGAATTATGCCACATATATTTGAAAAGGATATGTTAAATCTTGATGTTGGCGCCCCCTGTACACCCCTCTCCCGGAGATCTGAATGGAGGGGTATTTTACTTCCGGAATCTTTTGTACAAGGAGGAGCCATCATCATGTTTGCTTTTAAGGGAAACCGACTCATACACCAGAACCGGAAACGTCCGTTGGGACTTCACCGGCCCCTTGATGTATGAGGTGGTACCTCCTCGGGCGTGCAAAAATCCTTTACTATTACGTAAAGGAAAATTCCACTACCACCTGCTGTTATTATTTGCCGGTGGTGTATAAAAAGGGGAAAACGGGTAACCGTGGAAAAAATACAATGTTGATATTGTTATTTGCTGTTAAAAAGCCAGACTGGGTATTGTCGAGTGTCGATTTGAAAAGCCGCGGATTTGGTTTGAAAATTGGAATAGAAGGATTTGCAAAATTTGTGTGCATGTGTGTGTGTTTAAGAGAAAGAGAGAGAGAGAGAGAAAGAGTATGCGAGTGTATAGTATTGCGAATGTGTGTAGGTAGCTCTCAATGTGTGGGTGCATGTGGTGGTAATATCCTTTTGTTCACTATGTGAGTTTAGTTCGGGACACATTTCTGTTCAATCACCTACAAGGTAGGCAAAGGTATGTTGAAGTTTACCGACACACAGTCTGTGACTTTGTCGGTTTACTATCATTTGCTGATTGTGGATATGGATGTTAATTGCACTTGTTGATATTAAATCCGTACGTAAACATTTAATATACTTTATTATTTCACTAACTGAATAAACTATATGATACATTTAACTATAAAACAATCACAGACAGTATATGAGTACATAACAGATAACTGACTGAGCGTGGAGAGACGTGTGATCACTGTCGGTTGGTAGCGAGGAGAGAGAGAGAGAGAGAGATCCCTGGTGTCTCTTATATCGTAGTTGTTGACAGCTTGCTGTCGAATAACGTAACGCAACGTTTAGCTGTCAAGAGAAACATAGAGTAGTGTTGACGGAAACACTGCGGTCGGAACCACCGCCACATACTCCCCTCTCAGTGGCAACGCTATTAGTTCAAGTATCTTCGTGGAAATCGAACTCTACGTCCATGGCGTGTAGTTTGAACGGGAACGGGAACTTCACTGTCACTTTCAGTTTCACTAGGTGTTGGACTGTCACTTTCAGTTTCACTAGGTGTTGGACTTTCACTGTCACTTTCAGTTTCACTAGGATGTCTCTGAGGCTGGAAAGTTGTCTGTTCGTTATCACAAAGAATGAATGCGGGTTTAAGACGGTCAACAGAAATTGTCTCTTCTCCGTGTGATTTCTTGATTTTGAAGACTTTGTCAGTTCGGGATAACACTTCAAAGGCGCCGTCATAAACTGGTTCGAGAGTTTTTCGCGGAATATCAATGCGAACAAAAACAAAAGGAGCTTCCATAAGCTTAGGATGGACAAATACCCTTTTTGCAGTATGATGTTTAAAAGGTACTGGTCGAAGTTTCCTTATGTCTTCTTTCAGCTGAGATATAAGGGGTGGAACATCATGAGCTTGTGTGCTGTTGAAAAAGTCGGTGGGAAGTTTGATTGATTCTCCGTAGACTATTTCAGCGGGTGTTGAGCGATATTCTGGAATTATGTACGATCTGAGTCCTAGTAACACAATTGGCAATTTAGCGACCCAGTTTTCGTCCATATGAGCTTTCAAGGCCTGTTTCAGAACTCTATGCCATCTCTCGATTACACCATTTGCTGCTGGGTGGTAAGCTGTGGTCTTGATGTGGTCTGCACCTAGTGTTTTAGTGAGGTGTGTGAAAGGGTGGCAGTCGAATTGTTTACCTCTGTCTGTGGTGATGTATTGCGGAACACCGAAACGAGAGATCCAGCATGATAAAATAGTGTTCGCTACTGTTTCTGCTGTAATATCTGACAATGGAATTGCTTCGAGCCATCGAGAAAATCTGTCTATTATTGTTAACAGATAGCGTTGACCTTGTGATAGTGGTAATGGTCCCACAATGTCAACATTTATATGCGAGAATCTTCTCGTGGCTGGGGTGTATTGTCCAATGGCACTGGAAGTGTGTCTCCATATCTTGACTTTCTGGCAGGGAATGCAAGTTTTATACCAAAGAGATACATCGCCTTTCAATTTGGGCCAACAAAATCTTTCCTGGACCAGATCGACTGAAGCTGATATGCCTGGGTGAGATAAATTGTGGATAGAATCGAAAATCTTTCGGCGAAATTTGAGCGGAATGAATGGGCAAAGTTTCTTTGAAGAAGAATCGCAAATAAGATTCAATCCGTTGTCAAGAGGCATGTTTTGAAATTTGTATGAGGAAGATTTAGACTGCAGAAGGTGTTTGAGTTCCTCACAAGATGACTGAGCTTGCGCAATTTCTTGGAGTGACACAGTGGAAGAAAGTGTTTCAATGCGAGAACAATAGTCTGCGGGAATGTTTGTAGGACCTGGTATGTAGCGAATGTCTGTGGTAAATTGACTTAGGAAGTCTAAATGTCGTAGTTGCCTTGGAGGTGCTTTATCGACGCGTTGTTCAAAGGCGTATGTCAAAGGTTTGTGGTCCATATAAATGGTGAAATGGCGACCTTCTAGGGTATATCTAAAGTATTTAACTGCCTGATAAGCAGCTAGAAATTCGCGATCGTAGGTGCTGTAAGATTTTTGGGCTGAAGTAAGCTTTTTAGAGTAGAAACCTAGGGGTTCTAGTGTTTGATCACGTAGTTGTTGGAGGGAAGCACCTACGGCATAATCAGAAGCATCGACATGGAGAATCAGTGGTAGCGAAGAAGACGGATGAGCTATTAGTGTAGCGTTTTTTAGTGCCTCTTTCAAACGTTCGAATGCTTCTCGAGTCTGAGGAGTCCACTCGATTTTACGTTTGTCGCGTTTTTTGGGATTCTGGCAGAGGTCGAATAGTGGTTGCTGAATTTCCGCAGCACGTGGAAGAGAACGACGGTAGAAATTTATAAGACCTAGAAATCTTCTGAGTTTTTCAATGGTATCGGGAAGAGGTAGGTCGGTAATAGCTTTGATGCGTTCAGGAAGTGGAAATAATCCAGATTTATTTACACGAAAACCTAAAAATGAAATTTCGGCCACTCCGAATTCACATTTAGATGAATTGATACGGATGCCGTTGTCTTGAAGTGTCTGAAAAAGTTTTGCTAGATGCTCTTGATGTTCTTTTTCAGAGGCTGATGCAACGAGAATATCGTCAAGATAGGAGTAGGCAAAGTCAAGATGTCTTAAAATTGAATGTAAATATCTTTGAAATGTTTGTGCTGAATTACGAAGGCCAAATGGGGTTTTAACAAATTCGAATAACCCAAATGGAGTTATGACTGCTGTTTTGGGAATATCTTGAGGTGCTACTGGGATGTGATGGAAAGCGCGAATGATATCTAATTTTGAAAAAATACGTTTGCCTTCTAACTGGGCATTAAAATCCTGCAAATTTGGAATGGGATATTTGTCTGGGATTGTTTTAGCGTTTAGTGCTCGGTAATCCCCACATGGTCTCCATGAGCCCTCCTTTTAGTGAATTTTTATTTAAAAAATTCACTAATAGAGAGTTATCGATGGTGAGACTTTGCAAAAATTATTTCAAATGAGCGCGAATTAGGACCCCTAGAACCCATATCCGGGGTCAGTTTGAATGTTTATATATATATATATATATATATATATATATATATATATATATATATATATATATATATATATATATATATATATGTATATGTGTATCCGTCTGATAACTCAAAAAATAATTAACCGATTTCGATGAAACTCGGCAAGCGCCTTTCTTTTATTAATGGCTTGGATGAGTTCGTTGGCCAGGACAATCGGACGGGGTTTTCCGGGAAAATTTTGAGTTTTCTTTCAAAAAAAAATTTTTTTTCCGAAAATTTCGATAAAATTTGGTCTACATATTGCTTTGGGAAATACCTAACTATGTGCCAAAATTCAGCTTTCTAGGGTTACAGGAATTGAGCTATTCAAATTTGAAACATTTATGTTTAAATCATAGTTCAAGTATGTGGTTGCTGTTGGTTAGTCAATGCTTCTCTTATTGTCATTGACTCATGAAATTCATTTTTAAGTTTCAGAGAAATGTCAATAATACTGAATTCACTGATTGTTAATCATTGGAAGCATTTACGATTATATATAACCCTATTGTAATTTATTATCATTTATCACCTCTGTAGTATAATTATTTTTTTCCTTACAACTCGCAGCGTTTTTAGTCAATTGTTGTTATTAATAGTCAATAGTTTCTTTCCGAATACACACGGCTTCCATTGACTTCTGCTTCTGCCGCTGTTACAGTCTTTTTAGAGGTAGAGTTGTAACCACTCATACAGCCAGTGTTTTTTAACCACGTGGCTGGGGTACTGACCGAATTCATTCCCAGTTGCTGTTGATTTATTCATATTCTCTTAATATATTTGAAGATGTGGTGTCTACTTCATTCCAAGTCACCATTAACCGACTATTTATGAAATCAGATAAGTAAATTAAATCGATTGTCATAAAATATGTAGTGTATTAAGACTAAGGGAAAAAGAAATAAAACATATATAACTGTGCACATTTTGATTATATTTTAGGGTGCTTGAGAGAGGTATTGTCACAGCATAATATCTTATTAAAGTTCATTTGTAAATAAGTTTAATTTTTACATGTTTATATATATATATATATATATATATATATATATATATATATATATATATATATATATATATATATATATATATATATATATATATATGATAACTCAAAAAATAGTTAACCGATTGCGATGAAACTTGGCAAGTGCCTTTCTTTTATTAATGGCTTGGATGAGTTCGTTAGCCAGAAAAATCAGACAGGGTTTTCCGGAAAAATTTTGAGTTTTCTTTCGAAAAAAATTTTTTCTCCGAAAGTAACGAAGCTGTTTTAATGAAATTTACTATATATGTTGCCTCAACCTTACTAAGTACCAAAATTCAACTTTCTAAGCTTAGAGAAAATTGAGTTATTCAAATTTTAAATGTTCTTTCGAAAAAAAAAATTCTCCGAAAATTACAAAGTTATTTTAATGAAATTTTGTGGATATCTTGCCTTAGGAAAAACCTTACTACGTATTAAAATTAAACTCTTTTAAGTTTATAGAAAATTGAGTTATTTAAATTTGAAGCATTTAATAAAAATTCACTACCATAACGCACTTGCTGCGTGTCGAGTTTTTTTCTATGAAAATTCGCTAAAAATTAAATATAAAGTGTTAACTTTACGTTCGTACACTAATTAGTTATGACGGCGGGTATCAGTTTCGAATACACGAGTATTCAGTTTTCATTCTATCCATTCCCATTCTAAATATAAATATAAAAAGATTCGTAAAGATCAGACGATGCACGTGAAACTTAAATTAACAGTAAAATATTAAATATTCACTACACTACCCACTACTCATACCCACAAAGGATTCAATCTATAATCTGTAGGTCTCGGATTCAGTACCCACTACCCACAAAAGAATTCGATATTTAAAAGGATTCGAGACCCAAGGATTCGATCCTCAAAAAGATTTGATCTTTCCCATCACTTTTTTTTTCCCTCAGGGCTCGTCCGCGGCCTTGCCGCCCCGATAGCACCGCAACCCTTGGTTGATTGTGCATACCCTTAGTCTTACTCCACCCATTCCAAGATCACTGTGCCTTGAACTAGTCTGCACAGCGATTGGTAGGGTGAAGTTTTATATTGCTCTGTCTCCGGTCTAGAGTGACCGTAGATCAGTTGTCTTTTCCGGTCCAGAGCTATACACTCACACAAGATGTGCTGGGCTGATTCCTCCCCCTCGCCGCAGAGTCTGCATGCGAGGTCCCCTTCGAACCGCCCCATTTTATGCAGGTGTTTCTTGACGGCCATGTGTCCCGTCAAGAGACCTGTTTTGTTTCTGAGCTGTCCTCTGCTAAGGTTTAGCAGCTCCACAGCTCTCTTTGAACTGGGTCCGTCAATTATTGACTTCCCATGTCTGAGCCCTGGACAGTCCGCCCAGTACACCTTGTGTTGGTTTCTGACCCAGGACTTAATGGCTCCCCTGGCAGTGCTCTTTGACACGCCCAGAGCCGGTTCTGGTCCCATAAATGGTTCTGCTGACCCTCTCTTTGCGAGACTGTCAGCTTCTTCATTGCCTTTAACCCCCTAGTGACCCGGCACCCAGATGAGGGTCACCTCATTCTGCCCAGCCAGGTCGCTCGTCTCGTCTCGGCACTCACTCACCAGCCAGGAATTTACCCGTGGGCTACTTAGTGCCTTAAGGGCTGCCTGGCTGTCTGTGGCTATAAGAATCCGCTTGTTGGTGTAGCCCCTCCTCTTGTTCTCCCGCACACAGTGCAGGATGGCGTACATCTCGGCCTGAAACACCGTTGCATGGGCTCCGAGGGAAATACTATGACTTACCCTCGGTCCTTCCGAGTAAACACCTGCCCCCGTCCCACGCTCCCCGCCAGATCCGTCCGTGAACCAGACGAGCGCGTCCCGTGGCATGCCCGGCGTCTCCTCTCGCCATGCCTCGCGATCAGGGATTTCCACTGTAAAGTTGTTTTCCCTGCACATTCGCGGGCTCGCGAAGTCTGACCTCATTTCAAGCATGGGCTCCTTCACGACCTCCTGAATTTTGCAGTGGCCCCTGAAGCCTGGGTTGATCTTCAGTCTACCATTGCTAGTCTGTATAGTCCTAGCCTGGCCTCTCCCATAATAACTAAGTGTAGGGGGGGTAGATCCAGCAACACTTCAATGGCGGCTGTTGGGGTTGAAGACATGGCCCCTGTGATGCCTAGGCAAGCCATCCTTTGGATCTTGCCTAGTTTTTGTTTGGCACTGGATTGTGTCACCTTAGGCCACCAGACCAGTGCCGCATATGTTAACGATGGTCTGACCACCCTTGTGTACAGCCAGTGGGCCATACTAGGTCTTAGTCCCCACGTTTTTCCATATAGCCGCCTAGTGACGGCTAAGGTCATGACTGCCTTACGCAGTATTTTTCCAATGTGACCATTCCAGATTAGCTTAGAGTCCAATACGACTCCAAGATATTTTACCTCCCTGGCGATTGGAACGCTCCTACCGTATAGAGTGAGAGTTCTGTGGCTTTCACACTTCCTCCTCCTCGTAAACGGCACGATGGTTGCTTTCTCGGGGCTCACCCCGAGCCCTTGATCAACCGTCCACCCTTCCACCACTTTCAGTGCAGTCTGCATACGCTCCCACACTGCCTGTGTGACCTTTCCTCGGACTATGATGACAATGTCGTCCGCATAGCCCTGTACCACATACCCCCCTCCCGAGAGCCTCCCCAGCAGGCCGTCCACGACTAGACACCAGAGCAAGGGAGACAGAACGCTCCCCTGCGGACACCCCGCCGCGACCCCCGCCAGCAGAGTCCCTCCCGCGAGTGAGGTGAACACCGCCCTGTCCCTGAGCATGGAACCGATCCACCTGCAGCAGGTCTCCTCTATTCCACGCTCCCGGGCAGCTGCCAGAACCGATCCGAACGAGGTGTTGCTAAAGGCCCCCTCTATGTCTAGGAAGGCGCCCAGCGCCACCTCCTTGTTCTCCAGCGTATTCTCCCATCACTACTCGTTATGTTGTGGTCACTCGTGTCTCGTTCCGACAATGACATATGAATGTAAGACTCGATGCATTTTCGCAACAATTAGAACCGTAGACCGGTTTCGCTCTCATTAGAGCTCTTTAGTACGGCATACTAATTGTAGCAAAAATGCACCAAAAATAATACGGCTATCGCACAGCCAGTCTTAAAATACTCAGTAAGTGGTTGACGTGCCGCCACCTAGTTGCGGAACCAAGTAGTATGCTGTCACGCCAGCTCCAAATAACACAAAGTGTTAAAAAAAATAGAGACTGTATACAGCTAACTAACAATTTAGAAAATTGTCAGCCCTGGCCCATTTCTACCCCAATATAGGGACAAAGTATGTAAGACTCGATGCATTTTCGCCACTTTTTGCAATTTTTGCTACAATTAGTATGCCGTACTGAAGAGCTCTAATGAGAGCGAAACCGGTCTACGGTTCTAATTGTTGCGAAAATGCATCGAGTCTTACATACTTTGTCCCTATATTGGGGTAGAAATGGGCCAGGGCTGACAATTTTCTAAATTGTTAGTTAGTTGTATACAGTCTCTATTTTTTTAACACTTTGTGTTATTTGGAGCTGGCGTGACAGCATACTACTTGGTTCCGCAACTAGGTGGCGGCACGTCCACCACTTACTGAGTATTTTAATGACATATGACATAATGACATATTATATTGTCAATTGTCATCACATACAAGTCATATCGTGCAGAGTCCGGGGCCGATTGACAGTTGACAGTTTAACAGTTGTGGGTTGTGGAAGATTTTAAGCAAATAGCAAATGAAAAACAACTTTACTCCTACTCTTACTATTTCAATATAAATAAATAATTAAATAATGAAACATGAAGAAGAGACAGCAGAAATAATTTAGAGTGTATAAAAGAGAGTTCCATCAAAATAGTAGCTGTCAAGACATGGAACATATAAAACAAGAGGGCCAGGAAATCTGTGAAGCCTACTGTAAAACTATTAAAACCGAAACGGAAAATTATGAAAAAAACACTGATCAAAAGTTTACGCTTTCCTGCGAATTTGATCGGGATACTAAATTGGATCTGCAAATAAATGAATCTTTAATAAAACTGGAAATAGAAGAGCATGCCTTGGACAGTGCTGTATTATGTGGAAATTTGAAGAAAGAGTACTGGAATAAAAATGAAGATTCTAATGAACAAAACCACTGGCCTACTTTGAGTATCAAGGATGATGGTAATGCGAAATCTGAGTTACAGAAATCATTTCAGGATGTTAACCAGTTTGGTAAAGAAAAGCCTCCAAGTAATATAGATGAAGATAAAAATTCTTTTGACTGCATTAAATTTCAAGATCCTAAAAAGAGCTTATATCAGTGTTTCTTTTGTGAATATGCAATTATAAGGAAAAAACAATTGATATGGCACATCCGATCAAAGCACACAGGAGAAAAACGCTCTCATCAATGTGCATTATATAATTATGATAGTGTGCACAAACAAAATTTGTTAGAGCATATTCAATCAAAACACACAGGAGAAAAGCCTCATCAATGTTCATCATGTGATTATGCAAGTGTGCAGAAACACTCTTTGTTAAGTCATATTAAATCAAAACACACAGGAGAAAAGCCTCATCAATGTTTATCATGTGATTATGCATGTGTACACAAACACTCTTTGTTAAGTCATATTAAATCAAAACACACAGGAGAAAAGCCTTATCAATGTTCATCATGTGATTATGCAAGTGTGCAGAAACACTCTTTGTTAACGCATATTAAATCAAAACACACAGGAGAAAAGCCTCATCAATGTTTATCATGTGATTATGCAACTGTGCACAAACATAATTTGTTAAGTCATATTAAATCAAAACACACAGGAGAAAAGCCTTATCAATGTTCATCATGTGATTATGCAAGTGTGCATAAACATGATTTGTTGAAGCATGTTAAATCAAAACACACAGGAGAAAAGCCTTATCAATGCTCATCATGTAATTACACAAGTGTGCAGAGACAAAATTTGTTGAAGCATATTAGATCAAAACACACAGGAGAAAAGCCTTACCAATGTTCATCATGTGATTATGCAAGTGTGCAGAAACATCCTTTGTTATATCATATTAAATCAAAACACACCGGAGAAAAGCCTCATCAATGTCCATCATGTGATTATGCAAGTGTGCAGAAAGGTTATTTGTTAAATCATATTAAATCAAAACACATGGGAGAAATGCCTTATCAATGTTCATCGTGTGATTATGCAACTGTGCAGAAACATAGTTTGTTAACTCATATTAAATCAAAACACACAGGAGAAAAGCCTTATCAATGTTCATCATGTGATTATGCAAGTGTGCACAAAGGCTATTTGTTAAATCATATTAAATCAAAACACACAGGAGAAATGCCTTATCAATGTTCATCGTGTGATTATGCAAGTGTGCACAAACATAATTTGTTAAGTCATATTAAATCAAAACACACAGGAGAAAAGCCTTATCAATGTTCATCATGTGATTATGCAAGTGTGCACAAAGGTTATTTGTTAAATCATATTAAATCAAAACACACAGGAGAAATGCCTTATCAGTGTTTATCATGTGATTATGCAACTGTGCACAAACATAATTTGTTAATTCATATTAAATCAAAACACACAGCAGAAAAGCCTTATCAATGTTTCTCGTGTAATTATGCAAGTGTGCAGAAACATAATTTGTTATATCATATTAAATCAAAACACACAGGAGAAAAGCCTCATCAATGTTTATTATGTGATTATGCAAGTGCACACAAACATGTTCTGTTAAATCACATTAAATCAAAACACATTAGAGGAAAGTCTTATCAGTGTTCATCATGTGATTATGCAAGTGTGAACAAAAAAAGTTTTTTAAAGCATATTAAATTAAAGCACAGGAGAATGACCTCATAAATGTTCACCAGGAGGTGATTATATTAATGCAACCAAATATGATTTGTTAAGATATATTGAATTAAAGTGTGATCAATATTTATCATGTGATTATACAAGTATGTACAAGCTAAATTTGTTTAGGCATAATAAATGTAAACACATAAAACAGCTTATTACACAAAATAATTGGTAAATATGTACTTGATCCTCCCAACAGCAGAGTCCTCATGCACTCAAATTTCTTCCTTGGAGTCCACATGCTGTTGCCACTTCCTTTTTGTTATAAAGTTTGGGATGGTAGCGTGGCCGCAGTACATAAAAAAAGCCTGGACGCAGCAAGTGCGTTATGGTAGTGAATTTTCATAAAAATGTTTTTAATTGCAAATATGTGTGTTTCCTTTTTAAGAAAGCAGGCATCAATTTTGGTTACCAGTATAACCTATATAGTAAAAACAATGTGCCATGTTTCATAAAATTAACTTTATTGTGTGAAAATGTACAAAAATTTCCAAAAGTAAACTTAAAGTGTTCCCGGAAAAAATCGTTTCTTGGTCAACCTTATAGGTTAATAGCAAATTGAGCTATTCAAATTTGAAGCATTTAATGAAAATTCGCTACCATAACGCACTTGCTGCGTCCCGAATTTTTTTTCTTACAAACATGCATCGCTGAAATATTCAAAAATGCAATAACATAAGGCGTGTTTGATTTAAAAAAAAAAAAGAAAATTTGTATCACCAACGACTTATGGGCCAGCCTGTGATTGTAGAAATATTTTTTTAAGATGTAGCTCAAGACACCCTATAATTAATATATACAAATTTTCTTCATATCTTGTATAATAACGGATATATTGAGCTTTATTGATTTTTTACGAAAATTCGACTAAAATTATATACCATTAAACGATAAACTCTAAAGCTAAGGCTACTGCCAAGCATCAGAGAAAGTGTCTATTTGAAATGAATTTTCTGGAAACATTTTAGTAAAATGAAGGACAATGACGGTTGAAACTAAGACTTCAGAGTTTGTAAAACATCCTTCTTGAGACATTTGATTTCCATATCCCGTATTAGATTCAAGTTCTTTGCCTAAATGTTGCCGATTTTGACGTTTTAAATCGCAACTTTGACGTTTTGAGGAAAACCCCAATTTATTTTTCTTTAAATGCCTATAACTTTTTTGTCTTTTGACCTACATAGCTAAATTTTGGTAGGTGGCTTACCTATAAGGATATTAACTAGCGTACCAAATTTGGTTGCCCTTACTTTGTTAATTCCGGAGATATAAGTTTTTTTCGAAAGAAAACACAAAATTTTCCGGGAAAACCTGGGCAGATTTTCCTGGCTAACGAACTTATCCAAGCCATTTGCAAAAGGAATTTTTCCACCAAATTTAGTCAAAATCGGCCTATTATTTTTTGAGTTATCGGTGTGATACATATATATATATATATATATATATATATATATATATATATATATATATATATATATATATATATATATATATAAATATATATATATATATAAATATATATATATATATATATATATATATATATATATATATATATATATATATATATATATATATATATATATATATATATATATATATATATATATATATAAACATATAAAAATTGAAACTGACCCCGGATATGTGTTCTAGGGGGCCTAGTTCGCGGTCATTTGAAGAAATTTTTTCAAAATTCAAAAGTCGGGATCTCCTCATTAGTGAATTTTTTTTAAGAAAATTCACTAAAAGGTATGTACTTAGTTGTTTCAAAATTAATTGGTAATAGCTTGTCATCAAAATATTTTATAATTTTTAGCAAATCTGTTGCAGCAGTTTGTTTCAAGGAGTGCCAGGAGGGTTTTTCATAAAATATTGCCATGTTATCGGCATAGCCAATTATTTTTCCATCACTTTCTTGTAGGAACAAATCATTTATATATATATATATATATATATATATATATATATATATATATATATATATATATATATATATATATATATATATATATATATATATATATATGTCCTAATATTTAAATGCCCTGTATAATTGAAAGTGTAAAATATGTTGGGGTTAAATAAGAAATAGCATTAGGTAGCAGAATAAAGAACAATGGATTCCTTTTTTACATGTAGTGCATTTTAAATTTCACGGAGCAAAAGTTCTTATAATATGAAAATAACTCAGAACAATAGCCATGTTTTTTTCTATTCATAGGATTTTACTGGAATATACCGATTTTATTTTATTTTTAGGCAGTAGGCGCATTAACCATATTATACATTTAGAATGTTAAGGTAAAAATAAGTTTTTTGTAAATAATAATTTTAAGCAAAGACGCAGTGATAGTTAATAAGGATAGTTTTTTGTGTGTGCGTGTCTTCAAAAGGAAAAAGCCTGGACGCAGCAAGTGCGTTATGGTAGTGAATTTTCATAGAAATGATCTGGCACAAAATATTTTATTATAACTTTTTTTTCTTGTAACATAGAAATCTAAATTTTCGTGTATAGTTTACTTTTTATATCGTAAACCTATCTACCAAATTTGGTTATCATAGATTTTTTATTTTTTAAGATAAAAATTTTTTTTCAAAAAAAACTCAAAATTTTCTCGGAAAACCTCGTCCGATTTTTCTGATTAACGAATTTATCAAATCCATTTACAAAAGGAAGGTACATGTCAAATTTTATCAAAATCGGCCTATTATTCTTTGAGAAAAATTTTTTTTTCGAATAAAAACTCAAAATTTTCCCGGAAAACCTCGTCCGATTTTCTTAACTAACAAACTTGTCAAAGCCATTTACAAAAGGAAGGTACGTGCCAAATTTTATTAAAACCGGCACATTATTTTTTGAGAAAAGAATTCTTTTCGAATGAAAACTCAAAATTTTCCCGGAAAACCTCGTCCGATTTTTTTGATTAACGAACTTATCAAAGCCATTTACGAAAGGAAGGTACATGCCAAATTTTATCAAAATCGGCCTATCATTCTTTGAGATAAGAATTTTTTTCGAATGAAAACTCAAAATTTTCCCGGAAAACCTCGTCCGATTTTCCTGACTAACGAACTTATCCAAGCCATTTACAAAAGAAAGGTACATGCCAAATTTTATCAAAATCGGCTCATTATTTTTTGAGTTATCAGTGTGATACATACATATATATATATATATATATATATATATATATATATATATATATATATATATATATATATATATATATATATATATATATATATATATATATATATATATATATATATATAAACATATAAAAATTGAAACTGACCCCGGATATGGGTTCTAGGGGTCCTAGATCGCGCTCATTTGAAGAAATTTTTTCAAAATTCAAAAGTCGAGATCTCCTCATTAGTGAATTTTTTCTAAGAAAATTCACTAATAGTGCAAAGGACAAAAAAGTTGAACAATGAAATGACGAAAGGCCTATGAACTTTATTACCGAGACAGCGCGAACAGGTTTTTTGTAACACGGCAGAGTTTATTTAAGCGTCGACGGGAGTTCGATGGAGGAAGAAGTAATTCAACTGTGAGACGATTAGAAACAGAACCGCGAAAAGACAATGAGTAAATACAAGGCAAGTGCCTGAAATTACCATCAGAAAAATTGTGTGAAAGAAAATTAAATACCTGGTACGAGGTTGGTGAAGACAGTTAAATAAGATGGAAATTAATTAATAATTACTGCCAAGCTGCCAAATCCAAATAGAAGAACAAATAGATTGTAATAATCACAGAAAAAAAATGGAAGGATCCAGCAAGACAACATTCAGTAAGTCGTTCTAGAACTTTATCGGAATAAATATGATGACTCTTTTTCTATAGTGTGAATAGCTTTTAAGGATATTTTCGTTTCATTTAGGATGTTAATGTTAATTTTAGTTCACTAAGGGGGCTGTAATATAAAGGCCGAATCATTGTATCATAGTTAGATAATGCATTGTGTTAACTAAATTTGATTTTACATATTTGAAATAGCCTTTTGTTAATAGAAATTTATTAATTTGATCAATCTGTTTAATTTTGACTTAAAATCAAGCAAATATTAATGATATGGAAAAGTAAGGCTATTTTTCACCGTTAAATAAAAAAGTAAAATCAAAAGACCCAATCATACATATTTTTTTTTTTTGAATTTCCAAACACTCCGGAATACTAGAATTCATAAAAACGATATATTAAACAAAAATGCTAGCCCAAGCACAGAACCCTACCCATGAGAAAAATGTAAAATCACAGCAGTAAGTAAATAATTTTTGGCATAATTTCAGGATTTTCAATATTAGCGTTTTTTAGTGAATTTTCTTAAAAAAAATTCACTAATGAGGAGATCCCGACTTTTGAATTTTGAAAAAATTTCTTCAAATGAGCGCTAATTAGGCCCTCCAGAAAACATATCCGGGGTCAGTTTCAATTTTTATATGTTTATATATATATATATATATATATATATATATATATATATATATATATATATATATATATATATATTTATATATATATATATATATATATATATATATATATATATATATATATATATATATATATATATATATATAAATATATATATATATATATATATATATATATATATATATATATATATATATATATATATATATATATATATTTATATATATATGTATCACACCGATAACTCAAAAAATAATGGGCCGATTTTGATTAAATTTGGTGAAAAAATTCCTTTTGCAAATGGCTTGGATGAGTTCGTTAGCCACGAAAATCTGCCCGGGTTTTCCCGGAAAATTTTGTGTTTTCTTTCGAAAAAAATTTATATCTCCGGAATTAACAAAGTAAGGGCCACCAAATTTTAGACCCTTATAGGTAAGTTCCTACCAAAATTTAGCTATGTACGTCAAAAGACAAAAAAGTTATAGGCATTTAAAAAAAAAAAACCCTAAAGTCTTAGTTTCAATCGTCATTGTCCTTCATTGTACTAAAATATTCCCAGAAAATTCATTTCAAATAGACCCTGTCTCTGATGCTTGGCAGTAGCCTTAGCTATAGAGTTTATCGTTTAATGGTATATAATTTTTGTCTAATTTTCGTAAAAAATCAATAAAGCTCAATATATCCGTTATTATATAAGATATGAAAATTTTTTGTATATATTAATTATAGGGTGTGTTGAGCTACATCTTAAAATAATATTTCTACAATCACAGGTGGCCCATAAATCGTTGGTGATACAAATTTCCTTTTTTTTTAATCAAACACGCCTTATGTTACTGCATTTTTGCATTTTCCATCGAAATATAATGCATGTTTGTAAGAAAAAAAATTCTGGACGCAGCAAGTGCGTTATGGTAGCGAATTTTGATCAAATGTTTCATATTTGAACAGCTCAATTTGCTATTAACCTATAAGGTTGACCAAGAAACGTGTTTTTTTCGGGAACACTTTAAGTTTACTTTTGGAAATTTTTGTACATTTTCACACAATAAAGTTATTTTGATGAAACAAGGCACATTGTTTTTACTATATAGGTTATACTGGTAATCAAATTTGATGCCTGCTTTCTTAAAAAAAAAACATACATATTTATTATTAAAAACATTTTTATGAAAATTCACTACCATAACGCACTTGCTGCGTCCAGATTTTTTTTAAATAAAAGCGTAATTGCATTCTCATGCTCTACAATTAAAAGTGCTAATAAGGTATAAAATAAATTAAATAAAAGAAACCACCACTAAATACCATAGCAATATATATATATATATATATATATATATATATATATATATATATATATATATATATATATATATATATATGTATATATATATATAT
This sequence comes from Tillus elongatus, assembly GCA_964006375.1. Taxonomy (NCBI): domain Eukaryota; kingdom Metazoa; phylum Arthropoda; class Insecta; order Coleoptera; family Cleridae; genus Tillus; species Tillus elongatus. The sequence continues at coordinate 7,207,569 of OZ023262.1, read as the reverse complement.
ATATATATATATATATATATATATATATATATATATATATATATATGTATGTATATATATATATATATATATATATATATATATATATATATATATATATATATATATATATATATATATATATAGATAGTAAAAAGTATTGGCACCGTTCCCTGTGGCACACCACAATCCATAGCCCGAAAATCGCTCAAGACCACCCCATCAATCTTCACACATTGCTTTCAGTTGGTAAGGTAACTCTCAAATAGCTTCAATGTTTTATCCCTAATTCCCATGTCTTCAAGGGACTGTAATATTTGTTTATGACTGACGGTGTCGAATGCCTTAGCCAGATCTATAAAAGCCTGGACGCAGCAAGTGCGTTATGGTAGTGAATTTTCATAGAAATGATCTGGCACAAAATATTTTATTATAACTTTTTTTTCTTGTAACATAGAAATCTAAATTTTAGTGTATAGTTTACTTTTTATATCGTTAACCGACCTACCAAATTTGGTTATCATAGATTCTTTATTTTTTAGGATAAAAATTTTTTTCAAATGAAAACTCAAAATTTTCCCGGAAAACCTCGTCAGATTTTTCTGATTAACGAACTTATCAAAGCCATTTACAAAAGGAAGGTACGTGCCAAATTTTATCAAAATCGGCCCATTATTCTTTGAGATAAAAATTTTTTTCGAATGAAAACTCAAAATTTTCCCGGAAAACCTCGTCCGATTTTCTTGACTAACAAACTTGTCAAAGCTATTTACAAAAGGAAAGTACGTGCCAAATTTTATTAAAATCGGCTTATTACTTTTTGAGATAAGGATTTTTTTCGAATGAAAACTCAAAATTTTCTCGGAAAACCTCGTCCGAGTTTCCTGACTAACGAACTTGTCCAAGCCATTTACAAAAGAAAGGTACATGTCAAATTTTATCAAAATCGGCCCATTATTTTTTGAGTTATCGGTGTGATACATATATATATATATATATATATATATATATATATATATATATATATATATATATATATATATATATATATATATATATATATATATATATATATATATATATATATATATATAAACATATAAAAATTGAAACTGACCCCGGATATGGGATCTAGGGGTCCTAGTTCGCGCTCATTTGCAAAAATTTTTTGAAAATTCAAAAGTCGGGATCTCCCCATTAGTGAAATTTTTCTACGAAAATTCACTAAAAACACATAAGGATGGTGTACCTTTGTCCAGAGCGGCATAGATGTTTGACGTCAGGTTTAGAATTGCATCGTGTGTTGATACTGCTGAAACCCGTATTGTCCCTCTGATATCAAACTGTACTTTGTTATTTATTTATTTAATTTATTTATTTACTAACTTATACACCAATCGGCTATATACATAAAGAAGAAGAAGACAAGCAACAAGGGTGGTGAGTAACAAGACTATATAATGAAACAATTATCAGTTCTGCAATACCGCACTCTTGACGCTTGACGTGAAGGAGCCCAGATTATTTCCAAGAAAATCAATGCTCCCACAGTATTCATTAACAACACCAGCTATTCTGTTATGTGGTCCATAATGCACGTAGCATTTGGATGTTTTGGTAGTTTCAGTCAGTCGAGATATCCTCAGCCCAGGTCTAGGGCAGATGAGTCCAAATAGTCACAGACTCTCAGGCGAGTCAATAAGTCCATTGATAACCTTGTAGAAGTATGTTACGTTTGTGACTATTCTGCGATTTGACAGGCTGTTGATCTTAAGTTGGGCACATATTTCGTCATGGCACCACTAAAAAGAGCTAGCGCACGGCTTATAACGGTCAGAATTCAAGATGTTTCGTGCTGCTTTAAAACATTCGCCGAAGGAGAGTCTTACGCTGACGCTCCTGGCGTAAACATCGTTTACTTGAGGTGGCTCCCGAATTGTCTTAAAAACGGCATTTTAATAGTATTTCTGTTACCTATACTACCTTGTAACAATACTCCGTGATTGTTTAAAGTGTGTTAATAATTTTCGAGTTTAAATAAACATAGTATTCAGCATTAAACGGGAGTTAAGTTGTGGTTATTTGTTTCAAGCTGCTGCCTTGCTGCTTTAAAAAGATTTCCTGATTATCGTCGAACTTTAAGTCACTTGGCAGCAAATCTCATCAGGGCAAATTTACGTTTTAATTGCGATTTGCGTAGTTTCCAACAAGCGAATTCAGAATATCGACCTGGGTGTCAAATGGTCTTGTACACGTGAAACAACAAATCCACCTGCAGTGACCACTAATGGGAAGCATCACTGATTTTTCCCAGCTTCTTCTCTCATATCGGAGTCACTGAAACTCTTGTCAGGCATTCTTAGTAGATCCAACTTGGAGGGCATCCCCATAGTCACAGGTAATTCAAGGCAGGAAAGTTTGGTGAGTCCACATAGAATTGTTCTCTGAGCCATCAAAATTTATTTCATGCAGTCATTTGATATCTGAACTTCTTATAATCCGAACTTTCAAACTCACTTAGTCAAGTTTTGAGTTTGAATAATGTCAGAGAGGTGCTGTTAGAATAATTATAAATTTCCCGTTTAATCTCTGGAATTTGCTCAGTTTTTTTGTAGATTTAAACATGTAGTTTTTTTTGAAATTGTAATTAGTTAATTTTGTCTGTAAAAATATCCAACTTATACATTATCTTTAATATCACTTATTTTCAATAATTACTATAGAGTTTTCACGTAGATATATACATATATATTTTTAAATTGAGTCTCACTCTAAGAACTGGCTGTATAATATGGGCATAATCATAGGCAACCCAATATACTGAAATATGTATATGGTGTTATCTAACGACATATACTGGCGGTATAAGAGATGCGCATGGTTATGCCTGCAATCATCTGGTAGATAAACAACATGTAAACACGTTCTTGTACGTTAAATACAATTATAATAATAAAGTAGTATTATAAGTGTAAATGCTAGTGTATCATTTAATAGAGATACGATGCAAGTATCAAACACTGGCCAGGATGCCAATGTAAAATTAACCGAATTGAGTGACAAACGTCAAATAATTTACAGAATAATTTTACTTTTGAGCTGCAACACGCAGCATTTGTTTTTTAATATACCTCAATATATAAGTGCTTATATTTCTTTAGCAAGATACAACCACATTTAAATCATTACTCTGTCATATGTATGTTAATTGATAATTTCTTGTTATTGAAGTTTTTGGTATTTATTTGATTTCTATTTGTGTGCAATTAAGGTTTATTTTGGATTTACCAGTTATTTTATTTCTTTGTGTTGCTATTCCAAATTCAATTCATATGAATAAATTCAATATTTTGTTACATTAATATGTCTGTTTGATTGAAGATTAATTCCTCTTTAAACCCTTTTGACTTTTTGGTGACAACATAATCAAGACGTTAATATAGCATTCCCAGATATCGAAGAGAAATTTCAAATAAAAAAAACTCGGGACGCAGCAAGTGCGTTATGGTAGTGAATTTTTATTAAATGCTTCAAATTTAAATAACTCAATTTTCTATAAACTTAGAGAGTTTAATTTTAATACGTAGTAAGGTTTTTCCTAAGGCAAGATATCCACAAAATTTCATTAAAATAACTTTGTAATTTTCGGAGAAAAACATTTTTTTCGAAAGAAAATTGAAAATTTGAATAACTCAATTTTCTCTAAACTTAGAAAGTTGAATTTTGGTACGTAGTAAGGTTGAGGCAACATATATAGTAAATTTCATTAAAACAGCTTTGTTACTTTCGGAGAAAAAATTTTTTTCGAAAGAAAACTCAAAATTTTTCCGGAAAACCCCGTCTGATTTTTCTGGATAACGAACTCATCCAAGCCATTAATAAAAGACAGGCACTTGCCAAGTTTCATCGAAATCGGTTAATTATTTTTTGAGTTATCATATATATATATATATATATATATATATATATATATATATATATATATATATATATATATATATATATATATATATATATATATATATAAACATATAAAAATTAAACCTATTTACAAATGAACTTTAATAAGATATTATGCTGTGACAATACCTCTCTCAAGCACCCTAAAATATAATCAAAATGTGCACAGTTATATATGTTTTATTTCTTTTTCCCTTGTCTTAATACACATCATATTTTATGAGAATCGATTTAATTTACTTATTTGATTTCATAAATAGTCGGTTAATAGTGACTTGGAATGAAGTAGACACCACATCTTCAAACATATTAAGAGAATATGAGTAAATCAACAGCAACTGGGAATGAATTCGGTCAGTCCCCCAGCCACGTGGTTAAAAAACACTGGCTGTATGAGTGGTTACAACTCTACATCTAAATAAAAGGACTGTAACAGCGGCAGAAGCAGAAGACAATGGAAGCTGTGTGTATTCGGAAAGAAACTATTGACTATTAATAACAACAATTGACTAAAAACGCTGCGAGTTGTAAGGAAAAATTATTATACTACAGAGGTGATAAATGATAATAAATTACAATAAGGTTATATATAATCGTAAATGCTTCCAATGATTAACAATCAGTGAATTCAGTATTATTGACATTTCTCGGAAACTTAAAAATGAATTTCATGAGTCAATAAGAGAAGCATTGACTAACCAACAGCAACCACATACTTATGATTTAAATACAGAGGTGATAAATGATAATAAATTACAATAGGGTTATATATAATCGTAAATGCTTCCAATGATTAACAATCAGTGAATTCAGTATTATTGACATTTCTCGGAAACTTAAAAATGAATTTCATGAGTCAATAAGAGAAGCATTGACTAACCAACAGCAACCACATACTTATGATTTAAACATAAATGTTTCAAATTTGAATAGCTCAATTTTTTGTAACCTTAGAAAGCTGAATTTTGGCACATAGTTAGGTATTTCCCAAAGCAATATGTAGACCAAATTTTATCGAAATTTTCGGAAAAAAATTTTTTTTGAAAGAAAACTCAAAATTTTCTCGGAAAACCTCGTCCGATTTTCTTGGCCAACGAACTCATCCAAGCCATTAATAAAAGAAAGGCACTTGCCGAGTTTCATCTAAATCAGTTAATTATTTTTTGAGTTATCAGACGGATACATATATATATATATATATATATATATATATATATATATATATATATATATATATATATATATATATATATATATATATAAACATATAAAAATTCAAACTGACCCCGGATATGGGTTCTAGGGGTCCTAATTCGCGCTCATTTAAAAGAATTTTTGCAAAGTCTCACCATCGATACCTCTCTATTAGTGAATTTTTTAAATAAAAATTCACTAAAAATCATCGTAACCAGGCACCAGTTTGGAGTTCTGATAAATATAACACTTCAGGCAGTGCAGCAACACAACAAGAGCGTAAGTAGTAAACAATATTAAGATCTTCCAGCCTTATAAACCATTTCTAATCCTGCTAATTACAAATCTGATAGATAGAAACCTTTTAAGGTAGGACTTATAGGAAATATTGACCTCACTACTGACCAGATTTGACTTCACTTGAGGTCCCTCATATGTTACTCCTTGCCTATTACACAGTTTATGAAATTTTATATTAAGGGAGGTTATTAAATTAAGGGAGGTTACATTAATATATTGAGGCAGGTTACAACCCATGGTACGGTACGCCTAAAGGGTAATCTTGTCTAGGTGCTGATGGAATGTAAGCTTGTTGTTGATAATGACAGCCACGTCTTTGGTGGACATGGTTTCCCAGATAAGTTGGTCATCCAGGAAATAAGTAATATGATTTCGGTCACCTGAACGTGAAAAGGACATACGTGTACACTTCTCTAAGTTGAGGCTGAGCTTATTTTTGATACACCAGCTGCTCAACCTGTCGATATCCCGCTGGAGTGAATCGGCGTCACTTGGGTTTCCGATGCGTCTGTAGATTTTTAGGTCATCAGCGTAGAGGAGAAATTCTGACTCAAAGTTATCGCCAATGTCGTTGATGAAGATGTTGAAAAGCATGGGACCCAAGTGAGAACCCTGCGGAACTCCCGAGGAAACATCGTATCCCCGGAAACATGGCCACCGACTCTCACCTGCAGCCGTCTACCCACCAGACACGACTCCAACCACCTGAGTGCCATTCCACTAACACCATATTTTCGCAGTTTGTTGACTAGAATCTCGTGGCCAACCGTATCAAATGCTTTGCTATAAATAGCATTGATACTGTTTCCTCTGTTTAGAGATTTGAGTATATAGTCTGCAGTGGCGTTTTCTCCCAGTGAGCTAGGTGTGCGCCGCACACCCTAAAATATAATTAAAATGTGCACAGTTAAATATGTTTTATTTCTTTTTCCCTTAGTCTTAATACACTACATATGTTATGACAATCGATTTAATTTACTTATTTGATTTCATAAATAGTCGGTTAATAGTGACTTGGAATGAAGTCGGCACCACGTCTTCATTCAGAAAATATGAGTAGGTCAATAGCAACTGGGAATGAATTCGGGTCGGGTTAGGTGTGCGTTGTTATTTCCGAACAACTTCACTCGACAGAGCTGTATTGGTATACAATACAGTCCCCCACCCATGTGTTTAAAATAGTAAGGAAATACCATTGCTTTTAACACTGCAGTGAGCAGTAAAAATACCGCTCAAGACAAATGAATGGAACGCCGGTTTAACAAACGTTGTGATAGCATTATTTACAAACATTACAACTGCGCTTGCGTGGACCACAGTATTCTAGAATTAAAGACTATAATACATTTTAGTAAATTTTCGTAGAAAAAATTCACTAATGGGGAGATCTCGACTTTTGAATTTTGAAAATTTGTTTGCAAATGAGCGCGAACTAGGACCCCTAGAACCCATATCCGGGGTCAGTTTCAATTTTTATATATAAGAATTTAATTTGAGTCAAGTTTTAAAATATACAAATATTTAATTAAAATGAAGAAACTGATTTCAAGTACCATCCATATTTCTAGACATTGTAATGGTACATAATGAGGTGAGGTAATTTTGGAGATTAGAAATCAGATGACAGAACTTTAGAACAATTGACATTTAGATTAAAATTTAGTCAAAATTGCATCATTTGCAGCCACAAGTTTAGACTTATTTGTAAGATGCTTTGTACTATTTATATAACAATAAACTATAAACTACATATATATATATATATATATATATATATATATATATATACATAGGTATCACACCGATAACTCAAAATATAATCGGCCGATTTTGATAAAATTTGGCATGTACCTTCCTTCTGTAAATGTATTGGATACACATTTTATTATTTAGTACCATATTAACATTGAACTACTTTTAATGTTTACAGTTTTCACCCCGTTCCGGACAGTGCTAACGCTAACACAAATTTGTGTGAAGAGAAGAGCTTGATAATAATTTCATGTTCTTTTCGTGTTTTAAAGTTTTAAGTGACTTTTTAATTTGTTAGTGTTGCAGTGGGAAATTAATTTATTTATCTACGTATCATTCACATATAGGTCGAATATATATATATATATATATATATATATATATATATATATATATATATATATATATATATATATATACATTTAGTGTTAATACTTTTTAAAACCACCACTAACAGCAACTCGTTACCGCACACCCGAACATTTTGGTCAGGAGACGCCACTGATAGTCTGTGTATAGGAAAAGGTTCTTGGCCGTGGACCTGCCACCGAAGAAACCATGCTGTCTGGTAGTTATCACATTCTTGAAGACAAATGCAAGCTGCAGTAACACTATCTTCTCGAAAAGCTTGGACATTGCAGGCTGAATACATATTGGATGATAGTTGCATTGGTTCTACTTCCAGACTTATGAATTGGGCTTACGTAAGAGAGTTTCCATGCCGAGGGAAAGCAGCCAGTTTGTAGTGACACACTAAATATGTGGGTGATAGGATCGCAGAGATCCAATGCACAGTTTTTAAGGAATTGATTGGGTTTGCTATGTGGGCCGGCACCCTTCTTCGCAACTCGTAGAATTTCCCTGAAAACATCTCCAAAAGTCACGGTCATGTTGGAAAGATCTACATTGTTTTTTCTTCAGTATCAGTTTGACCAAATGGAATATTTGGACTGGGGTTTGACACATAATTATTCTCAAAGAAGGAGGTAAATAAGTCGCTTATTTCATCTCCACTGTTGGCTGTTCGCCCATTCCACTCTATTGTGGATGGAATATCAATATCGTATCGACGTTTACTTCTGATGAAGTTCCAAAATTGCTTTGCATCGGAATTGATCAGAGTTTCCATTCTAGATGTGTAATTTCTGTATCAGATCGCTCCTAAACTCTTACATTCGTGTCTTAGTTTGCGTAAATGGTCATAGGATTGTTTTGTGCCTTTTGTTTTGTGTGCTTGCTTTTCCAGCAGAATTTTGTTGATCAATTCCTCAGAGAACCAACAAGGGAGGTTAGTTGTCTTCCTGGCAACCACCGAAACATAGCACGACACACCTTCACTAATTTTAGTGAAATTTATTAAAAAAATTCACTAATAGAGAGGTATCGACGGTGAGACTTTGCAAAAATTCTTTCAAACCCATATCCGGGGTCAGTTTAAATTTTTATATGTGTATATATATATATATATATATATATATATATATATATATATATATATATATATGTGTGTGTGTGTGTGTGTGTATATATATATATGTATCCGTCTGATAACTCAAAAAATAATTAACCGATTTCGATGAAACTCGGCAAGTGCCTTTCTTTTATTAATGGCTTGGATGAGTTCGTTGGCCAGGAAAATCGGACGGGGTTTTCCGGGAAAATTTTGAGTTTTCTTTCAAAAAAAAATTTTTTTTCCCGAAAATTTCGATAAAATTTGGTCTACATATTGCTTTGGGAAATACCTAACGATGTGCCAAAATTCAGCTTTCTAGGGTTACAGAAAATTGAGCTATTCAAATTTGAAACATTTATGTTTAAATCATAGTTCAAGTATGTGGTTGCTGTTGGTTAGTCAATGCTTCTCTTATTGTCATTGACTCATGAAATTCATTTTTAAGTTTCAGAGAAATGTCAATAATACTGAACTCACTGATTGTTAATCATTGGAAGCATTTACGATTATATATAACCCTATTGTAATTTATTTAGAGTTGTAACCACTCATACAGCCAGTGTTTTTTAACCACGTGGCTGGGGGACTGACCGAATTCATTCCCAGTCGCTGTTGATTTACTCATATTCTCTTAATATGTTTGAAGATGTGGTGTCTACTTCATTCCAAGTCACTATTAACCGACTATTTATGAAATCAAATAAGTAAATTAAATCGATTGTCATAAAATATGTAGTGTATTAAGACTAGGGGAAAAAGAAATAAAACCTATATAACTGTGCACATTTTGATTATATTTTAGGGTGCTTGAGAGAGGTATTGTCACAGCATAATATCTTATTAAAGTTCATTTGTAAATAGGTTTAATTTTTATATGTTTATATATATATATATATATATATATATATATATATATATATATATATATATATATATATATATATATATATATATATATATATATATATATATATATATATATATATATGATAACTCAAAAAATAATTAGCCGATATCGATGAAACTTGGCAAGTGCCTTTCTTTTTTATTAATGGCTTGGATGAGCTCGTTATCTAGAAAAATCAGACGGGGTTTTCCGGAAAAATTTTGAATTTTCATTCGAAAAAAATTTTTTTCTCCGAAAGTAACAAAGCTGTTTTAATGAAATTTACTATATATGTTGCCTCAACCTTAATAAGTACCAAAATTCAACTTTCTACGTTTAGAGAAAATTGAGTTATTCAAATTTTAAATTTTCATTCGAAAAAAATTGTTTTCTCCGAAAATTACGAAGTTATTTTAATGAAATTTTGTGGATATCTTGCCTTAGGAAAGACCTTTTTTTTGTTCCCTCAGGGCTCGTCCGCGGCCTTGCCGCCCCGATAGCACCGCAACCCTTGGTTGATTGTGCATACCCTTAGTCTTACTCCACCCATTCCAAAATCACTGTGCCTTGAACTAGTCTGCACAGCGATTGGTAGGGTGAAGTTTTATATTGCTCTGTCTCCGGTCTAGAGTGACCATAGATCAGTTGTCTTTTCCGGTCCAGAGCTATACACTCACACAAGATGTGCTGGGCTAATTCCTCCCCCTCGCCGCAGAGTCTGCATGCGAGGTCCCCTTCGAACCGCCCCATTTTATGCAGGTGTTTCTTGACGGCCATGTGTCCCGTCAAGAGACCTGTTGTGTTTCTGAGCTGTCCTCTGCTAAGGTTTAGCAGCTCCACAGCTCTCTTTGAACTGGGTCCGTCAATTATTGACTTCCCATGTCTGAGCCTTGGACAGTCCGCCCAGTACACCTTGTGTTGGTTTCTGACCCAGGACTTAATGGCTCCCCTGGCAGTGCTCTTTGACACGCCCAGAGCCGGTTCTGGTCCCATAAATGGTTCTGCTGACCCTCTCTTCGCGAGACTGTCAGCTTCTTCATTGCCTTTGACCCTCGAGTGACCCGGCACCCAGATGAGGGTCACCTCATTCTGCCCAGCCAGGTCGCTCGTCTCGTCTCGGCACTCACTCACCAGCCAGGAATTTACCCGTGGGCTACTTAGGCCTTAAGGGCTGCCTGGCTGTCTGTGGCTATGAGGATCCGCTTGTTGGTGTAGCCCCTCCTCTTGTTCTCCCGCACAAGGTGCAGGATGGCGTACATCTCGGCCTGGAACACCGTTGCATGGGATCCGAGGGAAATACTATAACTTACCCTCGGTCCTTCCGAGTAAACACCTGCCCCCGTCCCACGCTCCCCGCCGGATCCGTCCGTGAATCAGACGAGCGCGTCCCGTGGAATGCCCGGCGTCTCCTCCCGCCATGCCTCGCGATCGGAGATTTCCACTGTAAAGTTGTTTTCCCTGCACATTCGCGGGCTCGCGAAGTTTGACCTCATTTCAAGCATGGGCTCCTTCACGATCTGCTGAATTTTGCAGTGGCCCCTGAAGCCTGGGTTGATCTTCAGTCTACCATTGCAGGCTAGTCTGTATAGTCCTAGCATGGCTTCTCCCATAATAACTAAGTGTCGGGGGGGGGGGGGGGGGTAGATCCAGCAACACCTCCATGGCGGCTGTTGGGGTTGAAGACATGGTCCCTGTGATGCCTAGGCAAGCCATCCTTTGGATCTTGCCTAGTTTTTGTTTGGCACTGGATTGTGTCACCTTAGGCCACCAGACCAGTGCCGCATATGTTAACGATGGTCTGACCACCCTTGTGTACAGCCAGTGGGCCATACTAGGTCTTAGTCCCCACGTTTTTCCATATAGCCGCCTATTGACGGCTAAGGTCATGACTGCCTTACGCAGTATTTTTCCAATGTGACCATTCCAGGTTAGCTTAGAGTCCAATACGACCCCAAGATATTTTACCTCCCTGACCATTGGAACGTTCCTACCGTATAGAGTGAGAGTTCTGTGGCTTTCACACTTTCTCCTCCTCGTAAACGGCACGACGGTTGCTTTCTCGGGGCTCACCCCGAGCCCTTGATCAACCGTCCACCCTTCCACCACTTTCAGTGCAGTCTGCATACGCTCCCACACTGCCTGTGTGACCTTTCCTCGGACTATGATGACAATGTCGTCCGCATAGCCCTGTACCTCATACCCCCCCCCCCCCAGAGCCTCCCCAGCAGGCCGTCCACGACTAGACACCAGAGCAAGGGAGACAGAACGCTCCCCTGCGGACACCCCGCCAGCAGAGTCCCTCCCGCGAGTGAGGTGAACACCGCCCTGTCCCTGAGCATGGAACCGATCCACCTGCAGCAGGTCTCCTCTATTCCACGCTCCCGGGCAGCTGCCAGAACCGATCCGAACGAGGTGTTGCTAAAGGCCCCCTCTATGTCTAGGAAGGCCCCCAGCGCCACCTCCTTGTTCTCCAGCGTATTCTCCAGTTTCAGCACCAGTTGGTGCAGTGCTGTTTCTGTTGAGAATCCTGCTCTGTATGCATATTGTCCGCAGTGTAGAGGATATGCTTCCAGTGCACCGCCCCTAATGTGCCGGTCGAGCAGTTTTCCACTGTTTTCAGCAAGAAGGACATGAGACTTATTGGCCTCAGGGACTTTGCCTGGTCTGTTGGACGCCCAGGTTTAGGAATAAATACAACCCTGGCCAGCTCAATGCCCTCGGAATGTACCACAGAGCCAGGCTGGCCCTCATAATGAGGGTAAGCACCGGCGCCAGTATATCTATGCCCTGTTGGAGCATGATGGGCATTATTCCATCAAATCCCGGCGATTTGTATGGCTTAAAGCTGTTAATGGCCCATCTGATTTTGCTCCAGGTAACCACCTCTTTAGCGACTGTCCAGTCTACTCTAGATGCCCGCCTATAAGGCGCCTCTATTTCTGAGTGTTCCCAGTCCGGAGGTGATTGGTTTATTATTTTACAGCCGGGGAAGTGCGTGTGGAGTAAAATTTCCATAGTTTCCTCCCCCGAGCTTGTAAAGCCTCCCGTGGGTGTTCTAAGGGAGCCTATGTTAATCTGAGGGCCCTTCGACAGGATCTTGTGTAGTCGAGCACTCTCGGACGTGTTTTCCACTTCTTCGCAGTGCCTCGTCCACGACTCCTTCTTGGCGTCCCTCAGTCTTTTGTTATAGGTCGATAGGGCCTGTCTATATTCATCCCATGCTCCCGACCTTTTGGCCGCGTTAAACAGCTTACGAACCTGCGTCCTCCTTTGCCTGAGGTCCTCGTTCCACCACGGGACGTTCCTGGTGGACACCCTCATTTTTAGGGGGCAGTTGGCGTTATAGGCCGAGGTAGTTGCGTCTCGCAATTGGACTGCTTAGGAAAGACCTTATTAAAATTAAAATTAAACTCTCTAAGTTTATAGAAAATTGAGTTATTTAAATTTGAAGCATTTAATAAAAATTCACTACCATAACGCACTTGCTGCGTCCCGAGTTTTTAAAGATGCTTTTGGAGTTCCTGGTAAACTGGAAATATCTACAAAGTAACGAAGTTTTTTTCCCAAAAAAATGGACGATATTTGTTGTTTATCTTATTTCTTTAGTAGATGGAAACCTAAAAATAGTGCCAAACTGACGTGCCGCCACTGAAAATCGCAAACAGCAAAGGACTTACGCATGCAGAGACACCGTTGCCACATCCCCAGGTAATCTTCTACAAGCAATATACTTTTTCATCATTTTGCAAAAACAAAACTCAAAACCCTTATTGCAAATCAAGGTAACACATAAAAATAAACTCAGTATACGTGCATACTATTCACAGACAAATACAAGCCACAACTGTGGATTAATACAAATCTAGATACTTCACATGGAGCAAGATAAAGATTTTAAATTGAGTTTTCTGGTTATATTTACATAAAGAAGGGAGAAACCAAGGAATATAACGTTAGTATATCTTTACATTCATAAATAAGCCCTAATGTAAGTGTAATGTCTTAAGTAACAGAAAAGTAATAAATTTATCATTCTCAGCTTGTCATCATATTCGGCGATTTAAGGATGAATTATTACATAGCGGCAACGCTTGAGCCACCACCCAATCAGAGCAGAGGACCGATGTAAACATAGAGTCCCTTGAATGTTGGCTTCAAACATTTCGTCTGTGTGCCGGGTCTATTCTCTGATATATAGTCAAAGTATGTAGTTATACGTTAATTTTAAAGATGGCTTACTACTTATTATTCTTATATAATTTCCGTCCAATTCGTTTAAACGTCAAAAAACCGTGGTGGGACGATCGTCGCAATCTCCTCTACGATTCTAATTGGCTACAATTTGTTCCGTGCTGGAAGTCATGTGTTTTGTATTCTCAGGGCATAATTGATAGACACAGCCATAGAAATAGACATATGTTATATCTCATGATTAGATCAGATTTACTACTCGGGTAACAACGACACAAATCACCGAAACGGAGTAGCGATTGTGGTGGAAGGTAACTTTTGTCAAGCTATAACTGACTTCATCCCCATCTCAGATAGAGTAATGATGATAAGAGCAACAACAACAACCCAAGGAATACTTAACATCATTCAAGTATACGCCCCCACTTCCGATAAGAATGAAGAAGAAATAGAACAATTCTATAATGAAATTCAACAAGCTCTGGATGTCACAAAGAACAGGGACATAACGATAATAATGGGAGACTTCAACGTGAAAGTTGGAAAGGGGAAAGTAGAAGATCTTATTGGTGATTTTGGGTTGGGCACAAGAAATGAAAGGGGGGATAGATTGATACAGTTCTGTCAAGAGCAAGACAAGGTGATTACAAACACATACTTTAAACTGCCTGATAGGAGGCTTTATACTTGAAAATCACCCGCTGATAACACCAAACACGTAGTTAGGAATCAAATTGATTACGTTTTAATTAATAAAAGGTACCGAAACTCCATAATGTCGGCTAAGACTTATCCTGGAGCAGATGCAGCAACAGATCATAATCCAGTAATAGTAAGGCTCAGAGTACGACTGAAGAAGCCAAAATCCCAACAAAACAAAAAACGTCTACAAACCTTAAACTTTAAAAGCCCAATAATGAGAGAACAATTAACCAAGAATATTAACAACGAACTAAGTAAGATCAGAGCTGAACCGAATCAAGATCCAAACATAATATGGGATACCATCAAAACCACGATAACGACTTCAACAAAAGAGTTACTGCAAACAAAGAATACTGTTCACAAACAAAAACCATGGATAACTGACGTAGTTTTAAAACTAATGGAAGAAAGAAGAACATACAAAAATATAGACAACAATGCATATAACCATATACATGGTGAGATAAGAAAAAGAATACGTGAAGCCAAAGAAAAGTGGTACAGAGAAAAATGTGCGGAGATAGAAGATTTGACAATGAAACACGATGATCTTAGCCTCTATAAAAAAATTAGGGAGGTGGCTGGTATAAAAAGGCAAAACCAAAGCAATGTTTTGCTAGACAGAGATTGCAAAATAATCCCAGACACTGCAGGAAAGCTGGCAAGATGGAAGGAGTATATCCAGGAACTATTCAACGATGACAGACAACAAGAAATGCTAGAAGAGGACACTGAAGGAGATTTGGGCCCAACAATAACAAAGGAAGAGGCAATGCACGCTGTCAAAATGGCAAAGTCTAATATAAAGCTCCAGGACCCGACGAAATTCCAGCAGAAATAATTAAACTAATCACAGAAGATCAAATAGGCATATTGGTGGAACTATTTAACACAATATACAACACAGGAATCATTCCCCGCGAATGGCTTAGATCGACCTTCATTACATTACCAAAAAAGGTTAATGCAAAAGAATGTAGTGATCACCGAACCATCAGTCTAATGAGTCATGCTCTCAAAATATTCCTAAAGATAATACACCAGAGAATTTTTAGGAAATTAGAACAAGATATTAGCGAAACCCAATTTGGCTTCAGAAATGCAATGGGAACAAGAAAAGCCTTGTTTGCCTTCAATGTGTTGACTCAAAGATGCATGGCCATCAATCAGCCGATGTATGTCTGTTTCCTTGACTACAACAAAGCATTTGATAGAGTCCGCCACAACCACCTCATTCAGTTACTTAAAAGTAAAAATATAGACATGAAAGATATTAGAATAATAAATAATTTATACTATAGCCAGACGGCTAATATTAAGGTGGACAATGAACTCTCAGAAAAAGTAAAAATACAACGTGGTGTAAGGCAAGGATGTGTACTATCGCCGCTGTTAATCTTTACCCGGAATAAATCATTCAGAGAGCGCTGGAAGAAACAACAATAGGAGTAAAGGTCAATGGAATACCCATTAACAATATCCGGTATGCAGACGACACCATACTCATTGCCGAAACAATAGAAGATTTACAGTGCTTAGTAGATCAAGTAGTGACGAGTAGCGAGGAGAGCGGACTTACCTTAAATATCAAAAAGACCAAATTTATGACCATTACAAAATCAGTTCAGCAACAGGAAAACCTATGGATCAACGGAGAACTAGTAGAGAGAGTCAGTATAAGTACAGGTACCTGGGAACAACAGTCAATGAAAATAATGAGTACGCTGAAGAAATTAAATCGAGAATTGGACAAGCCAGAACCATATTTAGCAGAATGAGAAGCGTGTTATGCAGTAGAGATCTTAACTTACAACTTAGAGTCAGAATATTGAGATGCTACGTTTTCTTGGTGTTGCTATATGGAATGGAATGGACGCTAAAGAAAGATATAAGTGATCGACTCGAGGCATTTGAGATGTGCTCATATAGAAGGATCTTGAGGATAAGTTGGGTAGACATGATAATAAATGAGCAGGTACTGGGAAGATTGAGAAAATAAAAAGAAATATTGAACACAATTAAAATAAGGAAGCTGCAGTATCTGGGCCACGTTATGAGAGGAGAGAAATATGTATTGTTGCAGAATATTATGCAGGGAAAGAGAAGCAGAGGAAGAACACACATTTCCTGGCTAAATAATATGAGAAAATGGTACAACTGTAGTTCCGTTGAGTTGTTCAGAGCTGCAGCATCAAAGGTGAGAATAGCCATGATGATAGCCAACCTTCTAAGAGGAGAGGCACTTGAAGAAGAATAACATATATCATGATACAAATACCGAGAGATATTCAGACTACCTATTTTTAGACCTGTCACGCGCATGGTGTCAAGTGGTGAGTCCAATGCAACAATAATATGCTGTCGTACAGTGTGGTTTGACGTTTCATCACAACCTCTTAACAAATTACGTATTTTACTAATATTTAAGTGCATACAGTTGGAAGTAATAAAAATGAAAACGATTAGATTTAGTGCTGTGATCTTTATTATCTGAAAAAGACAATATAGGCTTAACTTCAACCACATTAAACTGACGTAGAAAAACTTTTTGATTGCGAATGTCTTTGTTTCAAGTGTGTAGTTGGACTTCAATAACGTTACTCACCACGTGACGTCATAGGAGGGGGCGGGGCATATGCGCAATATCATATCTCTTCTAAGTCATTATATCATGGTTATATCTATTTCAATGGACACAATACGTCATCATGTTTGTTAGCTCTCATTGTTGTGGCACAAAGGAATAGAAGCTTTTCATAAAATTGCAGAATAATGCAAGAAATCCCCAAACACAGCAGCGACCACCAAGTCATAGTGAAGTCGTTTTCCTACACACCAAGGTCTACAAAAATTGACCGGCGTGGCAATACTTATCAGTGAGGCAAAAATTGCGGACGTAGTTCCTTTATAATCCTTATTGGTAGTTATGGGTAGTTCCATGATATAATGACTTAGAAGAGATATGATATTGCGCATATGCCCCGCCCCCTCGTATGACGTCACGTGGTGAGTAACGTTATAGAAGTCCAACTACACACTTAAAACAAAGTCATTCGCAATCAAAAAATTTCTATACGTCAGTTTAATGCGGTTAAATTTACACCTATATTGTCTTCTTCAGATAATATAGATTGCAGCACTAAATGTAATCTTTTTCATTTTTATTACTTCCAACTGTATGCACTTAAATATTAGTAAAATACGTAATTTGTTAAGAGGTTGTGATGAAACGTCAAACCCCACTGCACGACAGCATATTATTGTAGCATTGGACTCACCACTTGACACCATGCCCGTGACAGGTCTAAAAATAGGTAGTCTGAATATCATATCTCTCGTTATTTGTATCATGAGTAGTTCAGGTTGATTTCTGTCAAAAAATTAACTGAAGCAATTTTTTGTGCATTGACGTCTGCATCTGTTGTGTACGTCTCCTAAATGTTGTATTACAAAATTCTGGTCGGAACTTAGTTCGCTAAGTGCAAATATGCCTGTATATATATAAATTGTTCTTTGTAATGGCTGCCAATTATGGAAGGTGTTTCTATTGGGCTATAGCGAATAGGGCAGTTTGGTGCGATAATCTCCGTACCAAAGTGATTATCCAGGTATGTTCTTAGTGTAGTTTAGTTAGAGTACGGTAGATGCATGATACATATAACGAGAGATATGATATTCAGACTACCTATTTTTAGAACAGTCACGCGCATCGTGACAAGTGGTGAGTCCAATGCAACAATAATATGCTGTCGTGCAGTGTGGTTTGACGTTTCATTACAACCTCTTAACAAATTACGTATTTTATTAATATTTAAGTGTAGAGTTGGAAGTAATAAAAATGAAAACGATTAAATTTAGTGCTGCGATCTTTATTATCTGAAAAAGACAATATAGGCGTAACTTAACTTCAACCGCATTAAACTGACGTATAGAAACTTTTTGATTGCGAATGTCTTTGTTTTAAGTGTGTAGTTGAACTTCTATAACGTTACTCACCACGTGACGTCATAGGAGGGGGCGGGTCATATGCGCAATATCATATCTCTTCTAAGTCATTATATCATGCGGTAGATGCACCCATGA
The DNA here is from genome assembly GCA_964006375.1 of Tillus elongatus. Taxonomy (NCBI): domain Eukaryota; kingdom Metazoa; phylum Arthropoda; class Insecta; order Coleoptera; family Cleridae; genus Tillus; species Tillus elongatus. Next base: position 7,189,066 of record OZ023262.1, on the reverse strand, counting down.
TACAAATAACGAGATATGGTAATGAGACTACCTATTTTTAGACGTCACGCGCATGGTGTCAAGTGGTGAGTCCAATGCAACAATAATATGCTGTCGTGCAGTGGGGTTTGACGTTTTATCACAACCTCTTAACAAATTACGTATTTTACTAATATTTAAGTGGATACAGTTGGAAGTAATAAAAATGAAAAAGATTAAATTTAGTGCTATGCGATCTATATTATCTGAAAAAGACAATATAGGCGTAACTTCAACCGCATTAAACTGACGTATAGAAACTTTTCGATTGAGAATGACTTTGTTTTAAGTGTGTAGTTGGACTTCTATAACGTTACTCACCACGTGACGCCATAGGAGGGGGCGGGGCATATGCGCAATATAATATCTCTTCTAAGTCATTATATCATGAGTATATCGTGCTATACGAGTTTGGGACTTTAAATACCGCCGTCATACGAACACACGTCATACAATTTGATCACTTGCTCTTGATAAATAAAAAGTCTGGACGCAGCAAGTGCGTTATGTTAGTGAATTTTTATTAAAATGTTTTTAATAGCAAGTCTTTTCTTTTAACGAAAGCGGACATGAAATTTGGTTGCCAGTATAACCTATATAGTAGAAACAATGTACCATATTTCATCAAAATAACTTTATTGTTTCAAAATGTAAAAGATTTTTGGAAAATAAACTCAAAATGTTCCCGAAAAAACTGGTTCCTAGCCAACAAACGTTAACCTAGTAGCAAATTGAGCTTTTCTTACAAACATGCATTATATTTCGATGGAAAATGCAGAAATGTAATAATATCAGGTGTGTTCGATTAAAAAAAAGTTTTTAATAGCAAATGTGTCTCTCTTTAATGAAAGCAGCCATCAAATTTGGTTACCAATATAGTAGAAACAATGTACCATATTTCATTAAAATAACTTTATTGTTTGAAAAAGTGCAAAATCTTTCCGAAAATGAATTTAAAACGTTTTCCAAAAAAACTGGTCCGATTTTCCTGGCTAACTAACCTCTTCAAGTTAGTTACCCACCTACCAAAATATAATTATTCATCCACAAAACCATTTTCGCGGAATTTTAAAAAAATTTCATGAAAATCCGCAAATAAGTTTTCGAAGAAAATCCGAAAACTTTCTTTTTATAATAGCTTATTCAATATCATTAATTACCAAAATTTCTCCAAAAAAATCTTACATAAAATAATTTTTACGGAAGTACAAAAAAATTTCTGCAAAAACTGGCTAAACATTTTTTACACATAATTTTGCTGAAAGAACACACAAAATTGAAATTATATACCTAATCTGTAATTAAAATGGAAAATAAAATAATTTGTTTGCACGAAAAGCCATTAAAACATTGTTTTCGACGATTTTCCTTTAAAAACATGTTCCACTCGCAACAGATGTTTCTTCAAAGAAAATACCTTAAGTTTATTTATAAGAAAATTCGCAGTTTGTACAAGAAAAATAAATTAAATACATTAAAAAAAACTGGTCCGATTTTCCTGGCCAACGAACCATTTCAAGTTATTTACCCACCTACCAAAATATAATTTTTCCCAAAAACGAGACAATAAAAATCTCATGAAAATTTGCAAGCAATTGTTTCAAGAAAATCCGTAAACATTTTTTTTTATAATAATTTATTAAACATTTATTATATTACCAAAATTTCACAAAAATTGCTTACAAAAAATGATTTCTACGGAAGCGCAAAAAAATTTCTGCGAAAACTAGCTAAATATTTTTTATAAAATTTTTTGCTAAAAGCATACATAAAATTAGAATTATATACCCAATACGTAATTAAAATTGAAAATAAAATAATTTGTTTGCACGAAAATCCATTAAAACCTTATTTTCGACGAATTTCGTTTAAAAAACGTTCCATCAATTAAATAATTTTTCACATAAAAATTCTCGAGAAATGCTTCTTCAAAGAAAATTCATTAAATTCATTTATAAGAAAATTAGCTTATAGAAATAAATTAAATAATTAAAAAAATACTCAAAATCTGATCTAAATACAGAACTAGATACTTATTTTGTGGCTTAACAGAGAAAATTCTTTTGCCTTTCGATGCTGTAAAAAGTGAATCCGGTTGTAGGGCAGAAAACAACCTCTTCTGATGTCACAAATCTCTACGTCTATGTTAACTGTGGTTCCCGGGGTATGAGCTCCTTACTTCCTTTAGATTGCATGGAGGCGTGTGCGCATACGTCCGTAGAAATCTACCCTGCACCAGACTCCCCAATTTAGAAGCTGGAAGAAAAGACATACTATGGATAAAACTCTCTCTCTCTCTCAGGGCTGCAACTAAATTCATCTGTTGCATTTACCGGTCACCTTCTGACAAAAACTTTGTCCAGCTTATTGACTACCTTTCTGAAAAAACCGACCATCTGATTTCTGAATATCCTTCCTCCGAGGTCGATTTTCTTGGTCACTTCAACGTCCATAATAAAGAATGGCTAGGATCTTCAAAAACCGATCCACAAGAAAGAGCAGCGGAGGCCTTTGCAGTCAGCAATTCTTTAGCCAATATGGTTCAGCAACCTACTTACTTTTCTCGTATCCCAACACACAGCTCAAATCCCTTGGATCTCCTTCTTACTACAAAACCTGAATGCTATAAGATATCAGTCACCGCCCCCCTTGGCCGATCAGACCACGGCATGGTCACTGCTTCCTCCGCAATGCAACCCGAGGTCACACAGTCATCACACCCACGTATCGTTTGGCACTACAACTCCGCAAACTGGGACGAAATGCGGGATTACTTTTCCTCATTTCCATGGGCCTCTGTCTGCTTCTCTCATACCGACCCCTCTGATATCTCACAAAACGTCACCGAAATTATCCAAGCTGGCATGGAGTTATTTATTCCACGTACACAGAAAACCTCTTCAGCCACTCAAAAGCCCTGGTTCTCCAAATCCTGTGACAAGGCCAGACTTGAAAAGATCAAAGCTCACAAAAAGCTTCTACACCATCCCAGTCAAGAAAACCGTCAAGCATTTAACGACGCAAGAAACCGCTATGTCGGCGTTCTTTCTGAGGCAAAAAACTAGTTGAATAACCACATCAAAAACAAAGTCCTTTCAAGCTCCAACGGCGGCAAACCCTTCTGGATTCTTGCTAAATCCATTGGGAATAATTTCTGCAAAAGCACGTTCCCACCTCTTGTCTCAGGGGATGAAATTGTTTCTACCGCCCTGGGCAAGGCTGAACTTTTTGCTTCGTTGTTCGCCAGCAATTCTACTCTCAACCCACCTCCAAATGTTCAACCACCAACAGTCCCCAATGTCGCACATAAAATGACGGATATCATTTTCAAAACTAAAAAGGTACGAAAGATGCTCTCTTCTCTTAATACCAGGAAAGCCTCTGGACTTGACGAGATCCCAGCAATTGTTCTTAAAAAATGCGCACCAGAACTTGCTCCTGTCCTGACTCGTCTATTTCAGATATCTTACAATAAAGGCATATTCCCTAGTAACTGGAAAACTGCTCGAGTACAACCCATCCCCAAAAAAGGATCCAAAGCACTTCCTAGCAACTACAGGCCTATTTCTCTCCTTTCAGTCGTCTCTAAAGTGATGGAAAAGTATATAAACACCGAATTACTAAAATTTATTGAAAAACACAGTCTACTCCACGACAGGCAGTATGGATTCCGTCAGCGCAGATCGACTGCCAACCTCCTTTCCTTTGTCACCCATTCTTGGAACAAGTCTATGGAACAACACGGTGAATCCCAGATTGTTGCTCTAGACATATCAAAAGCATTCGACCAGGTCTGGCACGCAGCGCTTCTTAATAAACTTCCGGCCTATGGCCTACCACCAAAACTTTGTACCTGGACAGCAGATTTTCTCTCCAAAAGGAGCATATCTGTTGTTGTGGATGGCCATTCCTCTAAACTGTATCCAATTAATGCAGGAGTTCCTCAAGGTTCAGCTTTAGCCCCTACTTTGTTTCTTCTCCACATCAATGACCTCCTCTCTAGCACATCCAACCCAGTTCACAGCTACGCGGACGACAGTACCCTCCACTCAAATATACAATATTCTAAGCCTGTCTCTTTAGCCCAATTAGATGAGGATCGCAGACTCATGGATGGTTCTGTCTCCGTGGATCTCCAAAAAATATTAGACTGGGGAAGTAGAAATCTTGTACAATTCAACCCCACCAAAACTAAGTCTTGCTTTCTTTCTCACAAGAGATACACCAGTCCTACACCCATCACAATGAACAACCAAGTTATTCAAAGTAATGAGTCCTTTTCGCTTGTTGGCATTCCTGTAGATCGAAATCCTAATTGGCACCAACATGTCACATCAATTGCAGAAGCAGCTGCTAAGAAAATAGGTTTCCTCTTCGGGGCTCGCAAATATTTTTCACCAGCTAATCTTTATACCTTATATACTTTACAAATAAGGCCAAACCTCGAATACTGCTCCCACATCTGGGGTGCCGCTGCCGCTTCTATACTAGCTATCCTCGACTCCATTCAAAAGAGAGCTATACGTCTCATCGGTGATCCTACCCTCACCCAAAGGCTGCCAACCCTTGCCCACCGACGTGCCGTTGGTGACCTCTCTCTTTTATAGATATCTGCACGGGCACTGCTCAGAGGAGCTTTCCTCCATAGTTCCCCCACCTGCTGCCCCCAACAGATCTACCAGAGGAACGGAGCGAATGCACCCTTTTACTGTCCAGGTCACCAGACATAGAACATTTTGCTATGCCCGCTCTTTTGTCCCGAGGACTTCCAAGTTGTGGAATTTCTTGCCGGCACATGTTTTTCCTTCTCCTCCGAACCTCCAAACCTTCAAGTCCAGAATTAACAAGCTGCCTCTTTCCTTCTTGTCAACACCTACGGTACGATAGTATTTAGGCTGTAAGCCCTCATGGTGTGTTGTTGAAATTAAAAATAAATAAAAAACTGTTTTACCAACTAAGGACAGCAACATTAAACTTGAATTCTTCAAAGTGCTTATCTTTCATTAGTCATTTTTTCTACAAAAAGTCGCTAAAAATATTGAAAATACAACAGATAACTTCAAAATTGCATCAAAGACGAAAAACAGTTTAAAAAAAAACTCGGGACGCAGCAAGTGCGTTATGGTAGTGAATTTTTATTAAATGCTTCAAATTTGAATAACTCAATTTTTTATAAACTTGGAAAGTTTAATTTTGGTATGTAGTAAGGTCTTTCCTAGGGCAAGATATCTACTAGATTTCATTAAAATAACTTTGTAGAAAAAAAATTTTTTCGAAAGAAAATTTAAAATTTGAATAACACAATTTTCTATACACTTAGAAAGCTGAATTTCGGTACGTAGTAAGGTCTCCCCCAAAGCAACATATATAGTAAATTTCATTAAAACATCTTTGTTATTTTCGGAGAATTTTTTTTTTAAAGAAAACTCAAAATTTTCCTGGAAAACACCGTCCCATTTTCCTGGATAACGAACTCTTCCAAGCCATTAATAAAAGAAAAGCACTTGCTGAGTTTCATTAAAATGGGTTAATTATTTGTTGAGTTATCAGACGGATACATACATACATTTTTTTTTCCGAGGGCTTACAGCCTAAATACTATCGTACCGTGGGTGTCGACAAGGAGGAAAGTGGCAACTTGTTAATTCTGGACTTGAAGGTTTGGAGGAAAAGGAAAAACATGTGCCGGCAAAGAATTCCATAGCTTGGAAGTCCTCGGGACAAAAGAGCGGGCATAACAGAATGTTCTATGTCTGGAGACCTGGACAGTAAAAGGGTACATTCGCTCTGTTCCCCTGGTAGTTCTGTTGGGGGCAGCAAGTGGAGGAACTATGGAAGAAAGCTCCTCTGAGCAGTGCCTGTGCAGATATCTATAAAAGAGAGATAGGTCACCAACAGCACGTCGGTGGGCAAGGGATGGCAGCCTTTGGGTGAGTGTAGGGTCACCGATGAGACGTATAGCTCTCTACTGAATGGTGTCCAGGATAGCGAGTGTAGAAGCGGCAGCGGCACCCCAGATGTGGGAGCAGTATTCGAGGTTTGGCCTTATTTGTGAAGTATATAATGTATAGAGATTAGCTGGTGAAAAGTATTTGCGAGCCCGAAAGAGGAAGCCTAATTTCTTAGCAGCCGATTCTGCAATTGAAGTGACATGTTGGTGCCAATTGAGACCTCGATCTACAGAAATGCCAACAAGTGAAAAGGACTTATCACTTTGGATAACTTCGTTGTTCATTGTGATGGGTCTAGGGCTGGTGTATCTCTTATGAGGAAGACAGCAAGACTGAGTTTTGGTGGGGTTGAATTGTACAAGATTTCTACTTCCCCAGTCTAATATTCTTTGGAGATCCACGGAGACAGAATCCTCCATGAGTCTGCGATCCTCATCTAGTTGGGCTAAAGAAACAGGCTTAGGATATTGTATATTTGAGTAGAGGGTGCTGTCGTCCGCGTAACTGTGAATTGGGTTGGATGTGCTAGAGAGGAGGTCATTGATGTGGAGAAGAAACAAAGTAGGGGCTTAAGCTGAACCTTGAGGAACTCCTGCATTAATTGGATATAGTTTAGAGGAATGGCCATCCACGACAACAGAAATGCTCCGGTTGGAGAGGAAATTTGCTGTCCAGGTACAGAGTTTTGGTAGTAGGCCATAGGCCGGGAGTTTATTAAGCAGCGCTGCGTGCCAGACCTGGTCGAATGCTTTGGATATATCTAGAGCGACAATCTGGGATTCACCGTGTAGTTCCATAGACTTGTACCAAGAATGGGTGACATAGGAAAGGAGGTCGGCAGTTGATCTGCGCTGACGGAATCCATACTGCCTATCGTGAATTAGACTGTGTTTTTCAAGAAATTTTAGTAATTCGGTCTTTACATACTTTTCCATCACTTTAGAGACGACTGAAAGGAGAGAAATAGGCCTGTAGTTGCTAGGAAGCGCTTTTGATCCTTTCTTGGGGACGGGTTGTACTCGAGCAGTTTTCCAGTTACTAGGGAATATGCCTCTATTGTAAGATGTCTGAAACAAACGAGTCAGGACAGGAGCAAGTTCTGGTGCGCATTTTTTGAGCACAATGTCTGGGATATCGTCAAGGCCAGAGGCTTTCTTGGTATTAAAAGAAGAGAGCATCTTTCGTACCTTTTTAGTTTTGAAAATGATATCCGTCATTTTGTGCGCGACATTGGGGACTGTTGGTGGTTGAACATTTGGAGGTGGGTTGAGAGTAAAATTGGCGGTGAATAACGAGGCAAAAAGTTCAGCCGTGCCCAGGGCGGTAGAAACAATTTCGTCCCCTCAGACAAGAGGTGGAAACGTGCTCTTGCAGAAATTATTCCCAATAGATTTGGCAAGAGTCCAGAAGGGTTTGCTGCTGTTGGAGCTTAAGAGGACTTTGTTTTTGATGTGGTTATTAAACGAGTTTTTTGCCTCAGAAAGAATGCGGACATAGCGGTTTCTTGCGTCGTTAAATGCTTGACGGTTTTCTTGACTGGGATTGTGTAGAAGCGTTTTGTGAGCTTTGACCTTTTCAAGTCTGGACTTGTCGCAGGATTTAGAGAACCAGGGCTTTTGAGTGGCTGAAGAGGTTTTCTGTGTACGTGGGATAAATAATTCCATGCCAGCTTGGATAATTTCGGTGACTTTTTGTGAGATATCAGAGGGGTCAGGATGAGAGAAGCAGACAGACGCCCATGGAAATGAGAAAAAGTAATCCCGCATTTCGTCCCAGTTTGCGGAGTTGTGGTGCCAAACGATACGTGGGTGTGATGACTGTGTGACCTCGGGTTGCATTGTGCAGGTAGCAGTGACCATGCCGTGGTCTGAACGACCAAGGGGGTAATGACTGATATCTTGTAGCATTCAGGGTTTGTAGTAAGAAGGAGATCCAAGGGATTTGAGCTGTGTGTTGGGATGCGAGGAAAGTAAGTAGGTTGCTGAACCATATTGGCTAAAGAATTGCTGACTGCAAAGGCTTCCGCTGCTCTCCCTTGTGGATCGGTTTTGGAAGATCCTAGCCATTCTTTATTATGGACATTGAAGTCACCAAGAATAGTGACTTCGGGGAAGGATATTCAGATATCAGATGGTTCATTTTTTCAGAAAGGTAGTCAAAGAGCTGGACAAAGTTGTTGTCAGAAGGTGACCGGTAAATGCAACAGATGAATTTAGTTGCAGCCCTGAGAGAGAGTTTTATCCATAGAATGTCTTTTCTTCCAGCTTCTAAATTGGGGAGTCTGGTGCAGGGTAGATTGCTACGGACGTATGCGCACACACCTCCATGCAATCTAAAGGAAGTAAGGAGCTCGTACCCCGGGAAATTAAGATGATTAGTGGCTGTTTTGGCACTGAATTCATGGGGCCAATTGAACGACACGGAGATGGAAATGGCACTGAAGTTTATATTGGAGGAGGCCGATATTTTCGCTCAAGATAAAATCACCGGTCGTACGAGTCTAGTGCAACACAGAATTAATACTGGCGACGCAAGACCAATTAGACAGCCGCCGAGAAGACTGCCTTTTGCCAAGCAATCAGAAATCAAGGCGATGGTGAACGAAATGCTGGAAGATGGTGTGATCGAGGAGTCTAATAGTCCTTGGTCGTCCCCAGTAGTTTTGGTCACGAAGAAAGACGGCACTATGAGATTTTTTTTGCGTGGACTATAGAAAGCTGAATGATGTCACCAAGAAAGACAGTTACATATATATATATATATATATATATATATATATATATATATATATATATATATATATAAATTGAAACTGACCCTGGATATGGGTTCTAGGGGTCCTAGTTCGCGCTCATTTGAAAAAAATTTTGCAAAGTCTCACCATCGATACCTCTCTATTAGTCTATTAGTCAATTAAAAAAAATCACTAAAACCTAAAAGGGAAATGCAGTCTACGGCGAGATTTGAACCATCAGCAATGCCTTCCACCATTGGACCACCCTAACACTTGAAAAATGTTGTACAATAAAAGGTAGATAACGCTCACTGGTCTCCAGTTACTTATTTGTAATACCTGCGGTGTTTAGAGGCATATATTTTGCAACTATTTTATCAAATAATAAGAGTGCCATATAATCTAGAACCTTTTAATATACATTTTATGCGATATTTACGATTAGTAAAACACAATAGTTATACTAATTTTCGCGTTTTATCTCCAGTTTGACATTTACAGGAGAAAAATTATTAAATTTTCAGTTATTTTTCTGGTACTTCTTAAACTTTTTGCCGCATGAAAAGGTAAACGTTCTCTGTAATATTTAATAGAATTTGTTTTAAGACATCCAATATTTTTGTATTGCGTCTTCTCTGGCTTTTAGTGGCACTAAAATTTTGCTTCGTTAAGTGCCTATAACTTTTTTTTCATTCACCTTAGAGATCCAGTTTTTTGTATTCATTTTTCCAGGGTAGGAAATATGTCTAACCCAGACGTTGTGACGTTCAGAAGTTACATTTTGTATTCAGTTTGGTTTTTACAATATAAAGCAGCTTGCCAAATTTAGTTGCCATAGGTTTGTTATTTCCGGATATGAATTTTTTTCAAAAGAAAACTCAAAATTTTCCCGGAAAACCTAGTTCGATTTTCCTGGCTAACGAACTTATCCAAGCCACTAATAAAAGAAAGGTACCTGCCGAATTTTATAAAAATCGGTCTATTATTTTTTGAGTTTTCGGTGTGATATATATATATATATATATATATATATATATATATATATATATATATATATATATATATATATATATATATATATATACAGGTGTCCCAATAATGTGTAATTCTTCTATATATCCCGTACCCTTAGAGCTAGCCGAAAAAACTTTGAACAAAATTTTCTTGTGATTATCTAAGCTATATTTAGAAAATATATTTAGCTTTATGGAACTTCCGGTTGCACCGGAAGTAGCTATCAACTTCGTTATTTTAAATAAAACGCTATACTTTTTGTTGCATTTTTGGATATAGATTAAAAAATAAGTGTAACTTTGTGTAGCATTCCCTATAGCGATCTTTGATATTTTTGAAAATATTACGTCTTTCTTTTTTTTAGCTCCGATTTATGTGTTATTTGAAAGGTCTGCTGTGAGCTGAGTTTTGCTACCTTAAATTCTAAATATCAATAGACGACATTTAATACTTTAAAATGGTTAAAGAATAATTTATCATCATTGTACAGGGTGTATTATTTTTGGGTTACAGCATATCTAACTTTAAAGCAGCATAACTTGTGTTTTTCAAATAGAACAGCCTGTTTTTTATGGATTAATCAGGTAGATCAGTAAATTCTGCATCGACGTATTATAGGTCTTCCTATAGCTATAGTTGGTAGTTTTTGAGTTATAGTGGTTTATTTTAGTTTCGCTTGTAAAAATAATAGTACTGTCAGATTGACACTGTATGAGGTACATAATGGTACTGTCAGATTGTCAGTGTATGAGGCACAGAGCATGTGAACAATGTCAGGTGACACCTAAACGTCTCCCTGACATAGAAGTCATCAGTTTTTATATCTCCATTGTTTGAGCTTACTTCCGTCTAATATATGTTTGTTTTAACAATAATTTGAATAGAATTACCAAATAAAATAAGCCAGTCACGATGCAAATTACTTGATCCTATCCTCGTAAGTAGATAATGTGTCGACACAAAAACTTATCTAATGCAACTACATGCAATGATTGTTATATTATGGACTTATTCATATTTTTACGATACAAAAAGTGAAGTACACCATAATAACATAACTATAATAATAATAATAATAATAATAATAATAATAATAATAATAATAATAATAATAATAATAATAATAATAATAATAATAATAATAATAATAATAATAATAATAATAATAATAATAATAATAATAATAATAATAATAATAATAATAATAATAATAATAATAATAATAATAATAATAATAATAATAATAATCCACAGTCCTTAACAGAAAAAAATAATCTAAAAAAGCGATACATTAGAACTATTCGAAATTTTGCCCATTGACCTAAATACACAATCTAACCCTCCTTAAGATTTCTTCTTGAACATTGGTCAACATTTGCGAAGTTATTGCCCTGCACGCGACTGCAATTTTATTTCTTAGTTCCTGTGGGATGTTGCACGGTGTTTGATACATAATTTTCTTGATAAAGCCCCATAGGAAAAAATCTAGACATGTGAGGTCAGGAGATCTTGCAGGCCACGAGACGGGACCACCTCGCCCTATCCATTTATTGGGGTACCGATCATTTAAAAATCGGGCAACATTTGTGTCATAATGTGCTGGTGCCCCGTCCTGCATAAACCACATACGTCAGCCCAAACATTTATCGTAAAACGGTGCTGGTTGTCAACTGATCTGCAAAAGTTCGGATTTTCTGAAGCATAATAATGGAAGTTGTGCCCGTTAACCCTACCACAACTTGAAAATGAAGATTCATCACTGAACATCACGTAATTAAAAAAATTCTCACTTTCATTGTACCTAGCTACTGCCCACTCACAAAAACTGAGGCGACTTCGAAAATCTGCATTCGTCAATGCCTGCTGCAGCTTCATTTTATATGGATGAAACTTGTATTTTCTCAATGTTCTGTTCACTGAAGGTTTTGATATTCCTATTTCCTCGACAACTTTCCTCACGTTTGTGTGCGGATTATCTAATGACAATGCAACAGTGGAAAATTTGTTTTCTGCATTGTCGCTTACTCTCGCTTTGCGTGTGGTCATTTCATAATTGGCGTTAGCAGTTCGCAAAAAACAGTACAATAATTTGACGAAACATTTTCCCGAGGATGTCTTCGGTTTGGATATGTTTGTGCGTATACACGAGATGCTAAAAAACAATTTCGCTAACATTCGCCTATAATAAGTGTCATATCAACAAATTCTTTAGTATTATAATTCATTCTAAATTAAATAACACAAAAGTTAGAACATAAGACTTGGCTCAAACACCTGAGAACTGAAAATAGTTATAGTTTTGGTTAGGTGACGTTTATCTGTCATCTGACAATAAATATTAGTTGTTTCATTCTCTGCGCCTACTGTATCTGACAGTACCATTATTTTTACAAGCGAAACTAAAATAAACCACTATAACTCACAAAACTATCAACTATGGCTATAGGAAGACCTATATTACATCGATGCAGAATTTAATGATCTATCTGATTAATCCATAAAAAATAGGATGTTTCATTTGAAAAACACAAGTTATGCTGCTTTAAAGTTAGATATGCTGTAACCCCAAAATAATACACCCTGTACAATGATGATAAATTATTCTTTAACCATTTTAAAGTATTAAATGTGGTCTATTGATATTTAGAATTTAAGGTAGCAAAACTCAAAACGCAGCTCACAGCAGACCTTTCAAATAACACATAAATCGGAGCTAAAAAAAAAAGAAAGTCGTAATATTTTCAAAAATATCAAAGATCGCTATAGGGAGTGCTACACAAAGTTACACTTATTTTTTAATCTATATCCAAAAAAAACTCTGGACGCAGCAAGTGCGTTATGGTAGTGAATTTTTATTAAATGCTTCCAATTTGAATAACTCAGTTTTCTATAAACTTAGAAAGTTTAATTTTAGTATGTAGTAAGGCCTTTCCTAGGGCTAGATATCCACCAAATTTCATTAAAATAACTTTGTAATTTTTGGAGAAAAATTTTTTTTTGAAAAAGATAATTAAATTTGAATAATTCAATTTTTTACAAACTTAGAAAGTTGAATTTTGGTAGTTAGTAAGGCCTCACCCAAGGCAACATATTTAGTGAATTTCATCAAAACAGCTTTGTTATTTTCGGAGAAAAAATTTTTTTTTGAAAGAAAACTCAAAATTTTTCCGGAAAACCTCGCCCGTTTTTCCTGGCCAACCAACTCATCCAAGCCATTAATAAAAGAAAGGCACTTGCCGAGTTTCATTGAAATCGGTTAATTATTTTTTGAGTTATCAGACGGATATATATATATATATATATATATATATATATATATATATATATATATATATATATATATATATATATATATATATATATATATATATATAATATAATTGAAACTGACCGCGGATATGGATTCTAGGGCGTCTAGTTGACGCACATTTGAAGAAGTTTTTCAAAATTCAACAGTCGGGATCTCCTCATTAGTGAATTTTTTTAAAGCAAATTCACGAAAATGACCAAAGCGACGCGAAATCGGCTATAGAGTAGTGGGAACATTACTTATTCATTCTCTCTCCTTCAATCTCCAATCTGAGTTAGTTGATTAGTTGTGTATTAGCTTGCAGGGAGAACAGTCGCAGTCATGGCCCCCACCGATAACCTTACCGCTGTGTTGTATGGAATTAACGACTTGAGATTGGTAAGTGTAGCACTTATCTTATTTATAAGAACTTTTAACACAGTTGCGATAACAATCATTGTTAAACAGTACACATAAATAATTATTATTTGCGATAAAGAATAAATTATGATTATGTTTTCATACGGAAAGGTCACATTGATGAACAAAAAAATAGTTTGTGGTTTATAGCGATTAGACTGAACATTTTAATTTATCTAATAGAACAAACTGGCAATACTTTCACAAAGATTTATTAGTTTGTATAACCGATTTCGCTACACAGTTTATCAGATGAAGACTGGCTATTTTATGTGGATATACCATGCAGTTACACCTAGAAAATATCATTTAGTACCGTATCGTGGGGTTACTTTGCCACGATTTTGTCATATATTTTTGAATAACTTCCAAACCAAAGACAATATCTTCAAACGCTGACGATATGTGGCATATCTCACTTCAGGCTACTCGTAGACTTATTTAGTTGTCTGGGCATTCAAGATTATTTTCTATTAACTTTTTTAACGGCCGGGTAAAGTTACTCGTAAGAATTGTTACTTTGCCCACTGGCAATAAACACGTAGTGACGGGTATTTAACTGCAGTTGAAAGCCAGGTTGTGCCGGTATAAGGGTTAATTTGCCCGCCTAGAAGCCACAAAAAATTTCCGCATGGAAGAAGTGCTTGAGATGACCAAAAAAAACCACAAGTTTATAAACTATTATATTTATTTCAGTGCATCTTGCTTTAGCAAAAGATATGATCAACAAACAGGTACAATTAATATCACAACATATAGTCTTACGTACATATGAGTTTTTTAAATGCACAGGCACGTTAAAAAAAGCCACTAAATACTCACTAGGAAAATATTAACATAATTTTAACCAAAATAAATATTCTGAACAAGAAAACTAAAAGGAACATTAGAGATCATTTGTTTTTTATAATCAATACATATAAATGACAATACTTTCTGGGTTAATATACCTACAGAAAAACAAATATAAAAAAAATTGCTAACATAGAAAAAATAAACAACTTTCTACCCGTTCGAATGTGTACTGAACTTTGTATATTCTAAAATCACAGCAAATTGTATCAACTTATCCAACTAACGTTTATAGGCACTGAGATCACTGTTGAATTTGTGAATTCCTCTTCGATATTCAGTTGGTGCTCCCAAAACCTCAACAATGTCCTGTTCTTTGGTTAGAGAAATATCGTCTACCTGAGGGAATGTAAATAAATTTTCATTTGGCTTAAATTTTCTCATGAATTTTATGTTGTATTCATCGTCAAAGATAGCTAACACAACTCCAATGTAGTGTTTAAGAGTTTTCTTGGTTTTCTTGGTGTCAAATTGGACTACAACAAAATAGTAAATTCTTGGCGTCTGTAGATAGCTTAACATTCCGTTTTAGTCGCCTACTTCTGTTTGGTCTTCGTCTTCTGAAATTTCTGGATCTACTGTTTCTATTATATTATCTGACACATTCATGTCATTTTCTGGGTTTTCTTCTGGGAATAATTCTTCAAAGGACACAGACTTTCCAGCAGTAACTTTGAGCATTTTTTTCCTTTCTCTAGATTTCCTTCAAATAATCCAGCACCGCGTTGTCAATTTGATCGTTAACATCTTCTTCCCAATTTTGTTGTGGGAGCCTTTTAAGAACTTGTTGAGGATCTAGCGGAATGATTCCTGTTGTCCTAAAAGCATTCTTAATGGTCACTTCTTGATTTATTTGGATTTTGTTCATCAGAATCTTCAACAATGAAGGAAATGATGTTTTATTGAGACAGTTATCTCTTGGATTTTTTGTTTTGTAATCTGTTATTATATCTCTCCAACAAGTTTTGAGGGATTTAAAATTTCCCACATCCAGTGGTTGAGTAAGGTGAGTTGAATGTGTAGGTAGGAAAACGAATCTAATATTATTGCGTTGGCAAGAACTTCAATATTGCGATGTGATGATAAATTATCCCCTAATAACTTTGGGACCTGACCTTGTACGACTCCATGGAATCTCTACCTTTTCAAACCAGTCCAAAAAACAGAGTCAAACCAACCCGACTTTGTTCTGTTGAATTTAGCACCTTTTGGACCACCAATTAACCATCAGTCATACAACCGTTCAGCTTTGTACACGACATATGGAGGAAGCATTTCACCAGCACCTATCGCACAACATAATGGAAACTGATGACTTAGAAAAATTCATCATCCGTTCTGGATACTTCATTCCACGACGAAAATTGCACTTCCTAGCCCCGGGATCGTCTGTGAGGATAGTTTCGTTATAATTAAGGATATTCTCAGGTGGAACATCAGCGACAATGTCAGAAAGATTTTGGAAGTAGGTTCTAAGTTTCTCCTAACTTTTTTGAGCACGGATATACTTAGTATTTTGGCACGCACGCTGTGATAGTCTAGCGCGGTGTCTGCTGATAAAGAAATAGCACCAATCGTTTCCTGGTGTAGTACCGTCTTGAAACTGTTTTATGCGTTTGCCTTGCTTTTCCAAATAACTTTTGACGATCATTTTAAAATCAAATTTGGTTAGAGGTGCGCCGAACTCAGCACTTGCGGTTAATAAATCGAAAAAATGACGTTCCTCAATTTCGGTGAGCGCTGTTTGTCCACCGACGGATCCCATATGTTTCTGTCGATGCTTATTCCAAACGGTTTTTTTTCGGAACACGTAAATTGTCCGCGGCCTCTTGATAGGGTAGACCTCGTTTCACAGCTTGAACAGCTTTACCCAAGTCATCTTCTGTTTAGTCTTTGTACCTTCTCCACCCAACTTTTCTTACATAATTTCTTGGCATAATGAATATATCTGCAATGAAAGAGTGCAGATACAGTAATATCGCCTCATATAAGAAAACTTGCAAAAACGTAATTATTTCCAAAATTGTTTCAAAATAAACCGTTGGGTAAAGTCACCCCAAGGTGGAGGCTATTTAACAAAAAAATCATATAACACACAAAGATAAAGAAATATCAGCGTAATTTTTGGTATATTGAGGCCCAGGCGTATAATATCCGACATGGTAGACTTAGAGCGACAAAACAATGTTTCAATTCTCTTCTAGGTCCGTTAGCATTTCACCATCATTAAAGTATGCAATTTTAGGTAAATACTTACATGGCTACTGTTATGTTCAGACACGTCACATCAAGCCCGCATCAGCGCTAGTCAACAACTGAAGTATCTCGGTTTACAACTTCACTCGATTAAATCGGCGTTGCCATTGTTGCAAATTTGTTTCTTTTAAAATATTTTAGTTGCGTTGGCAAAGTGACCCCCTGGGGCAAAGTAACCCCAATACATGCTACCACAATTTTGAGAATGTTTACCTCTATTAGAAAACGTTTCAATAGAAAAGAACGTTAATGTCATAGAAAGACAAGAAATAATGACTTTTTAACGAATGTATAAAACAAAACTATTTTAAATTTACTGATAAAATTTATACGCAAAATGAAGGCCTACCTATGGGTAGTCCGTTGCCACGTTTATTAGCCAACATATTTATGGAAAACCTAGAAAAGCAAATTTTAACATCAGAACCTTCGCATAATATTGCCTTTTGGTACATATACGTAGCTGATATTTTAGCATGTTTTTAAGGTAGCCATACAGAATGAAATGCATGTTTAAATTTTATTGATAACCTTCACACAAATATTAAGTTTACTTTAAAATAAGAAGCTAATAGTTGTATAAATTTTTTGGGCGTGACGATTAGAAAGTTAATAGTGGATAAAATGATCGAGAGCAAAAAATACAAATTAGCGATTAATTTAATTCATCCAAATCGCCTGTTTTGTTTTTTCTCCACATCATTGACCTCCTCTCTAGCACATCCAACCCAGTTCACAGTTACGCGGACGATAGCACCCTCTACTCAAATATACAATATTCTAAGCCTGTCTCTCTAGCCCAATTAGATGAGGATCGCAGACTCATGGAGGGTTCTATCTCCGTGGATCTCCAAAAAATATTAGACTGGGGAAGTAGAAATCTTGTACAATTCAACCCCACCAAATCACAATCTTGCTTTCTTTCTCATAAGAGATACACCAGCCCTAGACCCATCACAATGAACAACCAAGTTATTCAAAGTAATGAGTCCTTTTCACTTGTTGGTATTTCTGTGGATCGAAATCTCAATTGGCACCAACATGTCTTATCAATTGCAGAAGCGGCTGCTAAGAAATTAGGTTTCCTCTTCCGGGCTCGCAAATACTTTGCACCACCTAATCTCTATACCTTATATACTTTACAAATAAGGCCAAACCTCGAATACTCCTCCCACATCTGGGGTGCCGCTGACGCTTCTACACTCGCTATCCTGGATTCCATACGTCTCATAGGTGACCCTACCCTCACCCAAAGGCTGCCATCCCTTGCCCGCCGACGTGTCGTTGGTGATCTCTCTCTCTTATATATATATATATATATATATATATCAGAACGGGCACTGCTCAGAGGAGCTTTCTTCCATAGTTCCTCCACCTGCTGCCCCCAACAGATCTACTAGCGGAACAGAGTGAATGCACCCTTTTACTGTCCAGGTCACCAGACATAGAACATCTTGTTATGTCCGCTCTTTTGCCCCGAGGACTTCCAAGTTGTGGAACTCCTTGCCGGCACATGTTTTTCCTTTTCCTCCGAACCTTCAAGTCCATAATTAACAAGCTGCCTCTTTCCTCGTTGTCGACACCCACGATACGATAGTATTTAGGCTATACGCCCTCGTGGTGTTGTTGAAATATTAAAACAAAAATCAAGGCTACATGTGTAACCAATTTCATTGAGAATGACTTCATTACTTTTGAAGATACGATTTTTTTTCGAATAAAACTAGATTTTTCGGTAAAAAACTGGTGCAGTTGGGAAACAAAATCATTTAAATTAGTAGCTTGCTGTCAGAAATTAATGATGTATTTTGTTATTCCATTTAATATATGGCCTTTTGTTTTTCAGGAGCAAAGACCAATTCCCGTTCCAAAAGAGAATCGTAAGTACTTTTCAGAATCAAAAATCCTAAACGTCATCAAAAAAGTCTCTTTGGCTATGTGTATACACGGTCGTCACTTTTAACTGGGTCACTATTGCGATCCAACAAACCAGTGGCGGCTCGTGACTTTGGGAGTGGGTGAAGCAGAATCCGCGCGGCCCCAAATGGGGGTCCAGGGAGACGAAGACTCTACTGCGTTGCAGGTGATTTTTTTTACATTTTCAAGGTCACGCCTTTCCTGGCACTGCAGTTCTTAAACGAAAAATTCTTTTGTACAAAAATATAGACTGTCACAAAGAATAATTTTCGGAATAATGACCAGGAATATTCGATAAGAGGACAATGTACACATACTGTACACGCAGGCATACGGTAATATAATACGGCGCGTATTACCTACGAAAATCTGGTTATAGAGGGAAGAGCTACAAGCATTTTTTTTTAAATTCAAGCCCCTTCTCATTTTTTTACAACTTGAAATTTTATATCTAATATTTTATTATTTTGAAATTATTCTTTTGGAGGTGATAATAAACAAATCAATTCCACTTACCAAAAAGAAACATGAAAAATCCAGCTTTTCAAAGTCTGTAAATGTGACACATACCAGATTATGTAACGGCACCATAGTAAAAATAAAAATACGCCTCTGATGATCGGCCTCAATCTAAACAAACGACAGAAACTAAGATCTAAAGCAGGCTCAGAAGGCTGCATCACTTTTGTAGCCTGACCTGCGGGCGTACCATTGCCATGGCAACCATCTCGAGCAGGCGTCCCGAAACAGACGCAATATTTATATACGAACGAATCTGGCTCAGTCAGTCCGCAGCTGCTTGACGCTCTACAGTTCCGCGATACGTAAGCGCTGTGCGTTGCGGCATGTATACATTCAATTCGGGGATCAGGGACGGGCTTGCAAATTATATCGTACCATAAATTACTATAAATTGTTAGATGGTAGTGGACTTGTTAGGTGGTAGTAGACTGGTTAAGTGGTAGTGGACTTTTCCTTTACGTGATAGTAAATGATTTTTCACGCCCGATGATGTAACACCCCTTACATCAAGGGACCGGTGAAGTCCCAAGGGACGTTTCCGGTTCTGGTGTATGAGTCGGTTTTCCTTATAAACAAAAATGATGATGGCTCCTCCTTGTACAAAAGATTCCGGAGATAAAGTACGCCTCCATTCGGATCTCCGGGAGAGCGGTGTACAGCGGGCGCCGGCATCAAGATTTAACATATCCTTCTCGAATATATGTGGCCTAAATTCTAACCTGAACTCCGTCCACCATTTCCTCCAGGCTAATAGGCCCCAACTCCTCTTCCCCACCGAAACCCAAATCAGTGACAAAACAGCCACTAATCACCTTAATTTCCCGGGGTATAAGCTCCTTACTTCCTTTAGATTGCATGGAGGCGTGTGCGCATACGTCCGTAACAATATACCCTGCCCTGGACTACCCAATTTATAAGCTGGAAGAAAAGACATACTTTGGATGAAACTCTCTCTCTCAGGGCTGCAACTAAATTAATCTGTTGCATTTACCGGTGACCTCCTGACAACAACTTTGTCCATCTCTTCGACTACCTTTCTGAAAAAACTGACCATCTGATTTCTGAATATCCTTCCTCTGAGGTCGCTATTTTTGGTGATTTCGATGTCCATAATAAGGAATGGCTCGGATCTTCAAAAACCGATCCACAAGGGACAGCAGCAGAGGCCTTTGCAATCAGCAATTCTTTAGCCAATATGGTTCAGCAACCTACTTACTTTCCTCGCATCCGAACACACAGCTCAAATCCCTTAGATCTCCTTCTTACTACAAAACTTGAATGCTATAACATATCAGTCACCGTCCCTCTGCTCGCTCAGACCACGGCATGGTCACTGCTCCCTGCGCAATGCAACCCGAGACCAGACAGTCATCACACCCACGTATTGTTTGGCACTACAACTCCGCGAACTGGGACGAAATGCGGGATTACTTTTCCTCATTTCCATGGGCGTCTGTCTGCTTTCCTCCTTCTGACCCCTCCGATATCTCATATAAACGTCACCGAAATTATCCAAGCTGGCATGGAATTATTTATTCCACGTACACAGAAAATCTCTTCAGCCACGCAAAAGCCCTGGTTCTCTAAATCATGTGACAAGGCCAGACTTGAAAAGGCTCACAAAATGCTTCTACATAATCCCAGTTAAGAAAACCATCAAGCATTTAACGACGCAAGAAACCGCGTTGTTTTTGAGCTACAGGTATCAACGTTTGTTTTTATTATGGCAGCCATATTGGATTTTTTGCTCATGTGATAGCCTGTGAAAATAGCTTTCCAATGATGTACAACATGCTTGAGAAATCTTGTAATTGCACTGACAATTTTGAGAAAAACCGTTTTGAGGATAGTAGGCTATCTCATCCAATACCAGAAAACAAATTACAAAAAAAGTGTTCAAAAAGCAGTAGGCCATGGAGTCTAACAATAGACTTCTACTTTTAACATAATTTTCCGTAATAATTCACGATAAAAAAAGTCTGGACGCAGCAAGTGCGTTATGGTAGTGAATTTTCATAGAAATGATCTGGCACAAAATATTTTATTATAATTTTTTTTTCTTGTAACATAGAAATCTAAATTTTGGTGTATAGTTTACTTTCTATATCGTAAACCTACCTACCAAATTTGGTTATCATAGATTTTATATTTTTTAAGATAAAAAAATTTTTTAAATGAAAACCCTAAATTTTCCCTGAACACCTCGTCCAATTTTTCTAAATAACGAACTTGTCAAAGCCATTTACAAAAGGAAAGTACATGCCAAATTTTATTAAAATCGGCTTATTACTTTTTGAGATATGAATTTTTTTCAAATGAAAACTCAAAATTTTCCCGGAAAACCTCGTCCGATTTTCTTGACTAACAAACATGTCAAAGCCATTTACAAAAGTAAGGTATGTGCCAAATTTTATTAAAATCGGCTTATTACTTTTTGAGATATGAATTTTTTTCAAATGAAAACTCAAAATTTTCCCGGAAAACCTCGTTAGATTTTCTTGACTAACAAACATGTCAAAGCCATTTACAAAAGTAAGGTATGTGCCAAATTTTATTAAAATCGGCTTATTACTTTTTGAGATATGAATTTTTTTCGAATGAAAACTCAAAATTTTCCCGGAAAACCTCGTTCGATTTTCTTGACTAACAAACATGTCAAAGCCATTTACAAAAGTAAGGTATGTGCCAAATTTTATTAAAATCGGCTTATTACTTTTTGAGATATGAATTTTTTTCGAATGAAAACTCAAAATTTTCCCGGAAAACCTCGTCCGATTTTCCTGACTAACGAACTTGTCCAAGCTATTAACAAAAGAAAGGTACATGCCAAATTTTATCAAAATCGGCCCATTATTTTTTGAGTTATCGGTGTGATACATATATATATATATATATATATATATATATATATATATATATATATATATATATATATATATATATATATATATATATATAAATATATATATATATATTATATATATATATATATATATATATAAAAATATATATATATATATATAAACATATAAAAATTGAAACTGACCCCGGATATGGGTTCTAGGGGTCCTAGTTCGCGCTCATTTGCAAAAATTTTTTCAAAATTCAAAAGTCGGGATCTCCCCATTAGTGAATTTTTTCTACGAAAATTCACTAAAAAATAGGAGCCTTGAGCACACCAATGAATCGGCCCATTATTACAAATGATATTTTACATTACAACATTATTCTAAAATATTGTTATAATTTAATTAAATAGGTAAACCTAGTAAAGTACTAAATTTACTAACAGAACTCAATAGAAAGCAGACTAATGATTTACGGAGACGCCTTTGAAAATTGTTTGATTTTCAAACGTAAGTCAATTGAAAACCAACAGGAGAAAGGTTGCTATGGATATAACACTATCGCGACAATTAATTATACTGACATTCTTAATTATCTGAACAATTTGAGGTGTATTTAACACGTTGCTTAAAATTTTCTACTAAATAGTTTGTTTCCTGTTTATTTTAAATATTATTCAACAATATGTTTAGTAATGAAGAATATTTTGACATGTTGGAATGTTATATTCGTTCTAACCGAAATACTAAGGCCGCTGCAAATTCATATCAAAACAACTACCCAGAAAGACGACAACCAAACACCAAAATATTTCGCAGGATAGTGACCAATCTATTGAACGACGGTAGCTTCCACGAAAAGAAACTACCAATGCCTAGAAATGAAGAAAGAAATAATGCCGTCTTACAGGTTTCAAACGAAAACCCTCCGCAATCTGTTCGGTTCTATGGTGAACAAATTGACGTTACAAAAAGTACGGTACACCGTGTATTAAAACAAAGTCATTACCATCGATACAAACCTACAATCGTACAAGGCTTAAATGTTGACGATTACCCTAAGCGACTTCAATTCTGCAGATGGTATCAAGGATAATGTCAGCAAGATGAAAATTTTCATTTGAAAATAATATGGACTGATGAATCCAGATTTACAAATTGTGGTGTGTATAATCGCCATAATAGGCATTATTGGGCAAATGAAAATCCCCACCTGAAGGAAGAAAGACGTTTGCAAGACAGATTTAGTATTCATGTTTGGTGCGGCTTATTAGGTAAAAAACTGTTATTTTTATTTGTAGATTAGACAGTTAATTAAAAAAATTTCAGGTAACTTCATTGTTGGTCCGTTCTTTTTTGAAAATAATTTAACTAGGGAAATGTATTTTAATCTACTGAGAAATGATATCTTACCAACAATTAGAAGAGTTCATGATAATTTAGACGAGCTTTGGTACCTACAAGATGGTTGTACAGCTCACAATGCTAGTATCGTCAAAGACTTTTTGTACCAAAATTTCAATAATCGTGTCATTTGTAACAATGGGCCGGTTCATTGGTGTGCTCGAAGTCCTGATATAACACCCATGGATTTTTATTTTTGGGGTACTCTGAAGAATGATATGTATAAATTTCGATCCACCACAAAATATCAATAAATTACGAACAGAATCACGGAAGCTATAAATCATATTAACCAAAACACCCTCACCAGAGTTTGCAGGCATGTTTCAAAAAGGTGTATAACGTGCATTGAACAAAACGGTGGCCATATTGAACAATTTTCTATTTAGTGTATTTTTAAGTTTCTATTTTATTATTTGTTGAGTTCCGTTTCTAATTGTGTTGTTTTGTGGAGTTTAAGTTCATATTTATTAATGCCGGGTTTCGTTATTAAACTGTTTCACATAATATTACTTCGCATTATTACCTAATTCAGTATTGTAAATTAAATCACAATATTTTTTTATCGTGATCATTACGGAAAATTATGTTAAAAGTAGAAGTCTATTGTTAGACTCCATGGCCTACTGCTTTTTGAACACTTTTTTTGTCATTTATTTTCTCGTATTGGGTTTCATAGCCTACTATCCTCAAAACGCTTTTTCTTAAAATTGTCAGTGCAATTACAAGATTTCTCAAGCACTTTGTACATTATTGGAAAGCTCTTTTCACAGGCTATCACATAAGCAAAAATCAAATATGGCTGCCTTAATAAAAACAAACGTTGATACCTGTAGCTCAAAAACAAATGACAATCCAAAATTGGGAATAGCACAAAAAGATTACTCTGTAAAAAGTGTGCTGATAATGTGCAAGTCTTGGACATGTCAGATCAACGCCTACTTAGATACTGAAGGAAAAAGAAATCGACAAATTTAGGTTCTTTCAAAATAACTCGAAAACAAAAGAAGGCAGGAAAAAATACAAGTCATATTTGGAACGAGCATGAAATTATACAAAATATTGCTAATTTAACCGTCTCCCTGTCTCTAATAATACATTCCCATCCAGTTTGGGACATACTGTATTATATATATATATATATATATATATATATATATATATATATATATATATATATATATATATATATATATATATATATATATATATATATATATATAAATTTTAACGAAAGCTTTTCACGGTGACCTCAGTATTAGTAACTTTTCTTAATGAAAACTCTCAATGAACTAAAACGATGAAACTTAATATATTTAACGAAATATCTGCTACTTTTATGCTTTTAATTAATAATAATCCTATTAATGTTCGACTATTTGTACAATGTTTAGTCAACAATTTAATCACACGCTTAACTCTGTTTCATTTTTTGCAATGTCGATAATCAAACATTTTCGCTGAAATGAGATTTTTTACAAAAATAAAGATTCTATCAACATTTTAGATTAAATAGAAATAAAGATAATTTATATCGCACATAATATGTATTTACACATTTGATTGCGTAATTCGCTATTAGCTTTTAAATGTACATGTGATTATCAGACAATATTTAAAGATTGAATTGTTTCAAATGCTCATGTTAGCGAATTTTCATTAAGAAAATTTACTAATAGAGAGGTAACGATGGTGAGATTTTCGGCAAATTTTTTTAAATGAGTGCGAATTAGGGTCTCTAGAACCCATATCCAACGTCCATTTGAATTTTTATATATTTGTGTGTATGTATATATATATATATATATATATATATATATATATATATATATATATATATATATATATATATATATATATATATATATATATGATCAGCACAGTATACAAACTCCGCACCCAGAAGTTTTTGACATGTGCGGGGGGAGATTTTTTAGTGAATTTTTATTTAAAATTAATCACTAATAGAGAGGTATCGATAGTGAGACTTTGCAAAAAAATTTTCAAATGAGCGCGCTCTAGGACCCCTAGGACCCATATCCGGGGTCAGTTTCAATTTTTATATGTTTATACAGGGTGATTCATAAGTGGTGACCAAAAATGAAACTCCATGTTCTTTGAACAATTTTTCCTATAAAAATTTTTCCTACAATGCTTCATTAAAAAGATACAGGGTGTTGAAGTTGAATTTCAAAAAATAAAATTTCCCAATTTTTTAAAAAGTAGCACATATATTTTGCTGAAACTTCGCATGTGTAGGCTGCTATGGAAGGCGCGTATTCTACCATAACAATTGAATCGGCTAATCCAGCAGTGGCGCGCGTACCCACATGTCATTGGTTATCCCTCAAGAAAAAAACGGGTGCCAATGATATATATTTTTTTGAATCTTACTTTCATTCGTGAACAAAATGACTCTCCTGATAATTTTCTGTACGACGCTTATTTTACGAGTAAGCAATGAATCAGGTAAGTGTTTTAGAGCACAGTTCATGATTTTTAACCAGTCGTTGTTTGGTAGAAAATCGCAATGATACACTTTTATCGGGCTTATAGTAATTTATTTATTACAATAAATGTTCAAAAATGCCTCCATTGGCCTGAATACACGCACGACATCTTTTTAATATGGAAAATTTAATGTCTTGAGGATTCATTGTTGCTTGAATATGACGAAAAGCATTATTAATCAGTTGTTGTAGCTGCTCTGGTGTATTTATTTGTTCATTGTAGACCAGTCGCTTAAAATCACCCCAAAGATAGAAGTCAAGTGGGTTTAAGTCCGGTGATCTTGCAGGCCAATGTATTGGTCCAGTTCTGCCAGTCCATCTTTCATTATAATGTTCATGTAGCCATGTAACAACGTTTCGATTATGATGCACTGGTGCACCGTCATGCTGGTACCACATTATACCTCTTGTTGATAGTGGAATGTCATCTAGAATGTTTTCTACACGGTTTTATAGGAGCGCTGAATACGAAGATCCATTTAAACGTTGTGGCAGGACTTCCATGAACAATGAGCCGTTAAAAATACGACACCATAAATTAATGGAAAATCTATGTTGAAATGTGCGAGTCCTTGTTGCATGTGGATTTTCCAATGACCAGCCATGCTCATTATGAAAATTATAAATACCATTTCTTGTAAATGTTGATTCGTCAGACCAGAAGATTAGATTAGGGAATAAGATATTTTGATTGTTCATTTTCAACATCCATTCACAAAATACTTGTCGATGCACATTATCTCCAGGTAGAAGGTAATGAACATTCTGTCGATGATATGGATGTAAGGCTTCTCGATGTAAAGTTCTCCAAACAAAGCTTTGAGAATATTGTAACTGCGTGGCAATCCTCCGAGTACTTGTAGAAGGTTGATCCATCACTGCATCCACCACTCTCTCTTCGTCTTCAAGTTGATGTTGTCTTCTACCATTAGCTCTAGCGTCAGGACGTTGTCCAATACCGCACTGCTGACGTCTTGAAAACGATCGAGAAAAAACCCTTGGTGTAGGTTGACGGCGAGTGGGAAACCTACGTTGATATTCCCGACAAGCAGCTAAAGCATTTCCATCAGCATATTCGTAGATAAAAATTATATCTGCATACTCTTCTGAGGTGTACTCCATTATAAGAAGTAAAAGAGTAGAAAATTTTGCAATTTTATAAAGTTTACCACTTACACCTATTCAAAATAATAACTTGTTAACCTAAACGTCAAGTGACACTTAATGACAACTTTGGCAAACCAGACTACTACTTACTAAAATACAACAAAGATAATCGTCGTACAAAAAATTATCAAGACATTAAATTTTCCATATTAAAAAGATGTCGTGCGTGTATTCAGGCCAATGGAGGCATAAAAGTGTATCATTGCACTTCTACCAAACAACGACTGGTTAAAAATTATGAACTGTGCTCTAAAACACTTACCTGATTCATTGCTTACTCGTAAAATAAGCGTTGTACAGAAAATTATCAAGAGATTCACTTTGTTCATGAATGAAAGTAAGATGCAAAAAAATATCATTGGCTTACCCGTTTTTTTCTTGAGGCATAACCAATGACATGTATGTACGCGCGCCACTGTTGGATTAGCCGATTCAATTGTTATGGTAGAATACGCGCCTTATATAGCAGCCTGCCTACACATGCGAAGTTTCAGCAAAACATATGTGCTACTTTTTAAAAAAATTGGGAAATTTTATTTTTTGAAATTCAACTTCAATACCCTGTATCTTTTTAATGAAGCATTATAGGAAAAAATTTTATAGGACATACCCTCTCTAAAATTGTTTAAGGAACATGGGGTTTCATTTTTGGTCACCACTTATGAATCACCCTGTATATATATATATATATATATATATATATATATATATATATATATATATATATATATATATATATATATATATATATATATATATATATATTAGCTTATAGAAATAAATTAAATAATTAAAAAAATACTCAAAATCTGATCTAAATACAGAACTAGATACTTATTTTGTTGCTTAACAGAGAAAATTCTTTTGCCTCTCGATGCTGTAAAAAGTGAATCCGGTTGTAGGGCAGAAAACAGCCTCTTCTGGTGTCACAAATCTCTACGTCTATGTTAACTGTGGAACTGTTTTACCAACTAGGGACAGCAGCATTAAACTTGAATTCTTCAAAGTGCTTATCTTTCATTAGTCATTTTTTCTACAAAAAGTCGCAAAAAATATTGCAAATACAAAAGATAACTTCAAAATTGCATCAAAGACGAAAAACAGTTAAAAGAAAATCTTGGGACGCAGCAAGTGCGTTATGGTAGTGAATTTTTATTAAATGCTTCAAATTTGAATAACTCAATTTTTTATAAACTTGGAAAGTTTAATTTTGGTATGTAGTAAGGTCTTTCCTAGGGCAAGATATCTACTAGATTTCATTAAAATAACTTTGTAGAAAAAAAAATTTTCGAAAGAAAATATAAAATTTGAATAACTCAATTTTCTATACACTTAGAAAGTTGAATTTTGGTACGTAGTAAGGTCTCTCCCAAAGCAACATATATAGTCAATTTCATTAAAACATCTTTGTTGTTTTCTGGGAAAATGTTGAGTTTTCTTTCGAAAAAAAATTTTTCCTCCGAAGGTAACAAAGCTGTTTTAATAAGATTTACTACATATGTTGCTCTGGGAGAGATCTTACTACGTACTGATATTCAACTTTCTAAGTTTATAGAGAATTGAGTTATTCAAATTTTAGATTTTCTTTCCAAATTTTTTTTCTCCGAAAATTACAAAGTGATTTTAATGAAATTGGGTGGATATCTTGCGTTAGGAAAGACCTTACTACACACCAAAATTAAAGTCTCTAAGTTCATATAAAATTGAGTTATTCAAATTTTAAGCATTGAATAAAAATTCACTACCATAAGGCACTTTCTGCGTCCCGAGATTTTTTTTTACTCATTCAGGGGTCGTCCGCGTCTTTGCCGCCCCGATAGCACTGCAGCCTTTGGCTTATTGTGCATGCCCTTAGTCTTTCTACTCCACCCATTCCAAAATCACTGTGCCTTGAACTAGCGATTGGTAGGGTAAAGTCTCCGGTCTAGACTGACTGTATAGATCAGTTGTATTTTGCGATACAGAGCTTTACAGTCGCACATGATGTGCTGGGCTGATTCCTTCCCCTCTCCGCAGAGTCGGCATGCGAGGTCCCCCTCGAACCGCCCTATTTTATGCAGGTGTTTCTCGAAGGCCATGTGTCCCGTCAAGAGACCTGTTATGTTTCTGAGTTGTCCCCTGCTAAGATTTAGCAGCTCCACAGCTCTCTTCGAACTGGGTTTGTCATTATTGACTTCCCATGTCTGAGCCCTGGACAGTCTGCCCGGTACACCTTGTGTTGGTTTCTCACCCAGGACTTAATGGCTCTCCTGGCAGTGCTCTTTGTCACGCCCAGAACCGGTTCTGGTTCCATAAATGGTTCTGCTGACCCTCCCTTCGCGAGACTGTCAGCTTCTTCATTGCCTTTGACTCCCGAGTGACCCGGCACCCAGATGAGGGTAACCTCATTCTGCCCAGCCAGGTCGCCCGTTTCGTCTCGGCACTCACTTACCAGCCTGGAGTTTACCCGTGTGCTACTTAAGGCCATAAGGGCTGCCTGGCTGTCTGTGGCTATGAGGGTCCGCTTGTTGGTGTAGCCCCTCCTCTTGTTCTCCCGTACACAGTGCAGGATGGCGTACATTTCGGCCTGAAAGACCGTTGCTTGGGCTCCGAGGGAAATACTATGACTTACGCTCGGTCCTTCCGAATAAACACCTGCCCCCGTCCCACCTTCCATGCCGGATCCGTCCGTGAACCAGACGAGCGCGTACCGTGGTACGCCCGGCGTCTCCTCCCGCCATGTATGGCGGTCGGGGATTTCCACTATAAAATTGTTTTTCATGCAGATTCGCGGGCTCGCGAACTCTGACCTCATTTCAAGTATGGGCTTCTTCACGATCTCCTGAATTTTGCAGTGGCCGCTGAAGCCTGGGTTGATCTTCGGTCTACCACTGTAGGCTAGTCTGTATAGTCCTAGCCTGGCCTCCCCCATAATATATTCATCCCATGCTCCCGACCTTTTGGCCGCGTTAAACAGCTTATGAACCTGCGTCCTCCTTTATCTGAGGTCCTCGTTCCACCACAGGACATTCCTGGTGAACGCCCTCGTTTTCAGGGGTCAGTTGGCGTTATAGGCCGAGGTGATTGCGTCTCGCACATAAAATGTATGCTTTTGAAATTCAAATAATTTAACTTTTAAATAAGTAAAAGGAGTGTTTCTCAAGTAATAATGATAGCATGTAAATTTGTAAACTAATTTTAAGCAAGCTATAAAACTTCTAATCAAAAATGAACACTAAAATGAAGTGAACAGAACTAGCTCAGAGTCATGAATATAGATTTTCAAAGTCTAAAAGATGAAGACAATGAGTCAAATGTAGTGACATTTAAAGTGCAAATGATACAGACAGTGTTTTAAACTGCACAAATAACACACAACTTTGCCACATATGCAGTGTTTTTAAATCCAAAATACATACAAAACAGGTTAATGAAAACTCATTTTGTCTGCAAAACATATATTAATATATTTTATCTGATAAATATACACACGTTAAAGATCATATATACAAGATAGATGAGTATAAATTAATATAAAGTTTAAAAACTACCTTTTATATTAAAAATAATCAAGAAATATCAACTTAACTAAGCGCCCAAACGTGGGGCTTTTCATAACAACAATATACATAAAATACACTCTTTAAATTGATAATTATTAATTTAAAGAGTGTAACAACAAACACAAATTGAACAACTCCCTATACCTACAGACTCTAGTTTTGAATATATATTTGTTTCCTATTTTTAGTGAATTTTTATTTTAAAAAAATCACTAATAGAGAGGTATCGATGGTGAGACTTTGCAAAAATTCTTTCAAATGACCCCTAGACCCCATATCCGGGGTGAGTTTCAATTTTTATATGTTTATATATATATATATATATATATATATATATATATATATATATATATATATATATATATATATATATATATATAACATTTTTATTTATATAGATGTCATGTGTCAGATATATGAAAAGTTTTGTGACAATTATGTTAAATAGATATTTGAATGACGTGTAATGAGTTGAAAATTGAAAAAATTTAAGAAAAAAAATGCAATAAAGGTTAAAAAGATCTCTCGTAAGGCAACATACATAGTAAAGTTCATTAAAACAGTTTTGTTACTTTCGGAGATAAAAATTTTCGAATGAAAAATCAAAAATTTCCCGGAAAACCCCGTCCGATTTTTCTGACTAACGAACTCATCCAAGCCATTAATAATAGAAAGCCACTTACCAAGTTTCATATATATATATATATATATATATATATATATATATATATATATATATATATATATATATATATATATATATATATACATATAAAAATTGAAACTGACCCCGGATATGGGTTCTAGGGGTCCTAGTTCGCGCTCATTTGCAAAAATGTTTGCAAAGTCTCACCATCGATACCTCTCTATTAGTGAATTTTTTTAATAAAAATTCACTAATAAACCTATTTACAAATGAACTTTAATAAGATATTGTGCTGTGACAATACCTCTCTCAAGCAGTGGCGATTTCTCCCAGTGAGCTAAGTGTGCGCCGCACACCCTAAAATATAATCAAAATGTGCACAGTTATATATGTTTTATTTCTTTTTCCCTTAGTCTTAATACACTACATATTTTATGACAATCGATTTAATTTACTTATTTGATTTCATAAATAGTCGGTTAATAGTGACTTGGAATGAAGTAGATACCACGTTTCTAACATATTCAGAGAATATGAGTAGATCAATAGCAACTGGGAATGAATTCGGTCAGTCCCCGACCCACGTGTTTAAAATAGTGAGCAAAATACCATTGATTTTAACACTGCAGTGAGCTATAAAAATTTAATTAACTCAGTTTTCTATAATCTTAGAAAGTTTAATTTTGGTAGGTAGTAAGGTATTTCCTAGGACAAGATATCCACCAAATTTCATTAAAATAACTTTGTAATTTTTGGAGAAAAAAATTGTTTCAAAAGAAAATTTAAATTTGGATAACTCAATTTTCTATAAACTGAGAAAGTTGAATTTTGGTATTAGTAAGTCCTCTCCCAAGGCAACATATCTAGTAAATTTCATTAAAACAGCTTTGTTATTTTCGGAGAAAAATGTTTTTTTTGAAAGAAAACTCAATTTTCCCGGAAAACCCCGTCCGATTTTCCTGCCTAACGAACTCATCCAAGCCATTAATAAAAGAAAGGCACTTGCCGAGTTTCATTGAAATCGGTTAATTATTTTTTGAGTTATCAGACGGATACATACATATATATATATATATATATATATATATATATATATATATATATATATATATATATATATATATATATATATATATATATATAAACATATAAAAATTGAAACTGACCCCGGATATGGGTTCTAGGGGTCCTAAATCGCGCTCATTTGAAAACATTTTTGCAAAGTCTCACCATCGATACCTCTCTATTAGTGAATTTTTTAAAATAAAAATTCACTAAAAACAATAATTTAATTGACTATTTTAGCTTTTACTCTTCAGATGACGTCACGTTTAACAAATATGAAATGCTTATCACGTCATGCTTAGTTATTATATCATGATATTCACCTATTTTGTTGTGCAGTTGAATTTTGATATATGTAAGTCTTGTGGCTGGATATTAACCTTTGTGTGTAATGACAAAACATTTTTTACCAAATACAACCAGTAGACCAATATAACTCAAAGACATTAATTATTGGCCACCCGTTACTTTTCGAACCAAGCATATTAATAACATAATGATGTAATTTTTTTGATTCAGAGGTCTTGCTCCAGATGGAAGTTGTTGGTATCTGCGGATCTGACGTTCACTATCTTGTAAACGGAAGGATAGGTCCTTTTGTCGTCGAAAAACCAATGGTAATCGGTAAGTAAATTTACCTATGTGTACATGTCACGTTTTAATATCTTCTTTTTATTGGAGATTTTCAAAATTGGTTTAAATTTGCATGTAACGAAAATAAGATTGAAGATGATTTTTCATATTTAAATATATATATATATATATATATATATATATATATATATATATATATATATATATATATATATATATATATATATATATATATATATATATATATATATATATATGTATATATATGTATATATATGTATATATATATATATATATATATATATATATATATATATATATACAGGCTGTACAGTAAATAATGAGCAAACTCACAGGTATTGATAGCCCCTTTTTTATTTCAACAACACACCACGAGGGGCTCACAGCCTAAATATTATCGTACCGTGGGTGTCGATAAGGAGGAAAGAGGCAACGTTTTAATTCTGGACTTGAAGGTTTGGACGTTCGGAGGAGAAGGAAAAACATGTGCCGGCAAAGAATTCCACAAATTGAAAGTCCTCGGGACCAAAGAGCGGGTATAACAAGATCTTCTATGTCTTGTGAACTGTACAGTAAAAGGGTGCATTCGCTCTGTTCTCCTGGTAGATCTGTTGGGGGCAGCAGTTGGAGGAACTATGGAAGAAAGCTCCTCTGAGCAGTGCCCGTGCAGATATCTATAAAAGAGAGAGAGATAGAAAGAGGTCATCAACGGCACGTCGGTGGGCAAGGGATGGCAGCCTTTGGGTGAGGGTAGGGTCACCGATGAGACGTATAGCTCTCTTCTGAATGGAGTCCAGGATAGCGAGTGTAGAAGCGACAGCGGCACCTCAGATGTGGGAGCAGTATTCGAGGTTTGGCCTTATTTGTGAAGTATATGAGGTATAGAGATTAGCTGGTGAACAGTATTTGCGAGCCCGGAAGAGAAAACCTAATTTCTTAGCAGCCATTTCTGCAATTGATGTGACATGTTGCTGTGAATTGAGATTTCAATCCACAGAAATGCCAACAAGTGAAAAGGACTCATCACTTTTAATAACTTGGTTGTTCATTGCGATGGGTCTAGAGCTGGTGTATCTGTTATGAGATTGAAAGCAAGACAGATTTGGTGGAGTTGAATTGTACAAGATTGCTACTTCCCCAGTCTAATATTTTTTGGAGATCCACGGAGACAGAACCCTCCATGAGTCTGCGATCCTCATCTAATTGTGCTAAAGAGACAGGCTTATAATATTGTATATTTGAGTGGAGGGTGCTGTCATCCGCGTAACTTTGAACTGGGTTGAACGTTCTAGAGAGGAGGTCATTGATATGGAGAAAAAACAAATTTCGACATTTACGGGTGACATTATATAAAAAATAAAATATTTCGAAAGCCTTAGTCGTGATCTCGTCAATAAACTATAGGCCAATTGCACATATACTAGTATTTTTAAAATGTTTGAAAAAAATCATAAAACAAAGGATACTTGGCTTCATAATAAAACCTGCAGACTAGACCCAAAGCAGTTTGGGTTCCAAGAAAATAGTAGCACTCAAGCCGCTGTCACTGAAGTTACGCAATACATATATAACACCCTTGATGAAGGTATTAATATGCGGTTGCAGTTTTTGTGGACCTGAAAAAAACCTGTGACATAGTAAATGACGGTATTTCATTGAACACCATAGAAACAGTGGGCACCAGAGGCAACTGCAATCAATTAATAAAAAACTATCTGGAAAACAGACCCACTACAACTCGAATTGGGGAAACATAAAGCAGTATGAGAAACATCAATATTGGCATACCTTAAGGATCTGTTCTTGGGGCACTGTTATATATATATATATATATATATATATATATATATATATATATATATATATATATATATATATATATATATATATATATATATATATAGGGTGGCGCATTAAATTTGGTATCCAGTTAGCACCCGACAAAGGAGCGCTTCGAATTGTTTTTGGGTTAAATCGCTTTAGGTGGTAGGAAATACATAAAGGGTGATTTGGTGAATATTGACATTTTTTCGACAAAACTCGAGTAACATAACGTTATATATATATATATATATATATATATATATATATATATATATATATATATATATATATATATATATATATATATAGGGTGGCGCATTGAAAACGTAAAAGACAGATTTGCGTCCAGAGAATTTTTTTTAAGAAACGCTGAAAGACCTCAATTTTAATATTGAGGGGGACATATTTTGACATAAAACTCAACTTTGTAACATCAACCCCATAAGGGTGGTGATAACAACCCTTATATTTTAAATATGGAACATGGGTCGAGTGTTACATCATTTGAATGCTCTTTCTTTTCTGAATTCAACACATTAATTTTTTTGGAAGTTTTATCAACTCGTTTTAAAATGATTCACAGTTGGAGTTGCAAGAACATATTTCATTCATAGTGATAAGAAATGCACTAATTAGTCAATTTTTCGTTAAAAAAAAAACGAAAAAACAAAACCAAACGTTCAAAAATGTTTATTCAGTTAAGTAAGTGTTCAAATTGTTGACCACATACATAAGTACAAATTTTATTCAAAACAAGCTCTGACATTCTGGAGCATTTGTGGAGTTATTAGACGGCATTATTCAACAATGCGTCGTCGTAATTCTTCCAGAGGCACCGGTTCTGTTGAGAAAATTCTACTCTTTAAATAGTCCCATAGAAAGAAGTCTAAAGAAATGAAATCCGGTGATCTAGGTGGCCACTCAATAGCACCTCTACGTCCAATCCATTGCTCTGGAAACTCTCTGTTCGAAAACTCCCCAACACTATGTGGAAAATGCAGAGGAGCTCCATCTTGTTGAAAACACTAATTGACTTTCTTGATAGCGATCATCATTTTCAACAATGTCAATTAGTAGAGGGTAAACGATATCTAGTAACTCCAAATACGTTTCGCCACTCAAATTGCCATCAAGAAAAATTGGTCTGATTAAACGGTCTCCAAAAATGCCAGTCCAGACATTCAATTTCTGTTGAGTTTGAGTGTGGACTACGTGAAAATTTCTTGGATTATCTGCCCAATAACGGCATGTATGACGATTGACTGAACTAAATTCGTAAGAAGCAATGTAATTATAATTTGTAAATAAATAAATAAATAAATAAATAAGCGAGTATTGGCTACGAAAATTCGCTAGCTGTAATACTGCTTTTCTGCAATGTTAATCACAATTGTTTGCAAGTTGTTATTACACAATGTAATGAATAACTTATTTTGTAAATCATGACTCAACAAAACATCGAATGTTCTATAAAAATGTGTTACTTCCTAATAATCATAATTCTATGATTTTAGGTCATGAGGCATCTGGAACCGTGATTCAGTGTGGAAAGAATGTGAAAAATCTCAAACCAGGTATTTATACTATCAACATATATGTATAATCAGTGTTTATTTCATTTCATACATATTTGTGCATATTAGAAGGGTTTTTAAAAAAATTTCGGGACGCAGCAAGTGCGTTATAGTAGCGAATTTTCAAAGAATTGTACACCTTTTTATACGGCATATTAGTGAAGTTAATACTTTAAACTTACACAAACCTTAAAGATCGATTTTAGAGCTCCTAGTACGCTCACATTTGAATAATTCTTTCGAAAGTGTTACCATTGATATCTCTATTATCAAAAAAATCTTGTGTTCCAAAAATTTCGAAATTTTTTTCTGCTAAAACGCCGTAAAAAGTCTCAAACCATATAGGAAACTTGATTCTGGAACGAGAATTTTTTTGTCGATCTGTCGGTCTGTCAGCATTATGTGCGTCTGTCTGTTAATAGGCGCAATAACTTTCGAACGAATTGAGATATCATCTTTAAATTTGGTATCCAGTTAGCACCCGACAAAGGAGCGCTTCGAATTGTTTTTGGGTTAAATCGCTTTAGGTGGTAGGAAATACATAAAGGGTGATTTGGTGAATATTGACATTTTTTCGACAAAACTCGAGTAACATAACGTTTCAAAAGTTTATGGGTAGAGGGATACAAATATTTTCTTTGTGGTCAAGTCATGGGCCCTAAATTCAGTCCATTCCATTCTTTCTGAAGATGATTTTATCACAGCTATGTGGAAGTTATGATTCAATTTTCAGCACTATTTAAAGTGAATTTTCCGAGTTTTGAATTTAGAAAAAATTTCTTAAAATGAGCGCGAACTACGCCCTCTAGAACCCATATACACGGTCAGTTTCAATTTTTATATCTTTATATATATATATATATATATATATATATATATATATATATATATATTTATATATATATATATATATATATATATATATATATATATATATATATATATATATATTATATATATATATATATATATATATATATATATATATATATATATATATATATATATATATATATATAGGGAGAAGGGTTAAGGGCAAAGCCGCAAGGAGACAACCGCATTCACGTGTTTTAAGCTTATTAGCCATCATCAGTACAGTATAGCCAGGTAAAGATGGGAACACTCTGGATGAAGATGCAAAAATACACGGCGTCACAACAGGCAACCAGTGCACAATTGCAGCAACATTTGGAAGACCCTCAATCCGAGGGAAACAACCAAAAAAGCCACAGAGGCAAAGAAATCACCTGCGTGAGCATCCGGAGCCCAGAAAGTTATATTAACTATAACAGGATTTATAACACGGCATTTCTGTACTATACAAGGAGAAAGGTTAAGGGCAAAGCCGCAAGGAGACAACCGCATTCACGTGTTTTAAGCTTATTAGCAATCATCAGTACGGTATAGCCAGGTGAAGATGGGAACACTCTGGATGAAGATGCAAAAATACACGGCGTCACAACAGGCAACCAGTGCACAATTGCAGCAACATTTGGAAGACCCTCAATCCGAGGGAAACAACCAAAAAAGCCACAGAGGCAAAGAAATCACCTGCGTGAGCATCCGGAGCCCAGAAAGTTATATTAACTATAACAGGATTTATAACACGGCATTTCTGTACTATACAAGGAGAAAGGTTAAGGGCAAAGCCGCAAGGAGACAACCGCATTCACGTGTTTTAAGCTTATTAGCAATCATCAGTACGGTATAGCCAGGTGAAGATGGGAACACTCTGGATGAAGATGCAAAAATACACGGCGTCACAACAGGCAACCAGTGCACAATTGCAGCAACATTTGGAAGACCCTCAATCCGAGGGAAACAACCAAAAAAGCCACAGAGGCAAAGAAATCACCTGCGTGAGCATCCGGAGCCCAGAAAGTTATATTAACTATAACAGGATTTATAACACGGCATTTCTGTACTATACAAGGAGAAAGGTTAAGGGCAAAGCCGCAAGGAGACAACCGCATTCACGTGTTTTAAGCTTATTAGCAATCATCAGTACGGTATAGCCAGGTGAAGATGGGAACACTCTGGATGAAGATGCAAAAATACACGGCGTCACAACAGGCAACCAGTGCACAATTGCAGCAACATTTGGAAGACCCTCAATCCGAGGGAAACAACCAAAAAAGCCACAGAGGCAAAGAAATCACCTGCGTGAGCATCCGGAGCCCAGAAAGTTATATTAACTATAACAGGATTTATAACACGGCATTTCTGTACTATACAAGGAGAAAGGTTAAGGGCAAAGCCGCAAGGAGACAACCGCATTCACGTGTTTTAAGCTTATTTGCCATCATCAGTACGGTATAGCCAGGTGAAGATGGGAACACTCTGGATGAAGATGCAAAAATACACGGCGTCACAACAGGCAACCAGTGCACAATTGCAGCAACATTTGGAAGACCCTCAATCCGAGGGAAACAACCAAAAAAGCCACAGAGGCAAAGAAATCACCTGCGTGAGCATCCGGAGCCCAGAAAGTTATATTAACTATAACAGGATTTATAACACGGCATTTCTGTACTATACAAGGAGAAAGGTTAAGGGCAAAGCCGCAAGGAGACAACCGCATTCACGTGTTTTAAGCTTATTAGCCATCATCAGTACAGTATAGCCAGGTGAAGATGGGAACACTCTGGATGAAGATGCAAAAATACACGGCGACACAACAGGCAACCAGTGCACAATTGCAGCAACATTTGGAAGACCCTCAATCTGAGGGAAACAACCAAAAAATGCCACGGAGGTAAAGTAATCACATACGTGGGCATCCGGAGCCCAGAAAGTTATATTAACTATAACAGGATTTATAACACGGCATTTCTGTACTATACAAGGAGAAGGGTTAAGGACAAAGCCGCAAGGAGACAACCGCATACACGTGTTTCAAGCTTATTAGCCATCATCAGTACGGTGTAGCCAGGTAAAGATGGGAACACCCTGGATGAAGATGCAAAAATACACGGACTCACAACAGGCAACCAGTGCACAATTGCAGCAACATTTGAAAGACCCTCAATCCGAGGGAAACAACCAAAAAAGCCACGGAGGCAAAGAAATCAGCTGCGTGAACATCCGGATTGAGGGTCTTCCAAATGTTGCTGCAATTGTATATATATATATATATATATATATATATATATATATATATATATATATATATATATATATATATATATATATATATATATATATATATATATGTCTATCGTACACTTTGAACACATTTTATATGATACATCGCACAGTTTGAGCACATTTGAACAGTTTGAGCACGGTGTCGGAAGTGACATTGTCATGTATAGCACTCTTCAAGCACGTCAAGTGTCCAAACTGTTCAATGAGACACGTAACGTTCAGTTTGGACACCCGTTACGTATTCGTGTTCCTGAAGTGTCAGCATATCAAAATGAAAGTTGTTTGAACAAAAATTGATTAAATTGATCTGTATCTATTCAGAAAATCAATCACTTAAACAAAAATTTTTAATCTCCTAAATTATTATCTACCCATGTTGATCAATTTTGATAATTAATAATTTGTTTATTCAGTTAAAATATTGTCTACTTTTTTATATCTTTACTTCCCCATCTTACAATGCTAAAAACAATCTATTTCATTAACGCCCTCTGATTTATTGGGTAGAATGAGCCATACTATTGACTAACATTAGAATGTTAATTTTAGTTGAAATTCAGAGCAAACAATCTTCTTTGTTTCTTTCTTTTGGCTTATGTATGTTAATACGCCAAATTGACAATAATTGGTTTATTTTTACAATCAGAATTTCATAAAGATTAAAAACATCAAAAATTGACAGATCAAATTTGTTTAAAATTTAAGTAATTTGTTATTTTGTTAGTTATAAGTGAAAGTTCAGAATAATAATAATTGACACTTGATATGGCATGATCTTCACACCATCTAACGGTAAATAGCAGAACTTCAATTATTTAATTACACTAGGGTAACATTTTGTACGTCAGTTCATGACTCTGATCACCCAAAGTTAGCAAAGTTTGGAAGGGGGGTTAGGGATTATGTATACTTTTTTTCGTTAACGTCGGCCTATTTCCGCACTATGGCCAATCACCAATGCCACTACTCAACTATAATTATAGGTTGAGTTCACTGTGTACAGGTTCCCATTGCGACATAACCTTTGTTAAAATGGGCCTAGTTTATTATATACGCCAGCAGCTGAGTTTAAGCGCTCATCTGCTGACTACCGACACGTTTCAGCGGTTGGAGACAGATGAACGAAATCTTGACTTCAAGCACTATTTTGTCAAGTTTGTTCTTCACTCCGCGCTTTAAGAAATTGGCAACAGTTGAGTTCCAAAAGAAACACAGCGGGACTGGTGGCGCATTTTGTTGACACAACTATTCAACTGATGGCGCCTAGTGAACTCAGTCAATCTTCCGTTTATTGGTGTATAATAATATATAATTCAAACAAAAACACATATCGACGCAGATGGTTGTACCCTAATCAAATATTATTAAAATTCGCTTACGTTAATACTATTTGTTCTAATTGTAAGTCATGTCGTAATCGTACATCCTAACGTGCAACTAATAACTAACCAATCAAAGAGCGCCTTCTGTCAATGGGATAGATTAAAACAAGAATTTATTACTATTTTCGGTAAATCTACAGCAAAGTTTTCTAGAAATCTGTTATAATGAATCAGGTGTCTAGAATAACATAATAAAATCGAGTCAGAATATAGACTATAAAAATAAAAATGCTCTGCCTGCTTTAACTCTCAGTTGAGGCACATTTTTTACCGTACTTCCCACGCTTGGTTTGGAGTCTAGAAAATTATTAATACAACCGATGATCACTCGTTTGGCGATTTTTCAGCTATTGAAAGCAAATTTCTAATGAAAATCCAGTTATTATTTAGTCTTTTAACGTTGTCTTAGGGATATTTCTATGATGCTTGTTATGAATATGAAGAATAAAGCGTGAATGCTATTTCTCTAATGTATTGTACACTAATGACAATGATAAAATAAATTCTTGTGCTTGAAATCATTTTGGCCGATTGCTTACATACTACTGACATACAGTAACGATACCTAATAGTTTTCATTTTTTCTCGTCATTCAAACAGGTACTTACACATGTTTTTTTTTTAATTTAGTAAGTCAATACATTTTCTGATGTGTTTTCACATTATTTGCTATTTGCTTTGGAATGAAAAGTATAGAATATTAATTCACAATTTATTTATATTATGTCTCCGTAACCTCCCTCTACGACATAACATTTTATCCAGTAAGTAAATGCAGAAAATTGTGATTTTTCATCTATACAATGATTTATAGGAACTGATTTGGTCAAATAATACTCATTTTAAGAACATCAAAAAAGATTCACTCTTTTATTTTTTTAACATTCTTAAACCTTATAGTAGGCTACTGCGAGGTTTCACAGGGTTCCCACTAAAAACAGCACATCAATTTCCCTGACTTTTCCCTAATTTTCCTGACATGCCAAAATATATTTTCCCGACTTTGATCTTTTACAATTTACCCCCAACAAGTGCAACGCTACACTACTACAAAATACAGTAGGTCCTCGCGTCATGGCGGAAAACACTTCCCCATTTCAAATACAAAGCGACCATTGAACGCACAACTAAAGAAAAACAAATATTGTGGTTTTGTGGAAAAATAAATCATTAAGTAAATGGTTCAGAATTTCACAAAAAGCAAACATATTGTTTCAATTATGTATCATAAAAAGGCAATAAATAATTTTTCCCTAACAGGGACAAAAATTCTCCGACACTTAGTCAATATTTTCACAATTTTCCCTGATTTCCCTGAAAAGAATTTTTCTTCTACAAATTCCCTGACTTTTCCCGGTTTTCCAGACGAGTGGGAACCCTGTTTCAATTACTACTGTTTTTGCAAGTAATTTGTTTCACTAAGTGAAGATTAGAACCTGTGATGAGCACTGATAAGTACACTTGGAGAACCCAAATCACCACAACACCTCTTTTTAAAGATCTGAAGCTCACTTCACTAACAAAGTTAGCGTCATCAGAGGATGTAAAATTCTCACTGCTAGAATTTTTCATTCTCTGATGACTCTAACTTTGTTAGTGAAAGGATCGTCAGGTCTTTAAATAGATGTGTTGTGGTAATCTGGGTTCTCCAAGTAAACTTAATTTGTTTCAAAGATCTATTTTTGTATTTAGTTATGGCAAGAAAATGATATTACGCATTGGTAAATACGAAATGATTTCTGTAAAAATTAAGCCGTAATAAAAAATAAATGAGTACAATTAAAATATAGCAAAAATTCTTATGCCACACATCTTTCTGTTAGAAAATTGCCTAGACTGCAGTTCACCCGGGTTTCCTTCCAGTTCAAAGTTATAATTCAATGTAGCCATAAACATAATAGGTTAGGACAAGTTGGGTAATAGGCTTGTTAATTGCTATTCAAAACAAACCAAACATGTACATTATTCGTAAAATCGGCAATCGAGCAAATACGATTCGCGTTCCCTCGATTGTTATTTTATTTTGAGGTCCATAATAGTATGTTTTATGACTCAAGGGAAAATTTTACGCCTCCTATTGTAGTTTCCAAGATACTGCCACTAGCCACCTTTGTATAAAAAGGTAGGTACCTATGCCTACCCTAAATAAGTCCAGCGATTTCATCAATTCCTGATTCTCTTAACAAAAATTCGCTAATAACAGGAGAAATAACTTCTAGTAAAAAATAGAAATTTTTGTGTGATATGTCTAAAGTCACTTAAAAAGTGGTTGGTCATATACAGGCAGTGAACTAAACTATAATTATAGGTTGATTTCATTGTGTACAGGTTCCCATTGCAACATGTTTGTTAACAATGGCCGAGTTCACTAGGCGCCCGCAGCTGTGTTTAAGCGCTTATCTGCTGACTACAGTGACTTGATAGATGCTTCACTCCGCGCTTTAAGAAATTGGCAACAGTTGAATTCCAAAAGAAGCACAGCGGGACTGGAGAACGCATTTTGTTGACACAACTATTCAACTGTTGGCGCCTGTTGAACTCAGCCAATCTGCTGTTTATAGGTGCATAATATATAACTTAAACAAAAAACGTAACAGTGCAGGCGGCTGTATTCTCATCAAAGAATATTAAAATTCGTTTACGTTAATACTATTTGTTCTAATCGTAAGTCATGTTGTAATCGTACATCCTACCGGGCAACTAAGTAACTAGCCAATTAAAGACGTCTAACAGCGCCATCTGTCAATGGGATAGATGAAAACAGGAAAAACAGGAATTTATTACTATTTTCGGTAAATCTATTACGAAGTTTTCTAGAACTCTGTTATGATGAATTAGGTGTTCAGAATAGCACAATAAAATTTCAAAAATTCAGTGAGAATATAGACTATAAACGTGGTCTGTTTTGCTTTGGCTTTAATTCTCAGTTGTGACACATTTTTAACCGTACTGCCCGCGCTTTTATTAACACAACCGTCTTTATATGATCACTCATTTGGCGATTTTTCAACTATTGGAAGCAAAATACTAATGAAAATCCAGTTATTATTTAATCTAATAACGTTGTCTTAGGGATATTTCTATAATGCTTGTTATGAATATGAAGAACAAAGCGTGAATGCTATTTCTCTAATGTATTGTAGCTCTCACTAATGCCTAATTACAATACAATAAATTCATGGGGTTGAAATCATTTTGACCGATTGCTTATATACAACTGACATACAACAACGATAAAAAAGCGTGTACCTAATAGTTTTCATGATTTCTCGGCATTCAAACAGGTACTTACACATGTTTTTTTATTTAATTTCGCAAGTCAATACATGTTTTGTGGTGTTTGCACAATATTTGCTTTTTGATGTGGAATGAAAAGCATAAAATATTAATTCCCAATTATACTTGTCTCCATAACGTCCATCTTCGACGTAAAATTTTATCCAGTAAGTAAATGCAGAAAATGGTGATTGTACACCCGCAATGATTTACAGGAACTGATTTGGTCAAAGAATCCTCATTTTACATACTGTAGAGCGATATCGTTATTAAATTTTGTGATATACACATCCAGAATATATACAAAGTGTATAAGGTGTATGAACTGTATAAGTGCTCAAAGTGTACTATGGACATATATATATATATATATATATATATATATATATATATATATATATATATATATATATATATATATATATATATATGTATGTATGTATCACACCGATAACCCAAAAAGTAATGGGCCGATTTTGATCAAATTTGGTAGATACCTTCTTTTTGCAAGTGGCTTAGACAGGTTTGTTAGTCAGGAAAATCGGCATAGGTTTTCCCAGAAATTTTTGTGTTTTCTTTCGAACAAAATTTATATCTCTGGAAATAACAAAGTAAGGGCAACAAAATTTGGTATGCTGGTTTCTGTCATAAGGAGTATTCTACGTACCAAAATTTAGATCTCTATGTTAAAATACGAAAAAGTTAAAGGTAAATTAATTTTTAAGTAATTAAATCTGATTGAAGA
Source organism: Tillus elongatus (assembly GCA_964006375.1). Classification (NCBI taxonomy): domain Eukaryota; kingdom Metazoa; phylum Arthropoda; class Insecta; order Coleoptera; family Cleridae; genus Tillus; species Tillus elongatus. The sequence continues at coordinate 7,144,350 of OZ023262.1, read as the reverse complement.
AAGTTAAAGCCTCAAAATTGAGAATTATGCTGGGAGTACCTACGAATATGAGTGAAAAATGCCACAAAAAACGACTAAAAAGCTCCTAGATATGTGTCTAAGTTTATTTGGTTTAAATATGAGCAAAAAATCCATTGTAAATCAAAATTGTTTTATGTAAATAGTAACCGTTAGACGCTTAACACGTATTACGAGATATACCTGTATGTGCGGCGTAGCCCAGTTGGGTGAGCCATCTACATCGGATAGTCGACTCCGACATTACGAGTTCTAATCCTAGTTAGTGACTTTACTTTTTATCATTTTTTTTAAGTCTCGTTTCACTTTACCGTTATCTAGTCAGATTGCTGTTATTCCAATGATTTTTTTTAGCGAGTTTTTGTATAAAAAATAATCTGATAAAGGGGAGATGAAAGTTTTAAGATTTAATTCAATTTGAATAGCATATCGGGCTGTTTGTTCTTGTCCTAACTTTGTGAAACCGTTCCATATTTAATACAGTCGTAGACTTTTCCCGTGGCTTCACAAGTGCCTGTTTTAGTGAATTTTCTTTTAAAAAAAATCACTAATGAGGAGATCCCGACATTTAAATTTAGAAAAAAATTCTTGAAATGAGCGCGAACTAGGCCCCCTATAACCCATATCCAGGGTCAGTTACAATTTATATATATATATATATATATATATATATATATATATATATATATATATATATATATATATATATATATATATATATATAAGGTAAACCGTTTACCCAAATTTAGGTCTGTAAGTTTAAAGACAAAAAAGTTAGAGGTATTAAAGAAAAAAATTGGGGTCTTCCTCAAAACGTAAAAAGCCGCGATTTGGAACGTCAAAATTGGTAACATTTAGGCAAAGAGCCTGAAAGAAATACGGATTATGTAAATAATGTTCTGCAAACCCTTCAACCATCATTGCCCTTCATTTTAATAAAATATTTCCAGAAAATTCATTTCAAATAGACACTTTATCTGATGCTTTGGCAGTAGTTTTAGTTAACTTTATGGTTTAACGGTTTATAATTTTTCGCTGATTTTCGTAGGAAAAATTCGTTAATGAGGAGACCGCGGCTTTTGAATTCTAAAAAGATTTCTTCAAATGAGCGCAAATTAGGCCCACTAGAATCTAAAATCCATATTCGGATTTACTTTCTGTTTACATATATACAGGGTGACGCATTTCTACGGAAAGGCTTAATATAATTCTTATTATGCAAGGTACGAGAAAAAATTGTATACGTTACTTATAGGGTGTCTTGAGCTGCATTTTGTAAAATTATTTTGACAATCACAGGGTGGCCCTTAAGTCGTTGGTGATACCCACTTTTTTTTTGAACATTTCTTATTGCATTTGTGCATTTTTCATCGAAATATGATGCATGTTTGTAAAAAAAATCGTAAGTGCGTTTTAGTAGCTAATTTTCATTAAATGTTTCAAAATTCAATAACTCAATTTGCTATTAACCTAAGGTTCGTCGGCTAGGAAATTAGTTTTCTCGTAAACATTTTAAGTTTATTTTCGGAAAATTTTTGTACATTTTCAAACAAGTTATTTTGATAAAATATGAGACATATTTGCTATTAAAAACATTTTTATGAAAATTCACTTTCATAACCCACTTGCTGCGTCCAGACTTTTTATATAACTTTTAAAATGACTTGTATTTGTTTAACAGGAGACCAAGTTGCTATCGAGCCAGGTGTACCATGTAGAATGTGTAAATTCTGTAAGGAGGGAATATATAGCCTTTGCCCGGACATATTCTTCTGTGCAACACCTCCAGATGATGGAAACTTGTCTAGATACTACGTTCATGATGCAGATTTCTGTCATAAGTAAGATCATTATATTAGTTATGAAATGTTAAAAGCTTTTTTTCTCTTATATACTCACATGTAGATAGAAGAAAAAAGGATCACAGTGCCATCCAGTAGTAAAAGATATGTAGTAAAAATGTTGTTGATTAAGTGCTAATTACTTCCACATCGTCACACCGTGTGGAAGTATCGCATCGGCGACAAAAATGTCAACAAATTTTTTTCGCTTAAACGTCGTAAAAAGTGTCAAAACATATAGAAAACATGGTTTGGGAACGAAATTTTTTCTGTTTGTACCCACGATAACTTTAAAACCAATTTTTTTTTTCAACAAGACACCACGAGGGCTCACAGCCTAAATACTATCGTACCGTGGATGGCAAGAGGCAACTTGTTAATTCTGGACTTGAAGGTTTGGAGGTTCGGAGGAGAAGGAAAAACATGTGCCGGCAAGGAATTCCACAACTTGGAAGTCCTCGAGACAAAAGAGTGGGCATAACAAGATGTTTTATGTCCGATGACCTGGACAGTAAAAGGTTGCATTCGCTCTGTTCCCCTGGTAGATCTGTTGGGGGCAGCAGGTGGAGGAACTATGGAAGAAAGCTCCTCTGAGCAGTGCCCGTGCAGATATCTATAAAAGAGAGAGAGGTCACCAACGGCACGTCGGTGGGCAAGGGATGGCAGCCTTTGGGTGAGGGTAGGGTCACCGATGAGACGTATAGCTCTCTTCTGAACGGAGTCCAGGATAGCGAGTGTAGAAGCGGCAGCGGCACCCCAAATGTCGGAGCAGTATTCGAGGTTTGGTCTTATTTGTGAAGTATATAAGGTATAGAGATTGGCTGGTGAAAAGTATTTGCGAGCCCAAAAGAGGAAACCTAATTTCTTAGCAGCCGCTTCTGCAATTGATGTGACATGTTGATGGCAATTGAGATTTCGATCCACAGAAATGCCAACAAGTGAAAAGGACTCATTACTTTTAATAACTTGGTTGTTCGTTGTGATGGCTCTAGGTCTGGTGTATCTTTTATGAGAAAGAAAGCAAGACTGGAATTTGGTGGGGTTGAATTGTACAAGATTTCTACTTCCCCAGTCTAATATTTTTTGAATATCCACAGAGACAGAACCCTCCATGAGTCTGCGATCCTCATCTAATTGGGCTAAAGAGACAGGCTTAGAATATTGTATATTTGAGTGGAGGGTGCGTTCGTCCGCGTAACTGTGAACTGGGTTGGATGTGCTAGAGAGGAGGTCATTGATGTGGAGAAGTAACAAAGTAGGGGCTAAAGCTGAACTTTGGGGAACTCCTCCATTAATTGGATATAGTTTAGAGGAATGGCCATCCACGACAACAGAAATGCTCCGGTTGGAGAGGAAGTTTGCTGTCCAGGTACAGAGTTTTGGTGGTGGGCCATAGACCGGAAGTTTATTAAGCAGCGCTGCGTGCCAGAACTGGTCGAATGCTTTGGATATGTCTAGAACGACAATCTGGGATTCACCGTGTAGTTCCATATAATTGTTCCAAGAATGGGTGACAAAGGAAAGGAGGTCGGCAGTTGATCTGCGCTGATGGAATCCATACTGCCTGTCGTGAATTAGACAGTGTTTTTCAAGAAATTTTAGTAATTCGGTGTTTATATACTTTTCCATCACTTTAGAGACGACTGAAAGGAGAGAAATAGGCCTGTAGTTGATGTGAAGCGCTTTCGATCCTTTCTTGGGGACAGGTTGTACTCGAGCAGTTTTTCAGTTACTAGGGAATATACCTCTATTGTAAGATGTCTGAAACAGATGAGTCAGGACAGGAGCAAGTTCTGGTGCGCATTTTTTGGGAACAATTGCTGGGATTTCGTCAAGGCCAGAGGCTTTCCTGTTATTAAGAGAAGAGAGATTCTTTCGTACCTTTTTAGTTTTGAAACTGATATCCGTCATTTTAAGCGCGACATTGGGTACTGTTGGTGGTTAAACATTTGTTTTTGATGTGGTTATTAAACGAGTTTTTTTTTGCCTCAGAAAGAATGCGGACATAGCGGCGTCTTGCGTCGTTAAATGCTTGACGGTTTTTTTTTGACTGGGATTGTGTAGAAGCGTTTTGTGAGCTTTGACCTTTTCAAGTCTGGCCTTGTCACAAGATTTAGTGAACAAGGACTTTTGAGTGTCTGAAGAGGTTTTCTGTGTACGTGGAATAAATAATTATATGCCAGCTTGGATGATTTTGGTGACGTTTTGTGAGATATCAGAGGGGTCAGGATGAGAGAAACAGACAGACGCCCATGAAAATGAGGAAAAGTAATCTCGCATTTCGTGCCAGTTCGCGGAGTTGTAGTGCCAAAAGTTACGTGGGTGTGATGACTGTGTGACCTCGGGTTGCATTGCGCAGGAAGCAGTGACCATGCAGGGGTCTGAGCGACCATGTGGGCCGGTGACTGATATCATAGGATGTCAGGATTTGTAGTAAGAAGGAGATCCAAGGGATTTGAGCTGTGTGTTGGGATGCGAGGAAAGTAAGTGGGCTGCTGAACCATATTGTCTAAAGAGTTGCTGACTGCAAAGGCCTCCGTTGCTCTCCCTTGTGGATCGGTTTTTGAAGATCCTAGCCATTCCTTATTATGGACATTGAAGTCGCCGAGAATAGGGACCTCGGAGGAAGGATATTCAGAAATCAGATGGTCGGTTTTTTCAGAAAGGTAGTCAAAGAACTGGACAAAGTTATTGTCAGAAGGTGACCGGTAAATGCAACAGATGAATTTAGTTGCAGCCCTGAGAGAGAGTTTTATCCATAGTATGTCTTTTCTTCCGGCTTCTAAATTGGGGAGTCTGGTGCAGGGTAGATTGCTACGGACGTATGCGCACACACCTCCATGCAATCTAAAGGAAGTAAGGAGCTCAGACCCCGGGAAATTAAGGTGATCAGTGGCTGGTTTGGCACTTATTTGGGTTGCGGTGGGGAAGAGGAGTTGAGGCCTATTAGCCTGGAGGAAGTGGTGGACGGAGTTCAGGTTAGAATTTAGGCCACAGAAAAGGATATGTTAAATCTTGATGCTGGCGCCCCCTGTACACCCGTCTCCCGGAGATCCGAATGAAGGGGTATTTTACTTCCGGAATCTTATGTACAAGGAGGAGCCATCATCATTTTTGTTTATAAGGGAAACCGACTCATACACCAGAACCGGAAACGTCTGTTGGGACTTCACACTTGATGCATGGGGTGGTACCTCCTCGGGCGTGAAAAACCTTTACTATCACGTAAAGGAAAATTCCACCACCACCTGCAAAGAGAAGGAGCGAGACTTTAGTAGACCATCAGCCCTCGGCGTTATTCCCATTGCAGACAGTCACGCCAGGGGTCGCACGTGGAGCCAGCCTCTAGGAGTCCAGTAGCTAAGTCACGCGTCGATCAATCAAGAGAACGAACAGCGCACGACCAGGCTAAGGGACCACACCCCCCGTCACGTACTTAATTATGATCTACCCTGGAATAAATTGTATTCAGATGTCGTGAAGTCACAATGTCCTGCAGACGGTACGCAAAAATTGAGTGCCACATAATTCATTCTCTGTTAAATGTTACTTGCAATTCTTGGCAGTAGGTCTAACTTCAGTCCTCTCTGATGATATCTGGATAACTACGCGGCAATAGATACTAAACCCACTCACAAAAAATATGAGCGGACAACTGACGATTACCATGTGTTTACTACCGACTAAATCGATCAATTAGCTGGGTCTTCATGGGCCTGATAGACGGTGCTATGTGACTGCACGTCTATATACTATTGTGTACTCTAAAGGGTACAATGTGATTTCATGAGGTATGGTGCCGATTTTACCCTATGGAACGCATTTAGTCTCATGTCCCGCTGAGGGGACACTGTGACTGAAAGGGTTAATCAAAAAGTGCAGTGCAGATTAAATGAAACAAGTTAATTTTGACCAGTGCTTATTGCAGAATGGTGGTAAGTAATATTAGATGTTGCAACCTTCCTAAGAGAATTGATGTCCCTGCCACAGAATGATAGGGTAACCGTTCAAAGAAAATTAAGGTAAAGGACCTATAGAAGACCGAAAGTATGTACTTGGTTGTTATTGTGAGTGATATCTCGCGATTGACCTCAAGTGGATTCAAATCCGGAGGGTAGTGAGGTCACCATCACCTACTAAACCCTAACCTAAATGTACAGATCTCTCAGATTTATTATTTACAAGATAAAGAACACTTTGTAAGGTTAGAAGATGAAAGATAATTAAATACTTGCTCGGATTTTATGTTGTTCTGCCCAAAGTTCTATATTTGTGAGATCTTCAAGTCAGAATACTGTTACTGGGATACTTACTTAATTTATAGAAATCTATATAGTAGATATGAAGAATTTCCATTCATGTCGTCAACAGCATTGAGAAGTTTTAGGGAAGGATTATTGTTCAATTAAACAGATATTAAAAAAATGTAAATAGTTAAATTTATTGATATAAAAATATTGTGGTAGCAAATTAATTCAATACGCCTGGTAAATCAAAATAAACTGTGCATTTTACAGGAAAGAAAACAAGTTTTAAATGTTACAAGAAAGAACTCAAATATTGCATGTATACAAGAAAGAAATTAAATGTTGCACAGTACAAACACAAAAATAAACATTAAATGTTAAAGTAATTGTTTTTCTAACAGATCTACTGATGTTCTCAAAATTTTAACAGGTTTAGGTGGAATTCCTAGATATTGTCCTGGCCAGGTTAGTTTTTTTATGCTTTAAAGAAAAATCAAAATCTGAGAGAAGCTCAGATTTCACAAAGTCAAATATCTGTTTACTGATTACAAATGAAAAATTTTAAACATTTGATGGTTAGGCAGTTCAAAAACAAAACATTGATTGATTTTAAATTACACAGCGATATTTCTGAGTTTACATAAGTGGCAAAATTTTAAGAAAAAGGACCAAATTACAGTTATTACAAATGACAATCTCACTGATTAAAGCTTGATTCAATTTTACTGCTTCAAAGTTTATACTGTCAGTTGGTAGAAAATTTGGGTGACATGAATGTTGCATTTGTTTGGTTTCAAAAATCACATACACTAAAACTCAAAATGACTCACCGGAGCTGAATTGTGCCTGGGATTCCAAGGGTTCCAATTCACATGTTGGTTGGTTAGGGATGTTACACATGTAGACGTTATCTGTCAGTGCCCGCCATAGGCTCTTAATTTCTCCCAAGAGAAAAATCAGGAAGTGGTGAAAGGTATTTTCGTGGGTGATAACCAGACAAATTTTACATACCATGTGCTATGGAGAAGGGATGGTAAACCTGCAGTTGAAACATGAAATGATATCGCAGGCAGGTAATTTAACTGAAACTTGTGCGGCCAGAATATACCTGAAGGTATGCGGAATTTACTGACATTGAAGGCTGATTTGCTTCAGGGATCGGAAACTAATTAGGTTATTTCATTGATTGTTGTTGCTCTTACTTGGTGAAACTTGTCCATACTACATACAGACTTGGAGACTACTTCTCTGGCTTCACTGTTGGTTTTCGTTGGTGAAGGACGTAGCCAGCGCCTGAGCTAACTGGAACAAGTGGCCCTTACGAATTCTGGATGTTTTAGGATGTTCTTCAACGTTTCTGTGGCTATAGTTTCGCTGCTTGACAGCATTCTCAGACAGGTCAAAATTGAATTAGTACGAAACCATGACAACTACAAATATAGATCTGTTGCTATGTTATGATATGATGTTTTGATCAAAAAATTTATCAAATTGAAAATAAAACTGAAACACGGGTGACAGATGAGGCTTTCAAAATCTCTACGTGATGTATGTCAATATTTAACATAAAAATAGAACTAGCCTATAATAACTATGATAACAGTTACAACAATAAAATAACTAAACAATAACAGTATAAAAGCAGTCTAGATACAACGAAAATATCGACATACATCAATTCATTATCTTATTACAACTTTTTGAAAGAATAGTTAAATTTACGTTCTTTGACTTATTTAATTAGAAAGAAGAATATCCAAGAAAGGGGAATTCATTAAATCAATGTGCTCGTTTAAAACAAGGTAGTTATTGTCGTGTGTGTGTTTTTTGACTTCCAAAGCTTCAAAAAAGTCTAGTTTACGCTTGTCATTATAAAAATGTTGTGGTTGTATGCGGTTATTTACTGTAGGTCTATGTTCGGTATCAATAATATGTTTTGCAAATGTAGATTTGTCAGCGTGGTTATTTCTAAACGCAGAAATATGTTCTTTGTATCGGGTGTTAAAATTTCTAGAAGTTTGACCCATGTAGATTGCGTTACAATGTGTACAAGCTAATTTAACAACTCAAGCTTTTGTCAGGAAACAAGATTTTTCTTTCGCGTTAAATAGTAAATCACGCGTCGTGTTGTAAGATTTAAAAGCTACCTCTGTATTTGTACAGGTATTTAAAATTTTTGAAATGTTTTCTGAAATGGTTCCAAAATAAGTTATCGAAACGTATCTGTTGTCTTCTTTGTCTCTAATATTTGGATAAATTAAATTAATCGCTAATTTGTATTCTTTTCTCTCTATTTTATCTATTATTTTAACAGAGTAGCCATTATTAAATGCTGTTTGCTTAATTATTGAAATTTCCTTTTCAAAATTGTTTTGTGACATAGGTATTGAAAATGCACGATGTATCATAGAATGATAGGCTGACAGCTTTTGTGAAAAATGGTGACATGAATCGTATGGTATGGTTGTGTCAGTGTAAGTTGGTTTCCTATATATTGAAAAGTCAAATGAATTATTTTCTAACTTTCTAATTGTTAAGTCTAAAAAATTTATACAACTGTTAGCATCTTCTTCTAAAGTAAACTTAATATTTGTGTGAAAGTTATTAATAAAATTCAAAAATTCATTTAATTCTGTATGACTACCTTGAAAACATGCTAAAATATCATCTACGTATCTGTACCAAAAGACAATATTATGTGAAAGTTCTGATGTTAAAATTTGGTTTTCTAAGTTTTCCATAAATATGTTGGCTAATAAAGGTGACAACGGACTACCCATAGGTAGACCTTCATTTTGCATATAAATTTTATTATTAAATATAAAATAGTTTTGTTTTATACATTCGTTAAAAATATTCGTTATTTCTTGTCTTTTTATTACATTTACGTTCTTTTCTAATAGAAAACTTACAAAGCGTTCGGAACCGGTCTCGTTGATGCCAGCGTCACACGCAGCTGATCTCGCCCGCTGGTTTGGTGCGTTTTCTTTAACAGTCGTTCGTGATCTCTTTCTAGCCTCATATGTCGGAAGGAGGTAGAGCGAAATATCTACTTTTGATGGCGAAGACTCCACGACCTACGCCTGGGTTCCTGTTCCTCAACGGTTATTGCCTGACGACGATGCTATTACTTGATGACGACGTCAGCTTGTTATTTACCGGGAAGCTTCCAGAATAATACGGCATTTTTCCCCAATAAAAATATTCCGTCTCTGATATTTTAATTTTAACGTACATTAAAGGAATACAGTACGGACTCTACGAGGGTTAATAGTTATTAGTGAATTTACAATAAATAATTTAAAAACTAAAATTTAAATTGCTTTTCAGAGATAAATTTAGGCTTCTTGGGAGTTTTCTTTACGCCAGTAAGGCAGTAATGATGGTGAATAAAAACACAATCGTTACAATGTCTGTAAAATAAACTGGCAAGTTGAACAATATGAAGAGGGATAATGTGTAAATGGAATGTGTGTATAACAGTGAGAATAAGTGGAAGTAAAAAAAATACCGAAGCAGTTTCTAACATAAGAAAAGCAAAAACAATACCAGTTTATTATTAAGCATCAGAAATAACCATCGCTGAACACTGTACATTATCATTTTAAGAAACTTATAAATATGTATCTTATATTTTCTACCACTTTTGTCACTAATTTAATTTTAAATCATAGGTAACAATATAACATAGGATTGAGCAAATCTCTTATACCAGCAATTTAGCTGACTGAGTTCTGGTAAATTCTAGAAGCAAATATTCATATATTTACTTAAATGTTATTAATATATACTATGGATAAAACTCTCTCTCAGGGCTGCAACTAAATTCATCTGTTGCATTTACCGGTCACCTTCTGACAACAACTTTGTCCAGCTCTTTGACTACCTTTCTGAAAAAACCGACCATCTGATTTCTGAATATCCTTCCTCCGAGGTCACTATTCTTGGTGACTTCAATGTCCATAATAAGTAATGGCTAGGATCTTCAAAAACCGATCCACAAGGAAGAGCAGCGGAGGCCTTTGCAGTCAGCAATTCTTTAGCCAATATGGTTCAGCAACCTACTTACTTTCCTCGCATCCCAACACACAGCTCAAATCCCTTGGATCTCTTTCTTACTACAAATCCTGACTGCTATAAGATATCAGTCACCGCCCCCCTGGGTCGCTCAGACCACGGCATGGTCACTGCTTCCTGCGCAATGCAACCCGAGGTTAGACAGTCATCACACCCACGTATCGTTTGGCACTACAACTCCGCGAACTGGGACGAAATGCGAGATTAGTTTTCCTCCTTTCCATGGGCGTCTGCCTGCTTCTCTCATCCTGACCCCTCTGATATCTCACAAAACGTCACCGAAATTATCCAATCTGGCATGGATTTATTTATTCCACGTACACAGAAAACCTCTGCAGCCACTCAAAATCCCTGGTTCTCTAAATCATGTGACAAGGTCAGACTTGAAAAGGTCAAAGCTCACAAAAAGCTTCTACACAATCCCAGTCATGAAAACCGTCAAGCATTTAACGACGCAAGAAACCGCTATGTCCGCACTCTTTCTGAGGCAAAAAACTCGTTTAATAGCCACATCAAAAACAAAGTCCTCTTAAGCTCCAGCGGCAGCAAACCCTTCTGGACTCTTGCTAAATCTATTGGAAATAATTTCTGCAAGAGCACGTTCCCGTCTCTTGTCTCAGGGGATGAAATTGTTTCTACCAACCTGGGCAAGACTGAACTTTTTGCCTCGTTGTTCGCCGGCAATTCTACTGTCAACCCACCTCGAAATGTTCAACCACCAACAGTCCCCAATGTCGCGCATAAAATGACGGATATCATTTTCAAAACTAAAAAGGTACGAAAGATGCTCTCTTCTCTTAATACCAGGAAAGCCTCTGGCCTTGACGAGATCCCAGCAATTGTTTTCAAAAAATGCGCACCAGAACTTGCTCCTGTCCTGACTCGTCTATTTCAGACATCTTACAATAGAGGCATATTCCCTAGTAACTGGAAAACTGCTCGAGTACAACCCGTCCCCAAGAAAGAATCCAAAGCGCTTCCTAGCAACTACAGGCCTATTTATCTCCTTTCAGTCGTCTCTAAAGTGATGGAAAAGTATATAAACACCGAATTACTAAAATTTCTTGAAAAACACAGTCTAATCCACGACAGGCAGTATGGATTCCGTCAGCGCAGATCGACTGCCGACCTCCTTTCCTTTGTCACCCATTCTTGGAACAAGTCTATGGAACTACACGGTGAATCTCAGATTGTTGCTCTAGACATATCCAAAGCATTCGACCAGGTCTGGCACGCAGCGCTGCTTAATAAACTTCCGGCCTATGGCCTACCACCAAAACTTTGTACCTGGACAGCAAATTTCCTCTCCAACAGGAGCATTTCTGTTGTTGTGGATGGCCATTACTCTAAACTGTATCCAATTAATGCAGGAGTTCCTCAAGGTTCAGCTCTAGCCCCTACTCTGTTTCTTCTCCACATCAATGACCTCCTCTCTAGCACATCCAACCCAGTTCACAGTTACGCGGACGACAGCACCCTCCACTCAAATATACAATATTCTAAGCCTGTCTCTTTAGCCCAATTGAATGAGGATCGCAGACTCATGGAGGGTTCTGTGTCCGTGGATCTCCAAAAAACATTAGACTGGGGAAGTAGAAATCTTGTACAATTCAACCCCACCAAATCACAGTCTTGCTTTTTTTCTCATAAGAGATACACCAGCCCTAGACCCATCACAATAAACAACCAAGTTATTCAAAGTAATGAGTCCTTTTCACTTGTTGGCATTTCTGTGGATCGAAATCTCAATTGGCACCAACATGTCACATCAATTGCAGAAGCGGCTGCTAAGAAATTAGGTTTCCTCTTCCGGGCTCGCAAATACTTTTCACCAGCTAATCTCTATACCTTATATAGTTCACAAATAAGACCAAACCTCGAATACTGCTCCCACATCTGGGGTGCCGCTGCCGCTTTTACACTCGCTATCCTGGACTCCATTCAGAAGAGAGATACACGCCTCATTGGTGACCCTACCCTCACCACAAGGCTGTCTGGCTACTCGGTAGGAGTCGACCTACGCTTCGCCGCATCCTTGGGGTGCTGACAGGCCACTGCGCCCTTAGAAGACACCTCACATTGATAGGCGTGGAGAGGGATCCCATTTGCCAGGAATGCGGCGAGGATGAAGAAACGTCCTACCACTACCTGTGTGAATGCGAGGCTTTTGGGAGTTTTCGAGTAGAATTGTTCGGATCGAGGACTCTGTAGAGGAATCAGGTAAGTACCGTCCAATTGAAGACCGTTACGGCCTTCATCTCGAGGTCGAGGCGGTTTGGCGACGGAACCGAGGAAGAGTAGAGCATGGTTGCTGGGGTTGGCAAAAAGGGCCCATTGTGGCCTACTTGCTTGGCGTTGGCCTCCCCACCACTGCTACTATACCTTATATACTTCACAAATAAGACCAAACCTCGAATACTGCTCCCACATCTGGGGTGCTACTGCCGCTTCTACACTCGCTATCCTGGACTCCATTCAGAAGAGAGCTATACGTCTCATCGGTGACCCTACCCTCACCCAAAGGCTGCCATCCCTTGCCCACCGACGTGCCGTTGGTGACCTCTCTCTCTTTTATAGATATCTGCACGGGCACTGCTCAGAGGAGCTTTCTTCCATAGTTCCTCCACCTGCTGCCCCCAACAGATCTACCAGGGGAACAGAGCGAATGCACCCTTTTACTGTCCAGGTCACCAGACATAGAACATCTTGTTTTGCCCGCTCTTTTGTCCCGAGGACTTCCAAGTTGTGGAATTCCTTGCCGGCACATGTTTTTCCTTCTCCTCCGAACCTCCAAACCTTCAAGTCCAGAGTTAACAAGTTGCCTCTTTCCTCCTTGTCAACACCCACGGTACGATAGTATTAAGGCTGTAAGCCCTCGTGGTGTGTTGTTGAAATAAAAAATGCTATTATAGTACCGTAGATATAAATAAATAAATAAATAAATTTATAAAAAATGGAAAAGGCTAATAAACTTCTTCCTTTCTTTTTAGATTGCCTCCAAATATGGATTTAGAAGATGGAGCTCTGATGGAGCCTTTGTCTGTTGGAGTGCATGCATGCAGAAGAGCTAATGTTCGTCTAGGTTCAATCGTTCTCGTGATGGGAGCTGGTCCCATTGGTCTTGTAACTCTTCTTGCAGCTAAAGCCTTTGGAGCCTCCAAGATTATTATAACGGGTATGTAAGATGATATCTGCAAGTAATGCATCTCTTTTAAATGGTTTTCTATATTAAACAGATATGGTAGACATTAGACTTAAGAAAGCGAAAGCGATTGGTGCCGACCATACGATATTAATTTCAAAGGGAGCCACTGACGAGCAAATAGTCAAGCAAGTTAAAGATACTTTAGGAGAAGAACCAACGATCAGTGTGGACTGTACTGGTGCAGAACAATGTGTTAGAGTGTGTTTGATGGTAAGTTACGATATCACAATCATCATAGTCTAAAGATGCTGCAGCCTGGTCGTCGCAACCATAAAACTCTATGTCCGGAAGTTTTTTGTGAATTTTCTTTAAAAAATTCACTAATCAGGAGATCTTATATATATATATATATATATATATATATATATATATATATATATATATATATATATATATATATATATATATATACAGGATCATTGATGATCGATGGTAGGTTAGACGTTTATGGAAAACGGGACATAGGATTAATCTGAAAATTTGGATACTGCCGTAAATAGGCACGACCTGTCTTTCTAAAATATTTTCATTTTGGCGGTGTTGCCTCTTCTACTCAAAAGTAGTAACAACTTTCTTATTTTTAATGGGACACCTGTATATTATTTTGTTTTTAGAATTGAAATTTCTTTATGATCATTTTTTCTTAATAGCTTCCTATACTCATCTACACGGGTTTTCGAGATAATTATAATAATCATAATTAATTTTTTTTTCTCATAAAAGTGGTACCCCTAAAATTTTAATTTAGCTGCTATTTGAAACCATAGAAGGCTGAAATTTTAAGCACAGTTTTAAATTGATGATTGTAACGTGACACAAAAATGCCAAAACTTTATTTTTTCAAATAGGACATCCTGTATATTGGTTGAAATTCTGAAAGGCAATTAAATTTCCTCCAAATTGATGTACCATAGTGGTATACCTAACTCGTCAAGTTTTAGAAATAATCGCAATAATTACTAAAAAACACATGATCTTCATATCATTTCTGAACGTCACACCGTCTGGGACTACCATAATTAAACGTTGAATGTAGCGGCTTCTCCTCCAGACACCAAAATTTACTTAAGATTTCTCTTACTCCCGACGCGTTTCGACACTCAAAGAGGTCATCCTCAGGGGAAAATTTGAACAATTCTCAAAAAATTGAACTCGAAACTCTACATGAAGGTTTTTACAGGTCACAACTTCATCCATTGTGCCAGGGGGCGTGTAATAATACCTCTGCATAATGCCAGAAAAATTGACTTCAATGACAAAAATCAATGCGAAAGATCGGCGATTTTAACAAACATAATGAAGGGCGGCATAGGATGTGGGCATGGTCCGAACATGAGGGTTCAGACGACACCCTCCATTTGAGGATTTTGGATCTCAACAGTCTTGAGCTGATCGTAAGATCTAAAACCTCTCTTCGATTGACCGTTAGAATGGTGGGTTCCGAGCTGATGTTGTTGACAACTAGCTCCTCCTCTAATATGTATTCAAATAGTGACTCACCTCGTCTGTTAGTGTCTCTCCTCCCCCAAACCAGATTGGATTTCGCATCACACCCCATTACAAGGTGATAATTGTTCCTCTTGCAGTAGGTGATCAATTTCCGCACCTCTGCTGGAGGTGGTTGTTCTGCATCTCTGTCTCCGGGGAAATAGGCCGAACAGGCCACTACTTCCAGCCTGGTCCCCCCGGTTGTGATCATGAGATGGATGGTTACCATGTCCTTGGTGCAGTATTCTGATAGTGTAAAATACTGCAAGTGGTTTCTGATCCAGATACAGGCTCTGGGGTTGGTACCAGAGCACACCTCTGCTATCTTACCAGAAGTGTTACCCAGCCCTTTAGTTCGGTCCGACCTGGCGGTCCAGGGCTCTTGGAGAAGAGCAATATCTATCTGCTCCTTTAATTTCATGCTAAGAAGGTATCTCGCTGCCTTAGCATGATGCAAATTTACCTGTATGCACCTAATAGGTCTGGTGGAAGGATGTATTCTGCCACCTCCTCTACTGGGGCCCATTTTTTTGGTGGATTTGATTCCCCCTGCGGTGCCACTTCCCGAAGGAATAGCCAGGGGGATTGATCCCCCCCCCCCACTCTCGGAAGGGCCCGCTTCATTATACAGTGAGAAGGAGGGATATTCAGAGTAGATAATGCCTAGTCCCACCCCTCCAGTCACCTCACTGAACGTCTTCCTGACAACACCCCCTCGGGGCTTTTTTGCCCTCTGTTGTGGTGTGCTGCCGTCCGACCGGAGTCGCTTTCCGCTGACGGCGCCCTCAGTAGCGGCATCAGACTCCTGGGGTCGTTTTATCGTACCCTCAGAGCCCTCAACCCCCACCCGAGCCCGTCGGGACTCGACTTCCGTTAGTTCCTGACTCAAGACGGTTGAATATGGCACATCGCCTTGAACGGACGACTAGGCTGTCTCCTTGCGGATGCAGGCAGTCGTTGTTTTTCCCTTCGCTCCTCCGAATGGCTCACGGGAGATATTAGGAGCTCCCGCCCCTCATCGGAGGACAGAGATTTGGAAGATAGGGAGAGGATGACCCTCGACCCCCCCCCCCTCCATCGGTTTGGCGGTAAGAGAGGGGACGACCCCCATTTCTACCTCTATGTGTTCTCCAGTTGCCTGGAGATCGAGAGTATTATTACCCATCTCGTTTGGGTCTTAGTCTATCGTGTTCATATTCTGATCCCACGAGCAGCTGAGGAAAATTGTGGTTAACCTCCATGCAAGAGCCCCGCATCCCATGGAGAGGCATTTATACACAGGGAGGTCGCCCGGTTTCCCTGGGGAGGGTGAACGTTAGCGACAGGATTACCATCCTGCCAATGCCCGGCCATATCGGCCTAAAGCATCATCGCTTCGGCACCAACCCTCCAACGACCTTGCGATGTGGGTTTTTTATAGAGGTCTCTCCTCGCAATGCCGGCTAGTTAAGGCCAGCATTCCCGGCCCTCCCAAGACATGCCTGGGTAGGGTTACGGTATAGCAAAGCAAGTAAGTGTGGCTTTTCTAACCGACACCTCTCCTACATACAGGGTGGCGCATTGAAAACTAAACAGACCGATTTGCGTCCAGAGAAATTTTAATATTGAGGGGGACATATTTTGACAAAAAACTCAACAGCAATTTGTCCTAAAACTTCAATCTCAGTAGTCTCATTTCTCTCAAATAAGTTATGGTCATTTAATGAAACAAAATTTGGGGTTTGGCTCAAGACGTCTAAGTCACGATTTGAAACGTAAAGTCGCGATTTGAAACGTCAAAATTGGCAACATTTAGACAAAGAACCTGAAAGAAAGACGGTTTATGTAAACAAAATGTCGCAAGAAGAGTGTTCTGCAAACTCTTGAGTTTCAGATTCAACCGCCATTGTCCTTCATTTTACTAAAATATTTCCAGAAAATATATTTCAAACAGACCCTTTATCTGATGCTTTGGCAGTAGTTCGTTAATGAGGAGACCGCGACTTTTGAATTTTAAAAAGATTTTTTCAAAAGAGCGCAAACTAGACACTAAAATCCACATTCGGGTTTAGTTTCAGTTTTTATCTGTTTACATATATATACAGGGCGACACATTTCTACGGTAAAGCTCAATATAATTGTTATAATACAAGATACGACAAAAAATGGAATACGTTAATTATAGGGTGTTTTGAACTGCATCTTTTAAAATGATTTTGACAATCACAGGATGGCCCATAAGTCGTTGGCGATACCAACAAATTATTTTTTCGAACACATATTGCATTTTTGCATTTTTTATCGAAATATGATGCATGTTTGTAAGAAAAGAAATCGAGACGCAGTAAGTGAGTTTTGGTGGCGAATTTTCATTAAATGCTTCAAATTTCATTAACTCAATTTTCTATTAACCTAAGGTTTGTTGCCTAGGAAACCAGTTTTCTGGGAAACATTTTAAGTTTTGTTTTCGGAAAATGTTGATAAAATATGGTACATTGTTTCTATTATATGAGTTATACCGGTAACCAGATTGATGTGTGCTTGCATTAAAAACATTTTTATGAAAATTGACTACCATAACACACTTGCTGTGTCCAGAGTTTTTAAGTGTTTGTTGGTAGGATGAGACCTAACCTATATTTACAAACAGTTCAACCTTTGTCACCCATTCTTGGAACAAGTCTATGGAACTACACGGCGAATCCCAGATTGTCGCTCTAGACATATCAAAAGCACTCGACCAGGTCTGGCACGCAGCGCTGCTTAATAAACTACCGGCCTATGGCCTATACCACCAAAAATCTGTACGTGGACAGCAAATTTCCTCTCCAACCGGAGCATTTCTGTTGTCGTGGATGGCCATTCCTCTAAACTGTATCCAATTAATGCAGGAGTTCCTCAAGGTTCAGCTTAAGCCCCTACTTTGTTTCTTCTCCACATCAATGACCTCCTCTCTAGCACATCCAACCCAGTTCACAGTTACGCCGACGACAGCACCATCCACTCAAATATACAATATTCTAAGCCTGTCTCTTTAGCCCAATTAGATGAGGATCGCAGACTCATGGAGGGTTCTATCTCCGTGGATCTCCAAAAAATATTAGACTGGGGAAGTAGAAATCTTGTACAATTCAACCCCACCAAATCACAATCTTGCTTTCTTTCTCATAAGAGATACACCAGCCCTAGACCCATCACAATAAACAACCAAGTTATTCAAAGTAATGAGTCCTTTTCACTTGTTGGCATTTCTATGGATCGAAATCTCAATTGGCACCAACATGTCACATCAATTGCAGAAGCGGCTGCTTAGAAATTAGGTTTCCTCTTCCGGGCTCGCAAATACTTTTCACCAGCTAATCTTTATACTTTATACACTTCATAAATAAGACCAAATCTCGAATACTGCTCCCACATCTGGGGTGCTGCTGCCGCTTCTACACTCGCTATCCTGGACTCCATTCAGAAGAGAGCTATACGTCTCATCGGTGACCCTAACCTCACCCAAAGGCTGTAATCTCTTGCCCACCGACGTGCTGTTGGTGACCTCTCTCTCTTTTATAGATATCTGCACAGGCACTCCTCAGAGGAGCTTTCTTCCATAGTTCCTCCACCTGCTGCCCCACCAGATCTACCAGGGAAACAGAGCGAATGCACCCTTTTACTGTCCAGGTCACCAGACATAGAACATCTTGTTATGCCCGCTCTTTTGTCCCGAGGACCTCCAAGTTGTGGAATTCCTTGCCGGCACATGTTTTTCTTTCTCCCCCGAACCTCCAAACCTTTAAGTCCAGAATTAACAAGTTGCCTCTTTCCTCCTTGTTGACACCCACGGTACGATAGTATTTAGGCTGTGAGCCCTCGTGGTGTGTTGTTGAAATAAAAAATTAAAAAAACCCAGTCTTTAATAATATTTCACAAAAACACACTCTTGGCGCTGAAGGTACCAAATGAAGATGTTTGTAAGTTAAGCAACATGAAGATGTCAAGCAAACATGCAAAGCTTGTTCTTCAAAGATTTAGAATTATTATACAAGTCAATAACACCGAATAATTCAAATTTTAATTTGACTAAATACTTTTATAATCTATAGAAATTTGTATTTATAACACTTTAGTTTGTTTTTAATGTTTTAATATATTTTAGGCCACAAAACTAGCTGGCACAGTAGTTCTTGTGGGATTAGGTAAGCCTGAGATGACTCTTCCTTTAACAGACGCTTTAATCAGAGAAATTGACGTTCGTGGCGTTTTCAGATATTGCAATGAGTAAGTGTTCAATATCAGGTCTCCCCCATACAAAAATCAGTAACAATCGCCTTTTTATATTGCAGTTATCCTTTGGCAATTGAAATGGTTAAAACTGGGAAAGTTAATGCAAAAACTCTAATCACCCACCACTTTAAACTTGAAGATTCACTGAAAGCCTTTGAGACTGCCAAAACTGGGGAAGGAAACCCAATTAAAATTTTGATACATCCCAATCCCAACTGGAAGCAGTAAAACTTTTCATATTTTGATTATTGATAAAAGTAATAAAGATCTAAGAACTAAATGTGTTTATTTTTCTATTCTAAATACCTCATTAATACAATAATTAAGTGATGACACATTCCTCCACGATCGTTTCATGTAAGTAAGTAAGTAAGCAAGCAAGTAAGTAAGCAAGGAAGCAAGCAAGTAAGTAAGTACGTAAGAGTGCTCGACTACACAAGATCCTGTCCAAGGGCACTCAGACCAACATAGGCTCCCTTAGAACATCCATGGAAGGCTTTACAAGCTCGGCGGGGGAGGAAACTATGGAAATTTTACTCCAGACGCACTTCCCCGGCTGTAACATAATAAACCAATCACCTCCGGACTGGGAACACTCAGAAATAGAGGCGCCTTATAGGCGGGCATCTGGAGTAGACTGGACAGTCGCTAAAGAGGTGCTTACTTGGAGCAAAATCAGATCGGCCATTAACAGCTTTAAGCCATACAAATCGCGGGGATTTGACGGAATAATGTCCAACATGCTCAAACAGGGGACAGATATACTGACACCGGTGCTTACCCTCATTATGATGGCCAGCCTGGCTCTGCGGTACATTCCGAGGGCATGGAGACTGGCCAGGGTTGTATTAATTCCTAAACCTGGGCAGACCAGACAAAGTCCCTGAGGCCAGTAAGTCTCATGTTCTTCTTGCTAAAAACAGTGGAAAAACTGCTCGACTGGCACATTAGGGGCGGTGTACTGGAAGCATATCGCCTACACTGCGGGCAATATGCATACAGAGCAAGATTCTCAAGAGAAACAGCACTGCACCAACTGGTGCTGAAACTGGAGAATACGCTGGAGGACAGGGAGGTGGCGCTGGGGGCCTTCAGCAACACCTCATTTGGATCGGTTCTGGCAGCTGTCAGGGAGCGTGGAATAGAGGAGACCTGCTGCAGGTGGATCGGTTCCATGCTCAGGGACAGGGCGGTGTTCACCACACTCGCGGGAGGGGGTCGCGGCAGGGTTTCCGCAGGGGAGCGTTCTGTCTCCCTTGCTATGGTACCTAGTCGTGGAGGGCCTGCTGGGGGGGGGGGGTAGTTTGAGGTACAAGGCTATATTATAGAATTCAGGTTTTGTAGTAGGAAGAAGATCCAAGGGATTTGAGCTGTGTATTGGGATGCGAGGGAAATAATTGCGGACTGCAAAGGCCTCCGCTGCTCTCCCTTGTGGATCGGTTTTTGAAGATCCTAGCCATTCTTATTATGGACGTTGAAGTCACCAAGAATAGTGACCTCGGAGAAAGGATATTCAGAAATCAGATGGTCGGTTTTTCAGAAAGGTAGTCAAAGAGCCGGACAAATTTGTTGCCAGAAGGTGACCGGTAAATGCAACAGATGAATTTAGTTGCAGCCCTGAGAGAGAGAAAAAGAGAGTTTTATCCATAGTATGCCTTTCCTTCAAACTTCTAAATTAGGGAGTCTGATGCAGGGTAGATTGCTACGGACGCATGCACACACGCCTCCATGCAATCTAAAGGAAGTAAGAAGCTCATACCCCGGGAAATTAAGGTGATTAGTTGCTGTTTTGGGTTTCGGTGAGGAAGAGGATTTGGGGCCTATTAGCCTGGAGGAAATGGTGGACGGAGTTCAGGTTAGAATTTAGGCAACATATATTTGAGAAGGATATGTTTAATCTTGATGCTGGGGCCCCCTGTACACCCCTCTCCCGGAGATCCGAATGGAGGGGTATTTTACCTCCGAAATCTTTTGCACAAGGAGGAGCCATCATCATTTTACTTCTTCCTTGCACTCCAACATTAATTCCAATTGGCTACTGGTATCCATATTTAATATTTATGCTTCCGACTTCATTACAAAAATGTTTTACCTTTAACCAAAGATTGTCTGTTTTTGTTTCTGATAACATCTTAGAATAGGTAATAATTTAACAGTATTTTACTTAAGTTATAATCTTAGATAATTTGCAAAAATTTCTACGATAAATAAAACATTTTTTACCTAACATTAATAAATTAAGAAGTGCTGCCTGTCAAAATTAAAATCCGTCCTTTAGCTATTTCCTTTTAAAATTTCATTATATCCATAGATATATTTTTGAGTAAAATTGATAATATTTTAATCCTTCGGTTCTTTCAAATTTAAATATATTAAAAATAAAACAAGGAGCATTAGGTTCCGATTTAATTTATGTTGGAGCAGGCCATGCAATTACGACAAATAAACTAACCTATCTGGCCAGATAAATTGTATATATATATATATATATATATATATATATATATATATATATATATATATATATATATATATATATATACAGGGAGTCCCAATATTCCGTGGACAGAGAGCTACCACAGATTGCTGACATCAAAATAAGACGATTTAACTAAACTTCCCTATATATCAAGTTGCCTTGTTTGGCCGCTAGAGAGATTCAAAGTTGGATAAAAAATTTAATTTTTTTGATATAATTTCTAAACGCTCTGTACGAATGAATCTAAATTTGGTTTCGTATCATGTCTAAACAAGTAGTACATAATGACGTATTAATGATTACCAGCCCCCACCACCCCCCCACCCCCAACCTCAAAAATTATTTTTTATTTTTTTACGGATGGCAAGATTGTTCCAATTTTTTCATTATTTGAAAATGTGGCGGTGGTTCCGACCGCAGTGTTTTCGTCAACACTACTCTATGTTTCTCTTGACAGCTAAACGTTGCGTTACGTTATTCGACAGCAAGCTGTCAAGAACTACTATATAAGAGACACCAGGGATCTCTCTCGCTCTCTCCTCGCTACCAACCGACACAGTGAAGATACGTCTCTCCACGCTCGGTCAGTTATCTGTTATGTGCTGTTGTGATTGTTTTATAGTTAAATGTATCATATAGTTTATTCAGTTAGTGAAATAATAAAGTATATTAAATGTTTACGTATGGATTTAATATCAACAAGTGCAATTAACATCCATATTGGTGACCCTGTGCCGCAAGCCGAAGATGCCGAACCTGATGTTCCAGCCGACGTCGCCTAACTTCCACGCACGTGCCCATGCCTACAGAAACCGAATATCTAAACAGGTCAGTCCTTTCTAATTTAAAAATTATCTGATTTTTTTCACAATGGCAGAAGAGTCTTCAAGCAGCAATATCATGGCAAGGGTTGCAATAAAATTACCTCCTATATGGAGACGTAACGTGAAAATCTGGCAAATGCAGGTTGACGCCCAATTCGATATATCGCAGATCAGTTCTGAAAAGACAAAATTCAGTCATGTACTCGCTATACTCGATGCTGATGTCGCAGAGTCAATTTCAGATTTTTTAACCCAACCATTATCATCAACCCCCTATTCAGATCTAATGAAACGTCTTTCATTAGAATTTGAAGAGTCTGAAAGTCGCAAAATAAATAAACTTTTAACAGTAGAATTAGGCGACAGAAAACCATCGCAACTTTTACGCGAAATGAAGTTTTTAGCCGGTAGTCAGATTAAAGAGGATTTCCTTAAAATTTTATTTCTCCAACGTTTACCAGTCAACGTTCGTTCAATTTTGGCTTTGAGCAACGATTCTCTAGAAAATTTGTCGGTTACAGCAGACAAAATCGTGGAATTTTCCGGAGATAAATACAACGTGGCTGAAATTCAGTCACGCGAGCCCGACAAGCTAGCCAAATTATAAGCGCAATTAGAGAAGCTAACAGCATCAGTCAACGAATTGCGAACGCGTTCGCGATTTACCTCCCGAGAAAGACCCAAGCTTTCTCGAAATTCCATAAACACAAATTCCTCAACCTCCACGTGTTGGTATCATGAACGATTTGGCAACAAGGCCAAACGTTGCATCCAACCTTGCAATTTTAAAGCTAAACATGTGTCGGAAAAACTAATAAGGCACTCCCTCCACGCGGCAGGGGACGAGAGCCACCTAACACACCGCCTGTTTATTTTTGATAGACTCTCCAATATGAAATTTCTAATCGACTCTGGAGCGGATATTTCAGTTATACCACACGCCTCACTAAAACACTAGGTGCAGACCACATCAAGACCACAGCTTACCACCCAGCAGCAAATGGTGTAATCGAGAGATGGCATAGAGTTCTGAAACAGGCCTTGAAAGCTCATATGGACGAAAACTGGGTCGCTAAATTGCCAATTGTGTTACTAGGACTCAGATCGTACATAATTCCAGAATATCGCTCAACACCCGCTGAAATAGTCTACGGAGAATCAATCAAACTTCCCACCGACTTTTTCAACAGCACACAAGCTCATGATGTTGCACCACTTATATCTCAGCTGAAAGAAGACATAAGGAAACTTCGACCAGTACCTTTTAAACATCATACTGCAAAAAAGGTATTTGTCCATCCTAAGCTTATGGAAGCTCCTTTTGTTTTTGTTCGCATTGATATTCCGCGAAAAACTCTCGAACCAGTTTATGACGGCCCCTTTGAAGTGTTATCCCGAACTGACAAAGTCTTCAAAATCAAGAAATCACACGGAGAAGAGACAATTTCTGTTGACCGTCTTAAACCCGCATTCATTATTTGTGATAACGAACAGACAACTTTCCAGCCTCAGAGACATCCTAGTGAAACTGAAAGTGACAGTGAAAGTCCAACACCTAGTAAAACTGAAAGTGACAGTGAAGTTCCCGTTCAAACTACACGCGATGGACGTAGAGTTCGATTTTCACGAAGATACTTGAACTAATAGCGTTGCCACTGAGAGGGGAGTATGTGGCGGTGGTTCCGACCGCAGTGTTTTCGTCAACACTACTCTATGTTTCTCTTGACAGCTAAACGTTGCGTTACGTTATTCGACAGCAAGCTGTCAAGAACTACTATATAAGAGACACCAGGGATCTCTCTCTCTCTCTCTCTCTCTCCTCGCTATCAACCGACACAGTGATCACACGTCTCTCCACGCTCGGTCAGTTATCTGTTATGTACTCATGTACTGTCTGTGATTGTTTTATAGTTAAATGTATCATATAGTTTATTCAGTTAGTGAAATAATAAAGTATATTAAATGTTTACGTATGGATTTAATATCAACAAGTGCAATTAACTTCCATAGAAAAAGTCCCTTTAAGATTTTTGTCTCTTGCAAAATATAGAGATTGTCAATGGTTTTTGCTTAATTAGTTAATTTATAAAAACACTTTCAACTTGATTCTAAATTTGCTTATTTTAGAATAGTAGGTAAATTAGTAGGCTAATATGTCGACTAAAAAATAAAGTACGGTAGCTGTCACAAGTTCCGGTGAACAATTCAATCTCACTGTTGTTTTGAAATCGTTATTAGTCATTATTAAACAGAAATAATGTACAGTTTTGACGAACAAACAGATATGTTGTTATTATTCGGTTTCTGTGAAGGAGACTGTCGTAGAAGTGTGCGAGTCTACCAAGAAAAATTTCCAAATCGGTCAACACCAAACCGCCAGACTTTCAAGAACATCCAAATTCGCCTTAGGGAAACGGGTGAATTAAAAATAAATAGGGCTAATGCTGGACGACCTCGTCAAACACGGACAGTGGAAGTAGAAGAAATTCTGCATGCAGTGGAAGAAAACCCGTCAACCAGTGTCCGAGTCATAGAATAAGGCAACACGAAGTACCAAAAAGTACTGTAAATAGAGTAGTTCGCTAGCAATTGATTCATCCTTTTCACGTTCAACCTGTTCACGACATTTTACCGGCAGATCCCGAGGCTCGTCTTAATTTCTCGCAGATATTGCGACAACACAGAATTGTGGACATGAATTTCCACAAGAAAATTCTTTTCACATATGTATCGTGTTTCACGAGACGTGGAATAACAAACAGACATAATGAGCATTTGTATGCAGCTGAAAATCCCCATGATGTAAAAAAAATACATTGCCAAACACAATTTAGCATCAACGTGTGGATGGGATGCATTGGTAATTATATTCTTGGTCCTGTAAGGCTGCCAAATCGTCTAGATGCCAATAGTTATTTAGAAATTTTGTAGAATACATTACGGCAAATATTGGAAAATTTACCACTGGCTTTAATGAAATGTACTTTATGCATGACGGTGCACCACCACATTTTTCTTGCAATGTAAGGGAGTTTTTAAATGAAAATTACCCAGGCAGATGGATCGGTAGAGGACAAGATTCGCCCATTCATTGGCCACCTCGTTCACCAGACTTCAACCCCTGTGACCTCTACATCTGGGGGGCACTGAAGCAGGATCTCTGTGCGATGGAGATCACTTCCGAGGGACATTTGTGGAATAGGATTCAAAATGCAGTTCAAAAGTTGTGGAATCAAAATTTACAAACAGTTCACTTCAATTTCTTGCGCTGAATTGATTTATGCATTGAAGAAAATGGAGGTCACATCGAGCACTTACTATAAGAGCAATTTTTTTTTTAATGTCAACAACACACCACGAGGGCTTACAGCCTAAATACTATCGTACCGTGGGTGTTGACAAGGAGGAAAGAGGGAACTTGTTAATTCTGGACTTGAAGGTTTGGAGGTTCGGAGGAGAAGGAAAAACATGTGCCGGCAAGGAATTCCACAACTTGGAAGTCCTCGGGACAAAAGAGCGGGCATAACAAGATGTTCTATGTCTGGTGACCTGGACATTAAAAGGGTGCATTCGCTCTGTTCCCCTGGTAGATCTGCTGGGGGCAGAAGGTGGGGGAATTATGGAGGAAAGCTCCTCTGAGCAGTGCCCGTGCAGATATCTATAAAAGAGAGAGAGGTCACCAACGGCACGTCGGTGGGCAAGGGATGGAAGCCTTTGGGTGAGGGTAGGGTCACCGATGAGACGTATAGCTCTCTTTTGAATGGAGTCCAGGATAGCGAGTGTAGAAGCGGCAGCTGCACCCCAGATGTGGGAGCAGTATTCGAGGTTTGGCCTTATTTGTGAAGTGTATAAGGTATAGAGATTAGTTGGTGAAAAGTATTTGCGAGCCCGGAAGAGGAAACCCAATTTCTTAGCAGCCGCTTCTGCAATTGATGTAACATGTTGGTGCCAATTAAGATTTCGATCCACAGAAATGCCAACAAGAGAAAAGGACTCATTACTTTGAATAACTTGGTTGTTCATTGTGATGGGTCTAGGGCTGCTGTATCTCTTGTGAGAAAGAAAGCAAGACTTAGTTTTGGTGGGGTTGAATTGTACAAGATTTCTACTTCCCCAGTCTAATATTTTTTGGAGGTCTACGGAGACAGAACCCTCCATGAGTCTGCGATCCTCATCTAATTGGGCTAAAGAGACAGGCTTAGAATATTGTATGTTTGAGTGGAGGGTGCTGTCGTCCGCGTAACTGTGAACTGGGTTGGATGTGCTAGAGAGGAGGTCATTGATGTGGAGAAGAAACAAAGTAGGGGCTAAAGCTGAACCTTGAGGAACTCCTGCATTAATTGGATACAGTTTAGAGGAATGGCCATCCACAACAACAGATATGCTCCTGTTGGAGAGGAAATTTGCTGTCCAGGTACAAAGTTTTGGTGGTAGGCCATAGGCCGGGAGTTTATTAAGCAGCGCTGCGTGCCAGACCTGGTCGAATGCTTTGGATATGTCTAGAGCAACAATCTGGGATTCACCGTGTTGTTCCATAGACTTGTTCCAAGAATGGGTGACAAAGGAAAGGAGGTCGGCAGTCGATCTGCGCTGACGGAATCCTTACTGCCTGTCGTGGATTAGACTGTGTTTTTCAAGGAATTTTAGTAGTTCGGTGTTTATATACTTTTCCATCACTTTAGAGATGACTGAAAGGAGAGAAATAGGCCTGTAGTTGCTAGGAAGCGCTTTGGATCCTTTCTTGGGGATGGGTTGTACTCGAGCAGTTTTCCAGTTACTAGGGAATATGCCTTTATTGTAAGATATCTGAAACAGACGAGTCAGGACAGGAGCAAGTTCTGGTGCGCATTTTTTGAGAACAATTGCTGGGATCTCGTCAAGGCCAGAGGCTTTCCTAGTATTAAGAGAAGAGAGCATCTTTCGTACCTTTTTAGTTTTGAAAATGATATCAGTCATTTTATGCGCGACATTGGGGACTGTTGGTGGTTGAACATTTGGAGGTGGGTTGAGAGTAGAATTTCCGGCGAACAACGAAGCAAAAAGTTCAGCCTTGCCCAGGGCGGTAGAAACAATTTCATCACCTGAGACAAGAGGTGGGAACGTGCTCTTGCAGAAATTATTCCCAATAGATTTAGCAAGAGTCCAGAAGGGTTTGCCGCCGTTGGAGCTTACGAGGACTTTGTTTTTGATATGGTTATTAAACGAGTTTTTTGCCTCAGAAAGAATGCGGACATAGCGGTTTCATGCGTCGTTGAATGCTTGACGATTTTCTTGACTGGGATTGTGTAGAAGCGTTTTGTGAGCTTTGACCTTTTCAAGTCTGGCCTTGTCACAGGATTTAGAGAACCAGGGCTTTTGAGTGGCTGAAGAGGTTTTCTGTGTACGTGGAATAAATAATTCCATGCCAGCTTGGATAATTTCGGTGACGTTTTGTGAGATATCAGAGGGGTCAGGATGAGAGAAGCAGACAGACGCCCATGGAAATGAGGAAAAGTAATCCCGCATTTCGTCCCAGTTTGCGGAGTTGTAGTGCCAAACAATACGTGGGTGTGATGACTGTGTGACCTCGGGTTGCATTGCACAGGAAGCAGTGACCATGCCGTGGTCTGAGCGACCAAGGGGGGCGGTGACTGATATCTTATAGCATTCAGGATTTGTAGTAAGAAGGAGATCCAAGGGATTTGAGCTGTGTGTTGGGATACGAGGAAAGTAAGTAGGTTGCTGAACCATATTGGCCAAAGAATTGCTGACTGCAAAGGCCTCCGCTGCTCTCCCATGTGGATCGGTTTTTGAAGATCCTAGCCATTCCTTATTATGGACATTGAAGTCGCCAAGAATAGTGACCTCGGAGGAAGGATATTCAGAAATCAGATAGTCGGTTTTTTCAGAAAGGTAGTCAAAGAGCTGGACAAAGTTGTTGTCAGAAGGTGACCGGTAAATGCAACAGATGAATTTAGTTGCAGCCCTGAGAGAGAGTTTTATCCATAGTATGTCTTTTCTTCCAGCTTCTAAATTGGGAAGTCTGGTGCAGGGTAGATTGCTACGGACGTATGCGCACACGCCTCCATGCAATCTAAAGGCAGTAAGGAGCTCATACCCCGGGAAATTAAGGTGATTAGTGGCTGTTTTGGCACTGATTTGGGTTTCGGTGAGGAAGAGGAGTTGGGGCCTGTTAGCCTGGAGGAAATGGTGGACGGAGTTCAGGTTAGAATTTAGGCCACATATATTCGAAAAGGATATGTTAAATCTTGATGTTGGCGCCCCCTGTACACCCCTCTCCCGGAGATCCGAATGGAGGGGTATTTTGCCTCCGGAATATTTTATACAAGGAGGAGCCATCATCATTTTTGTTTAATTGCCATTTATAAAATAGAATATATTGTTTACTTGTTGATTTGAAATACACTAATTTTAAAATAAATGAGTTCACTTTCATTACGAAAATTTGCTAGTAATGTCTCTATAAATTAACTAATTAAGCAAAAACCATCGACAATATCAAAATTTTGCAAGAGACAAGAAATGTTGAAGGGACATTTTTCTTCCAAGTAATGAAAAAATTGGAGTAGTGTTGCCATCTGTAAAAAAAACATATTTTTAAGGGTGGGAGTAATTTCATCCCTCCTAGGGCCTTGGCAATTATTGTTACATCATTATGTACTAGTTGTTTAGACATGATACTAAACCAAATTTGAAGTCATTCGTACAGAGCGTTTAGAAATTATATCAAAAAAAATTTAAAAAAATGTAACCAACCTTGAATCTCTCTTGCGGCCAAACAAGGCAGCTTGGTATACAGGGAGGTTTAGTTAAATCGTCTTATTTTGATGCTAGCAATGCGTGGTAGATCTTTGTTCACGGAATATTGGGACACCTGTATATGTTATATTTAAGAAGTTTTCCATATAAAACCCATTTTGAAATTCGGTACTTAGTAATTGATTTATTTTCAACATGAGGAATTAACATTTATCTCACTGTTTATGTCTTGAATAATTAATAAAAACTATTGTTGTGTTTTACTTCTGTTTATTATTGAAATAAATATCCTAACAAAGTTTTCTTAGGCTCATCAACTGTATAATTATATTGATATCGAGATACTGAACTAATAGTTATCGATCTAGTGTCAGAATTTTGTATTAAAGGTCCGAAAAATGTAAGCTTTTGGCCAAATCAACCCAGAAAAAGTAACCATCCACTTTAATTAACTTTTTAGTTAATTTTTATTAAAAAAAATTCATATGTATATAGAGAGGTATCGATGGTGAGACTTTGCAAAAATTGTTTCAAATGAGCGCGAACTAGGACCCCTAGAACCCATATCCGGGGTCAGTTTCAATTTTTATATGTATATATATATATATATATATATATATATATATATATATATATATATATATATATATATATATATATATATATATATATATATATATGAGACATGCTTGGTTTTCGGGTTAAATCGCGTCCATAATTTATGGAAACTCGACGTTTCGGCTCCTGTTTTGGAGCCATTTTCAAGAGTTAAAGGAAATATGTAAGGACACTCTAAGGCCTCAATCTGCCTACTCCTTAGAGTGGTGGACAAAGGTGGGTAAAGGAAATATGTAAGGACACTCTAAGGCCTTAATCTGCCTACTCCTTAAGAGTGGTGGACAAAGGTGGGTAAAGGAAATATGTAAGAACACTCTAAGGCCTCAATCTGCCTACTCCTTAGAGCGGTGGATAAAGGTGGGTAAAGGAAATATGTAAGGGCACTCTAAGGCCTCAATCTGCCTACTCCTTAGAGCGGTGGATAAAAGTAGGTTGGGTTGTTGTAGCTCGATTACGGGGCCTCAATCTGCCTACTCCCCAAATCTCGCCGGAGATCGTCTGTGAGGTCTCAGTGTGTTCAACCCTAGGCCTTAGAGAGATCTGGCCGTTTGTTGCAAGTCTTGTCTTATATATGTCGTTCCGTCTACCTGTTTCGTCATCAGTGAAAGTAGTGGGGTCACCGTCAATTAAGTGGGGGGCTTTGGTCACGGTATTTAGAGGAGGCAGATTAAGGCCTTAGAGTGTTCTTACATATTTCCTTTACCTCTTGAAAATGGCTCCAAAACAGGAGCCGAAACGTCGAGTTTCCATAAATTCTGGACGCGGTTTAACCCGAGAATCAAGCATGTCTCACATTAAAGACCGCGGAAATCTTTCTGAACATATATATATATATATATATATATATATATATATATATATATATATATATATATATATATATATATATATATATATGTATCCGTCTGATAACTCAAAAAATAATTAACCGATTTCGATGAAGCTCGGTAAGTACCTTTCTTTTATTAATGGCTTGGATGAGTTCGTTAGCCAGGAAAATCGGACGGGGTTTTCCGGGAAAATTTTGAGTTTTCTTTAAAAAAAAAATTCTCCAAAAATTACGAAGCTGTTCTAATGAAATTTAACGGATATATTGCCTTAGGAGAGGCCTTACTACGTACCAAAATTCAACTTTCTAAGTTTATAGAAAATTGAGTTATTCAAATTTTGAATTTTCTTTTGAAAAAAAATTTTTTCTCCGAAAATTACCAAGGTATTTAATAAAATGGTGGATATCTTGCCTTAGGAAAGACCTCACTATGTACCAAAATTAAACTTTCTAAGTTTATAGAAAATTAAGTTATTGAAATTTGAAGCATTTAATAAAAATTCACTACCATAACGCACTTGCTGCGTCCCGTTAGTTTTTGTTAAATAAAAGTCATAGTCTAATTAGATTTGGTAATAGTTAGAATAAAGTTGTGGACCATATACACCTAGTGTCAGTTACTGATGAAGACAACTTCATTGTTGAAATACATTTCTCAGGTATAACTTATTTTTGTCACTATTTTTGCGGTTTTTTAGGCACTTCTCCTTTCAGTATTCATCCAGCTTCTTTTTTTATGATAAGGTTTGTGACAGGCAAAGTCTATGTGTCTCTAAGGCATCATGAACTTCATTGTTGTGCCACAAGATGGGTGTTTACTCTCCACTTGAATAGTTGGAGATTATTTGTCTGCTGTGAGGGCTTTCCAAAGTTTAGATGCTCTAGGAAAGAACGAAAATTCGTAACGATCCATTCAACAAGTGGCTAATTTGACACTAAAACCATGTACTTTTTGACTAAAACAGGTTGGCCGATTAAAGATCGCAAGCAGAGATACTAACGAAGCAATTTAGAAGGAGCAATATCAATAATAATATGGATAGAAGAGGCAGAGTTCTCCAGCCTTTCACCTGTGGTCATGAGAAGTAAGACTGACTGTGATAGATGACACTGTCAAACATTGGTCTTTTATCATTTAATATGCAATCAAATTTAACTGATTTTATCTAAAATTTTAATTTCAATTAATAACGGGAAACCTTGCAATCACCCTTTTCCGCAAAACAACAACCATTACATTTACAATCACGGTTGTGATGACAAGACCACATCACCTTCAAGTTTTGATCATAATCACTGAATATTTGGTCTAATGTGTCAATTACTGGTACATTAATGTAATATCTTTTAACAACTATTCCTTTTATACACTCTTATAGTTACACGACATGAACACTGACATGATTCACCAAATTTTGTTTCTGCACACTTGCAAAATCACATAATAAACAATAATAAAGCTTTTCTCCTGTGTGTTTTGATTTAATATGCTTCATTAAATTTTCTTTCCACACACTTGCATAATTACATGATAAACATTGATAAGGCTTTTCTCCTGTGTTTTGATTTAATATGTGTCAACAAATTTTATTTCTGCACGCTTGCATAATCACATGATGAACATTGATAAGGCCTTTCTCTAGTGATGGGTCGTTATTTAACTGTCAGCTATTTTTAAACGGTTACCGAGCCGTAACGGTAACCATCAGTTATGGATTTATAAAAATAACAGCTTAAAAAGTAACGCTTTTTACACTAAACTAGAATTCGGAGTCGTGTCTGTTTCAGTTCTACTGCAACTAGTTCGGCTTCGATGAATAAACATTGGTTTTCATCGGCAACTGTTATTTAACCATTTAACGGGATGAATAGCCTTGAGATTGGAAATGCTAAATATGTATGGTTATACAGTATAGAGCGGACTGTACTTCATAACATTATTATTTATACTAGTGTGCTCGCTCTCGCTCACAGCTTTAGGGACGTAGGATCTTCAGTACAATAAAACGGTTTAATTTTAATTTTAACCGGTTTTTGATGGGGATACGGCATACGGACACTACTACACAGAGTTATTCTGTTAAACTCAGAAGCTGTTATTTTTGAAACAGTTGAGTTTCCCACTAGTATGTAAAGCCAAATATTTAATAATCAAAAATGTTGGGTGAAAAGATGAATTTCTGTAAAAACGTGTTATTACTTTCACTATAGACAACGCAAAATAGGGTTATTTCACGTGAAATTAAAGTACTTATTTATTTAAATTTATATACATTACCTAAGAAAACAGTTAACACGTCATTTTTGTTTGTTTGATAATAGTTATCAAATTGATAAAAAAATATAATGATACAACATTTTTTAATATCTATATACATTTAAATATAAAAAATTAAATGAATATATATATATATATATATATATATATATATATATATATATATATATATATATATATATATATATATATTAATATATATATATATATATATATATATATATATATATATATATATATATATATATATATATACACACAGGGTGATTCTTTGGAGAAAAATAAGGGGTGTCTTTTTATTAAGTTTTTCTTGAAACCCCTTCTCCTCCAAGTTACAGCCCTTTGAAATTTTTGAAACTAATTTTAAAACAACAAATATTAAAATAAG
This sequence comes from Tillus elongatus, assembly GCA_964006375.1. NCBI lineage: Eukaryota > Metazoa > Arthropoda > Insecta > Coleoptera > Cleridae > Tillus > Tillus elongatus. Next base: position 7,111,045 of record OZ023262.1, on the reverse strand, counting down.
TAAATAAACAATTAATACTATATATCTTCCAATTTTTTTTAAACTCAAACTCAAACTCAATTTTTTATACTGTTGGCTGTTGTTTGCACAGTTTTTAAAAGTGGACTGATAAAGATGACCAGTGAACCGAAAATGTAACTAGAGATAGAGATCTTTCTAAGAAAGAATAAAAGCATGATGTAATAACAAACCATATGTACAGAATAAAGGCAAATTTCTTTACTGAAATTTTATGAGCTGCGTTATGTTATGGAGTTCTTAGAATCACTCCCTGTGTAGCAATAAAAGTTCTAACGTCTAACGTCCCAAGACGTGATAAATAATGATATTTATTGATTCTTGCTGTGGCATTAACATTTACGTAAACACCCCTCATAAAATAAATTTGTGAGAAATGACTAGTTTATAATTCCTAAAACATCTAAGTAAATACTAATATAAGACTCCTTTCTGATTTCTAAAAGTTTCACTTCAGAGTGGCAAAAGATTTACGACACGCTTATTATAATGTCTTAACCCTTTGTTTCATTTTCATATCGACAAAATTTGAGATTTATACACTACGTGAAATAACGGGGTAAAAATACAATGCATTTATACTAGTGTGCTCGCTATCGCTCACAGCTTTGGGAATGTAGGATACTATCGATCGACTATCCAGTTTAAAATAACTCAAGCCGTTATTTTCAACGGTTATTATTAAATAACGTTAATGGCTTCAACTGTTAACAGAAAATAACCGTTTTTCCCATCACTACTTTTCTCTTGTGTGTTCTGATTTAATATGACTTAACAAACTTGTTTTCTGCAGACATGCATAATCACATGATGAACATATTGACAAGACCTTCCAGCGAGATGTTTTAATTTAATATGCTTTAACAAATAATGTTTGGTTGCACCAGTATATTCACATAATGAACATTTATGAAGCTTTCCTTTTGTGTGTTTTGATTTAATATGATTTAACAAATGGTCTTTCCCCACACTTGCATAATCACATGATAAACATTGATAAGGCTTTTCTCATGTGTGTTTTGATTTAATATGTGTCAACAAATTTGATTTCTGCACACTTGCATAATTACATGATGAACATTGATAAGGCTTTTGTCCTGTGTGTTTTGATCTCATATGCTTCAACAAATCTTCTTTCTGCACACTTGCATAATCACAGGATGAACATTGATAAGGCTTTTCGCCTGTGTGTTTTGTTCTAATATGCCTCAAAAAATTGTATTTGTGCTCACTTGCATAATCACATGATAAACATTCATAACACCTTCCTCCTAGGTGTTTTAATTTAATATGCTTTGACAAATGTTTGGTTGCACCAGTATATTCACATAATGAACATTTATGAAGCTTTCCTTTTGTGTGGTTTGATTTAATATGGTTTAACAAATAGTCTTTCCACACACTTGCATAATCACAGGATGAACATTGATAAGGCTTATCTGTGTGTTTTGATTTAATATGTGTCAACAAATTTGATTTCTGCACACTTGCATAATCACATGATGAACATTGATAAGGCCTTTCTCCTGTGTGTTTTGATTTAACATGCTTCAACAAATCATGTTTATGCACACTTGCATAATCACATGATGAACATTGATAAGGCCTTTCTCCTGTGTGTTTTGATTTAACATGCTTCAACAAATCATGTTTATGCACACTTGCATAATCACATGATGAACATTGATAAGGCCTTTCTCCTGTGTGTTTTGATCTCATATGCTTCAACAAATCTTCTTTCTGCACACATGCATAATTACATGATGAACATAGATAAGGCTTTTCTCCTGTGTGTTTTGATTTAATATGTGCCAACAAATTTGATTTCTGCACACATGCATAATCACATGATGAACATTGATAAGGCTTTTCCCCTGAGTGTTTTGATTTAATATGATATAACAAAGGATGTTTTTGCACACTTGCATAATCACATGATGAACATTGATAAGGCTTTTCTCCTGTGTGTTTTGATTTATTATGCTTCAACAAATTTTGTTTACACACACTTGCATAATCACAGGATAAGCATTGATAAGGCGTTTCTCCTGTGTGTTTTGATTTAATATGCCTCAACAAAACATGTTTGTTCACATTTGCATAATAACATGATGAACATTGATAAGACCTTCCTCTTAAGTGTTTTAATTTAATATGTTTTGACAAATAATGTTTCGTTGCACCAGTATATTCACATAATGAACATTTATTAAGCTTTCCGTTTGTGTGTTTTGATTTAATATGGTTTAACAAATGTTCTTTCCGCACACTTGCATAATTACATGATGAACATTGATTAGGTTTTTCTCCTGTGTGCTTTGATTGGATGTGCCATATCAATTGTTTTTTCCTTATACTTACATATTCACAAATGAAACACTGATACGAGCTCTTTTTAGGATCTTGCGATTTAATGCAGTCAAAAGAATTTGTCTTATCTTCATCTATATTACTTGGAGGCTTTTCTTTCCCAAACTGGTTAACATCCTGAAATAATTTCTGTAACTCACATTTCACATTTACATCATTCTTGATACTCAAAGTGGGCCAAGGGTTTTGATCATTGGCATTTTCATTTTTATTCCATTTCTTCAAATCTCCACATATTAAAACATTGTCCAATGTATGCTCTTCTATTTCCAGTTTTATTAAAGATTCATTTATTTGCAGATCAAATTTCGTATCCTGCGCAAACTCGCAGGAAAGCGTTAACTTTTGATCAGAGGATACATCCTCATAATTTTCTGTTTCAGTTTTAATAGACTTACAGTAGGCCTCAGGGATCTCCTGGCCTTCTTGTTTTATATGTGCCATGGACATGTCTTGACAGCTACAATTTTGACGGAAGATGGAACTCGCTTGTATAAACTAAATTATTTCGGTAATCTTAATCTTTGAATGTTTGAATTGAAGGGTCACACGGCGCATCCTAAACGGCGCAGCCAAGATATGAAACGGAAACGTTAATACCGCATACAGTGTTGTCGGGTTGTAGTTATTTCATTTAATAAGATCTAATAAATATTTTATACTTTCTAATATATTTTTGCCTGTATCAAACACATCTAAAAAAAACTCTGGACGCAGCAAGTGCGTTATGGAAGTGAATTTTCATAAAAATGTTTTTAATTACAAATATATCGCTCTAATGCGAGCAGGCATCAATTTGGTTGCCGGTATAACCTATATAGTAAGAACAGTGTATCATATTTTATCAAAATAATTATTTGAAAATGTACAAAACTTTTCGGAAAATAAACTTTAAATGTTTCTGAGAAAACTGGTCTCCTAGCCAATGTACCTAAGGTTAATAGCAAATTGAGTTATTGAAATTTGAAACATTTAATGAAAATTCGCAACCAAAACGCCCTTGCTGCGTTCATACAAAAAATTTCCGAAAATACAGTTAAATGTTGGTTTCCTAACCAACAAAACTTACGTTAATAGCAAATGAGTTATTTAAATTTGGAGGACTTAATGAAAATTTGCTACCAAAACGCACTTACTGTGTCCAAATTTTTTCTTACAAACATGCATCATATTTCGATAAAATATGCTAAAATGCAGTAACGAATTTGTTCTACGAAAATTAGCTAAAAATTATAGACCGTTAAACCATAAACTTCACTAAACCTACAGCGAAAGCATCAACTTAACTAAACCGACAGGCAAAACATCAGAGAAAGGGTCTATTTGAAATGAATTTTCTGGGAATATTTTAGTAAAATGAAGGACAATGACGATTGAAACTAAGACTTCAGGCTTTGTAAAACATTATTCTTGAGACATTTTCCTTCCATAGCTCATATTAGTGTCAGGTTCATTGCCTAAATATTACCAATTTTGACGTTTAAAATCGCGATTTTGACGTTTTGAGGAAAAGCCAAATGTATTTTTCTTTGAATGCCTGTAACTTTTTTGTCCTTTAACCTACGGAGCTAAATTTTGGTAGGTAACTTGCCTATAATGATATAAACCCGCGTATGAAATTTGGTTGCCCTTACTTTGTTAATTTTGGAGATATAATTTTTTTTCGAAAGAAAACAAAATTTTCCGGGAAAACCTCGGCGGATTTTCCTGGCTAACGAACTTATTCAAGCCACTTGCGAAAGGAAGGTACTCACCAATTTTGACGTTTAAAATCGCGATTTTGACGTTTTGAGGAAAACCCAAATTTAATGTTCTTTAAATGCCTGTAACTTTTTTGTCCTTTAACCTACAGAGCTAAATTTTCGTAGGTATTTTACCCATAATGATATAAACCCGCGTGTGAAATTTGGTTGCCCTTACTTTGTTAATTCCGGAGAAATGAATTTTTTTCGATTTTTTTCGAAAGAAAACACAAAATTTTCCGGGAAAACCTCGGCGGATTTTCCTGGCTAACGAACTTATCCAAGCCACTTGTGAAAGGAAGGTATTCACCAAGTTTTATCAAAATCGGTCCATTATTTTTTTAGTTATAGGTGTGACACATAAATATATAAATATATATATATATATATATATATATATATATATATATATATATATATATATATATATATATATATATATATATATATATATATATATATATATATATAAAAACATATAAAGTCTGAAACCGACCTCGGATTTGGGTTCCAGGGGTCCTAATTAGCGCTCATTTGAAGAAATTTTTTCAAAATTCGAAAGTCGGGATCTCCTCATTAGTGAATTTTTTTCAAGAAAATTCACTAATAGGTCCAACAGCATCTACAAAAAATGTAAAAAAACATAATATTGTTACATTTAAGTGTTTATTGGTTAAATTTGCAGAGAACCAGCCGAACGCTTTTTAGTGAATTTTCTTCGAAAAAATCCACTATTGGGGAGATCCAGACTTTTGAGTTTTATAAAAAAATATTAAATGTGCGAACTAGGACCCCTAGAACCCACATCCGGGGTCAGTTTCAATTTTTATAAGTTTATATATATATATATATATATATATATATATATATATATATATATATATATATATATATATATATATATATATATATATATATATATATATATATATATATATATATATATATATATATATATATATATATATATATCACAGCGATAAGACAAAAAATAATACGCCGATTTCGATAAAGTTTGGCATGTGCCTTCCTTTTGTAAGTGACTTGGATAAGTTCGTTAGCCAGGAAAATCAGAACCGGTATTTCGGGAAAATTTTGTTTCCTATCGAAAAAAATGTTCTCAAAAAATAAAACAGCTGTGGTAACCAAATTTGGTAGGTAGATTTGTGAGATAAGGAGTAGACTATAAACTAACATTTTTATTTATTTCTATGTTACAAGCAAAAAGTAAAAAAAATATGTTTTGTGCCAGATTATTTCTATCAAAATTCACTACCATAACGCACTTGCTGCGTCAAGACTTTTAGAAAAAACTTTTCAGAAACATGCTTAGAACAGACCCCCCCCCCCACTGGATGCACAAACCACAAGAAAAATTCGTTACTTTGCATGCTGATGACCTCCTGGACAGTTTGAGATGAAACGACTGCTGATACATAAAGTTTGGTATCTTACATGCACGCTGAATGTAATGTTACCTTTTGTTCGCTTGCCTTTACCGAGTTATTGACATGTCAAGTTTTTTACACATTACATACTTTAAACAATTTCTCAGCAGCTGGTAGATAAAGTTTGGTATCTCGCACGTACGCTGATGCTATTCTTACCTTTTGTTCTCTTGCGTTTGCCGAGTTATTTACATGTAAAGTTTTTTACACATTACATACTTTTTAAACAATTTCTCAACAGCTGGTAGATAAAGTTTGGTATCTCGCATGCACGCTGACACTATTCTTACCTTTTGTTCTCTTGCGTTTGCCGAGTTATTTACGTGTAAAGTTTTTTACACATTACATACTTAAAACAATTTCTCAGCTGCTAATAGATAAAGTTTGGTATTTCGCACGTACGCTGACACTATTCTTACCTTTTGTTCTCTTGCGTTTGCCGAGTTATTTGCGTGCAAAGTTTTTTACACATTACATACTTAAAACAATTTCTCAGCTGCTAATAGATAAAGTTTGGTATTTCGCACGTACGCTGACACTATTCTTACCTTTTGTTCTCTTGCGTTTGCCGAGTTATTTGCATGCAAAGTTTTTTACACATTACATACTTTTTAAACAATATCTCAGCAGCTGGTAGATAAAGTTTGCCCAGCGTACGTGCGAAACACCAAACTTTGTCTATAAACACTTAAATGTAACAATATTATGTTTTTTTTACATTTTTTGTAGATGCTGTTGGATCTATTTTTAGATGTATTTGATACAGGCAAAAATATATTAAAAAGTATAAAATATTTATTAGATCTTATTAAATGAAAGAACTACAGCCCGACAACACTGTATGCGGTATTAACGTTTCTGTTTCATATCTTGGCTGCGCCGTTTAGGATGCGTCGTGTGAAAACCTCAATTCAAAGATTACCATTATTTCTGCTGTCTCTTCTTCATGTTTTATTATATAAATAAATGTTTATTTATAGTAAAATAGTAAAAGTAGGAGTAAAGTTGCATTTTATGTCAATCGTTTCCCGACTCCGCACGCAATGACAATAACATGTATGTCTAACATAACCGTTCCTAGTAGTGATGGGTCGTTATTTAACTGTCAGCTATTTTTAAGCGGTTACCGAGCCGTAACGGTATCCACCAGTTATCGATTTATAAAAATAACGGCTTAAAAAGTAACGCTTTTTACAATAACCTAGAATTCGGAGTCGTGTCTGTTTCAATTCTACTGCAACTAGTTCGGTTTCGATGAATAAACATCGGTTTTCATCGGTAACGGCAACTACTATTTAACCATTTAACGGGATGAATAGCCTTGAGATTGGGAATGCTCGCTCTCGCTCACAGCTTTAGGGAAGTACGATCTTAACTTTAACCGGTTGTTGATGGGGATACGGCATACCGACACTACTACACAGAGTTATTCTGTTAAACTGAGAAGCTGTTATTTTTTAAACAGTTGAGTTTCCCACTAGTATGTAAAGCCAAATATTAATATCAAAAATGTTGGGTAAAAAGATGAATTTCTGTAAAAACGTGTTATTACTTTCACTATAAACAACGCAAAATAGGGTTATTTCACGTGAAATTAAAGTACTTATTTATTTAAATTTATATACATTACCTAAGAAAACAGTTAACACGTCATTTTCGTTTGTCTGATAATAGTTATCAAATTGATTAAAAAAATATAATGGTACAACATTTTTTAATATCTATATACCTACATTTCAATATAAAAAATTAAATGAATATATATATATATATATATATATATATATATATATATATATATATATATATATATATATACAGGGTGATTCTTTGGCGAAAAATAAAGGTGTCTTTTTATTAAGTTTTTCTTAGAACCACTTCTCCTCCAAGTTACAGCCCTTTGAAATTTTTGAAACTAATTTTAAAACAACGAATATTAAAATAAGTAAATAAACAATTAATACTATATATCCTCCAATTTTTTTTAAAACTTAAATTCAATTTTTTATACTGTTTCTTTACCGACATTTTATGAGCTGCGTTATGTTATGGAGTTTTTAGAATCACTCCCTGTGTAGCAATAAAAGTTCTAACGTTTAACGTCCCAAGACGTGATAAATAATGATATTTATTGATTCTTGCTGTGGCATTGACATTTACGTAAAGACCCCTCATAAAATAAATTTGTGAGAAATGACTAGTTTATAATTCCTAAAACATCTAAGTAAATTCTTATAGAAGACTCCTTTCTGATTTCTAAAAGTTTCACTTCAGAGTGGCAAAATATTTACGACACGCTTATTATAATTTCTTAACCCTTTGTTTCCTTTTCATATCGACAAAATTTGAGATTTATACACTACGTGAAATAACGGGGTAAAAATACAATGCATTTATACTAGTGTGCTCCCTATCGCTCACAGCTTTGGGAATGTAGGATACTATCGATCGACTGTCCAGTTAAAAATAACTTAAGCCGTTATTTTCAACGGTTATTATTAAATAACGTTAACGGCTTTAACTGTTAACAGAAAATAACTGTTTTTCCCATCACTAGTACCTAGAGGAAAGCCCAGCGTTGCCAACCTTAGAGAAATATCCCTACTTTAGGGAAATTATGCCTCTCTTAGGGAAATTTGTTTAAATGTTAGGGAAATTTGGTATGAAAAAACACCTGTTAAAAAAAACGGTAACTACTAAAGAAAAAATCATAATCTGAATAACTTTTGTCTCTTCTATTTAATTTACGAATGCACGGCAGCACGGCACACGCTGCACAACTCTGCATTACGTCAAATACAGACAACCATGTATTCGGCTTAGATTCAGAAATGAGGCTGAGACAAGCTGACTAGTACTAGTTAAGAACTGTTTAGACTAGTTTAGTTCGAGTCTGGACAGTCGAATTAGTCGCAGCTTGGTGACGATGTTGTAATTTCCCTTTCGATTTATCTTGAAACAACAAAAAGACAGTTTTATAATGATTGTTTTGGTTAACATAGTGTGTACTACAGTTAAAGTAAACTTGTTTGATATAATGGTAAGTTATTAGCTGTATTTTTAGCACGCTTCTATTATTTTCACTTGTAAATTTGAATAATAAATAAATTATATTTTAAAAAACTAAAAAACACGAGTTATGGTTGCACCACCCGGTATACTACACACACCAAGGCTACTGTCAGCACATATGGGTACGTTGCGCTACACCGGCTTTTCCGTCGACTCAGCGTCCGGCTGAAGTGCAGCGACATTACCGAGGGGAAATTGATCAGCAATTAATAGTTTATAAATATATGTCGAACATTAATATTTAACAGTTAGTCTTTGCCATCCAGCCTTAATGGTATTAGATTACTCATATGTATTTTATTGTAATTTTTATATTATTTAAATTTTAATATATATATCGTTGTACTGTAACTTCAAGTAAATAAATTTAACTTTATGAAGTTCAATTGAAGTACAACTCTAAGTCACGCCTTTTAACGCACTTGTTAAGGCGTCTCGTCTGGAGGATTAGACCTCTAAAATTTACATATTTCTTAATAGCCGTCTTTGTTATGATATTTACCATCTGTACAATGCAATTTTAAACATGATCAGGAATAACCCAACAAGGGTCATTTCTTGTTTACAATTGGCCATGCGTCTGCTACCCTATCTCAGGTAGATAGCGTAGGACAATTCAATATTCATTCAAAGCAGTTCTTCTTTAGACTCGACTCAAGCAGCACGCTTGTGATTGCACAATCATTAATAATTTCGTAGAGTTCTCATGAACTCTAAAGCATATCATAATATAAGTAATTTTGTATAAGTTTACAGTTTGTTATTAAACGTTAAGTGTTATAAAATCAGCGTTTAATTTAACAAAGCATAATCAGGTCCTTCGAGCTATCAAGAAACAAAAAAGTACGGGACGCAGCAAGTGTGTTATGGTAGTGAATTTTCATAAAAATGTTTCTAATAGCAAATATGTTTTTTTAAGAAAGCAGGCACCAAATTTGGTTACCAGTATAATTTATATATTAGAAACAATGTACCATATTTCATCAAAATAACTTTATTGTTTGAAAATGTACAAAAATTTCCGAAAGTAAACTTAAATTTTTCCCGAAAAAACTGGTTTTCTGGTCAACCTTATAGGTTAATAGCAAATTGATTCACAATTTGAAGCATTTAATGAAAATTCGCTACCATAACGCACTTGCTGCGTCCCGAATTTCTTTTCTTACAAAGATGTATTATATTTCGATGGAAAATACAAAAATGCAATAACATAGGGCGTGTTCGATTAAAAAAATTCACTAAAAAAAAAGAAAATTTGAATCACCAACGACTTATGGGCCACCCTGTAATTGTGGAAATATTTTTTAAGATGTAGCTTAAGACACCCTACAATTAATGTATACAACTTTTTTTCGTAACTTGAATAATAACGGAAATATTGCGCTTTAATGATTTTTTAAGATAAATCGACAAAAATGATATACCATTAAACGATAAACTCTATAGCCAACACTACTGCTAAAGTATCAGAGAAAGGGTCTATTTGAAATTAATTTTCTGGGAATATTTTAGTAAAATGAAGGACAATGACGATTGAAACTAAGAGCTCAGGCTTCGTAAAACATTATTCTTGAGACATTTTCCTTCCATAGATCATATTAATTTCAGGTTCATTGCCTAAATATTAACAATTTTGACGTTTAAAATCGCGACTTTGACGTTTTGAGGAAAACCCAAATTTATTTTTCTTTAAATGCCTGTAACTTTTTTGTCCTTTAACCGACAGCGCTAAATTTTGGTAGGTAGCTTACATATAACGAAATATAAAATTTCGATTTTTTTCGAAAAAAAAACACAAAATTTTCCGGGAAAACCTCGGCGGATTTTCCTGGATAACGAACTTATCCAAGCAACTCGCGAAAGGAAGGTACTCACCAAATTTTATCAAAATCGGTCCATTATTTTTTTAGTTATAGGTGTGACACATAAATATATAAACATACATATATATATATATATATATATATATATATATATATATATATATATATATATATATATATATATATATATATATACCCAGCAAACACGCAACCATCGGCCGTCTGCCGGAATAATGCCATCTGTGCTGGTTCAGTAACGGCAACGATGAAAAGGCGGTTTACCCTTACCTTATTGGCGTTGGCAAAATGCAAATAATATTTACGGTATTTCGCAGTAACTAACCAATGTTGGCTATACGGTGAGAATTATCGCTTTTTCCTAGTAGCGGTAAAACACTGGATAAGTGCAGTGTAGCCATAATAGCCCTCGTCTGCTCGTCTATCATCGTAAGTCGATAGTGTTGGCGCATGTCCATGGCGCTAGCACAAAAGTAAACAAAATGAAAACAACATGGCGTATGTTTATGTGCTGTAGTGCTGTGTGTTTGAAGCTTAATAAATGTAAAGGATAAATGATAAAACGCAAGAAATTGTCTGTCGCAAGGCAATAGGTGAGTTAATCATTTTTTAATTTATTTATCGCATTATATTAAATGTAGTATTATCACAGTATGCAAATCATGAGCACTTGAATGTATAGTTTGTTTCTAAATCACGCAAATATTGGTAACTGATTTTGTGTGTCAGCTCTTGTATTATTCACCATTCTTCCTCAATAATTAAGGGAAGGAAGTAACATTATTGAGATTGATTAATTCAATATACCTAACTAGTATTATGCTTTGACCAACATTATTATACTTGTTATTTGTAAATGTTGCGTTGTGGAAAAATCGAACATTTTTTATTGATATAATGTCTGATTTTCAGGAACAGTGAGCAAGAACCCTTTGTGTAAAGATGCCAGGCAACAAAAGGTGACGTAATGCAGGTCACAGTGAAGAATGTAGGAGACAAAAATATGTTTTAGGAAAAATATTGTTAGCTAAGCCTGAAATATAACTCCAGTGCTAGATGAAATGTTTTAAGTAGCTTACAGTTGTAAAAGATAATACATCCTCTGATGACGCTTACCTTGTTACTGAAAGGATCGTCAAATCTTTAAAAATGTACTGTGGTGAACTGGGGTCTCCGAAAGTGTTCGTCACAGTTTAAAATATTCACTTAGTGTTCACCTTCGATGAAATTTCAAACCTCAATTAGTGGACAAACCAGATGGACACAGCGTCTCTTGAAAAAGACATCTTAGGGAATTGTTCTTGCAGTCAAGTGTACATACTCGCAAATATTCACTTGTTATTATTTTTACCAATTATTAGCTATAAATATTATACAGGTCCTGTTTCATCTCCTTAAATTTGTTTATGCGAGTGCACATGGATATTCAGACCATATGAAAGTATATGTACTTACTGAAATATTAATATTCACTTATATTGTTAATTAAATGGATTCTCAAATTACTGTTTCATTTATGAGTTTGTTTATTGATATGTTATTTGACATTATTGTTAATTTTGCCACATTTATACTTTATTTATTGTTAAGTGCAAAAGTTAGTATTTTATTTTTATGACATTAAAACGTCTAATATTATATAGGTAGTTGGTTTTTATTTCATTTTTTCTATGTCCTATAATATAAGAAAACAGTTTCAATATTCTGATTTTATGTAATAATATAATCTAGCTCTACAAAATTAAATATCGATGAAAGTAATGGTCTGTATTGATGGGTTATATTTATAAATTACCAATATCGTGTAACAATTTGATAGGTTCCTTATGTATACTTATTCCTAAATCATGTTGATCAATATTGGACTATTTATATATATATATATATATATATATATATATATATATATATATATATATATATATATATATATATATATGCAGAATAGTGCTGGTCCTTCATAGTAGAAGTAGTGGGCCACCTAAAATTGAGCACTTGATATAAGTGCCTGAGAAATGCAGATTTGATATTGAAATCAAGTAACTCAGTAGCACTGGTAAGGTGACTGACCGGTAATGTGTGTGCTGGCTAAGAGACTGTTGGCCAGATGCTGGCCAGAGTTTCCTATAGTTACCGGCCCAGTATTGTATTCAAGCACTTCTCCAGCAATGCAAGTGCCGGGTACCGGCTATGACGCCAATACTGGGCCAGCATTAAAGGTTAGCTGGGTATATATATATATATATATATATATATATATATATATATATATATATATATATATATATATATATATATATATATATATATATATATATATATATAAACATATAAAGTCTGAAATCGACCTCGGATTTGGGTTCCAGGGGTCCTAAATAGCGCTCATTTGAAGAAATTTGTTCAAAATTCAAAAGTCGAGATCTCCTCATTAGTGAATTTTTTTTAAGAAAATTAACTAAAAACATACAGGCGAATTGAGAACCTCGTCCTTGTTTGAAGTCGGTTAAAAAAAGCAAATAAAAGGTATTTGGGCTTCTCCGGGATTTGAACCTGGGAGCTCCCGCACTCTAAGCGGAAATCATACCTCTAGACCAACGAGTCAGTTGTTGGAGCTTTGTTTTAATGTCGTATTCCAGTGGGCGTTGTAATTATTTTAGTCATAATTAATGTTTAATCATTTATTTATATAAAAAAACTCGTTTTTTGGTCAACCTTATAGGTTAATAGCAAATTGAGCTATTCAAATATTAAGCATTTGATCAAAATTCGCTACCATAACGCACTTACTGCGTCCAGAATTTTTGTTCTTACAAACATGCATTATATTTCGATGGAAAATGCAAAAATGCAATAACATAATAACAGATATATTGAGCTGTATTGATTTTTTTTACGAAAATTCTACAAAAATTATATACTATTAACGATAAACTATATAGCTAAGGCTACTGCCAAGCATCAGAGAAAGGGTCTATTTGAAATGAATTTTCTGGAAACATTTTATTAAAATGAAGGACAATGACGGTTGAAACTAAGACTTCAGGGTTTGTAAAACATTCTTCTTGAGACATTTTATTTCCATAGCCCGTATTAGATTCAAGTTCTTTTCCTAAATGTTGCCAATTTTGACGTTTAAATCGCAACTTTGACGTTTTGTGAAAAACCTCAATTTATTTTTGTTTAAATGCCTATAACTTTTTTGTTCTTTGACCTACAGAGCTAAATTTTGGTATGTAACTTGCCTATAATGATATAAACGCGCGTATAAAATTTGGTTGCCCTTACTTTGTTAATTTTGGAGATATAAATTTTTTTCGAAAGAAAACACAAAATTTTCCGGGAAAACCTCGTCGGATTTTCCTGGCTAACGAACCTATCCAAGCCACTTGCAAAAGGAAGGTACTCACCAATTTTGACGTTTAAAATCGCGATTTTGACGTTTTGAGGAGAACCCAAATTTATTTTTCTTTGAATGTCTGTAACTTTTTTGTTCTTTAACCTACGGAGCTAAATTTTGGTAGGTAACTTGCCTCTAGTTATATAAACCGGCGTATGAAATTTGGTTGCCCTTACTTTGTTAATTTTGGAGATATAAATTTTTTTCGATTTTTTTCAAAAGAAAACACAAAATTTTCCGGGAAAACCTCGGCGGATTTTTCTGGATAACGAACTTATCCAAGCCACTTGCGAAAGGAAGGTATGTGCCAAATTTTATCAAAATCGGTCCATTATTTTTTAAGTTATAGGTGTGACACATAAATATATATATATATATATATATATATATATATATATATATATATATATATATATATATATATATATATATATATATATATATATATAAACATATAAAGTCTGAAACCGACCTCGGATTTGAGTTCCGGGGGTCCTAAATAGCGCTCATTTGAAGAAATTTTTTCAAAATTCGAAAGTCGGGATCTCCTCATTAGTGAATTTTTTTTAAGAAAATTCACTAAAACAAATAAAATGTGGTCCATCAGTACAAAACGTAAATAAACACACTAAAAAGTAAAAAATAATTTTAATATTTAACGACTATGCCAAAAAGCGTGTGGTGATCTTTGGTTACGTACTTTTGAGAAACGTAATAGGTACTTTGAATTAAAAACGTACGTCACGCTTTTTGGCATAGTCGTTGAATATTAAAATTATTTTTTCCTTTTTAGTGCATTAAAAGCGCGTTCTTTAGTTTTTTTATTATATTTTTTTAAATTTGATTTTAAACGCAAGCCTTTTTGTAGGAACCGCATGAGATATTAAATACCGATGAAGATGAATTTTTGTCACATCATGAAGAACCTTCAACATCTAAAAGGCGAAAAGTAGCAAAATCTAAATTTAAAAAGTACACCCAAAATTTTCGGCATGAGTGGAAAAAAGGCAGACCTTGGTCAATGGAGAGCAAAAAAGGGATAACTTTTTTTGCACGTAAATTAAGTAAAAAGGACTATACAGCGGGGCTCCCAGAAATAACCAAACACGAAAATGGGCAACGTCATAAAGAGAAGAGTAACGCGAGATAAATGGAGCCCAAGCAATGGCCCGTTATACTACAAAGTCGCCTTCCCACAGTAAGAACTGCTGAGTCAGCCGTAGATGGAAAGGAGCCCACAAGTATGCAGGCTCAAACAGCAAGTTGGACGGAATATCACTGTGAGAATCTACATCAGCAGATCCTTTGTTTCATCCAGAGACAATAAGTGCCACGCCTGGAGTGAAGTGTATAAACAGGCTGCTCACGGGGATACGATCGTTCATTCTTGTTCCGAGTTAGTACCCGGCACATCGCGTGCTAGACATTAGATCACATGTAGGTTGATTGATTAAAGTATTAAATAAATTGTTTTAAAAATTCAAACGTCTTAACTGTAAAGTTAAGTCGAGTTTCAACAACAACCTACATTATCGGCATTCACTCAGGAAGCAGTTGAGTTAAACCAATCGGTACAGTCAACAGAAATTAGAATTGCGTCATTTATTTGCTGAGCATAATTTGCCATTTAATATCAGCAATCATTTAACCGAATTAATTAAAGCGGTATCCCCAGACTATAAAATCGCGTCAAAAATTGGGTGTGGACGCACAAAATGTACTGATATTGTCAAAAATATCACAGGTCATATATCAAATGAAAAATTAATTGCTAAACTACAAACAACATCATTCTCTTATAAACTGATGAGTCCACAGACAAAAGCGCAATAAAACATTTGTGCCCGGTTGTTAGACTTCAGATGAATGAAAAGGTTCAAGACCATTTTTTGACTTTAATCACATTAGAAGACGTGACGTCTTTAAATATTTACAATAAAATTGTGGATTTTTTTAAAACGAATTAAATAGACTATGTCAACAATCTAATAGGATTTGCGGCGGCTGGTGCCAATGCAATGATGGGAAAACTGAATTCGGTCAGAAGTTTGTAGTTACGCGATATTCCCAACTTATTTGTTCAAAAGTGTATATGCCATTCATTTGCTCTTTGTGCTTCATATGCAACAAATACAATCCCCAGTAATGTTGACGGACTTACAAGGGAAATTTATAAATACTTTCAATATAGTTTTAAGAAAACCAGCGAATTTTTAAAATTTCAAGAATTTACAAATCAAAAGCCGCACAAATTATGACATCCTTCTCAGACTCCCTGGCTGAGTCTACATTAAGTAGTGTCCCGAATTTTAGAACAGTAGAATGCACTAAGGCTTTTCTTCCTTGATGCCGTCGTAAATGACAAGTTGCAATCTACGCAATACTTACTTCAAAAACTACATGACCCTGTAATTAAGATATATTTAGAATTCCTGGATTATATATTACCATTTTTTAAATAATTTAAATCGGGAAATGCAATCAGAACACCCAAAAATTCATTTGTTACATGCAAAAGTTTCGACAACTGTAAGAACGTTGATGGATATGTACATACAGCCAGAGTACCTTAGTAAAATTAATTATATTGGTTTGATACCGTAATACGGTTCTAATTGTTGCGAGAATGCATCTAGTCTTACATACTTTGTCCCTATATTGGGGTAGAAATGGTCCAGGGCTAACAATTTTTTAAATTGTTAGTTAGTTGTATACCGTCTCTATTTTTAATACTCTGTATTATTTGGAGCGGGCGTGACAACAAGTACTTGGTTCCGAACTAGGTGGCGACACGTTCGCTACTCACTTAGTGTTTTAAGACTGGCTATACGATAGCCGTGTTATTTTTGGTGCATTTTTGCTGCAATTAGTATGCCGTACTGAAGAGCTCTAATGAGAGCGAAACCGGTCTACGGTTCTAATTGTTGCGAGAATGCATCTAGTCTTACATACTTTGTCCCTATATTGGGATAGAAATGGTCCAGGGCTAACAATTTTTAAATTGTTAGTTAGTTGTATACCGTCTCTATTTTTAATACTCTGTATTATTTGGAGCTAGCGTGACAACAAGTACTTGGTTCCGAACTAGGTGGCGACACGTTCGCTACTCACTTAGTGTTTTAAGACTGGCTATACGATAGCCGTGTTATTTTTGGTGCATTTTTGCTGCAATTAGTATGCCGTACTGAAGAGCTCTAATGAGAGCGAAACCGGTCTACGGTTCTAATTGTTGCGAGAATGCATCTAGTCTTACATACTTTGTCCCTATATTGGGGTAGAAATGGGCCAGGGCTAACAATTTTTTAAATTGTTAGTTAGTTGTATACCGTCTCTATTTTTAATACTCTGTATTATTTGGAGCGGGCGTGACAACAAGTACTTGGTTCCGAACTAGGTGGCGACACGTTCGCTACTCACTTAGTGACTTAGAAGAGATATGATATTGCGCATATGCCCCGCCCCCTCCTATGACGTCACGCGGTGAGTAACGTTATAGAAGTCCAACTACACACTTAAAACAAAATCATTCGCAATCAATAAGTTTCTATACGTCAGTTTAATGCGGTTGAAGTTACGCCTATATTGCTTTTTTCAGATAATATAGATCGGAGCACTAAATTTAATCTTTTTCATTTTTATTACTTCCAACTGTATGCACTTAAATATTGGTAAAATACGTAATTTGTTAAGCGGTTGTGATGAAACGTCAAACCCCACTGCACGACAGCATATTATTGTTGCATTGGACTCACCACTTGACACCATGCGCGTGACTGGTCTAAAAATAGGTAGTCTGAATATCATATCTCTCGTTATTTGTATCATGGGTGCACCCTGTCCGTCTCAAGTTCACATAATGGCCGCCCTTCATCATGTTTGTTAAAATCGCCGATCTTTCGCATTGATTTTTGTCGTTGAAGTCAATTTTTCTGGCATTAAGCAGAGGTATTATTACACGCCCCCTGGCACAATGGATGAAGTTGTGACCTGTGAAAACCTTCATGTATAGTTTCGAGTTCAATTTTTTGAGAATTGTTCAAGTGAGTATGGTTCATTTTTTCACTTGTTTCTTTGCCCTGGTGGTTCTCATTGGGTTTCTTGCTTAACTTTGCCTGCCTGCTGTGTTGTTTAACTTTTCAGTTTCACTCATTGGCTTTGCTATTGCCTCAACAATAGACTTGCTTATTTTAGTGTTCAAATTATCAGTTATTATACTTTGACAGTTTTTGTGTCTTTCAGTGCTTTTTTAGTTGCTTGATGCTTTTAACTTTGTTAACGTAGTTTGCATGTTCAAATCAATATTTTAACTGTGGTTACTGTATCTATAGTTTTTAGATTTTGACTTGACTGTTGGTCAGTGTTTCTTCTGTGTGACTTGTGGCCTTTGACTTTTCTGTGATGATCACCTTGTCATCATTGTGCTCGGTGATGCACAATTGCCTACCGGAAAAACTAATGTTTTTCTGCCAGACCTGTCTTGTTTGTGTTTTTAGATTTTCCCCTGAGGATGACCTATTTGAGTGTCAAAACGCGTCGGGAGTAAGAGAAATCTTAAGTAAATTTTGGTGTCTGGAGGAGAAGCCGCTACATTCAACGTTTAATTATGGTAATCCCAGACGGTGTGACGTTCAGAAATGATATATAGTTTATTCAGTTAGTGAAATAATAAAGTATATTAAATGTTTACGTATGGATTTAATATCAACAAGTGCAATTAACATCCATATTGGTGACCCCGTGCCGCAAGCCGAAGATGCCGAGCCTAATGTTCCAGCCGACGTCGCCTAACTTCCACGCACGTGCCCATGCCTACAGAAAACGAATATCTAAACAGGTTAGTCCTTTCTTATTTAAAAATTATCTGATTTTTTTCACAATGGCCGAATATTCTTCAAGCAGCAATATCATGGCAAGGATTGCAATAAAATTACCTCCTATATGGAGACGTAACGTTAAAATCTGACAAATGCAGGTTGACGCCCAGTTCGATATATCGCAGATCAGTTCTGAAAATACAAAATTCAGTCATGTACTCGCTATACTCGATCCTGATGTCGCAGAGTCAATTTCAGATTTTTTAACCCAACCGTTATCATCAACCCCCTATTCAGATCTAATGAAACGTCTTTTATTAGAATTTGAAGAGTCCGAAAGTCGCAAAATAAATAAACTTTTAACAGAATTAGAATTAGGCGACAGAAAACCATCGCAACTTTTACGCGAAATGAAGTTTTTAGCCGGTAGTCAGATTGGAGAGGATTTCCTTAAAATTTTATTTCTACAACATTTACCAGTCAACCTTCGTTCAATTTTGGCTTCGAGCAACGATTCTCTAGAAAATTTGTCGGTTATAGCAGACAAAATCGTGGAATTTTCCGGAGATAAATACAACGTGGCTGGAATTCAGTCACGCGAGCCCGACAAGCTAGCAAAGTTAGAAGCGCAATTAGAGAAGCTAACAGCATCAGTCAACGAATTGCGAACGCGTTCCCGATCTACCTCCCGAGAAAGACCCAAGCTTTCTCGAAATTCCATAAACACAAATTCCTCAACCTCCACGTGTTGGTATCATGAACGATTTGGCAACAAGGACAAACGTTGCATCCAACCTTGCAATTTTAAAGCTAAACATGTGTCGGAAAACTAATAAGGCACTCCCTCCACGCGGCAGGAGACGAGAGCCACCTAACACGCCGCCTTTTTATTTTTGATAGACGCTCCAATATGAAATTTCTAATCGACTCTGGAGCGGATATTTCAGTTATTCCACCCACTCACGACCAACGGAAATTTCAATCGAAACGTACCTTGTATGCTGCAAACGGGACCCTTATTCATACCTATGGCGAACAACTATTAGATTTGGATCTAGGTTTACGTCATACTTTCTGCTGGTCGATATCAAGCAACCAATTATAGGCGCTGATTTTCTAGCAGAGTTTGCTTTACTTGTGGATATGAAACATAGACGTTTAATCGATACAAAGACAAACCTCTCTTAGACCGGTGCTAACCCACCACCAGGAATTAATTCTAAAATTCATCTCGTAGACCCGACACACCAGTACTTCAAATTGCTACAACAATATCCTGACCTTTTTAAGGAAACTTCTTCTAGCAACCTTCCAGAGGTTGAGTTCTTCCATACTATAAGTACGGAAGGACCACCTGTCACTGCAAAAGCTGGAAGATTGCCCCCGAAAAAGCTATCTCAAGCAAAGCTAGAATTCCAGCACATGATAAACTTGGGAATTTCATGGTCAAGCCCCCTCCACATGGTGCAAAAAAAAGGATGGCTCATGGAGACCATGTGGGGATTACCGAGCACTAAACGCTAAAACAATCCCAGACAAATATCCCATTCCAAATTTGCAGGATTTTAATGCCCAGTTAGAAGGCAAACGTATTTTTTCAAAATTAGATATCATTCGCGCTTTCAATCACATCCCAGTAGCACCTCAAGATATTCCCAAAACAGCAGTCATAACTCCATTTGGGTTATTCGAATTTGTTAAAACCCCATTTGGCCTTCGTAATTCAGCACAAACATTTCAAAGATATTTACATTCAATTTTAAGACATCTTGACTTTGCCTACTCCTATCTTGATATTCTCGTTGCATCAGCCTCTGAAAAAGAACATCAAGAGCATCTAGCAAAACTTTTTCAGACACTTCAAGACAACGGCATCCGTATCAATTCATCTAAATGTGAATTCGGAGTGGCCCAAATTTCATTTTTAGGTTTTCGTGTTAATAAATCTGGATTATTTCCACTTTCTGAACGCATCAAAGCTATTACCGACCTACCTCTTCCCGATACTATTAAAAAACTCAGAAGATTTCTGGGTCTCATAAATTTCTACCGTGGTTCTCTTCCACGTGCTGCGGAAATTCAGCAGCCACTATTCGACCTCTGCCAGAATCCCAAAAAACGCGACAAACGTAAAATCGAGTAGACTCCTCAGACTCGAGAAGCATTCGTACGTTTGAAAGAGGCATTAAAAAACGCTACGCTAATAGCTCATCCGTCTTCTTCGCTACCACTTATTCTCCATGTCGATGCTTCTGATTATGCCGTAGGTGCTTCTATCCGCTTATCAGGCAGTTAAATGCTTTAGATATACCCTGAACAACGCGTCGATAAAGCATCTCCAAGGCAACTACGACATTTAGACTTCCTAGGTCAATTTACCACAGACATTCGCTACATGCCAGGTCCTACAAACATTCCCGCAGACTATTGTTCTCGCATTGAAACAATTTCACTTTCTTCCACTGTGTCACTCCAAGCAATTGCGCAAGCTCAGTCATCTTGTGAGGAACTCAAACACCTTCTGCAGTCTAAATCTTCCTCATACAAATTTCAAAACATGCCTCTTGACAACGGATTGAATCTTATTTGTGATTCTTCTTCAAAGAAACTTTGCCCATTCATTCCGCTCAAATTTCGCCGAAAGATTTTCGATTCTATCCACAATTTATCTCACCCAGGCATATCAGCTTCAGTCGATCTGGTCCAGGATAGATTTTGTTGGCCCAAATTGAAACGCGATGTATCTCTTTGGTCTAAAACTTGCATTCCCTGCCAGAAAGCCAAGATATGGAGACACACTTACAGTGCCATTGGACAATACACCCCAGCCATGAGAAGATTCTCGCATATAAATGTTGACATTGTAGGACCATTACCACCATCACAAGGTAAACGCTATCTGTTAACAATAATAGACAGATTTTCTCGATGGCCCGAAGCAATTCCATTGTCAGATATTACAGCAGAAACAGTAGCGAACACTATTTTATCATGCTGGGTCTCTCGTCTCGGTGTTCCGCAATACATCACCACAGACAGAGGTAAACAATTCGATTGCCACCTTTTCACACACCTCACTAAAACACTAGGTGCAGACCACATCAAGACCACAGCTTACCACCCAGCAGCAAATGGTGTAATCGAGAGTTCTGAAACAGGCCTTGAACGCTCATATGGACGAAAACTGGGTCGCTAAATTGCCAATTGTGTTACTAGGACTCAGATCGTACATAATTCCAGAATATCGCTCAACACCCGCTGAAATAGTCTACGGAGAATCAATCAAACTTCCCACCGACTTTTTCAACAGCACACAAGCTCATGATGTTCCACCACTTATATCTCAGCTGAAAGAAGACATAAGGAAACTTCGACCAGTACCTTTTAAACATCATACTGCAAAAAAGGTATTTGTCCATCCTAAGCTTATGGAAGCTCCTTTTGTTTTTGTTCGCATTGATATTCCGCGAAAAACTCTCGAACCAGTTTATGACGGCCCCTTTGAAGTGTTATCCCGAACTGACAAAGTCTTCAAAATCAAGAAATCACACGGAGAAGAGACAATTTCTGTTGACCGTCTTAAACCCGCATTCATTCTTTGTGATAACGAACAGACAACTTTCCAGCCTCAGAGACATCCTAGTGAAACTGAAAGTGACAGTGTAAGTCCAACACCTAGTGAAACTGAAAGTGACAGTGAAAGTCCAACACCTCAACACCTAGTGAAACTGAAAGTGACAGTGCAGTTCCGGTTCCCGTTCAAACTACACGCCATGGACGTAGAGTTCGATTTCCACGAAGATACTTGAACTAATAGCGTTGCCACTGAGAGGGGAGTATGTGGCGGTGGTTCCGACCGCAGTGTTTCCGTCAACACTACTCTATGTTTCTGCATAAATACTCTTGACAGTTAAACGTTGCGTTACGTTATGCGACAGCCAGCTGTCAAGAACTACGGCATATAAGAGACACCAGGCGATCTCTCTCTCTCTCTCTCCTCGCTAGCAACCGCTACAGTGAACACACGTCCTCCACGCTCGGTCAGTTATGTGTTATGTACTCATGTACTGTTGTAATTGTTTTATAGTTAAATGTATCATATAGTTTATTCAGTTAGTGAAATAATAAAGTATATTAAATGTTTACGTATGGATTTAATATCAACAAGTGCAATTATCATCCATAAAGAGTAATACCACATTTTAACAAAAAAACTAAAGCACATATTGTGTGTATTTTATGTGGAGTGGAATCTAAATATATCCTCGTAGATTTATATCTACTTTATCATACTCAAAATTTTGCTGAATTCCTGGCTTTGATTGAGACCGCAGAAATTTAAGTAATTCATATAACTGCGTTTAGCTTGGGTACTTTATCATTTTATTAGATTTTTTATTATATAGAATTAATATTAATCGTACACATATGTAAATACCTGCTTTCTGTTAATTTTACATATTTACAATAGAATTAATATATGTTCTAAATTTAGAAGTTAAAGAGTCTCTGAAATAAGAAAATGTAATATTTCTTTGAACCGTACCTATCTGTGGTTAGAACATTTACAAAGTTACTAAAAGTGTCATTAAACATTTAATCGTTTCTTATTGTTGAAATAAAATTACTTTTTTGTTGCGATATACTTTTTAATTTCATGAAATAGGTATAATAATAGCAGCTAAAAGGTATAAAAATACTAGTCAAATTATAGGTTTTATTTAATAAAATGGAGAAGTGCATAGGTACATATTATAATCAATTTTTAAATTATCTACTGAGCATTCATACGTATTCAAAATTATGCATAAGTATTCATTTTTATTAATTACACAAGGTTGTAGTCAATATAATTATATACAAGAGATTACAACTCCCAACTTTAAAATGTGGAGATTTAAAGAACGTATAACGTATATAGAAATGGCTTATATTCTTATATTATCTCCCGATAATTCGTTCAAACTTTAAAAAGCAGCGGTTAGCAATCGCCACAATCCTCTCTATGATTCTGATTGGCTACGATTTATTTCATGCTGGAAGTCATGTCACAGAACACTCCCTAGGGGATGTTCTGTGAGTCATGTGAATCTGAATTCTCGCAAAGCGACCGCGTACCGCATGCGACCTGACAGCGCTTTCTGTTTCTCCGTCAGCCGTCTGTTTCTGTTCTTTTTGTATAAAAGTTTAAGGTTAAGGCTAAAGCACAAGCTCAGGACTCAGGACAAGAAAATAATGTAAGAAATAGAAATATGTTGTGTTTAAGTTAAAGCAATTAAAAACTAAATAGGTAAACTCTTTTGCCTCTTGCACAGAACGGCCACTGTTATGTTTTGTGCAACTTACCACGTACTTTTCATACTGAGCCTGCTTAACATTTGAAATTTTCTATCAGGGGTAAGTGCCCCATGTAAAGAATTTAAACATGAGTACCAATACCAGTAGCGACTTAAAATTCAAGTTAGAGTGCAAGGAAGAGGTAGAAACAGGTGAAGATTTCAAAATAGAAATAGCAGAATATGATTTGACAGCACTCGTGAATTTAAAAAAGGAATACTGCAGTGATAGCGAAAGTCCTGATGGAAATAATGATTGTAATACGAGTTTAAATACTGATATCTACGAACAGTTAGGCAATAAGTGTGATTTAGATGATCACTGTAATTTACAGGAGACACACTTCCCAAGAAGGGATGTTTCAAAAACCAGGAGTTCTCAAAAAATACCTTATAAATGTGACATGTGTAATTACACTAGTGTACGGAAACATACTCTGTCAAGACACATTATTTCCAAACACAGAAATACTTCAGAGAGACCTTTTAAATGCAAGTTATGTGATTATACTAGTGTGAAGAAAGAAGATATATCAGTACACATCATCGCAAAACACAGAAATGTTGAACAGAGACGTTTTAAATGTGAGCTGTGTGACTACACTAGTGTACAGAAAAGGGATCTGTCTGGACACATTATCTCCAAACACAGAAGTATCGAAGACAGACCTTTTAAATGTAAGTTATGTGACTACACTAGTGTACAGAAGGGGAATTTAACAAGCCACATGATCTCCAAACACGGAAATATTGAAGATAGACCTTTTAAATGCGAGCTGTGTGATTACACTAGTGTACAGAAGGTGAATTTAACAAGACACATAATCTCCAACCACAGAAATATTGAAGATAGACCTTTTAAATGTAAGCTGTGTGACTACACTAGTGTACAGAAGGGGAATTTAACAAGCCACATGATCTCCAAACACGGAAATATTGAACATAGACCTTTTAAATGCAAGCTGTGTGATTACACTTGTGTAAGAAAATCGCAAATGTCAACACACATCATCTCCAAACACAGAAATATTGAAGAGAGACCTTTTAGATGTGAGCTGTGTGATTACACATGTGTACTGAAAGGGGAATTATCACGACACATCTTCAAACACAGAAATATTGATGATAGACCTTTTAAATGCAAGCTGTGTAATTACACTTGTGTACAGAAATGGCAAATGTCACGACACATCTTCATACACAGTAATATTGAAGATAGACCTTTTAAATGTAAGCTGTGTGATTACACCAGTACAAGGAAACATCATCTATCAAGACACATCCTCTACAAACACAGAAGTATTGATGAGAGACCAGTTAAATGCGAGCTGTGTGATTACACTTGTGCAGAGAAACGGCAATTGTCAACACACATCATCTCCAAACACAGAAGTGTTGAAGATAGACCTTTTAAATGTGAGCTGTGCGATTACACTTGTGTACAGAAAATGAATATGTCCAGACACATCTCCAAACATGGAAATACTGAAGACAGACCTTTTAAATGTGGGCTGTGTGACTACACTAGTGCACATAAAGTACATCTCTCCAGACACATCATCTCCAAACACAGACGTATTGAAGATAGACCTTTTAAATGTGAGTTGTGTGATTACACTAGTGTACAGAAAAGGGATCTGTCAAGACACATCATCTCCAAACACAAAAGTATTGGAGAGACCTTTTCAATGTGAGTTGTGTGATTACAATAGTGTACAGAAAGGGCAATTCTCAAGCCACATCATCTCCAAACACAGATATTGGAGTAAAACCTTTCAAATGCGAGTTGTGTGATTACAGTTGTGTACAGAAATGTACTTTCTTAAGGCACATCATTTATAAAGACAGAAGTATTGAAGACAGAGTGCACTGTTGCCTAGGGGCTCTTCAAGGCTAACAAACAAAACAACATTACTTAAAATTAAGCTAGATAGTTTCTGTATAGGCCATTCTACACCTATATACGCACATACATACATATCTTACAGGTGTGCGAACTCATGTTTTGTTCGGACCGAACTATGAACAAACCCAAGCAAATATGTTGCCTTGAACTTCGAACCTATGAAATAGTATGTCTAAGGTTCACATTCGAACTTCGAACTTATTAGAAATTCAAAATCGAACATCGAACTAACCAAAATGCTTCAGTGTTCATATATGATTTCCTTAAATACAAAATTTAGAAATATTTTATACAATATGTAAAGATTCCCATTCTTTTTACAAAAAGGAAGGGTTCGAAAAATTTGCAGGTTGATTGGGTGAAAACGGGTTAAAGTTAAATCAAAAATACAAAAACAAAAATATTAGAAACTTTTTTAGCTTTCTAGATTTATATAGACAAGCTCAATTATAAATATATTGTTGTTTGGTATTGGCTAAGCAGTTTTAGCAAACAGATTAAGAGGGTTCAAAGTGGGCATGATGTATAAAATGACCACTTAAAATTTGAACTGTCTCCTGATTGGGAATATTCAACTGTTTTGGCTCATTGTGAAACAAAGCATGTTAAAACCAGTGGTTTCCAGAAGAAATATGCAACTATCCTCATAAATTCTGAAAATTTACACTACCGATCGCTTTTGAACATCGCCATCACAATGTTCTTACTGAAGAAGGTATTGGGGGGCTAAGATATATAAGGAAAACAATTCTGTGATTGCTAAATGGCTCCGCCGTGTTTCAAAATGTCTCACCAACTGTCAAAAATATGCATGAGTGAAATCTTCTAAAATTGTCCTATCCACTCAATGACACCGATAACGAGTTTATAGCGCCGCTACCGAGTTAACAGGGCCGCAACTTCGCTACATTCAATGCCTGTAAAGTTAAATTTTGAAGCATTGTTGAGCAACGAAGTTCGAACTATTTTCGAGAATTACATATTTCGAACTACTTCAACATCGCTAGTGCGAACATATTTTCGAACAGAAGGTTCGGTTCGAGTTCGGGTTTGGTTCGAAATTTCGAAGCTTCTCACACCTCTAGAACAAACCCAAGCAAATATGTTGCCTTGAACTTCGAACCTCTGAAATAGTATGTCTAAGGTTCACAGTCGAACTTCGAACTTCTTAGAATTTCAAAATCGATCATCGAACTACCCAAAATTCTTCAGTTTTCATATATCATTTCCTTAAATACAAAATTTAGGAATATTGTAACATACAATATTTGATATGTAGAAGATTCCCACTTATTTTACAAAAAGGAAAGGTTCGACAAATTTGCAGGTTGATTGGGTGAAAATGCCTTCCGGTGCTGATCTTTGTGGAGATGGGTCAACGTTAAATCAAAAACAAAAAATATTTTAAACTTTTTTTAGATTTCTAGATCTATAGATAAGCTCAATTATAAATAAATAAAATCTCGGGACGCAGCAAGTGCGTTATGGTAGTGAATTTTCATAAAACTATTTTTTAATAGCAATAATGTGTGTTTTTTAAGAAAGCAGGCATCAAATTTGGTTACCAGTATAATCTATATAGTAAAAACAATGTGCCATGTTTCATCAAAATAACTTTATTGTTTGAAAATGTAAACAATTTCCGAAAGTAAACTTAAAGTGTTCCCGAAAAAACTCGTTTCTTGGTCAACCTTATAGGTTAATAGCAAATTGAGCTGTTCAAATATTAAGCATTTGATCAAAATTCGCTACCATAACGCACTTACTGTGTCCAGAATTTTTGTTCTTACAAACATGCATTATATTTCGGTGGAAAATGCAAAAATGCAATAACATAAGGCATGTTTGATTAAAAAAAAAGAAAATTTGTATCACCAACGACTTATGGGCCACCCTGTGATTGTAGAAATAATTTTTTAAGATGTAGTTTAAAACACCCTATAATTAATATATACAATTTTTGTTCATATCTGGTATAATAACGGATATATTGAGCTTTATTGATTTTTTTACGAAAATTCTACAAAAATTATATACTATTAACGATAAACTATAGCTAACCGTCAGAGAAAGGGTCTATTTTGCGGTGCTATCGGGGCGTCAAGGTCGCGGACGAGCCCTGAGGGAACAAAAAAAAAAAGGGTCTATTTGAAATGAATTTTCTGGAAACATTTTATTAAAATGAAGGACAATGACGGTTGAAACTAAGGCTTCAGGGTTTGTAAAACATTCTTCTTGAGACATTTTATTTCCATAGCCCGTATTAGATTCAAGTTATTTTCCTAAATGTTGCCAATTTTGACGTTTAAATCGCAACTTTGACGTTTTGTGAAAAACCCCAATTTATGTTTGTTTAAATGCCTATAACTTTTTTGTCTTTTGACCTACAGAGCTAAATTTTGGTAGGTAACTTGCCTATAATGATATAAACCCGCGTATAAAATTTGGTTGCCCTTACTTTGTTAATTTTGGAGATATAAATTTTTTTCGAAAGAAAACACATAATTTTTCGGGAAAACCTCGTCTGATTTTCCTGGATAACGAACATATCCGAGCCATATGCAAAAGGAAGGTACTCACCAATTTTGACGTTTAAAATCGCGATTTTGACGTTTTGAGGAGAACCCAAATTTATTTTTCTTTGAATGCCTGTAACTTTTTTGTCATTTAACCTACGGAGCTAAATTTTGGTATGTAACTTGCCTCTAATGATATAAACCCGCGTATGAAATTTGGTTGCCCCTACTTTGTTAATTTTGGAGATATAAATTTTTTTCGAAAGAAAACACAAAATTTTCCGGGAAAACCTCGGCGGATTTTCCTGGCTAACGAACTTATCCAAGCGACTTGCGAAAGGAAGGTATGTGCCAAATTTTATCAAAATCGGTCCATTATTTTTTAAGTGATAAGTGTGACACATAAATATATATATATATATATATATATATATATATATATATATATATATATATATATATATATATATATATATATATATATATATATATAAACATATAAAGTCTGAAACTGACCTCGGATTTGGGTTCCGGGGGTCCTAAATAGCGCTCATTTGAAGAAATTTTTTCAAAATTCGAAAGTCGAGATCTCCTCATTAGTGAATTTTTTTTAAGAAAATTCACTAATATGTTGTTGTTTGGTATTGGCTAGACAGTTTTAGCAAACAAATTGAGAGGGTTCAAAGTGAGCATGATAGGTATAAAATAACCACTTACAACTTTGAACTGTCTCCTGGTTGTAAACATTTAATTGTTTTGTCTCTCTGTGTAATAAATCATGTTGAAACCAGTGTTTTCCAAAGGCAATCTGCAATTATCCTCAAATTCCGAAAATTTACGTTACGATCGCCTTCGAACACCGCCATCATAATGTTACTCAAATAGGTGTTGGGAGGCTAGGATATACAAGAAAAATAATTCTGTGATTGCTAAATGGCTCCGTCGTCTTAATGTGTTCCATCTACTGTCAAAAATATGCATGAGTGAAATCTCCTGAAATTACGCTATCGACTCAATGAGACCGATAACGAGTTTAAAGCGCCGCTACCGAGTTAAAGGGGCCGCAACTTCGCTACCTTTGCCAACATTTAATGCCTGTAAAGTTAAGTTTCGAAGTATTTTTGAGCAACGAACTTCGAACTATTTTTAAGACTTACATATTTCGAACTTCGAACTACTTCCACATCGCTAGTGCGACCATATTTTCGAACCGAAGGTCCGGTTCGGGTTCGGTTCGGAAATTCGAAGCTTCGCACACCTATAATATATCTATATAAATACAACTAATATAACACGATGCATGGTAAATATTTATTATTTATAACTATTTACAGGGGTTGATTTTATAAATCTTAATTTATAATTTATAAAAAATTTATACAAAGCTATGTTGACCTTAATTTTATGACTACTAAGAAGGTGTGTTAAATTCATAGGGTGTTTAGTGTATTTTTGCAACGTTATCATATTTAGAGCATGAAAATATAAGGTGATTTAAGTCAGCAATATTATTTTTGTTACAGTAACAATTAGGGCTTTCAGACACACCTATCTTATGCAGGTGTGCTGGAAATCTTCCATGATTAGACTTTAGTCTTGTTAATATTGTAGTGAATGAGCGGCTTCTGGAAATTTCTTTGATTAGATGTAATGGAAGTTGTTCGTGTATAAGAGCATAGTGGTTTGAACTTGAGGTGACATAACGGTGCCATTCTTTATCCCAGTATTTAATTAATTGCTGTGTTACTTCCGGTCGAAGGTTTGTATAGCGGATTTTTTGGTTTTGTTGCTCGCTTTCCAAAACTGCTGCATGCTTGGCTAGATCATCTACTATTTCATTCCCCGATATTCTGGTGTGTCCCTTGACCCACAGATATACAATTTCTGTAATTGATTTTACCTGAAACTAGTATTCCTTTATGCGAGATAGTATATTGTTACGTTCTACGGGGTTCTGGATTTTTGGGCTAACAAAACACAGCTTTTCAAACTACTATTTATTATAACCAACTATTTTCCAACACCAAGATCAACTAAAATATTTTCTATTACTAAATGTCCATAGAACTATATTCCACTAACGCCTTCTATGATCGCTTCCTATACACCAACACTTAGGTTAGGTTAGGTTAGGTTTGTATGTGAGTGGGCCATATCGGCCCTCCACCGCGACCTTAAGGTCTGTTGTGGCTCACGCCTAAAGTCTATATTTCGCCCAACAAATCCAGCCTCCTGCAGAGGTCGATAATCTTTGTGGGCGATAGTTGATCCAGGTCTTCTGGAGCAAGCTTTACCTTGCCAAAGAGCAGGTATCTAGTCCTGTCCGCTGCCGGACAGTAACACAGCACATGCTCTGCTGTTTCTTCATTCTCCATGCACAGCCGGCACTCGGTCTCCTGACCGACCCCAATACGGTGCATGTGGTGCCGCAAGCGGCAGTGTCCTGTATACAGGCCGACTAGAGTTCTCAGTTGTTGTCTGTTCAACTCTAGAAGCTTTTTAGCCCTTGACTCAGACAGGCCATTTATGAAGGCCTTAGAGTGGGCTAATCCTGGAAGATTTTGCCAATATTGGATTGTCATTCGTTCTATCCAGGTCTTCAAGGTGCGTTTTGCTGTGCAAGATGTTATCCCCAGCACCGGTTCTGGTCCAACAAAGTCACTCTGGGCCCCACTCTTGGCAAGCGCGTCGGCCGCAACATTGCCGTCATGGTCCGAGTGACCCGGTATCCAGACCAGCGACACCTCATTACAGCTGCCCAATTCGTTAAGGGCAGATTTACAACTCCATACCGTCTTTGAATTACACCGGTAGGAACCAAGAGCCTTTATTGCAGCTTGGCTATCTGCATATATCTTTATCGATTTGTTTGTGCACAGGTCTTTTAAACTTTCCCTTGCACACATCTCGATGGCATACACTTGTGCCTGGTGTATGGTTGCGTACTTGCCGAGGCTAGCTGAAAGTCTAGCATCGGTGCTGCCCCCATATGCGCCGGCTCCTACTCCCAAATTGGTTTTGGAGCCGTCAGAGTACCACTTATTGTTGACTCGCTTAATACTCTATGATCACTATTCTACACCACACTAATTCAATACTGAACTCACTCACTCTATGTACCGTTCGTCTATTTATACTCTCCATAGAGATTCTAGATCTTCTACACTTTTCTATACTTGTCACTTCTGGTCCCTTCTAGAAATATAATTCCAGAGTGTCCGCTCTTACCAACACACTTTATAACCAACATCTGACCATAGAATAAACAAAGTCCATAAACTTAATTCTCATAGACAAATGTGACTTTCATTCGTCGCGGTTGAATTGACATTTCTTGGAATGGCGTAAGTCTGTGCCTATGGATCACGTTCATCTTGCTTATCGGGCTCCTCTGAATTCGATAGACAACGTTATTGATCCTTTTGACTTCCATAATTTCTGTAGTTTCGGTGACCATGCCTTGCGTCGTACTGGATTGTAGAACCACACATGATCTTCCAGTTGAATTCGCTCGCACGTCGTAACGGGTCTTCATGCGGTCGCTTTCTATTCGTATATGCATTCCGACAGCAGAGTGGATGGTCTTCCTTCTCGTCAATATGTCAGGGCTTTCGTCAAGCGAAGTTCTTAGGTGGTACTGGTTCTTCAGTGTAGTTGCTGTTGTTCTTATGTTTCTACTTGCACAAATATCTCGGCGGGCCCTATTCACCCTGTCGACATCGGCTCTCTTCTAACAAATGTGTTCACTGACCTTTTTATGGGTTGGCTTCACATTTACGTGGTCTTTACACCCTTCGTCTTGTATTTTTCTCATACTTTCTTCTCCACTTGCTTCTGGCTGAGTAACTGGGTCGTCTCTTTTTCTCACAGCTCTCTTCACTGGAATGGCACTTTCATGGCAGGCGTTGCTATTTTCCTCTATGGTGATTTTCCGCTCTACCAGGTTACTGCCAGGCGACATTATCATTTCTTCACCGCCGATAGTCAAGATCAAGTTTAGCGCATTGACCCTGAAATATGTCCAAGCGAATTATAATCGGGTCTGATATGGCGGCGACTATGGCTCTCTGCTTTGCCTTTCATGTCCCAATTTGCAGCTCGACGTCAGTTTCGCCAAATACCTGGATTCGATCACCACCGACTGCATTTACTCTGTACACTCTGTCTGGCATTCTTACTCGCCATCTTGGAACCATGTCGCGGCGAATAATCGTCCTATGTGCGCCTGTATCGACGACTATCTGAGTCTTATTACCGCATACGTATCCGTCTACGACGAGAGCGCTGCCAGAATCGCTAACCTGAGAAATGGTTAGCGGGCTTAGCTTCACTTTTTCTCTTACACGTGATCTTAGATTACATGTGATCTTAGAGTCCAACATTCGCCACTTATATGTCTCACCTTGCCGCAGTTCCAGCAGCGCAAGGCATTTGCACGGTGAGCTCTTACTGGATGTCCATGAGACGTCGGCCTTATTTGTTCTGCTATTTTCTCTGGTAGCTGCATGATCTTGTATGAATCTGTTTTATTTTCTTCTTGGACTTGGAGATTGCGAACTTTCACATGACTTTCCGACGCTTGCTTTACCGCTTCAAACTCCAAGGAATGTGCCAAAGCATCGTTCAAGTTTTTGTGTCTCGCCATCCTCAGCGCCTGCTGCGTGTCGGTATCTCTGATGGCGTCAATGAAATTTTGCACCGTCAGCTGCTTTAAAAACTCCATTGGGGCTATGGGGTAGGCTAATTGCGTCAGTTTGACAACGTAGGCGTGGAGATGTTGGACACTTTCACCCGGTTTCTGACAACGATTTTTCAACTGCAAGCGATACAACTGTTGTAAATACTGGTCGCCAAACATCATTTCTAATTGATGTCTAATGCTGTCAAAACACAGCGGTTCTTCCCTGGGAATTCCTTGAAGCACGTCGAGGGCATCTCCTCTGAGAGCTACTATTAACGAAGTCGCTTTCTCTCTCTCTCGCCCCAACCATTTTCTGTAGCATCGGCTTCGAACTGGCGTAGCTAAATACCCCATGGGACTGAGCCATCAAATGTGGGAACCTTAATTCTTACGTGGCTATCTTCGAGTCTGATGTTTCCCTCGACTAGGGTATCATACTTTTTTTCTAGTGATTGCATTTTCTCCTGTACCTCCGCTTGTACCTCTTGCACACTCGTCAGCTTGTCATGTACATCATCGCTGATACCCCTTACTCGACTTTCTACTTGTTGGAAGATGTCGTCTTTTACCTGCTTCATACATTCGTCCACACACGAAGTAATATTCTCAACTCTGCTGGTTTGTTCTTGCAGAATTTTCTTTGTTTCTTCATCTCTTCTAGCTTCTTCATCTCCTTTTATAATTTCTGTTGTTTCTTCATCTCTTTTTCTCATTTCTTCTTTGGATTCTTCGTCTCTTTTTCTGACCTCTTCATCTCTTTTTCTCATTTTTTCTTTGACTTCTTCATCTCTTATCTCTTCGTCTCTTTTTGTAATTTCTTCTTTGGCTTCTTCATCTCTTTTTCTCATTTCTTCTTTGGCTTCTTCGTCTCTTTTTCGGGCCTCTTCATCTCTTTTTCTCATTTCTTCTTTGGCCTCTTTACCTCTTTTTCTTACTTCTTCATCTCTTTTTCTCATTTCTTCTTTTGATTTTTTGTCTCTTTTTCTCAGCCCTTCCTTAGCCTCTTCATCTCCTTTTCTGCGTTCTTTTCTGGCTCTTCTTTCATTTCTTTAATCAATTCCAATAGCTGGGCGTCAATATTGACTCTTGCGCTACGTGTCTTAGGCATAGACGTACTTAGAGCTGGTACACAGTTTATTCTGTTTCAAAAACACACCCAGTTATGACTTACTACTGGCACTGATCTTCCAGAGTTTCTAAAAAATCCCACTTCTGACACCAGTTGTTACGTCCTACGAGGTTCTGGATTTGTTGACTAACAAAACACAGTTTTTCAAACTACTATTTATTATAACCAACTATTTTCCAACACCAGTATCAACTATAATATTTCTCTATTACTAAAAGTCCATAGAACTATATTCCACTATCGCCTTCTATGATCGCTTCCTATACACCAACACTTACTGTTGACTCGCTTAATACTCCATGATCACTATTCTACACCACACTAATTCAATACTGAACTCACTCACTCTATGTACCGTTCGTCTATTTATACTCTCCATAGAGACTCTAGATCTACACTTCTATACGTGTCACTTCTGGTCCCTTTTAGAAATATAATTCCAGAGTGTGCGCTCTTACCAACAGACTTTATAACCAACATCTGACCATAGAATAAACAATGTCCATAAACTTAATTCTCATAGACAAATGTGACAATATTAAAGTTCTCTTGTTTGTGGTTCTTAATTGCCATAAGTGCTGACTTTCAATAAATTTAATTATAATACATTTTGTTATATTGTTCTTACTGTTCCGTTCTAATGCCACCTCTATTGTTGTTAGCTCAGCTGTATAAATTGATTGTCTTCATAGTGCCATAGAAATAAGCTTTATTTGAATATAGTTAAGTATTTTATGGTGAAGTCTTCCCATAGAGCATCTCAGTTTACCGCTGCAGGTTCTGATTATCTCATAGATGGTGTGTTATCGACATGGGTTGATACTGTTCGTGATCTGGATATCACATTGGATTCACAGCTTAGGATGCTGTTACTTCAAGAACTGTAAGAATGTTAAGTTTGATAACTAGAATCGCTGATCTTTTTAGCAGTGTCCGTACATTGACCATTCTTTACTTATTGATTGTATGGTCTTTATTTGAATATTGTTCAGTGATTTGGTCACCTCGCTACCCTGTGCATATTTTTTTCTCCCTCAGGGCTCGTCCGCGGCTTTGCCACCCAGATAGCACTGCAACCTTTGACTTATTGTGCATTCCCTTAGTCTTTTTACTCCATCCATTTCAAAATCACTGTGGCTTGAACTAGTGTGCACAGCGATTGGTAATGTGAAGTATTATAATGCTCTGTCTCTGGTCTAGACTGACCATAGATCAGTTGTTTTTTGCGGTCCAGAGCTTTACACTCACAAGATGTACTGGGCTGAGTCCTCCCCCTCGCCGCAGAGTCTGCATGCGAGGTCCCCCTCGAACCGCCCCAATTTATGCAGGTGTTTCTTGACGGCCATGTGTCCCTTCAAGAGACCTGTTATGTTTCTGAGCTGTCCTCCGCTAAGATTTAGCAATTCCACAGCTCTCTTTGAACTGGGTTCGTCAATTATTGACTTCCCATGTCTGAGCCCTGGACAGTCTGCCCAGTACACCTTGTGTTGATTTCTCACCCAGGACTTTAATAGCTCCCCTGGCAGTGCTCTTTGTCTCGCCCAGAGCTGGTTCTGGTCCCATAAATGGTTCTGCTGACCCTCTCTTCGTGAGACTGTCAGCTTCTTCATTGCCTTTGACCCTCGAGGGACCCGGCACCCAGATGAGGGTGATCTCATTCTGCCCAGCCAGGTTGCTCGTCTCGTCTCAGCACTAACTCACCAGCCAGGAATTTACCTGTAGTCTACTTAGGGCCTTGAGGGCTGCCTGGTTGTCTATCGCTATGAGGATCCGCTTGTTGGTGTAGCCCCTCATCTTGTTCTCCCGCACACAGTGCAGAATGACGTATATTTCGGCCTGAAAGACTGTTGAATGGGCTCCGAGGGAAATACTATGACTTACCCTCGGTCCTTCCGAATAAACAGCTGCCCACGCTCCCCGCCGGATCCGTCCGTGAAATAGACGAGCGCGCCCCGTGGAATGCCCGGCGTCTCCTCCCGACATGCCTCTCGGTCAGGGATTTCCACTGCAAAGTTGTTTTCCTTGCAGATTCGCGGGCTCGCGAACCCTGACTTCATTTCAAGCATAGGCTCCTTCACGATCTCTTGAATTTTGCAGTGGCTCCTGAAGCCTGGTTTGATCTTCAGTTTACCATTGCAGGCTAGTCTGTATAGTCCTATCCTGGCCTCCCCCATAATAACTAAGTGGGGGGGGGGGCAGATCCAGCAACACATCCATGGCGGCTGTTGGGGTTGAAGACGTGGCCCCTGTAATGCCTAGGCAAGTCATCCTTTGGATCTTGCCTAGTTTTTGTTTGGCACTGGATTGTGTCACCTTAGGCCACCAGACCAGTGCCGCGTATGTTAACGATGGTCTGACCACCCTTGTGTACAGCCAGTGAGCCATACTATGGCTTAGTCCCCACGCTTTTCCATATAATCGCCTAGTGACGGCTAAGGTCATGACTGCCTTACGAAGTCTTTTTTCAACGTGACCATTCCAGGTTAGCTTAGAGTCCAATACAACCCCAAGATATTTTACCTCCCTGGCCATTGGAATGTTTCTACCATATAGAGTGAGAGTTTTGTGGCTCTCCCACTTCCTCCTCCTCGTAAACGGTATGACGGTTGCTTTGTGGGGGCTCACCCCGAGCCCTTGACCTACCATTCACCTTTCTACCACTTTAAGTGCTGTCTGCATGCGCTCTTACACTGACTGTGTAGCCTTTCTTGGGACTATGATGACAGTGTCGTCCGCATAGCCCTTTACCTCATACCCCCCTCCCGAGAGCCTCCCCAGCAGGCCGTCCACGACTAGGCACCAGAGCAAGGGAGACAGAACGCTCCCCTGCGGACACCCCGCCGCGACCCCCGCTAGCAGAGTCTCTCCCGCGAGTGAGGTGAACACCGCCCTGTCCCTGAGCATGGAACCGATTCACTTGCAGCAGGTCTCCTATGCAGGCCAAGTTGATTGCGTCTCGCACTTAGGCTGCCGCAATCTCGAGGTCTATTGAATTGTCTATGGTACTCTTAACCCCCCGCAGTTCCACAGCTAGGTCTGCCCTGTAGGCTTTCCAGTCCGCCTTGCGGGGGTCCCGGTACCATACCGTTTGTCTTTCGACTTTGGCGATTTCAAACCGGATGTATCTGTGGTCTGAGCTACTCACTTTCCCAGACACAGCCCAGTTCTTAACAAAGTCACCCAGAAACGGGGTGGAGACTATTAGATCTAAAACTTCCTCACGCCGTGTTGTGACGAAGGTCGGTTTATTACCTCTACTCAATATGTCTAAATTAAATTTCATAAAGAATTGTAAAAGTGCCTCACCCCTAGAGTTTGTGTCCGAGCTTCCCCACAACTCATGGTGCGCGTTCACATCAATGCCAATGCTCTGCTACCCACCATCAGCTGCTCCAATTCCTTGGGTGAAGGAGGGTCCGTGGTGTCCCCTGGCAGATAGGCCGATCCGACAGTAATGTCCCTCGGCCCATCCGCTCCTCCACATTGGATTTAGATCGTTGCCAGGTCCCAGGAACAGAAATTCATTAAACACAGAAACTCTATCCCTTCCCTGACGAAAATGCAAGTTCTCACCGGATCTGCTGTAGATGAGCTTTCCAGCAGCTCCGCCGAGTCCCTTGACCTCTTCTTTATAGGAGTACGCTTCCTGGATGAGGGCCACATCCGTGTTCCTCAGAGTCATCAGTAGTTCGGCCGTGGCTGCCCTACTGTGTTGGAGGTTGACCCCAAGGAACCTAAGTCCCATTAACCCCTAGTTGCTTTCCCAGTGGGCGGAAGCTAACCCTTCCCAGGCCCCAGAATGCCTTGAAGAAGGTTCCTTCGAGGACTCTGTAAGACGCCTGGTCGATCGAGAAGGCGAGAGTCTGTCTTTTCTCCTCTGCCTTCCTGCTAAGAACCGACCAGTGTTGTGTCCCCAGTTCAGGGTTCTGAATCTTCAGTTTACTGATCACCGGTCTCCTGCGGGACGGTGTCAGGGATCCGTACGAGGACCTTGCGTCTCTTTGGGAGTTCCTTCGCTCGACGGCTGTCAAGTCCGCCCTCTCCCAAATCTCACCGAGGCCCCCGAACGTTTTCCGCAGTCGGTCCTGCGACTGCGGTGGAACTGAGGCGGGCTCTCCCCTTCCTGAGGTGAGTCCACCGCAGCCTGGATCAGGTCCGCCTTTCCCTGGTCTAGCGTGACCTCAGGATGGCGTCTGTCAATCACCGCCATCCCGAGGCCCTCCGCAGCCTCTCTATACGAACCAGTTTGCGCCGATGTTCAGACCCTGGTCCTTTTGGGACGTCTGTCTGTAGTAGGCGTGCTAGAGCCCGAGCGCGGCTTCTTCTGACTCCCACTTTCCGATGGGCGCCTTTACATGTGCTGTGGCCCTTTTGGGACGTCTGTCTGTAGTAGGCGTGCTAGAGTCCGAACGCGTCCTCTTCTGACTCGCCCTCCCCTCTTGCGCCTTTACAGGTTTCTTGACCGTCCACGTCCCGGTCGCCATTTTCTGAGCCCTCCGGAGCTTCTTTCTTTGCGCCCCGAAAAGACGCTTGAACTGCCGGGGCAGTCCCTCTACCCCTATAGTCCGCGGACCTCGCCGCCCTCTGGTGGGACCCAGCCTCCATCTTGGGTGTCTCGAAGCTCCCCCCCCCTAGCTCGTCTCCGTTTCCGGAATAGGCTCAAGGCACGCGTTTGTGTGTGGTGCACGGCGGGTTACTCTGGAGGGTTTCCCGGTACTCCAGAAGTTCCGTTCACGACACCATAACCCTGGTCCCATCCATACCTAGGCATGGGTCACGAGACACCGTAGATTGGAGGAGTTAATTTCGACCTCCTTGTCTAGATCAGTCATGTTTAGTTATCGGCAGGGTCACCTCGTGCAGGATGCGGTTCTTCACCGCGCATCACGGTCTTGGGGCAAGCTTCATCGAAAGCTTATGTTGTCGTTTCCACTTCCTCAGCTTGTCCCATGGACTCGTTTGGCCCACGACTGTTCGACCCCCCCGCATATTAATAGAATTCGAAATGTTCAGAGAAGGTGTGTTCACAGTTTGTGTCAGAAATTCCATGTGCTTTTATAATTATAGTTAGAGTTTATTGCTTTCTTATTTTGGCGTACATTTCCTTCATACTAGGCGTATTCTTTTCGACTTACGCTCTGTTTACAAAGCTCTCAGTGGAACTATAGATAGCTGCAATATCCTATCTCAATCATGATCCTGTCATGCTGGGTAGAGAATTTCACTTAGCTAACTATGGCAAGTACAGCTCTCTCAGCAGAGTAGTTGATAATAGCAACAGCTTCTGTTCGGAGTTTGATATGTTTTGCTTTTTTTTTAATAACACACCACGAGGACTTACAACCTAAATACTATCGTACCGTGGGTGTCGACAAGGAGGAAAGAGGCAACTTGTTAATTCTGGACTTGAAGGTTCGGGGGAGAAGGAAAAACATGTGCCGGCAAGGAATTCCACAACTTGGAAGTCCTCGGGACAAAAGAGCGGGCATAACAAGATGTTCTATGTCTGGTGACCTGGACACTAAAAGGGTGCATTCGCTCTGTTCCCCTGGAAGATCTGTTGGGGACAGCAGGTGGGGAACTATGGAGGAAAGCTCCTCTGATCAGTGCCCGTGCAGATATCTATAAAATAGAGAGAGATCACCAACGGCACGTCGATGGGCAAGAGATGGCAGCCTTTGGGTGAGGGTATGGTCACCGATGAGACGTATAGCTCTCTTCTGAATGGAGTCCAGGATAGCGAGTGTAGAAGAGGTAGCAGCACCCTAGATGTGGGAGCAGTATTCGAGGTTTGGCCTTATTTGTGAAGTATACAAGGTATAGAGATTAGCTGGTGAAAAGTATTTGCGAGCCCGGAAGAGGAAACCTAATTTCTTAGCAGCCGCTTCTGCAATTGATGTGACATGTTGGTGCCAATTAAGATTTCGATCCACAGAAATGCCAACAAGAGAAAAGGACTCATTACTTTGAATAACTTGGTTGTTCATTGTGATGGGTCTAGGGCTGGTGTATCTCTTGTGAGAAAGAAAACAAGACTTAGTTTTGGTGGGGTTGAATTGTACAAGATTTCTACTTCCCCAGTCTAATATTTTTTGGAGATCCACAGAGACAGAACCCTCCATGAGTCTGCGATCCTCATCTAATTGTGCTAAAGAGACAGGCTTAGAATATTGTATATTTGAGAGGAGGGTGCTGTCGTCCGCGTAATTGTGAACTGGATTGGATGTGCTAGAGAGGAGGTCATTGATGTGGAGAAGAAACAGAGTAGGGGCTAGAGCTGAACCTTGAGGAACTCCTGCATTAATTGGATACAGTTTAGAGGAATGGCCATCCACAACAACAGAAATGTTCCTGCTGGAGAGGAAATTTGCTGTCCAGGTACAAAGTTTTGGTGGTAGGCCATAGGCCGGAAGTTTATTAAGCAGCGCTGCGTGCCAGACCTGGTCGAATGCTTTGGATATGTCTAGAGCAACAATCTGAGATTCACCGTGTAGTTCCATAGACTTGTTCCAAGACTGGGTGACAAAGGAGCAGGTCGGCAGTCGATCTGCGCTGACGGAATCCATACTGCCTGTCGTGGATTAGACTGTGTTTTTCAAGAAATTTTAGTAATTCGGTATTTATATACTTTTCCATCACTTTAGAGACGACTGAAAGGAGAGAAATAGGCCTGTAGTTGCTAGGAAGCGCTTTGGATCCTTTCTTGGGGATGGGTTGTACTCGAGCAGTTTTCCAGTTACTGGGGAATATACCTTTATTGTAAGATGTCTGAAACAGACGAGTCAGGACAGGAGCAAGTTCTGGTGCGCATTTTTTGAGTACAATTGCTGGGATCTCGTCAAGGCCAGAGGCTTTCCTGGTATTAAGAGAAGAGAGCATCTTTCGTACCTTTTTAGTTTTGAAAATGATATCCGTCATTTTATGTGCGACATTGGGGACTGTTGGTGGTTGAACATTTGGAGGTGGGTTGAGAGTAGAATTGCCAACGAACAGCGAAACAAAAAGTTCAGCCTTGCCCAGGGCGGTAGAGACAATTTCATCCCCTGAGACAAGAGGTGGGAACGTGCTTTTGCAGAAATTATTCCCAATAGATTTAGCAAGAGTCCAGAAGGGTTTGCTGCCGCTGGAGCTTGAGAGGACTTTGTTTTTGATGTGGTTATTAAACGAGTTTTTGGCCTCAGAAAGAATGCGGACATAGCGGTTTCTTGCGTCGTTAAATGCTTGACGATTTTCTTGACTGGGATTGTGTAGAAGCGTTTTGTGAGCTTTGATCTTTTCAAGTCTGGCCTTGTCACAGTATTTAGAGAACCAGGGCTTTTGAGTGGCTGAAGGGGTTTTCTGTGTACGTGGAATAAATAATTCCATGCCAGCTTGGATAATTTCGGTGACGTTTTGTGAGATATCAGAGGGGTCAGGATGAGAGAAGCAGACAGACGCCCATGGAAATGAGGAAAAGTAATCCCGCATTTCGTCCCAGTTTGCGGAGTTGTAGTGCCAAACGATACGTGGGTGTGATGACTGTGTGACCTCGGGTTGCATTGCGCAGGAAGCAGCATGCCGTGGTCTGAGCGCCCAAGGGGGGCGGTGACTGATATCTTATAGCATTCAGGATTTGTAGTAAGAAGGAGATCCAAGGGATTTGAGCTGTGTGTTGGGATACGAGGAAAGTAAGTAGGTTGCTGAACCATATTGGCTAAAGAATTGCTGACTGCAAAGGCCTCCGCTGCTCTCCCTTGTGGATCGGTTTTTGAAGATCCTAGCCATTCCTTATTATGGACATTGAAATCACCAAGAATAGTGACCTCGGAGGAAGGATATTCAGAAATCA
This sequence comes from Tillus elongatus, assembly GCA_964006375.1. NCBI lineage: Eukaryota > Metazoa > Arthropoda > Insecta > Coleoptera > Cleridae > Tillus > Tillus elongatus. Next base: position 7,068,947 of record OZ023262.1, on the reverse strand, counting down.
GATAGTCGGTTTTTTCAGAAAGGTAGTCAAAGAGCTAGACAAAGTTGTCAGAAGGTGACCGGTAAATGCAACAAATGAATTTAGTTGCAGCCCTGAGAGAAAGTTTTATCCATAGTATGTCTTTTCTTCCAGCTTCTAAATTGGGGTCTGGTGGAGGGTAAATTGCTACGGACGTATGCGCACACGCCTCCATGCAATCTAAAGGAAGTAAGGAGCTCATATCCCGGGAAATTAAGGTGATTAGTGGCTGTTTTGGCACTGATTTGGGTTTCGGTGAGGAAGAGGAGTTGGGGCCTGTTAGCCTGGAGGCAAATGGTGGACGGAGTTCAGGTTAGAATTTAGGCCACATATATTTGAAAAGGATATGTTAAATCTTGATGTTGGCGCCCCCTGTACACCCCTCTCCCGGAGATCCGAATGCAGGGGTATTTTGCCTCCGGAATCTTTTGTACAAAGAGGAGCCATCATCATTTTTGTTTATAAGGGAAACTGACTCATACACCAGAACCGGAAACGTCCGTTGGGTCTTCACCGGCCCCTTGATGTATGGGGTGGTACCTCCTCGGGCGTGAAAAAATCCTTTACTATTACGTAAAGGAAAATTCCACTACCACCTGCTATGGATTGGATTGGATCAATGTCTACCCCTTTAAAAATAAGATTAATAAAGGGACTATCAATTGTCCAATAGTTATGCTCTTCGACATAGTAGGAGGATACAAAACATTATCATTTTGCATCCATGCCTACTTTGTTTCTTATCCACATCAATGACCTCCTCTCTAGCACATCCAACCCAATTCACAGTTACGCGGACGACAGCACCCTCCACTCAAATATACAATATCCTAAGCCTGTTTCTTTAGCCCAACTAGATGAGGATCGCAGACTCATCGAGGATTCTGTCTCCGTGGATCTCCAAAGAATATTAGACTGGGGAAGTAAAAATCTTGTACAATTCAACCCCACCAAAACTCAGTCTTGCTGTCTTACTCATAAGAGATACACCGGCCCTAGACCCATCACAGTGAACAACCAAGTTGTCCAAAGTGAGTCCTTTTCACTTGTTGGTATTTCTGTGGATCGAGGTCTCAATTGGCACCAACATGTCACTTCAATTGCAGAATCGGCTGCTAAGAAATTAGGCTTCCTCTTTTGGGCTCGCAAATACTTTTCACCAGCTAATCTATATACCTTATATACTTCACAAATAAGGCCAAACCTCGAATACTGCTCCCACATCTGGGGTGCCGCTGCCGCTTCTACACTCGCTATCCTGGACTCCATTCAGAAGAGAGCTATACGTCTCATCGGTGACCCTACCCTCACCCAAAGGCTGCCATCCCTTGCCCAGCGACGTGCTGTTGGTGACCTCTCTCTCTTTTATAGATATCTGCACGGGCACTGCTCAGAGGAGCTTTCTTCCATAGTTCCTCCACCTGCTGCCCCCAACAGATCTACCAGGGGAACAGAGCGAATGCACCCTTTTACTGTCCAGGTCTCCAGACATAGAACATGCTGTTATGCCCGCTCTTTTGTCCCGAGAACTTCCAAGCTATGGAATTCTTTGCCGGCACGTGTTTTTCCTTCTCCTCCGAACCTCCAAACCTTCAAGTCCAGAATTAACAAGTTGCCTCTTTCCTCCTTGTCGACACCCACGGTACAATAGTATTTAGGCTGTAAGCCCTCGTGGTGTGTTGTCGAAATAAAATAAAATAAAAAAATATTTGATATTAAAAACATTTTAATGAAAATTTACTACCATAACGCACTTGCTGCGTCCAGACTTTTTACTAATAGATAGCGAAGCCCCATAGAAATAACACATTTAGAGAGCTTTTTGTTTGTATTACTGGTCCAAAAAATCGAGATGCCGTATACAGGCCGCTCTCAAATAGTGGCTGAATTTGAAGTTTTCGCAGAAATGTTTTTAGTGTTTCCATAGAAATAATTTTTTGTAAGATTTTTTTGATATGTTGGTAATTAATAACAAATGTTTAGTAAGTTACTGTTAAAAAAAATTGTTGAATTTTTGTGAAAAATATAATTTAGTGTAACATTGCTGAATGCAAAATAAACGGTGAATATTTATATAAGAAATTTTTGCAAATTTTCATAAAATTTTTTTCTTTCGATTTTGGTCCGAAAGCTGTTTTTGAATAATTATATCTTGGCAAGTGCTTAAAGAGCTTGAAGAGGTGTGTTCACCAGGAAAATCGGACCAGTTTTTTCTGGAACTTTTAAAGTTGTTTTTCAGAAAATGGTTGTAATTTTTGAAACAACAAAGCTATTTTAATAAAACATGGTAAATTGTTATACTACTATAGAGGTTGTACTGCCAGCCAAATGTTCTCCTTTTAAAAACTAGACATATTTGCCATTAAAAACATTTTTACGAAAATTCGCTACCATAACGCACTTTCTGTGTCCAGACTTTTTTACATTTTGCAGCCATACCTCCCTAGAATCCTGTTAACCCCAGACAAAACCTCTATTCGTCCCAGGTTTAGAAACATTCTCGGAGGTTATTTCCAAGAAAGTTTACAGATGATTAATGCATGCAGAAAGGGGAGAAAAAGCCCCAGGACAAAGTAGACTCTCCGCCCACTGCAAAAAAACTGCACTGTTTGTTAAATAAAAGTCATAGTCTTATTATATTTGGTAATAGTTAAATTGAGGTTATGAGATGCAAAGTGGCCTAAGCCCGAAATACAACAAATGAGAAAAACGCCTCTGAATTTTTTGATATTTCCCCACTCTAATAACACTGCTAATATGAAAAGAATAATGCAATATTTTTGCTAAACAGGATACAATTTTAAATTGTTTTATTAGGTGTTAATTAAAATATGAAAAACCTCAATTTTTTTTGCAAAAAATGAGGGTTAGGCCACACTGGTTTTAGTGAATTTTCTTTAAAAAAATTCACTAATGAGGAGATCTCGACTTTCGAATTTTGAACAAATTTCTTCAAATGAGCGCTATTTAGGACCTCCGGAACCCAAATCCGAGGTCAGTTTCAGACTTTATATGTTTATATATATACATATATATATATATATATATATATATATATATATATATATATATATATATATATATATATATATATATATATATATATATATATATATATATATATATATATATATATATATATATATATATATATATATATATATATATATATATATATATATATTTGTCACACCTATAACTTAAAAAATAATGGAGCCATTTTGTTAAATTTGGTAAGTACCTTCCTTTCGCAAGTCGCTTGGATAAGTTCGTTAGCCAGGAAAATCCGCCGAGGTTTTCCCGGAAAATTTTGTGTTTTCTTTCGAAAAAAATCGATTTTTTATTTTATTTTCAAAATTAACAAAGTAAGGGCAACCTAATTTCATACGCTCGTTTATATTATTATAGGCAAGTTACATACCAAAACTTAGCTCCGTAGGTTAAAGGACAAAAAAGTTACAGGCATTTAAAGAAAAATAAATTTGAGTTCTCCTCAAAACGTCAAAATCGCGATTTTAAACGTCAAAATTGGTGAGTACCTTCCTTTCGCAAGTGGCTTGGATAAGTTCGTTAGCCAAGAAAATCCGCCGAGGTTTTCCCGGAAAATTTTGTGTTTTCTTTCGAAAAAAATTTATATCTTCAAAATTAACAAAGTACGGGCAACTAAATTTTATACGCGGATTTATATCATTATAGGCAAGTTACCTACCAAAATTTAGCTCTATAGGTCAAAAGACAAAAAAGTTATAGGCATTTAAACAAACATAAATTGGGGTTTTTCACAAAACGTCAAAGTTGCGATTTAAACGTCAAAATTGGCAACATTTAGGAAAATAACTTGAATCTAATACGGGCTATGGAAAGAAAATGTCTCAAGAATGTTTTACAAACCCTGATGTCTTAGTTTCAACCGTCATGGTCCTTCATTTTAATAAAATGTTTCCAGAAAATTCATTTCAAATAGACGCTTTCTCTGACGCTTGGCAGTTGTCTTAGCTATAGAGTTTATCGTTAATGGTATATAATTTTTGTAGAATTTTCGTAAAAAAAATCAATAAAGCTCAATATATCTGTTATTATACAAGATATGAAAAAAATTTGTATATATTAATTATAGGGTGTCTTGAGCTACATCTTAAAAATTATTTCTACAATCACAGGTTGGCCCATAAGTCGTTGGTGATACAAATTTTCTTTTCTGTTTAATCAAACACGCCTTATGTTATTGCAGTTTTTTTTTTCTATCGGTCATAACTACACGAGACCAATCTTCAGGGATGTAAATTTCTTTATAGTACTTTTTCGATGAGTCCGAAGTCCTGGTCACAAGCAAGATCAGAGTGACCACTAACTAGAAATTTGTGGTCAATTTGTTTTCCTCTTCTATCCACTGGTGGAGTACCACCAGTAGCCTTATTCCTTAGCGCTCGAGTGATACGGCCGTCAGAGAATTGAAATGCATTCTTGAAGGAAGCTTTGCTTACTTTAACTTTATCGCCATTTTCCAATGTTCAATAGTATAAACGCGTTTTTTCCTTCCTTGATTCCCCTTCATCTTTTTTATAACGTCGTGAGATATTCGAAACTTATATAAGAGAACAAATATTTGCAGTTTGTAGATCAAATGACGCTAAGCTATAGAAGGCCTCCAACAAATATTTTTGACGTTCTTTAGTAACTTTTAAATGACACTATAATGGGCAGCTGCATTAAAAAAGGTTGAATTGTTTTGGCAGCTATTGTACCTTTCGAATTAATGTATTGTTCTCCTGCTACTATCTTTCTTTTTGCTGCAGATCTTCTAGACATATTCCGGATCCCTTTTTTTGGCCGTAGCGTTTAATTTGCACACTGTTTAAGCTGACAAGTTGGAAAATAAATATTCAGGTGTACTTCTCTTTATTGACAACCGCTAACTGCTTTCATAGGCATAGTGGCCTAACCCACAATATATGTGGGTTATACCAGCATTACCTTTTGAATTATGGGAATAATTGTAAATGCAAAAGGAATTTATGCCGACATCTACCAACCGGTAGCTGACTGTTGCTTGGGCCACTTTGCATCTGAAAGTACTTAAATAACAGGTAACTTTACTATAATGAACGTGTTTTGGTAAAATTGTGGGTTAGGCCATTTTGCATCTCATAGCGTCAAATAAAGTTGTGGACCATATACACCTAGCATCAGTTACTGATGAAGACAACTTTATTGTTGAAATATATCTCTGGTGTATAACTTATTTTTGTCAACATTTTAGTAAGTTGTGGGGCGATTCTGCTTTCTCGTTCAGTTTCCCTTCGATTTATTTTTTTATGATAAAGTTCATAAAAGACAAAACTCTCTAAGGCATTATGAACTTGATTATAATCACGGCTGTGATGACAAGACCTCATCGCCTTCAAGTTTTGATGATAATCACTGAATATTTGGTCTAATCTGTCAATTACTGGTAGATTTATTTATTTATTTACTACAAATACTCAACGGGAATTATCCCAAATTAAAAGTATGAATACAATATAAAATACATACCATACACTATAAAAATTAACATAGTAAAGTTCTACTAATTACCAAGCAGCGATGCAACGTGTCTCATCTCAGACTCACCACAACACAATATGTCTATTGACTGATGCACGCTGTTATAAATGGAGCACGATCTGTAAATCGGTGAGTTAAGCCTAACATTGGTCCTAGGTGGCGGTAGATAAAAGAAATCGTGTCTTCTAGAGTTGACTCTAGGGGTGTGAAAAAGCAGAGTGCGCAACAGTTCATGACAGACGATCCTACTGTGCAGTAAATTATGTATCAGGGAGAGAGCAGAGTAAATACGGCTAGCCTGCAGAGATTCCAATGAGAACCTCGACAGTAAATCGGCCTGTGGTGTACCAGTAGCGGGATACACCCGATCCGCTCTGTATGCAAGGAACTTTACAAATCTCCGTTGGACACCCTCAAGAGCCCCTATATCGACGTCATACAGAGGAGACCACACCACACAGGCATATTCCAGATGCGGACGCACATAGGCACCGAACAGGAGCCTTAAAGTGTCTGCATTATGAAACGAACCGGAATTGCGAATAAAAAATCCGAGTGTCTTCGATGCCCTAGCAATAGCATGTTCACAGTTCTCCACGAATGAGAGTTTCGAGTCAAAGACGACACCCAAGTCTTTAAAGGTTGCAGGTCTTAGAAGAAGCTGTCCATCTATGGAGTATGGGAACTCGATTACACGGCGGTTGAGCGTATAAGATTTTTAGTGGGAGGTTATTAATGGAGTACCAGTGTTGAACTCTACGCAAACATCTCTCAAGCACTGAACAATTGCAGAGACCAGCAACGGATGAGAAGATTTTTACATCATCCGCATACAGAAGATGGGGTATTCCGATAACATCCGAAATATCGTTGATAAACAGATTGAACAGCAAGGGTCCCAGAACAGATCCCTGGGGAACACCTGATTCAGCCAAGACCTCCACGGACTGACACCCATGATAGTGGACAACACTAACTCGATCACGAAGATATGATTCCATAAACTTCAGCAAGTTCGGTGAGAAATCCATGTTATCCAGTTTCCTCAAAAGAATATCGTGATTTAATCTATCAAAGGCCCTGGAGAGGTCCAGGTAGATAACATCCGTCTGCGACCCCTTGTTCATGGCAGCAGATATATATTCAGTTATGCTGATTAAGTTAGTGGTCGTGGAGCGGCCCCTCACGAAGCCATGCTGAGCGCTGCTAATCACATTTTTTACCGCAAATGAAATTATCTCATGCAGGACAATCTCGAACACTTTCGCAAAGTTGTTGATTATAGCAATTTGTCTATGGTTCTCAATCAACGTAGAATCACCTCCCTTTGGAACAGGTAGACTTCGCCTTTTTCCAGGTGCTAGGAAATACATATTTATCTTAATATCTTTTAACAACTATTCCTTTTATACACTCTTATAGTTACATAACATGAACACTGACATGATTCACCAAATTTTGTTTCTGCACACTTGCAAAATCACATAATGGGCAATATTAAAGCTTTTCTCCTGTGTTATTTAATTGAATATGCATCAACAATTTTTTTTCGCACACTTGCATAATTATATGAGCATTGACGAGGCTTTTCTCCCTTGTGCTTTGATTTAATATGTTTCAACAAATTTTCTTTCCCCACACTTGCATTATTACATGATGAAAATTAATAAGGCTTTACTCCTGTGTGTTTTGATTTAATATGCCTCAACAAAGTTTCTTTCTGCACACTTCCATAATCACAGGATGAACATTGATAAGGCTTTTCTCCTGTGTGTTTTGATTTAATATGCTTCAACAAAACTTCTTTCCGCACACTTGCATAATCACAGGATGAACATTGATAAGGCTTTTCTCCTGTGTGTTTTGATTTAATATGATCTAACAAAGAACGTTTCCACACACTTGCATAATTACATAATGAACATTGATAAGGCTTTTCTCCTGTGTGTTTTGATTTCATATGCTTCAATAAAATTTCTTTCCTCACACTTGCATAATCACAGGATGAACATTTATAAGGCTTTTCTCCAGTGTGTTTTGATTTAATATGATTTAACAAAGAATGTTTCCACACACTAGCAAAATCACATGATGAACATTGATAAGGCTTTTCTCCTGTGTGTTTTGATGTAATATGCTTCAACAAATTATCTCTCTGCACACTTGCATAATTACATGATGAACATTGATAAGGCTTTTCTCCTGTGTGTTTTGATTTAATATGCTTCAACAAATTATCTCTTTGCACACTTGCATAACTACATGATGAACATTGGTAAGGCTTTTCTCCTGTGTGTTTTGATTTAATATGCCTCAACAAAATTGCTTTCCCCACACTTGCATAATCACAGGATGAACACTGATAAGGCTTTTCTCCTGTGTGTTTTGATTTAATATGGTTTAACAGAATATGTTTTAGCGAACTTGCATAATCACATGATGGACATTGATAAGTCTTTTCTCCTGTGTGTTTTGATTTAATATGATCTAACAAAGAATGTTTCTGCACATTTGCATAATCACAGGATGAACATTGATAAGGCTTTTCTTCTGTGTGTTTTGCTGTAATATGCTCTAACAAAGAATGTTTCTGCACACTTGCATAATCACAGGATGAACATTGGTAAGGCTTTTCTTCTGTGTGTTTTGTTGTAATATGCTCTAACAAATAATGTTTCTGCACACTTGCATAATCACAGGATGAACATTGGTAAGGCTTTTCTCCTGTGTGTTTTGATGTAATATGCTTCAACAAATTATCTCTCTGCACACTTGCATAATTACATGATGAACATTGATAAGGCTTTTCTCCTGTGTGTTTTGATTTAATATGATCTAACAAAGAACGTTTCCACACACTTGCATAATTACATAATGAACATTGATAAGGCTTTTCTCCTCTGTGTCTTGATTTAATATGCTTCAATAAAATTTCTTTCCTCACACTTGCATAATCACAGGATGAACATTGATAAGGCTTTTCTCCTGTGTGTTTTGATTTAATATGATTTAACAAAGAATGTTTCCACACACTAGCAAAATCACATGATGAACATTGATAAGGCTTTTCTCCTGTGTGTTTTGATTTAATATGCTTCAACAAATTTGCTTTCTGCACACTGGCATAATTACATAATCCACATTGATGAGACTTTTCCCTTGTGTGTTCAGATGTAACATGATTTAACAAGCATTTTTCTCCTGTGTGCTTTGATTGGATGTGCCATACCAATTGTGTTTTCCTTATACTCACATATTCACAAAAGAAACACTGATATGACCTCTTTTTAGGATCTTGCGATTTAATGCAGTCAAAAGAATTTTTCCTATCTTCATCTTTGTTATTTTGAGGCTTTTCTTGCCCAAACTGGTTAACATCCTGAAATAATTTCTGTAACTCGCATTTCGCATTTACATCATCCTTGATACTCAAAGTAGGCCAGGGGTTTTGATCATTAGAATTTTCATGTTTATTCCAGTACTCTTTCTTCAAATCTCCACATAATACAGCACTGTCCAATGCATCCTCTTCTATTTCCAGTTTCATTAAAGTATCATTTATTTGCAGATCCAATTTCGTATCCTGCTCAAATTCGCAGGAGAGCGTAAACTTTTGATCAGTGGATACATCCTCATAATTTTCTGTTTCAGTTTTAATAGTTTTACAGTAGACTTCAGTGATCTCCTGGCCTTCTTGTTTTATATGTTCCATGGACATGCCTTGACAGCTACTATTTTGATGGAACTCTTTTATACACTATAAATTATTTCTGCTGTCTGTTCTTTACGTTTCATTATTTCTTCATTCCAGTATTGTTCCTGTCATGAGATTATAAGTGCTGAATTTAGGACCGTTTCGGTGCTAAATGTACAGTTTAAGTACTAAAATATCTTCAGATTTAATTGGAACCGAAATTCAGCAATGACGTATACGTCATTGGAAATTAAGAGTAACTGTAACCAAATACTATATGGCAAATGGCAATACGGGACACTCCTACTCCTATCAAATACTATATAATGACAATAGGGGAATACGGGACACTACTATGCTTTAGCATTGGTGAAATTTGTGACAAGTACACTAGCGCCACCTCGCCTGAAGTACTGACAACTGAGCGTGTAATTTGAATTGTATATTTACCTGCATATTCTTAATTTAGACAATTGGTTTATTATAGATGAATATAAAAACTTGTACATCACAAAACAGTGAACATTTCTGATTATATAGTTGGAATAGGAATATACCGAAAGCTGTTTCTGAGGATATTAAGTTACAATCTGTACTTACCTATAAATAATTGTTCTAGGTATAAATTGTAGCACAGTACTCAATTTGCTATATCTCTACATGAAAACTGTCTTATTAATCTAATATTTTAAATTATGTAAGTAATATACTTAGTACATAATTAGGAAATTGTGCAGATGTAAGGTGAGACTAACTCTTACTTCCGTGAATAAATCTATTATAGGGTTGAATCTGCTATTTCTACTTCTCTTTGAAAACTTGTCTTGGGAAGATAATTAAAAGCCCTTACCAAGTAAAATAATTGTAAATGTGAAAAAATATGACAATTTATGCCATACTGAAATAAAAAAGGACACAGAAGAAAAAACAGTTGTCTTATACTATTTATTATTAATGCAAAGCTTTTTATGCCTTCATATTTTTTATGCACTTGAAGACAAGTTATAATTGAAGCATTTCAACCATCCGTTTACGAAGTTTATCTATAAATAGGTACATGATGGTAAATATTACACAATAAATTATCTTCTGCGAACTGTACATATTGACATAAAAGTGATTCTTAATTTGTCTTCTGCTTCAAATCATATTCACGTTTCGCCATTCTTTGGCAACCTATGAAATGTCTTTGATAGATTAAGCACGTTATAATTCGAACAATTATAGATTGCACGCACCCTATCACTAACATTTATTGTAAAAAACACAACTCAAACTTAATTATACACAGTTAAACACCAGCAATTGCTAGTGTTACACGTTGTCGAACTATGTAACATCAGTACTATCCGCTAGGGGCGCTGATATTCTTGAAACACGAAATCAGCCGGAGTGTCCTGTATTGTCATTATATAGTATTTGCTTCAAGTGCATACATCGTGATTGTGAAAAATATAATAAAACGACATATAATCGACTAACAAAAATAACCAAATCGTAATGAATAACAAGAGATATGATATTGCGTAGTAATGGACCATTATGAATGATCTAATCAAAATATATCGATTATGCCGCTATAAAAGATCATTCGATTATGGCGAGAAAATCATTCGTTATTCGTTAAAATCATTTGGTATAATCATTTCAGGAAACGTCCGTTGGGACTTCACCGGCCCCTTGATGTAAGGGGTGGTTCCTCCTCGGACGTGAAAAAAATCCTTTACTATCACGTAAAGGAAAAGTCCACTACCACCTGGCCCCCATTAGTCGCCTCGTACGACAGGCAGGAGTTACCTTGGGACTATTCTTTTAGTTAGTCCCCGGGCCCACAGGGGACAAAACACAAACCGATTATGATGTTAAAATCTGGGGCTTATGGAAACAGAAGTTTGACATTTTTATAAAAGCTGCAGAGAAAGAGAATATATCAGAAGATGTTAAAATAGCATTATTACTAAATTGCATAGGTGATGAAGGGCTAGATGTATATAATACGTTCACAGAAGATCAAAAAGCACATTGCAAAAACTGTTAGATACGTATGATCAGTATTTTTTACCCGAGAAGAATATTCCTACACAGCACCCCATGCAGCATAATATATTCTCAGAATGTTCTCACAGTGTGAGAACATTATTTTTCAGAATATTTGTTTCGTAATGTTCTAATAACATTTATGGAATTTCAAATTGCATCTTGAATATTCTGAGTACCTTCATTCAGTCACATCTTAAGAAAATTCTTCACCAAATATACTGAGAATATTTGGATACATAATTATTCGGAATATTCGCTGAGAATGTGCTCGAGATATCCTTATAATATTATATAACTATAAAATTTAATGAAGAAGCTAGATGATGATTACGGCATAAATATAGTGGTTAGAATTAAAAGAGAAACTATTTTGCATGTTTGTTTCTGTTACCTGTTCTGTGGTAAACAAATCCGATAATTGTCTATTTCATATTTAGGCTTAGAGCGCATGTCCATTTTGATCGTTGCCAGGTCCCTTAAACAGAAATTCATTAAAGGCAGACACTCTAACCCTTCCCTGACAAAAATGCAGGCCCTCGCGTTCTCGCTGGATCTGCTGTAGATGAGCTTTCCAGCAGCTCCCTCCGAGTCCATTGATCTCTCCATTATAGGAGTACGGTTTCTGGATGAGGGCCACATCCGTGTTCCTCAGAGCCATCAGTAGTCCGGTCGTGGCTGCCCTACTGTGTTGGAGGTTGACCTGAAGGAACCTAAGTCCCATTAACCCCGAGTTGCTTCCCCAGTGGGCGGAAGATAATCCTTCCCAGGCCCCAGAACGCCTTGAAGGAAGCTCCTTCAAGGGCTCTGTAAGACACCTGGTCAATCGAGAAGGCGAGAGTCTGTCCTTTCTCCTCTGCCTTCCTGCTTAGAACCGACCACTGTTGTGTCGCCAGTTCAGGGTTTTGGATCTTCAGTCTACTGCTCACCGTCTGCTGTGGGACGGTGTCAGGGATCCGTACGAGGACCTTGCGTCTCTTTGGGAGTTCCTTGGGCTCAACGGCTGTCAAGTCGCCGCCACCGATCTGACCGAGTACCCCGATCGTTTTCCGCAGCCAGTCCACCGACTGCGGGCCGGCACAGGTTATTCAGAGGATGCCCCCGCCCGGTGGAACTGAGTCGGGCTCTTCTCTTCCTGAAGAGTCCACTGCAGCCTGGATCAGGTCCGCCTTCCCCTGGTCTAGCGTGACCCCAGAATGGCGTCTGTCAATCACCGCCACCTCAAGGTCCTCCGCAGCCTCCCTATACGAGCCAGTCTGCGCCGGTGTTCCGGCCCTGGTCCTTTTGGGACGTCTGTCTGTAGTAGGCGTGCTAGAGCCCGAGCGCGGCCTCGTCCGACTTGCACTCTCCTCTTGCGGCTCTACAGGTGCCCTGACCCTTTTGGGGCGTCTGTCTCTAGTAGGCGTGCTAGAGTCCGAGCGCGTCCTCTTCTGACTCGCACTCCCCTCTTGCGCCTTTACAGGTTTCTCGACCGTCCACGTCCCGGTCGCCATTTTCTGCGCCCTCCGGAGCTTTTTTCTTTGAGCCCCGGAAAGACGGCCGGTGCAGTCCCTCAACCCCTACAGTAGTCCGCGAACCTTGCCGCCCTCCGGTGGGACCCAGCATCCAGCTTGGGTGTCCGAAGCTACCCCGCGATTCCCCGTATCTACATCGGTCGTGAGACCTTCAGAGTCCGCGGACGCTGCCGTCCTCTGGATCATCTGCGTTTCCGGAATGGACTCAAGACACGAGTCTGTAGCCGGGGCCACTCCTCCAGCCTCATTGCTTTTATATCTATTTGTGATCTTCATGTCGTTCCCACGAGCAAGGGGAAAATACTGTCCACACCATCAGAACCCCCTGTGTGATGCAAGGCGGGTTACTCTGGAGGGTTGCCTGGTACTCCAGAGGTTCCGATCACGACACCATCACCTTGGTGCCATCCATCCCTAAGGAAGGGTCACGTACGGAGATTGGAGAAGTTTATTTCGACATCCACGTCTAGATTCGTCATGTTTAGTTATCAGTAGGGCCACCTCGTACAGGATGCGGCTCTTCACCGTGCTTGATGGTCTTGGGGAAAGCTTCATCGAAAGCTTATGTTGTTGTTTCCACTTCCTCAGCTTCCCCCTGAAGTCCTTTGGCCCACGATTCCTTGACCCCATTCTGTGTGTGTTCCACAACAAACTCCGAGAGGGTTCCTATAGCATATAGGGGGAGTCTGCTCTGTCACCACTCTCGATGACCCCAGACAACATCAACTCCAGTACTTCGTGGGTTGCACCATTGACGATTAGTTATACTGATATAGCAGCGACTACAGAATGTTCTAACTACACCGGCTGTAAGTCCCAGCCTGCCTACAAAGATGATTCCATAAGCAGTGACACAAAATGGCTTCCTCACTATGGGTATGATAGCTTACCCTAGGAAAACCTTGACCACCAACATTCTGGAACCTGTCTCCACACACACACACACACACACACACACACACACACACACACATATATGCAGAGTGGCCAATTCCCAGTCATGTCAACCTAAAGGCATTGAATAGTACCATCTGTCAACTAATAAGCATAGAATATAACTACCTGTCAGGTAGTGATGGGTCGTTATTTAACAATCTGTTATTTTTTAACCGTTTCCAAGCCGCAACGGTAACCACCTGTTATGGATATTGTGGCGACCGATTACGGAACATGATGATTCACCAACAAGGAACGTGGACGGAGCACGAACGTTGGGTGAAATGGATTCATTGTTGAATGTAACACTGTCTAGTTAAGATATAAAATAATTCACTGTGTAATCGAGATCTATTTATATATTAATAAAACTATTTGTGACTATAGAACATTGTGTATTTTATTGTGAATGCTAAGACACCACAGATATATAAAATTCTGGACGTAGCCAGTGCGTTATGGTAGTGAATTTTCATAAAAATATTTTTAATAACAAATATGTGTGTTTTTTTAAGAAAGCAGGCATCAAATTTGGTTACCAGTATAATCTATATAGTAAAAACAATGTGCCATGTTTCATCAAAATAACTTTATTGTGTGAAAATGTAAAAAAAGTTTCCAAAAGTAAACTTAAAGTGTTCCCGAAAAAACACGTTTCTTGGTCACCCTTATAGGTTAATAGCTAATTGAGCTGTTCAAATATGAAACATTTGATCAAAATTCGCTACCATAACGCACTTGCTGCGTCCAGAATTTTTTTTCTTACAAACATGCATTATATTTCGATGGAAAATGCAAAAATGCAATAACATAAGGCATGTTTGATTTAAAAAAAAGGAAATTTGTATCACCAACGACTTATGGGCCACCCTGTGATTGTAGAAATATTATTTTAAGATGTAGCTCAAGATATCCTATAATTAATATATACAAATTTTATTCATATATTATATAATAACGGATATACTGAGTTTTATTGATTTTTTACGAAAATTCGACAAAAATTATATACTATTAAACGATAAACTCTATAGCTAAGGCTACTGCCAAGCATCAGAGAAAGGATCTATTTGAAATGAATTTTGTGCAAATATTTTAGTAAAATGAAGGACAATGACTGTTGAAATTAAGACTTTAGGGTTTGTAAAACATCCTTCTTGAGAGATTTTATTTCTATAGCCCGTATTAGATTCAAGTTATGTTGCCAATTTTGACATTTTAAATCGCCACTTTGACGTTTTGAGGAAAACCCCAATTTATTTTTCTTTAAATGCCTATAACCTTTTTGTCTTTTGACCTACATAGCTAAATTTTTGTATGTGACTTACTTATAAGGATATAAACCTGAGTACCAAATTTAGTTGCCCTTACTTTGTTAATTCCGGAGATATAAATTTTTTTCGAAAGAAAACACAAAATTTTCCGGGAAAACCTGGGCAGATTTTTTTGGCTAACGAACTTATCCAATCCATTTGCAAAAGGAATTTTTTCACCAAATCTAATCAAAATCGGCTTATTATTTTTTGAGATATCGGTGTGATACACATATATAAATAAATATGGTAGTGAATTTTCATAAAAATATTTTTAATAACAAATATGTGTGTTTTTTTAAGAAAGCAGGCATCAAATTTGGTTACCAGTATAATCTATATAGTAAAAACAATGTGCCATGTTTCATCAAAATAACTTTATTGTGTGAAAATGTAAAAAAAGTTTCCAAAAGTAAACTTAAAGTGTTCCCGAAAAAACACGTTTCTTGGTCACCCTTATAGGTTAATAGCTAATTGAGCTGTTCAAATATGAAACATTTGATCAAAATTCGCTACCATAACGCACTTGCTGCGTCCAGAATTTTTTTTCTTACAAACATGCATTATATTTCGATGGAAAATGCAAAAATGCAATAACATAAGGCATGTTTGATTTAAAAAAAAGGAAATTTGTATCACCAACGACTTATGGGCCACCCTGTGATTGTAGAAATATTATTTTAAGATGTAGCTCAAGATATCCTATAATTAATATATACAAATTTTATTCATATATTATATAATAACGGATATACTGAGTTTTATTGATTTTTTACGAAAATTCGACAAAAATTATATACTATTAAACGATAAACTCTATAGCTAAGGCTACTGCCAAGCATCAGAGAAAGGATCTATTTGAAATGAATTTTGTGCAAATATTTTAGTAAAATGAAGGACAATGACTGTTGAAATTAAGACTTTAGGGTTTGTAAAACATCCTTCTTGAGAGATTTTATTTCTATAGCCCGTATTAGATTCAAGTTATGTTGCCAATTTTGACATTTTAAATCGCCACTTTGACGTTTTGAGGAAAACCCCAATTTATTTTTCTTTAAATGCCTATAACCTTTTTGTCTTTTGACCTACATAGCTAAATTTTTGTATGTGACTTACTTATAAGGATATAAACCTGAGTACCAAATTTAGTTGCCCTTACTTTGTTAATTCCGGAGATATAAATTTTTTTCGAAAGAAAACACAAAATTTTCCGGGAAAACCTGGGCAGATTTTTTTGGCTAACGAACTTATCCAATCCATTTGCAAAAGGAATTTTTTCACCAAATCTAATCAAAATCGGCTTATTATTTTTTGAGATATCGGTGTGATACACATATATATATAAATATGTAATATATATATATATATATATATATATATATATATATATATATATATATATATATATATATATATATATATATATATATATATATATATATATATATATATATATATATATATATATATATATATATATATATATATATATATATATATATATATATATATATATATATATATATATATATATATATATATAAACATATAAAAATTGAAACTGAACCCGGATATGTTTTCTGGGGGGCCTAATTAGCGCTCATTTGAAGAATTTTTTTCAAAATTCAACAGTCGGGATCTCCTCATTAGTGAATTTTTTTTAAGAAAATTCACTAAAAATAACAGGTACAAAATAGCGCTTTACACTAAACTTGAATTCGAACTCGTATCTGTTTCTTTTCCACTGCAACTAGCTTGGATAAATAAACATCGGTTTTCATCGGCAACCGTTAAATTGAACGGGATTAATGGACATGAGACTGGGAATGCTAAATATGTATGGGTATGCTATGTAGTATAGAGCGGACTTTACTTCATAACATATTACTTAACATTTATACTAGTGTGCTTGCTCGTGCTCACAGCTTTGAGAATGTAGGATACTATCGATCGACTATCCAATTTAAAATAACAGATAAATAACTGAACCTGTTATTTTCAACAGTTATTATTAAATAACGTTAACAGGTTCAACTGTTAATAGAAAATAACCATTTTGCCCATCACTACTGTCAGCCAGCGATAAAAAGAGACAATATGAACATCAATGCCACTCACGACATCAGCGTGTAATACCCATAGACCAGTGGCGGCTTGACAATAGGGTCAAATGGTCATTGACCTCCCAATCAAATCAATCAAAAAACTTATTAAAAAAAAATACATCTATAAAAGTAAAAGTATATTTAACAAACCATCCAAAAATATCTAAAAAAGTGTATGGAATCTTCATCCTTACATTACTTACACAGCTTAAAAGAGACACACGTTATGTCCTGGTCAAAAATAAGATTTGCCAAATATGCCTGTCCGTTTAAATGTGTGTATATTGCTCCACTGCGGCTGGAGACTACCGGGGAGCGAGAAAGAATCATCATAAAATCAACGTGTTAAAACGAGCTAAAATGTCGGGGTTCAGGCAATGACCGAGAACACCCAATGTGTCGTCTGGCGTCACCTCCCTCGGCAATTTAGATATATGTTCGTTTACTGTTGCAGTCTTCCCGTTGAACTTGTTATCGGTGTCATCGTCATCCAAGGTGTTGAGCGTAGATTTCATAAATTAATAGTTACTAATTACAATTACTATATTAAACCAGTTATGAAACATTAAATTTTTAAAATGTCGGATCTTTGTATTGTTTGTGAAATTGTGTTATTGAAGGAAAGCAATAGTTTATCATTTGAAAAGCGCCTAGAATTTAAACAGCTTGGGCGGCCCTTACCCGAACTTACGTTAAAGCAAGTGACTCAGGACAAAAATAAAAGTGTAAATAGGTATTTCAAAAAAAGATGTATGATTTGTGTGATTTTATATGTGGCTGCAAAGACAAGGACATGTTTTTTGCTTTCCGTGTTTGTTGTTTTCTCCTTTGTCCGATGTTTGGAGTAGAGCAGGTGTAAATGATTTAAAACATTTGAAAGAGAAAATTAAGAAACATACTTTAGCTGCAGATCATATCAAGTCCATGGTGAGTTTTTCAGCCCTTGGCAAAGTGGACATTAGACTTCAACTCGATAGTGCCTACAGAAAATCTGTGCAAGCTTTTAACGTAACTGTAACTCAAAATCGGTACATTTAAAATAAAATATTAAACTGTATTAAATTCTGCGGAGCCTTTGAACTCGCTTTGAGAGGTCACAATGAGACTGAGACTTTAGAAAATCCAGGGATTTTTCATGGACTTGTAAATTTTGTAGCAGAGTTGGACTCAATTTTTAAAGACCGTTTAGAAAATAGTATATCATTTGAAGGAATTTCAAAAACTATACAAAATGATTTACTGGATTCGATATTGTTTGTCACATGAATGTATCAAAAAAGAAGTGAAAAATGTCCATTTTTTGGGAATTCAAGTAGACGAATCCACAGATAGCTCAAATAAAACACAAATGGTTTTAATAATTCGCTATGTTCTGGAAGGAATAATTTTTGAAAGGTTCTGGAAATTCATAAAACTGGAGGGAAAAACGGCTGACGATTTGGCAAAAGTAATCTTTCTAGAATTGGAAAATTTGGGGGTTGGATCAGAAAAATTAATTGCTCAGTGTTACGATGATGCTTCAGTAATGAGTGGAAAATTTGGAGGGGTTCAAAACAAGATTAAAGAAAAATATCCAAATGCTCATTTTGTTCATTGTTATGCTCATCAGCTGAACTTAATATTACAAAAAGCGGCAAGTCAAGAAAAATGCATTAAGATATTTTTTGCTAATTTGCACGCATTTTCAAGTTTTTTTGGAAGGTCTCCTAAAAAAACTGAAGTTTTGGAGGAAGTAGTACATAAACGCCTTTCCAAAGCCGCGACAACAGGATGGTACTTCAATACCAGGTGTGTATAGAAACAGTTTTCGAACACAAAGAAAATATTAAACTATACTTAGAGAAAATCATTGATTTAGAAGACGATAGCAGTACTTTGCAACAAGCTACAGGATTATTAAACTATCTAAATAACAGCGACTTCTTATATTGGCTTGATATTTTTCATTTAATTTTACCACACGCCGAAATATTATTTAATGGACTGCAGAAAAGAAAATTAGTTGCCACCGATGTATATAGACTGATACTTAATTTTAAACAGGCCATTCAAAAAATTCGAGAGAAACTTTCAAACGATGAAAAAATGCATGAAACGGAAAATCCCAATAAACGACAAAAAACAGGACAAGAATCGAAGAAAATACTACCTTTAGAGAAATATGTGATATTATTGTAGTAGAAATTGAAAATCGATTTCAATTCTGTGATCATCTTGTCCTAGAACAACTATTTCGTAAAGAAAATTATATTGAATTTAACCAACGAATTCCAGACGATACTTTAAAGTTAATTCAAAACGCATATGTTAATATAGATTATTTTAAACTAAAAACGGAATTGAGCGTAATTTATGACAGAGACGACTTTCGTGAAAACGATGGTGCAGCAGCTCTTCTAATGCTTTTTTACAACCTGAATTTAACGGCTCCTTTTTCAGAAACAGTTAAAATTTTGAATATTTTATGCACTCTACCAATGACGACAGTGGAAAGTGAGCAAAGTTTTTCCACTTTAAAAAGGGTTAAAAGTTTGTTGAGGAACACAATGGCACAAGACAGATTATGTGCTTTGGCAATGTTAAGTATGGAAAAATCATTTATCAAAAACATTCCTAATTTTAACGAGCTAGTTATAGATCATTTTGCAAAATCAAAAGACAGAAAAATTGACCTTATATTTAAAAAACTGTAGATAGGTATGAAATTCGGTATGAAAGTGAAAGTACAAAACATTTTTAAAACGATATAAATGTTGTTAGTCTTAGTCTTCCTTATGTTTAGTGTTTGTTTGAACCCCACATAAAAAGCCTTAGGGTAAGTTTTTTCGTTTTTTTTTAAATATTAACGTATTAACAAGTTCCTTACAATTCTGCTTATTTTTCCAATGTAAAAAGCAGATATTTGCGTTGCAAATTTTATAGGCATATCTAGGAGGGGGGCCGGCAAACAAATTTTTGCCCTGCGGCGCTTTTTTTTCAGAAAACCACTTTTTGTAAATACAGTTGACCTCCCTATCCAATTAACCTCGAGCCGCCACTGCCATAGACGTAATCAAATTAAATTTTAAAAAACCTTTAAAATATACATATATTGGCAAAAAAGCATGTTACCACATCTGGGTGGTAACAAGCTGCTCAATACATTTTCAATCTAAGAAGCAACAAATAACAAATGAAAATTCTACACCAATAATTTGTTTCTTCTGTGCTTGGAGATGATGTGTTTTGACAGATCACCTTTCTGTACGCTAGTGTAACCACACAACTCACATTTAAAAGGTCTCTCTTCAATACTCCTGTGTTTGGAGATAATGTGTTTTGACAAGTGCCATTTCCTTCCACCAGTGTAACTACATAACTCACATTTAAAAGGTCTGTCTTCAATACTTCCATGTTTGGTAATAATGTGTATTGACAGATTCCTTTTTTGTACACTAGTGTAATTACACAACTTGCATTTAAACTGTCTATCTTCAATACTTGTGTGTTTAGAGTTGATGTGTCTTGACATATTATTTCTCCATACACAAACATAATCACACTTTTCACATTTAAAAAGTCTTTCAATATTTTTGTGCTTACAAATGAGGTGTTTTGACAGATTACGTTTCTGCACGGTAGTGTAATCACACAACTGGCATTTAAAAGCTCTGTCTTCAATATTTACGTGTTTGGAATTGATATGACTCGACAGATCCCGTTTCCATACACTACTGTAATCACACAGCGCACATTTAAAAGGCTTGTCTTCAACTGTTCTATGTTTAGAAATGATATGACTCGACAGATGACCTTTCCATACACTACTGTAATCACACAGCTCACATTTAAAAGGTCTGTCTTCAACTGTTCTGTGTTTCGAAATGATGTGACTCGACAGATGGCTTTTCCGTACACTACTGTAATCACACAGCTCACATTTAAAAGGTCTGTTTTCAACTGTTCTGTGTTTGGAAATTATGTGACTCAACAGATCCCATTTCCATACACTACTGTAATCACACAGCTCACATTTAAAAGGTTTGCCTTCAACTGTTCTGTGCTTGGAAATGATGTGTGTTGAGAAATTATCTTTCCTTGCACTGGCGTAATTACACAACTGACATTTAAAAGGTCTCTCTTCATTACTTTTGTGTTTGGAGATGATGTGTCTTGACACAGCCTGTTTCCATACACTAGTGTAATTACATGTGTCACATTTAAAAGGCCCCTCTTGACTAATCCTCTGATCGGAAACAGCCCTTGTTGCTGCATCCTGTAAATTACAATGCTCATCATTTAATTCACATTTACTACCTGACGGTTGGTAAACATCAATATTTAAACTGGTTTTGCAATCATTGTTTCCCGAGTTGTCGCTATCACTGCAGTATTCCTTTTTTACATTCACAAGTGGAGCCAAATCATCTTCTCTTATTTCTATTTTGTAATCTTCCTCTGTTTTTACTTCTTGTTTGCACTCTAATTTCAATTTAAAATCGCTACTGGCATTCATGTTTTACTTCTTTCACACATGGGCACTTTTTAATCAAAAAATAAAATTTGTCACATTCAAAATTCAACTACATCTACATTGCAGAATGGAATTGTAGCAAAAAAGAAGCTTTATAGAATAGATGAATAGATGCTATACGCTATACAGTTTTATTTAATTCTTCATACCAACACCACCTCGCCGAGCATAAACATATAGAGAGTAGACCACAAACAAAGAGGTTACAACCTCTTTGACCACAAAACACTCCCTATAGAAGTTTCACCTAAATGGAGCTAACCTGGACTTTATTAGGGCTCTAGTTCGGACATTGCATATAGTAGATGTCGCTAGTAGTAATACAATTCCAGCGAACAAGCTGTTCAGTGCGCCATTTTAGATACATTCAAATTTCAAATGTTTTGAATGCAAAAAAGTTTTTGTTCGCTTCTAGTTCTTTCATTGTATAATTATAATACAAGTTTGTTGCTTAACGTTTCTTTTAATTAAGTTTTACCAATATTAACTTTTAGTGGATACTTTACAGTGTTTTCATCGTTCGTCGGTTTTGTGTTTTAGAGGTGCGTTTTTTTTTGTGAATCAAAATATGATCGTTATCATAAGCTTTGTGTTTAAACAATCATGTAATTTCAATTCTATTTTCAGTTTTCTTATCAAAAAAGCAAGGTGCTTTCATAGTTCAAGGTGTTTTGATGAAACATAATTACAACTGTTTTAGTTTTCAGGCAAGTTTAGAACGTTTTAGTAGTTCATAGGTTATAAGTAAATAATGTTTTCTTACAGAAGCTTTGTGGATATAAGTATGATACCAACCAAGAAAACGATTTATTGTTAATTGTGTTCCGGGGTGCCTGGAAATATTTAGCAAAAGACATCGTTTTTAGTTGAAATCATCTGAAGACCATTTTGATGACTGGGTGAAAGCTGTACAAAACCCTAAGATGTTTGGTTTATATCCACAAGCCATTTACGATAGATTTTATATTTGTGATCGTCATTTCGTTGATGAGGATAAAGTACCTGAAATGAGAAGAGGCCTGAAAAGAACTGGTGTTCCCATATTACATCTTCCTTTGAGTAAGTATTCATATATTTTAAAGTGCAAATAAAAATTTCTATTTCCATTTATACATCTCAGAAGTAAACAATGGATCGGGTGGATTCGGAAGGCGACCAGACACTGTTGTCTGATGAATATTACCAAGTGTCATTTTAGTTAAAGAAGGAAATTAAAGGGTGCACAAATGTTTTTCTAATAAATGACAATATGACGTCATTTATACATACCCTAAAAGAAGGAAAAACTAACCTTGCCATACATTGTGATCATGTGAGCATATAAATGTAATAGTGTACAAGCACCAGACTGCTGTAATCTACCTACCTACCGGTAAGGAATGGCAATATATACTTCATCTTACTTTCAGAATTAAAATGGTTTTTAAATAAATGTAATAGGAATAATGTTCTAGGTTTTTAAATAAATGTAATAGTAATACTGTTCTAATAAAACATAAGTGTATTTTATCTTGTTTGATTTTCCATTAATCATATCGATAGTAAAAACTGAAGCTGCAAGTGTTCGAAGGTTCAAATTGCCAATTAATTTTTCTTATGATTGCAAAGCTTAAAACAGGCGTCTGTGTGTTATTAAAACATAACTTGTTATGCTTTCACTATAAAAATCATTAAAAAAAATTATTTGACTAATTTAACCTCTTTACTGGCAGTGGTATAAAATTAAATAGAATTTATTTGGATTTGCTAAATGAAAATGAAATTAAATTTCCCGCGTGTGACTAAAATTCATCGCATCCGCCAGAGGCGCTGCAATATTGTTCAAAACGTCAGCATTGGCGTTTCCCTTCTATAGGGGGCGTTCTGTGGAGTAGACTGATTGATAACCGGCTGGATGAAAGTGTTACCACTTTTCACGTTTGGAACCAAGCGAGGTCACGCCATTGGCGTATTGTATGGGTTTGCTAAAGGTATAGAAACGACCAGGTTTAGTAACGGTAAATCTTAAAAAAATAATTAAACTATATATTATTGAGCGAATCACAAATGATTAGAACTTTATGCTCATATCAGTCAATTGAAGAATTGGTTCAGCTTTCTTCAAGGACATAATATGAAACATATCCAATGGAAAATAACGTTATATCTCTTCGAATCCCGCTTCTACTGATCTACTTACCTTGATATAATAATCATTTATAACAAATACTATATAATGACAATACAAGACACTCCGGCTGATTTCGTGTTACAAAAATATCGGCGCCCCTAGCGGATAGTACTGATGTTACGTGGTTCGCGAACGTTTAACACTAGCCATTGCTGGTGTTTAAATGTGTATGATTAAGTTTGAGTTGTGTTTTTTACAATGAATGTTAGTGGTTGGGTGTGTGCAATCTATAATTGTTCGAATTATAACGTGCTAAATCTATCAAAGACATTTCATATGGTTTCCAAAGGATGGCGAAACGTGAATATGATTTGAAGCAGAAAACAAATTCAGAATCACTTTTATGCCAATATGTACAGTTCGCAGAAGATAATTTATTGTGTAATATTTTGTTTACCATCATGTACCTATTTATAGATAAACTTCGTAAACGGATGGTTGAAAGGCTTCAATCATAACTTGTCTTCCAGTGCATAAAAAAATATGAAGGCATAAAAAGTGTTGCATTAATAATAAATGATATAAGAAAACTGTTTTTCTATATTCTTCTGTGTCCTTTTTTATTTCAGTATGGCATAAATTGTCACATTTTTTTCACGTTTAAAATTATTTTACTGGGCAAAGGCTTTTAATTATCTTCCCAAGACAAGTTTTCAAAGAGAAGTAGAAATAGCAGATTCAGCCCTATAATAGATTTATTCACGGAAGTAAGAGTTAGTCTCACCTTTCATCTGCACAATTTCTTAATTATGTACTAAGTATATCAGTTACATATTTTTAAATATTAGATTAATAAGACAGTTTTAATGTAGAGATATAGCAAATTGAGTACTGTGCTACCATTTATACCTAGAACAATTATTTATAGGTAAGTACAGATTGTAATTTAATATCCTCAGAAACAGCTTTCAGTATATTCCTATATTTACCCTTGAAATAGTAGTTTAACGACGGTTTGAATGTAGTACTTTAAATTATGATTATGGGTAAGAGAAATTTGCAGAATTATTCATGCTGAATTCATTAAAGTTTCAAGCTGATTGTTGATACAAATTCTATTTATAACTATATAATCAGAAAATTTTCACTGTTTTGTCATTTACAAGTTTTTATATTCATCTATAATAAACCAAATGTCTAAATTAAGAATATGCAGGTAAATATACAATTCAAATTACTCGCACAGTTGTCAGTACTTCACGCGAGGTGGCGCTAGTGTACTTGTCACAAATTTCACCAATGCTAAAGCATAGGAGTGTCCCGTATTGTCATTATATAGTATTTGTTTATAGTGTACCCTTAGATTAATAAATAGAAAATACATGTTCCTGTAAACGTTTTGAAAATTGTTCCTTCTTTCTGATAAAAAAGTCCCACATGAAACCATTACTTTTATAGGCAGAGAAAGCAAGGCCACGATGCAGTATTTTTTGTACTATAAGATCAAAGATCTACAATTTCACGAATAAACACACGCAATAGAGTGTTTTAGTGAAATTTCGGAGAAAAAATTAACTAACGAGATCGCGACTTTTGAAAAAATTCCTCAAACGAGCCCCAATTAGGGTCCACAGAACACAGATCCGTTTATTGAAATTAAAAATAGGAATATCAATAAATTAAACCATTTAATTAATGAAACTTTTAGAAAAATTAACATCCAAAAAAACTGGATTAAAAATATGTCTGATACCGAATTACCTAGTGAAATAAAACATTTTTTGGTTTTAGGTTACAAATTTAGCATTTCTCCAAACAAAAATGACATATATCTTTCAAAATTTTTGTCTGAAATGAATTTATAATTTCACATTGTAATACTAGTAAACAGAATATATACAGATCACAAGTAATTAACATTCTAACAAATTTTTATCAAAAAGAAACAAAGTTCACCTACCTAGAAATACTTTACAAAAAATCAGTTTCTTTTTTTAAATCACATAACAACCTTATAGTTACAAGATCTGACAAAGGCAATGTCACAGTTATTATGAATAAGGATCAGTATATTGAGCTTTCCAATTCTTTACTTTCTGACGAAAATTATTACAAAAAATTAACCGCAGACCCAACATCCACCTTACAACAAAAAGCTAATAAAATAGTTTCCAAATTAAAAACCAATAGTTTTTTACACAAGAAATGGCTAAAAAATTAACAATATATAATCAGACGTGTCCAAAATACTATGGTCTTCCTAAAATTCATAAACCTGTTTTATCTTTAAGGCCAATTATTTCTTCCATAAATTCACCTAATAGTAAATTAGCTATACTAATCACTGAAATTTTAACAAAAGCTTACAATATAAACAATGATTATTACATAAGAGACTCTTTTCACTTTTCAGATTTTATAAAGGATGTTACAATTCCAGAAAATTATGTAATTGTTAGTCTTGATATTGTTTCACTTTTTACTAACATACCACTTCAACTTTTTAAAGATAGCATTGAGAAAAGATGAGTTTCTATTTCTCTAGAAACATCCATTCCAAAAAATTCATTTTTTGAAATAGTTGATTTTATTTTTAACTCAAGCTATTTTGTTTTTGAAAACACATATTATAAACAAATTTTTGGAACTCCAATGGGTGCTTGTATCTCTCCAATTATTGCACAATATGTTATAGATGATTTGCTTGAAACATGTATACCAAAATTAAATTTCAATATTCCTTTTTTAAAAAAATATGTTGATGACATTATTTGTAGTATTCCTCTAAATTCAACAACACAGATTTTAGAGGTTTTCAATTCTTACAACCAATATATTAAATTTACATTAGAAGAGGAAACAGATAACAGTGTACCATTCCTAGATACAAAATTAATTAGAACAAACGATAACAACATAATTTTAGATTGGTATATAAAACCAACTAATTCTCAAAGATATATTAATTTTCATTCAGATCATTTATTTAAAACTAAAATTAACATTTTATTAGGTTTAAAAAATAGAATATTAAAGATATGCCATCCTTCTTTCCAAGAAAAAAATTTAAGAAAACTTTTTAATATTTTTGTTAACAACTCTTATCCTCCCAAACTACTTAATAAACTTTTATACAATTTTTCAAACAATCACCATTACAATACAAGACAATCTCTACAAACAGTATCAAATTTATCTGACAGACATAACACCCATATAATTTCGAGTTCGGAAACATCAAAATTTTTTTACATATCTATCCCATACATTAAAAGTATTTCCAATAGGTTAAAGTTTATATTTAAAGATGAAACCAATTTTAAAATAACATTTCGATATTCAAAAACAATTAATAACATTTTCAGTAAACTCAAAAGTAAGGATGAAATTTCCAAAGTGTCTGGAGTGGTGTATTGTATTCCATGTAATAATTGTAGTTTAAGATACATTGGCCAAACAAGCAGAGTCCTTAAAGATAGGTTAACACAGCACAAAAGTGACATACGTTTACAAAAAAGAACTTGCGCTCTGTCAGAACATAATCTCGACACTGGCCATAATATAAATTTTAGTAATGTTTCTATTTTACACTGTGAAACCTTAAGTAATAAAAGAATGTGTTTAGAAGAATTTGAAATTACTTTTAACGAAAATTTAATAAACTTAAAGAAAGATAATAATTTTAGAAATCACTACCCCTTCTTATATTTCCTAGACAAAAACAAAAAACAAATTCAATTAAACAATATTTAGCTTTATATGTCAGTTTGGCATTTATTAGACTTCAATCAAATTCATCAAAAGGTTTTCTTTTTATGTTTGTTATTAGATAAATAGTTTAGTAAAACTCATGTTATATGTAAGTATTTTAAACTTTTATATTTTCTCCACGTAAATTGTAAACTTTTTTCTTTCCATGTTGTAGCCTTGATAAAGGAATAAATTTTTCCGAAAGCTCGGCCTATAATAAAGAGTTTTATTCTACAACTGACGGCGTTCCCACAATTTTTTGATAAATATATATATATATATATATATATATATATATATATATATATATATATATATATATATATATATATATATATATATATATATATATATAAACTGAAACTGACCCCAGATATGGGTTCTAGGGGTCCTAGTTGCTCTCCCCATTCGTGAATTTTTTCTAAGAAAATGTACTAAAAATACATTCGGGTCAATTACCACGGTAATTTACGACACAAGTTTATTACCACAGTAATTAATTTTGGTAAGTAAAACCCGTAATTTACCACCGTAAATTACCAAAAATATAAATTACGGTAATTTTACATCACTGATTAAACTATAATCACACTGACTACATTTAAACGGTCATTTATTTGTATGTCTTACAATTATATGTTGTGATAAACAATTCTGATAGGCAGTTCTAACCCACATTTATAAGGCCTTCCTTTGTTGTGTTTTGTTATTGTGTGTTTTATTGACCAAAACTTTACAATTATACTAGCGATGCGCAAGGTTTATAGATTAGACAGGTTGTCTGGTAACTTTCGACCAATCAGAAAGAAGCGCGGGAATACGTCACATGAAGTCTGAATTTAAATCTAGTGGACTAATGGTGCATTGAATATAGAAACCAGCCGGCATTTATATGTCGTCTTTACAAAGTTATGTTGTTGAACTTATAACAAGATTAAACATTTAATAATAAGTTGAAATTAAGATTTTGTTCACATAGTAACAGAATGTATTGAAGTTTTAGGATATTATTCGAATTCAAAGTAATGGATTCAATTAACTGGTTTATCTTGAAAAGGATTAAAAATTAAATAATATTTATGAAATTATAAATACATAATGCCTCAAATTGGACATAATTTTCTTCTTCTAAACTGCAATCTAGGTTTTTGGTTTCTTTTTCTTAATTGTTTTCCTATTTTACTTGATAAGCTTCATTTAATAACATGCAACTTTCACAATAAGTAAATTTTTTAAGTTTATAATATTTAGGTAGGTATGTATTTGTACACATACAAAATAGTAGGTTTATAATTTTTGCGATCAATTTCCAACCACAAAACTCCTTCATCTTTGGAGTTGTAAAATAGTATACTGAGTTAGCACAATAAGTAAATAATGTTTGTATATAATATTTAAGGAGGTATTTATTTGTATACATACAAAATAATAGGTTTATAATTTTTACAATCAATTTCAAAGCAAAAAACCATACATCTTGTTACAGATTGTAAAATAATAATACATTGAGCTACTATACATAATAAGTAAATAGTTTTAGTAGAGGTGTGCGAAGCTTCGAAATTCCGAACCGAACCGAACCTTCGGTTCGAAAATATGTTCGCACTAGCGATGTTGAAATAGTTCGAAGTTCGAAATATGCAATTCTTCAAAATAGTTCGAAGTTCGTGGCTCAAAAATACTTCGAAATTTAACTTTACAGGCATTGAATGTTGCCAAAAGTAGCGAAGTTGCCGCCCCTTTAACTCAGTAGCGGCGCTTTAAACTGATTGAGTCGATAGCGTAGTTTCAGGAGATTTCAGTCATGCATCTTTTTGACAGTAGATGAGACACAACGGAACCATTTAGCAGTCACAGAATTATTTTTCTTGTATATCCCCTAGCCTCCCAACACCTATTTTAGTAACAACATTATGATGGCGGTGTTCGAAGGCGATCGGTAACGTAAATGTTCAGAATTTGAGGATAATTACAGATTGCCTTTGGAAAACACTGGTTTCAACATGCTTTATTACACAGTGAGCCAAAACAGTTAAATATTCACAATCAGGAGACAGTTTAAACTTGTAACTGGTTATTTTATACCTATCGTGCTCACTTTGAACCCTCCCAATCTGTTTGCTAAAACTGCCTAGCCAATAACAATAACATATTTATAATTGAGCTTATCTATAGATCTAGAAATCTAAAAAAGTTTCAAATATTTTGTGTTTTTAATTTAAAGTTGACCCATCTCCACAACGATCAGAACCGGAAGGCATTTTCACCAAATCAACCTGCAAATTTGTCGAATCCTTCCTTTTTGTAAAAAGAGTGGGAATCTTTTACATATCAAATATTGTATGTTACAATATTACTAAATTTTGTATTTAAGGAAATGATATATGAACACTGAAGAATTTTGGGTAGTTCGATGTTCGATTTTGAATTTCTAATAAGTTTGAAGTTCGACTGTGAACCTTAGACATACTATTTCAGTAGTTCGAAGTTCGAGGCAACATATTTGCTTGGGTTCGTTCATAGTTCGGTTCGAACAAAACATGGGTTCGCACACCTCTAAGTTTTAGCACATAATATTTAGGTAGGTATTTATTTGTACATATACAAAATCGTAGGCTTCTAATTTTTACAATCAATTTCTAAGCAAAAAACTCATAGTAAAATGATACACTGAGTTAGCACAATAAGTAAATAATTTTAGTATATAATATTTAGGTAGGTATCCATGTGTACGCATAAAAAATCATAGCTTTATAATTTTTGCAATCACTTTGTAAGCAAAAAAAACCTATACATCTTATATTTTATAATTAATGCCAGCTTCTTTTAGCCCTTTTTAGATCAGAAATATGTTGCTGCAGTAAATTTTGGTGATTTTCATAGTAATCTATTTTTTTTCCTCAAACAGAGGTTTTCAATTTGCAATTGTTCATATTCTCTTTTCAAGATATCATACTCTGTTTCTTCACTAAGGGGTGGTCTTTCTGACAAGTCTATGCTCTTGACGCTTAATGTCATTAGCTGGTTCTGTGATGTTCAATTATGGCTCTTCATTCATGCTAATTAAACTTTCCACAATAGCTTTCCTATTTTTATGCATCATTCTCTTGGACCTTTCACTCTCATTATGTTTTTCTTGCCCGTTTAACAGATATAATGAGGGAATAGCTACAAATATAAATTTATTACTACAGGTAGGTATAATAGGTGCTCTCATAGGTCTCAGGCAAACCTCAAATAATATTTAGGTACTACATACCTTACACAAAATAAATAAATAATGAAAACCAACAAACACAAACTCTGTACCTGATTTTTTTAGATGCGTCGGTTGTGTATTCATTATCCTAGCCCGCAACTCATCTTCAAAATCCTCAGGTTTAAAATGCTTACTGCAAATTCTCTTATTTGCAACATTCCAGACACCTTTGCGATAACATTTTCTTACTCATTCTTTTTAATCTTAGGCGCTTTAGGAAAAAGAAAAGAAAAGAAGGAAAGTGTCTCTCCACTTTTCTTTGCCGTTTTAGTATTATTTTTGCACGTTGATACATTACAAATTGTTCCACTGGGCATATAAAAAGATATTTAGGTTAAGTTATCTATTGGCTTCTTTTTTTAAGTATGTATAATTTATTTTTTGAAATTAAACACATATCTACCTTTATGATGAGTTACCGATTTAATTCTTGATTAAATAACGTCCAATTCGTCCTAAGGTTGATTCACTGTACACTGATGTTTACAACATTACAACAAAACACCTTAAAAAATAAAATACAGTCTTTAAGATAATAGTTTTGATTTAACTGCTATTTCGTACAAAATAAGCATTAAAATATGTGTGTAATTGATCGTATTCGAAAAATGTTTAGCAAACACATTAAAAGTTCACTAAATTTCTAATAAATATTATTTAAAGCACCAAAGCCAAACTTAAACTTTTGACATTAGACTTCACATGACGTATTACCCTCCTCTCGCGTCGCTCCCCTTTCGGAGTTACCAGACAACCTGTCTAATCTATAAACCTTGAGTGCGATCTTTTGAAAAAAAAATCGATTTTCGAAATGGATCTAGATCTAAACCACAAAGATCAATCCATGAATAAATCGATAGGAATAAGATCGATTCTGTGGAGATCGATTTTATTTAAATTATCGAATAAAATACATCGAACATATAATTGTCGCGTCACCTCTAATTAATAGCGCCTTCAAGTTCTGTTTCACAGACGTCACCACATACTATTACTAAGTATGTACAAAACAAAGTATTCATGTTAGCTAACCAAACTGTTAACGTAGTTATTTGTCATTTGCTACTAATCAAAGACTGTTAAAATCAACATTTGAACATTTAGAACCAAATTTGTTGTTTGATTATATTAAAAAATCGATCTTTCAAAAATGTTCGATATAAAATATAAATTGCAACATTAAAAAATCGATTTGTAAAATCGATCTTTTTTATTTAACGCAGACAGCACAGACACATTCTGAGAATATACCAGGAATGTTTCAAAAGGATACTTAAGCATCCCCAGAACATTTTCACAAAGTACAATAAATATTCATAGAATATTCTATAAACATGAGAATGGGACAGATTCTGTCATTCTAATACGGTTCTTAGAATGTTATTTATAATATTCTTAGGAGCTCCCAGTATGTTCTGAGAATGTTCCACGAACATTCAATGAATCTTCCTAAAATATTTATTTATTTATTTACTTATTTATTTATATACTTACTTACTTTCTCTACTTTGAAGTGCGCTCCAAGTACATCAAGTCCCAATCAGGAGAAACTAAGAAACCCGTCTTCTATGGTGAAAAATATAAAGAGGAAATGGAGCATATGATGCAAAATCTAGAAGTATTCTCTCTAGAGCAACTATGCGAAGTCATGGAAACAGCAACGAAAAAGGCCTCAAGCAGAGGGATAGAAAATACCAGAAGAGCTCCTTATTGGTGGAATGAAGAAATAAACTGCAAACGAAATGAATGTACACGGGCAAAACGGCAGCTAACCAGAATTACAAGAAGCCAAAATATATCGGCGGTAGCCAAGGAAGAGCTATGCAAAAAGTACAAAGACCCGAGGAAGCAGTTGAATAGATCAATAAACAAGTCCAAGAAAGAACACTGGGAGCAAGTCTGCAAAGATTTAGATGAGGACATATGGGGAAAAGGATATGAGATAGTAACAAGAGGGACAAAACAGGCAAAAATGCCATATGAAATGAATGTCGAAAAAAAGCAACAGATTGCAGAAAACCTCTTCCCGACCTGTGAAAAAAACAGACGAAGCAGAAAAAGATCAGCAAACGAGATACCTCCATTCACATTGGAAGAACTAAAAGCAGCAGGGGAGAAGATAAAAACAAAAAGGGCACCGGGCCCGGACGGAGTCCCTCCGGAGGCCGTCAAACTATTTATTGGACACTACCCAAAAAAAACCATGCAGGTATTAAACACCCTGCTGATCTCTCAAGAGTTCCTGGATAAATGGAAAATGGCAAAACTAATATTAATACGGAAAGCCACTGGGGGACCCATCATCTTTCAGACCGCTGTGCCTCCTAAACGTCATCTGCAAACTGTATGAGATGCTCATCAAAACAAGACTAGAGACCGAGCTTGAAGGAAGACATGAAATATCGGACTTCCAGTTTGGCTTCCGAAAGGGAAAATCTACTGTAGATGCAGTGAAGTGGGTAGTAGAAAGTGCCAAGACAGCGAAATCCAAGTGGGTAGTTCTTGTCCTATTAGATATAAAAAATGCATTTAACTCTGCAAACTGGGAGCTGATTTTGGAAGCCATGGAAGAGAAAAACCTATCCGAATATCTTGTCACAGTGATTGACAACTATCTCAAAAACAGAAGTGTTAGCATAACAAAAAATATAAGTATGGAAGTAACAAAAGGAGTCCCACAAGGATCAGTCCTTGGGCCCGTACTATGGAACATCCTGTATGATGGCTGTCTACGACTCGATTTGCCTGTGGGAGCAACGACTATTGCATATGCTGATGATCTGGCGCTGTTTGTGGAGGCGAAAAATGAAGCTCTGCTGAAATTGGTGACAAATGAAGCATTGCACATAATAGAAAACTGGATCGAAAAGCATGATCTAAAAATTGCCGAACATAAAACAGAAGCGGTAATCCTCAAGGGGCCCAGGAGAAGGGAAGGTGTCACTTTCAAGATCAAAGA
Source organism: Tillus elongatus (assembly GCA_964006375.1). NCBI lineage: Eukaryota > Metazoa > Arthropoda > Insecta > Coleoptera > Cleridae > Tillus > Tillus elongatus. The sequence continues at coordinate 7,035,192 of OZ023262.1, read as the reverse complement.
GACGACAGTAAGACCAGTAAAAGCAATAAAATATTTAGGGATAGTTTTAGAAGAGGGCTGCTCTTTCAGACAGCATATAAAGAATACCACCAAAAATGCTGAAGCAAAAACAGCTATGCTCACTAGATTGATGCCAAATGTGGGAGGCCCAAATAGCCTTAAAAGACTACTATTCAGCGGAGTGACGCACTCGGTGCTTCTATATGCTTCTATATACCGTATAAATAATGCCATAAATAAATAAGTTGTAAAGATTGTAATCTTAAATACATCGGACAAACAAAAAGATCGATTGGAATTAGATTCAAAGAACACATATCCCAATTACGTTACGGTGCTGTAGATAAGTCTGCCGTCGCCCGACATATTTGGGATAATAATCATCACGTTGATAAAGATAATCTGAAATTAATAAAAAAATGTTAGAAATCCAGGACAGCTAAATGGGTTCGAAAGTGTATATATTGCGAAATATAGTTACAACAAAAAATGTATGAACGCTTCACCAGCGCCAATTACAAGTCACTTGATCGATTGCTTTGCTAAATAAAATTCCTACTTTTTTGGCACGTTTTACCGATAACATAAGTATACAGTTATTGCCGCCAAAGGAATCGTTGTTAATTTAGCTATCGTTGAACCTTCTCAAAACTATTACAGATGGACACTTTTTAGATAAAGCAGTAGGGATAGCGCAAAGACCTTGTCCGGTGATAAAAATACAATACACTGTGAAATTTGTCTACGACTATAGTGTCTCATCTCAGTTCGATCTCTTTACCTGAGATCCGGTATATAAGTTGATGTTAGTATTTAGAATGTTTCGTCCTCTGATGACGCTAACTTGGTTAGTGAAACAGGTCTTTTAAAATGTGTTGTGGTGATTTGGGTTCTCCAAGTGTACTTATCAGTGCTCATCACATGTTCCAATCTTCACTTACTACTATAATCACATTTACCACATTTATAAGGCTTCTTCAGGATGTCTTGCTATTATGTGTTGTTAGTTGACGCTTTTTAATTGTCCTATAATCACATTTGCCACATTTATAAGGTAATATGCATAACGGTTTTTGTTTATTAGTATGTTTCACCTTTTCATGTTTTGATAAATATTTCAGATAAGCAGTATTAAAGTCACATTTACCACATTTATAAGGCTTTACTTCACTGTGAGTTGCTGCTATATGTTGTTCCAACTGTAACCTTCCAACACCAGTAAAATCACACTGATCACATTTAACAGGTCCTTCTTTATTGTTTTTGTTGTGTTTTCTTGTTGTTATGTGTTGTGTTAACTGAGACTGTCGAACAGTACTATAATCACATTTACCACATTTATAAGGCTTTTCTTCAGGGTGTTTTGCTATTATGTGTTGTGTTAACTGAGACTGTCGAACACTACTATAACCACATTTATAAGGCTTTTCTTCAGGGTGTTTTGCTATTATGTGTTGTGTTAACTGAGACTGTTGAACAGTACTACAATCACATTTACCACATTTATAAGGCGTTTCTTCAGGGTGTCTTGTTGTTATGTGTTGTATTAACTGAGACTTTCGATTAGTACTATAATCACATTTACCACATTTATAAGGCTTTTCTTCAGGGTGTTTTGCTATTATGTGTCGTGTTAAACAAGACTTTCGAACAGTATTATAATCACATTTACCACATTTATAAGGCATTTCTTCAGGGTGTCTTGCTGTTACGTGTTGTGTTAACTGAGACTTTTGAACAGTACTATAATCACATTTACCACATTTATAAGGCGTATCTTCAGGGTGTCTTGTTGTTATGTGTTGTATTAACTGATACTTTTGAATAGTACTATAATCACATTTACCGCATTTATAAGGCTTTTCTTCAGGGTGTTTTGCTATTATGTGTCGTGTTAACCAAGACTTTTGAACACTACTATAATCACATTTGCCACATTTATAAGGCGTTTCTTCAGGGTGTCTTGCTGTTATGTGTTGTGTTAACTGAGACTTTTGAATAGTACTATAGTCACATTTACCACATTTATATGGCTTTTCTTCAGGGTGTCTTGCTGTTATGTGTTGTGTTAACTGAAACTTTTGAATAGTACTATAATCACATTTGCCACATTTATAAGGTAATATATATAGTGGTTTATTAGTATGTTTCACCTTTACATGTGTTGATAAATATTTCTGATGAGCAGTATTAAAGTCGCATTTACTACATTTATAAGGCTTTACTTCACTGTGACTTACTTCATTTTTCACGAATACATCATTTGGATCGAGAGAGTCATGATTAGCAAGACCCGTGCAGCCATGGTCAAATGTTTCCATTTTAAAATCTTCTATACATATTTCACTTTTAATAAAAACATTTTCATTTGTTTCATTAATTACCTCTCCACCTGTAACAGTTTGAAAGTGCTCAGTTATATTGGGACTTATTTCATCAATATTCACCTCACCTATAAAATCATGTATTGGTTCATGTAAAAACTGTACTTCGATCTTCTCCTGTTTAACAGTATTAGGCAGGTCGGTTATGTTTGGCTTGTATTCTGCGTTTTGTTCCACAATTGTAATATTATCATGGAACTGCAAAGCATTGCTAGTTAATTCATTTGTCAACAAAGTTTGACCATCACTTTCTATTTTTGTATGAAAAGTTTGGCCAGCTTCAGGTTCCAGTGAAAGTTCTACAAGTTTGGTATAATCATGAGACAGCAGAGCATTGTGAGCAAATTCACTTTTCACAGAGGTTTCACAAATACTTTCTACTTTCACATCAAAATTTTCAGTAGCTTCAATTTTCACAGGATGTTTCACAACTTTGGCATAATCATGGAATAGCAAGCCATTATGAAGGGACTCATTATCACAGATAATTTTATTATCACTTTTTAATTCTCTGTCAGAACGTGGATCACCTTCAATTTTCAGAAAGTTCTCCAATTCTTCCTTATAAACATGGGTCATTGCTGGTTCGGTTATAATATTAATATCATCGGCAACTCTTTCAGTGAATTCATGTGATCCTTTATTTACAAGATTACAAGTAGTGATGGGTTGTTATTTAACAGTCTGTTATATTTTAACTGTTGTCGAGCCGCAGCAGTAACAACCTGTTATGGATATATACAAATAACAGGTACAGTGGAGGGGATGTTGTTGCGCAGTGAGTCGTATCTGTTTCTGTTGTCGTATCTGTTTCTGTTGCACTGCTACGATGAAGCAGCTTCTGTTTCCATCCGCAACTGTTATAACAGGATGAATGGACATGAGACTGGGAATGGGGTATAGAGCGGACTTTACTTCATAACATAATACTGTTTTCATCCGCAACTGTTATAACAGGATGAATGGACATGAGACTGGGAATGGGGTATAGAGTATAGAGCGGACTTTACTTCATAACATGCTACTTTATACTAGTATGCTCACGGCTTTGGGAACGTAGGGTCGTCTGTACAATGAAACTCTTAAATTTTGACAGGTTGTTGATTCACACAAGACACACACATATATTTACAATTTATAAACAAACACAAAATATGAAATATGTAAATAAAAAGGCTGTATATGTAGCAAGTGAAAATTATTAAAAATGAACTATATCACTGTAAAAATAAAATCAGGTCACCGCGTATATAAAAAAATAATCACATAGGCGTTGACGTAAACTCAATCTTCATTAGATAACTCGATATGCTGATGGCATTTTTGTTTTAAGAAAAAACTGATATGTATACAAACGTACAGTTATGCTTTAACGTGAGTCCTTAGGTATTATATTATATTAGGTAGTTTTTTGCTCATTCTTCTTTGCCTTATGTAACTAATAAATCAATATTCCTTTTTACTTTTCACTTTGGAAATCTAAGAAATAGGTCCGATTTTAAACATCTTTTTTTTATTACTACTGCAAAATAAAAAATAATGCCTGAAACTTAAAAAATCTCAGAAACAGTACAAATTTTAATGAAATTATAAAAATATTCCCTGTACCCGGTATAGTTGAAACCAGACACACTTCGCCCTATAGGTAGAGAGAAAAAAATTAGTTTTAATTTTTTTTAAATTATTTATTTTATTTTTTGCTTACAATATTTCATTTATTTCATATAGCTCTCATTTTCAAGGAAAAGATGGCTATAGAGGTTTTCAAGCTCAATGCTTAACTAATACTTAATTAGTAAAGAAAATTCGAAAGAAATTCTGCATTGTTGAATTTTTTACCAAATTATTATTAGTGATGAATACCAAAAAAAAAACCTCCATCATTTTTTTTAATAAAAAATTTATTAATTGTTTTAAACATAATACAAGAATATTTTTTATTTTAAACATTACCCAACTACACCAACGGACGGGTTCAGCTACTGTTACTACGTCTACGTGGAATTCTTAATAATTCATAGTTCATACTGTTATTTTCAACCTGTTATATTTAACTGTTATTTCTAAATAACAGTAACAGGTGCGACCTGTTAAAGCAATATAACAGTTTTTCCCATCACTAATTACAAGTCACTTTGACATTTGTCAGTTGAATATGACATAATGTACTGTTGCCATAAAAAAGACGTGACAGAAAACATGAGGCCCTGTTTTCTTGAAACTTGCTTCAAGTTGATACATCGTAATTGTGAAAAAGTTAGTAAAAGGACATTTAATCGACTAACAAAAATAACCAAATCGTAGAGTTGCCAGCGATGTGTACACAGATATAATGACTTACAAGAGATATAATATTGCGTAGTGATGGGCGATTATGAATGATCTAATCGATTTTGCCGGTATAATCCATCATTCGATTGCGGCGAGAAGATCATTCGTTATTCGTTAAAACCATTCGGCATAATCATTTCATTCGTTTGGACTCGCAACTCATACTTATAACCTATTTGAAATATGAAACATGTATCGAATTAATTCCGATCGGTAGGCTAGGCGACACACATTGGTAGATCAAATATAAGATCTAACAGCTCAGTGGTAACGGTCGTAGGCTGACGGGAATTAATTGACGTAAAATATAAAACAAAAAGCGGAAAGTTATGTTACTTATGTTTTAACTTAACCCATTTATGGCCAAGGTATCAAAAAACGTTCAAAATTGAATGTCACTCATTTTCTCCAGCAACAATAAAGTTTCTAAACATAAAACCAACAAACAAAAAAATATTTTTTATTTAATTAGTGAATTACAGGCTGATGCGTAAACGCATCAATGGCCAAATATATGCAATACAAGTGCTAACTGATACTATATAAAAATATAATGTACAAACATTATTTCTTATGAAATTCTTCGAAGCAGTTAGCGTGAATATGTACATTACACTTTTTGCACATATATATTGTTGCACTATGACATAATCGACATCGTCGTCTAGCTTTCGTTGCTTCCTGAACCACCACATGGTCAAATTTATCTGTCCGTATTTCAGTTGGTATACTATTAGATATGGATACCCGACTTGAAGATTGTTCGCCTCCTTGATTCTGGATTTTCAAGAGACGGTATGCAATATATGACTTGAAGTCAAGTTGTGACATCTTTTTTTCATTAACCAGATTGAAAAGTTTCCAAGCATTTACAATAGTACTATCAACAGCATTTGAGAATAAAGGCCACCACCATTTCTTTCCCAAGATCCTGGTACGATAGTTTGCTATTGCATTATCGTGTAAATCTACCCCTCCCATGAATTTATTGTAATGGGAAATCACTGCAGGCTGATTTATATTTTCAATTTTTTTCTCTTTTCGATTATATCGCTTCGCTATATTCATAGGTTGAACATTGTAACAGTTGCTTATCACCGTCACCACTGAATTGTCATTCCATCGAACAAGTGATATACCAGCCTCTTCATCATAAGCGCAGCTATGTGACCCACGCTGCTTCTTCGAAATTATTTTGTTTGTCTCCAGTGGACAAACTCCTGTTCGATTGTCGCGTATCGTACCAGTGGCAGAGTATCCTTTATCAGTTAGAACTGAAAATAGTTTATAGGAGGAGAAAAAATTGTCGAAGAAAACCTTGTGTGCGGCATTTTCTTTGATGACTGATAATAAATTGACCACAACTTGGCCTCCTAAACCAAGTGGAGTTTTTTCTGTGGATGCACCAGCATACGGAATAAATTGGTAGAGGTAGCCATCAGATGAACAGAGACACCATAATTTAAATCCGAACCTGACAGGCTTGCCTTTCATATACATTTTACATGAATGTCGTCCGAAATAGGGCACCATTTGTTCATCTATTGACAAACAAGTCGAAAACACACCGAACTTCATGAACTTTTTATTCAGGAGGTCGAAAAACGGCCGAAGTTTGGCAAATCTATCATGTATGTCTAAATTGTTATTATCAGACAGGTGAATGTTTTTCTTCATATTTCTAAACTTGTTTCGACTCATGCAATCTTTTACAATTTTCAAGCCTTTGTCCTCTTCTGTAGACCAATATAAGTCAGCTTGAGGGAGAGTGTGGTACCCAGATAAAATCATGATACCCAGGAAATTCAGCAAATAATCTTTGGCGATTATAAAGTCATGTCTGTTATTGTCACGTGCATATTTCTGACTATACTGAATTATGTTTTCAAGCATTTCATCATCAAAGTACATAAAAAATAAATCTAAAGGTGTTTTGCCGTCTAACTCATTCTTCAGCCTAGCAATATTTTCTTTTTCTTTGACATCGTGATTGCTGTTTGAATTATGCAAGTGTTCTCCTGTTTTCCAGATAGGTTTTCGATCTACACCTTTATATTGTAACAACTTCTTACGTTTCGCTGCCAAACATTCATCATCAGAGTCATAAAGCAAATCGTCATCGGCTGTATGAATTTCGAATGTCCCTGCAATATCATTGAATTCGTTTACTTTCTCACAGTTTTCTTCGAAAATCTCTTCGTCAGTTAGTTCGTCTACATCTGGCGGTATATACACTGCATCTACATTATTATCTGTATAAAAAACAAACATAAGAATTACTTCACGAGCACACAATAATTATAAATATAATTTTATTTTACCTCGATCATCTGCTAATTCTTGCACGATCTCCTCTAAAGCAAGTTCTAATTCTCTTTGGGTAAGAAATTGCGGCATTTTCTCACACGACAAAAAATATCACTTCACAATTCACAACACTTTTCCTCATTTCCATGGGCGTCTGTCTGCTTTTCTCATCCTGACCCCTCTGATATCTCACAAAACGTCACCGAAATTATCCAAGCTGGCATGGAATTATTTATTCCACGTACACAGAAAACCTCTTCAGCCACTCAAAAGCCCTGGTTCTCTAAATCCTGTGACAAGGCCAGACTTGAAAAGGTCAAAGCTCACAAAACGCTTCTACACAATCCCAGTCAAGAAAATCGTCAAGCATTCAACGACGCAAGAAACCGCTATGTCCGCATTCTTTCTGAGGCAAAAAACTCGTTTAATAACCACATCAAAAACAAAGTCCTCTCAAGCTCCAACGGCGGCAAACCCTTCTGGACTCTTGCTAAGTCTATTGGGAATAATTTCTGCAAGAGCACGTTCCCACCTCTTGTCTCAGGTGATGAAATTGTTTCTACCGCCCTGGGCAAGGCTGAACTTTTTGCTTCGTTGTTCGCCGGAAATTCTACTCTCAACCCACCTCCAAATGTTCAACCACCAACAGTCCCCAATGTCGCGCATAAAATGACTGATATCATTTTCAAAACTAAAAAGGTACGAAAGATGCTCTCTTCTCTTAATACCAGGAAAGCCTCTGGGCTTGACGAGATCCCAGCAATTGTTCTCAAAAAATGCGCACCAGAACTTGCTCCTGTCCTGACTCGTCTGTTTCAGATATCTTACAATAAAGGCATATTCCCTAGTAACTGGAAAACTGCTCGAGTACAACCCATCCCCAAGAAAGGACCCAAAGCGCTTCCTAGCAACTACAGGCCTATTTCTCTCCTTTCAGTCATCTCTAAAGTGATGGAAAAGTATATAAACACCGAACTACTAAAATTCTTTGAAAAACACAGTCTAATCCACGACAGGCAGTATGGATTCCGTCAGCGCAGATCAACTGCCGACCTCCTTTCCTTTGTCACCCATTCTTGGAACAAGTCTATGGAACAACACGGTGAATCCCAGATTGTTGCTCTAGACATATCCAAAGCATTCGACCAGGTCTGGCACGCAGCGCTGCTTAATAAACTTCCGGCCTATGGCCTACCACCAAAACTTTGTACCTGGACAACAAATTTCCTCTCCAACAGGAGCATATCTGTTGTTGTGGATGGCCATTCCTCTAAACTGTATCCAATTAATGCAGCAGTTCCTCAAGGTTCAGCTTTAGCCCCTACTTTGTTTCTTCTCCACATCAATGACCTCCTCTCTAGCACATCCAACCCAGTTCACAGTTACGCGGACGACAGCACCCTCCACTCAAACATACAATATTCTAAGCCTGTCTCTTTAGCCCAATTAGATGAGGATCGCAGACTCATGGAGGGTTCTGTCTCCGTAGACCTCCAAAAAATATTAGACTGGGGAAGTAGAAATCTTGTACAATTCAACCCCACCAAAACTAAGTCTTGCTTTCTTTCTCACAAGAGATACAGCAGCCCTAGACCCATCGCAATGAACAACCAAGTTATTCAAAGTAATGAGTCTTTTTCTCTTGTTGGCATTTCTGTGGATCGAAATCTTAATTGGCACAAACATGTTACATCAATTGCAGAAGCGGCTGCTAAGAAATTGGGTTTCCTCTTCCGGGCTCGCAAATACTTTTCACCAACTAATCTCTATACCTTATACACTTCACAAATAAGGCCAAACCTCGAATACTGCTCCCACATCTGGGGTGCAGCTGCCGCTTCTACACTCGCTATCCTGGACTCCATTCAAAAGAGAGCTATACGTCTCATCGGTGACTCTACCCTCACCCAAAGGCTTCCATCCCTTGCCCACCGACGTGCCGTTGGTGACCTCTCTCTCTTTTATAGATATCTGCACGGGCACTGCTCAGAGGAGCTTTCCTCCATAATTCCCCCACCTGCTGCCGCCAGCAGATCTACCAGGGGAACAGAGCGAATGCACCCTTTTAATGTCCAGGTCACCAGACATAGAACATCTTGTTATGCCCGCTCTTTTGTCCCGAGGACTTCCAAGTTGTGGAATTCCTTGCCGGCACATGTTTTTCCTTCTCCTCCGAACCTCCAAACCTTCAAGTCCAGAATTAACAAGCTACCTCTTTCCTCCTTGTCAACACCCACGGTACGATAGTATTTAGGCTGTAAGCCCTCGTGGTGTGTTGTTGACATAAAAAAAAAACACTTACCTAACGTAGCACAGTCAGGAAACAAACTAATGCTATTATATCCGTAATCTGGAATCAGAATACATCACAGTGCTCTAACACGTCTCGACATGCAGAAGTGCAGAAGTTGACGGTTTCGGCCATTGATGCGCATACGCATCACACATGTTTAGCTGCTGGTTTTTTCTTTCCATTCGAAAATTTTCTGAAGGACTCTCATTTAATTGTTTCTCCTTTAGGTTTCCAATAGAACTTTCAAGAATTTTTAGCTCATTCTTCTGTTTACCATTTGTAAGAACAAATACAAGTATATGCCGACAAGAATCCTAATTTCTTCCTATTTCAATAATTTCTCCAATATAGATATTCTATGATATACGTGTCTTTTATTTTTCATTAGATAATAGCATCTTTATATAACATCGCACATTAGCTGTATTCGATTTTGCTTAAGGTGGTTGCACAGAAAAAAAATATTATATGACTGATGCGTAAACGCATCAGCGGCCGGAAATGGGTTAACATAAACATATATGTCATTGTGTTTTAACGTTCGTTTATGTCATATGTATAACACTAAGTCAGTGGTGAACGTGTCGCCACCTAGTTCGGAACCAAGTACTGTGTTGTCACGCCCGCTCCAAATAACACAGAGTGTTAAAAATAGAGACAGTATACAACTAACTAACAATTTTAAAAAATTGTTAGCCCTGGCCCATTTCTACCCCAATAGTAGAAATGGGCCAGGGCTAACAATTTTTTAAAATTGTTAGTTAGTTGTATACTGTCTCTAATTTTAACACTCTGTGTTATTTGGAGCGGGCGTTACAACATAGTACTTGGTTGCAAACTAGGTGGCGACACGTTCACCACTCACTTAGTGTTTTAAGACTGGCTATACGATAGCCGTGTTATTTTTGGTGCATTTTTGCTACAATTAGTATGCCGTACTGGCGAGCTCTAATGAGAGCGAAACCGGTCTACGGTTCTAATTGTTGCGAGAATGCATCTAGTCTTGTCATATGTATAATGCTTGTGAGCGAGCCACCTTGTGTCATATGTATATTGCTTGTGAGCGAGCCATCTGATTTTTGTCAGCAGCTCACGTGATCAGCTAAAAGGCGTGCTTTTTCTATTCAATCATCCCGTCTTCATGGTCGTCACTACCAGGGTTGCCATTTTGCCAGTAATTACTGGCATTTGCCAGCAATAAAGAGTCCTCCCAGTAAACTTGCCAGGATTGACTTAACGCCAGGAATTTGCCAGGTGCAACCTTCTCAGGGATGTCAATTTGCAAATAACCCCCAACATTTGCATTTTTTATTAAAATATCATATGAATCACAGAGCACAGATTACTTAAATCAATTTAAGAATTTCGATTCACGATGTCACCGCTAGATGACCATGTATCATGCCTCCTTACTATTATATTCCGTCACGCTTGGCTAAGGCCAAGCCTGACAGGATACCTATTAAGATAGGTATCATTGTTTAACATTTATTAATATTACAAGGTGATAGTGATAGCTATACATTAATGGATATCACGGTTTCGAACAGAGAAAATTAAGGCGAGTATTGGAAGGTATATTTGGTAAAAAAGGAAAACAAACTTTTAATTCAGCGTAATCCGCGTTCCTTTATTCGTTTCGTATGTGGGAATCACTGGTCAGCATTTTCGTAAACAGCATTATTATTTATGATTAAATAGCGTTTATTTTGTGATTTTCGCTTTGTTCACTTGTATTTGAAACTTTTGGCATAATGCAGTGAATATAAAATTAAAATGGATAAGTGGTTAATAAAAGTAGGAAAAAGCAGGCTCTAATCAAACTTCATCACAGGTAGGAAATGACAAAATGTTTATAGAGATGTGTTCAGCAGCATCACAGCCCACAGTCTAATACGGAATTTGATATTATTACCGATAGAGGTCGCTTTTAGCAATGTTTTTAAATCTCTTAGAGCCTGTTATATCATGAGGTAGCACAATTCTCTTATTTTCATAAACACTGAAATACTGCTTACAAACTCTATCAAACAAAAATTAATTGAGGATTTTAGGCCAAACCTCGAATACTGCTCCCACATCTGGGGTGCAGCTGCCGCTTCTACACTCGCTATCCTGGACTCCATTCAAAAGAGAGCTATACGTCTCATCGGTGACTCTACCCTCACCCAAAGGCTTCCATCCCTTGCCCACCGACGTGCCGTTGGTGACCTCTCTCTCTTTTATAGATATCTGCACGGGCACTGCTCAGAGGAGCTTTCCTCCATAATTCCCCCACCTGCTGCCGCCAGCAGATCTACCAGGGGAACAGAGCGAATGCACCCTTTTAATGTCCAGGTCACCAGACATAGAACATCTTGTTATGCCCGCTCTTTTGTCCCGAGGACTTCCAAGTTGTGGAATTCCTTGCCGGCACATGTTTTTCCTTCTCCTCCGAACCTCCAAACCTTCAAGTCCAGAATTAACAAGCTACCTCTTTCCTCCTTTTCAACACCCACGGTACGATAGTATTTAGGCTGTAAGCCCTCGTGGTGTGTTGTTGACATAAAAAAAAAAACACTTACCTAACGTAGCACAGTCAGGAAACAAACTAATGCTATTATATCCGTAATCTGGAATCAGAATACATCACAGTGCTCTAACACGTCTCGACATGCAGAAGTGCAGAAGTTGACGGTTTCGGCCATTGATGCGCATACGCATCACACATGTTTAGCTGCTGGTTTTTTCTTTCCATTCGAAAATTTTCTGAAGGACTCTCATTTAATTGTTTCTCCTTTAGGTTTCCAATAGAACTTTCAAGAATTTTTAGCTCATTCTTCTGTTTACCATTTGTAAGAACAAATACAAGTATATGCCGACAAGAATCCTAATTTCTTCCTATTTCAATAATTTCTCCAATATAGATATTCTATGATATACGTGTCTTTTATTTTTCATTAGATAATAGCATCTTTATATAACATCGCACATTAGCTGTATTCGATTTTGCTTAAGGTGGTTGCACAGAAAAAAAATATTATATGACTGATGCGTAAACGCATCAGCGGCCGGAAATGGGTTAACATAAACATATATGTCATTGTGTTTTAACGTTCGTTTATGTCATATGTATAACACTAAGTCAGTGGTGAACGTGTCGCCACCTAGTTCGGAACCAAGTACTGTGTTGTCACGCCCGCTCCAAATAACACAGAGTGTTAAAAATAGAGACAGTATACAACTAACTAACAATTTTAAAAAATTGTTAGCCCTGGCCCATTTCTACCCCAATAGTAGAAATGGGCCAGGGCTAACAATTTTTTAAAATTGTTAGTTAGTTGTATACTGTCTCTAATTTTAACACTCTGTGTTATTTGGAGCGGGCGTGACAACATAGTACTTGGTTGCAAACTAGGTGGCGACACGTTCACCACTCACTTAGTGTTTTAAGACTGGCTATACGATAGCCGTGTTATTTTTGGTGCATTTTTGCTACAATTAGTATGCCGTACTGGCGAGCTCTAATGAGAGCGAAACCGGTCTACGGTTCTAATTGTTGCGAGAATGCATCTAGTCTTGTCATATGTATAATGCTTGTGAGCGAGCCACCTTGTGTCATATGTATATTGCTTGTGAGCGAGCCATCTGATTTTTGTCAGCAGCTCACGTGATCAGCTAAAAGGCGTGCTTTTTCTATTCAATCATCCCGTCTTCATGGTCGTCACTACCAGGGTTGCCATTTTGCCAGTAATTACTGGCATTTGCCAGCAATAAAGAGTCCTCCCAGTAAACTTGCCAGGATTGACTTAACGCCAGGAATTTGCCAGGTGCAACCTTCTCAGGGATGTCAATTTGCAAATAACCCCCAACATTTGCATTTTTTATTAAAATATCATATGAATCACAGAGCACAGATTACTTAAATCAATTTAAGAATTTCGATTCACGATGTCACCGCTAGATGACCATGTATCATGCCTCCTTACTATTATATTCCGTCACGCTTGGCTAAGGCTAAGCCTGACAGGATACCTATTAAGATAGGTATCATTGTTTAACATTTATTAATATTACAAGGTGATAGTGATAGCTATACATTAATGGATATCACGGTTTCGAACAGAGAAAATTAAGGCGAGTATTGGAAGGTATATTTGGTAAAAAAGGAAAACAAACTTTTAATTCAGCGTAATCCGCGTTCCTTTATTCGTTTCGTATGTGGGAATCACTGGTCAGCATTTTCGTAAACAGCATTATTATTTATGATTAAATAGCGTTTATTTTGTGATTTTCGCTTTGTTCACTTGTATTTGAAACTTTTGGCATAATGCAGTGAATATAAAATTAAAATGGATAAGTGGTTAATAAAAGTAGGAAAAAGCAGGCTCTAATCAAACTTCATCACAGGTAGGAAATGACAAAATGTTTATAGAGATGTGTTCAGCAGCATCACAGCCCACAGTCTAATACGGAATTTGATATTATTACCGATAGAGGTCGCTTTTAGCAATGTTTTTAAATCTCTTAGAGCCTGTTATATCATGAGGTAGCACAATTCTCTTATTTTCATAAACACTGAAATACTGCTTACAAACTCTATCAAACAAAAATTAATTGAGGATTTTACAACCTTAAAAAACGACAGTGACAGATGAATGATGACGGTGCCCTCCATTGGTTCAGACTAATAAATTTCATATTAGACTTCGTCTATGGATATTCCGAAATCCGACGAGCGGGAAACGTGAAACGACCGAGTTTCGTTACTGATTGCTACTTATACTGTGGACGGCGTTCTTTAAACTAGCCAATTATATAATGTTATTGCCTACCGATTCAATCCACCGGTGTATTCTGAAAAGTGCCCATGCTGTATTGACACCTTGGCGTAATTCGCAAAATCACAGTAATCACCCCATAATTTTACAGATTCAGACTTGCGTACCCATTAGGACAAAGATAATGCTCACCCAAATAAACTAAACTATTAAACTGCCGGGAATTACAAATTACAAATAATAAAATATATAAATTTTGCCAGGAAATGAAATCAAGTTTCGCCAGTAATTTTGTGTCGACCTGGTGGTAACACTGGTCACTATATGGCCTGTCCTGTATTCTTAATGGTCTAAGGTTGTGGTGCTGTGTGAATTGTCAATATATTTTGTGATGTATGAAATAAAACATATTATTATTGTGTCAGAAAAACGAAAAAGCATCTTTTTTACTCCACTCCCATTCTCAGATGTAGTTGAATGCATGATACAAATAACGAGAGATATGATATTCCGACTGCCTATTTTTAGACCTGTCACGCGCATGGTGTCAAGTGGTGAGTCCAATGCAACAATAATATGCTGTCGTACAGTGAGGTTTGACGTTTCATCACAACCTGTTAACAAATTACGTATTTTACTAATATTTAAGTGCATACAGTTGAAGGTAATAAAAATAAAAAAGGTTAAAATTAGTGCTGTGATCTATATTATTTGCAAAAGACAATATAGGCGTAACTTCAACCGCATTAAACTGACGTATAGAAACTTTTTGATTGAGAATGACTTTGTTTTAAGTGTGTAGTTGGACATCTATAACGTTACTCACCGCGTGACGTCAGAGGAGGGGGCGGGGCATATGCGCAATATCATATCTCTTCTAAGTCATTATATCATGGTTGAATGTTCAAAATATTATTTTCTGATTAAACAGTGCCCATGTTTGAAAGAAGTAAAACATGAATGCCAGTAGCCATTTTAAATTGAAATTAGAATGCAAAGAAGAAGTGAAAACAGAGAAAGATTACAAAATAGAAATAAGAGAAGATGATTTGAATCCACTTGTGAATGTAAAAAAGGAATACTGCAGTGATAGCGACAGCTCAGCAAACAATGATTGCAAAACCAGTTTAAATATTGATGTTTACCAACCCTCAGGTAGTAAATGTGACTTAAATGATGAGCATTGTAATTTACAGGATGCAGCAACAAGGGCTGTTTCCGAACAGAGGATTAGTCGAGAGGGACCTTTTAAATGTGACACATGTAATTACACTAGTGTATGGAAACAGGCTGTGTCAAGACATATCATCTCCAAACACAAAAGTACCGAAGAGATACCTTTTAAGTGTGAGTTGTGTGATTACACTAGTGTAGAGAAAAGGAATCTGTCGAGTCACATCATCTCCAAACATGGAAATATTGAAGACAGACCGTTTAAATGTGAGCTGTGTGATTACGCCAGTGTAAGGAAAGATAATCTATCAACACACATCATTTTCAAACACACAAGAATTGAACACAGACCTTTCAAACGTGAGCTGTGCGATTACACTAGTGTAGAGAAAAGGAATCTGTCGAGTCACATCATCTCCAAACATGGAAATATTGAAGACAGAGCTTTTAAATGTGAGCTGTGTGATTACACTTGTGTACAGAAAGGGCAAATGTCGAGTCACATCATTTCCAAACACAGAAATATTGAAGACAGAGCTTTTAAATGTGAGCTGTGTGATTACACTAGTGTACACAAAGGGAATCTGTCGCGGCACATCATTTTCAAACACAAAAATATTAAAGACAGAGCTTTTAAATGTGAGCTGTGTGACTACACTAGTGTACAGAAAGGGAATCTGTCGAGGCACATCATTTCTAAACACAAAAGTATTGAAGAAAGACCATTTAAATGTGACTTGTGTGATTATGCTAGTGTAGACAGAAGATATCTATTATTACACATCACCTCCAATCACAGAAGTACTGAAGAAACACGTTTTAAATGTGAAAAGTGTTATTACACTAGTGTATGTAAAGATACTCTATCAGCACACCTCAGTCTTAAACACAAAATAATTGCAGATGTGCCTTTTAAATGTGAATTGTGTGATTATGCTAGCGTATGGAAAAATGATCTGTCAAGACACATCAATTCCAAACACAGAATTACTGAAGAGAGACCTTTTAAATGTAAGTTGTGTGATTATACTAGTGTATACAAAAAGTATCTATCAAGACACATTTTGTCCAAACACACAAGTATTGAAAATAGACCCTTTAAATGTGAGTTGTGTAATTATACTAGTGTACAAAAAAGTAATCTGTCAATGCACATTATCTCCAAACATGGAAGAATCGAAGAGAGACCTTTTAAATGTGAATTCTGTGATTACACTAGCGTACGGAAAGAAAATCTGTCAATACACGTCACCTCCAAACACAGAAGTGTTTAAAATTATTGAGGAGCTTGTTATGACCATATCATCGGCTTGGTGCAAAAGTATCCCAAGTCCATTTAGAAAGAATTTCAGTAAATTGCAATTAAAGATTTCTGACCCTTGTAACTACGTTGTTTTTTAAGCTGAATTTCAGCAATTTTAGGAGTTATTTGTACTTAAGGATACTTAAGAGATACAATATGTGTTAAGACAGTTCAAGATGTAGTGAATAATTGTCTATTTCCTGTATCATGGTGGTCAATTTTGGGAAGTGTTTAAGACAGTTCAAGATGTAGTGAATAATTGTCTATTTCCTGTATCAGGGTGGTCAATTTTGGGAAGTGTTTAAGACAGTTCAAGATGTAGTGAATAATTGTCTATTTCCTGTATCAGGGTGGTCAATTTTTGGAAGTGTAACGTGTGTGGTCATCTGCATCTGATGGGGTGTGGGGATAGTTCATAGAAACTAAAGACTATAAGAACACAACTGCATTTCATGTGAGACAGTCACAAATGTTTTAGCTTTAGGTACATTAATATAGTATAGTTCAGTTAGTAATGTAGTGTATATAAAATCTAGTCAGTGCCAGTTAATTTATAAAATAAAAGGACTCATCCACGTTATTAATAAGTGTTTGTTCTTTGGTCTTGTATCCGAACCAGCGTGTAACGCAATTAATTTAATACCAATAAATACCACTCCGTCTCAATCGTTAACAAAACAAAACAAAACATTGTTTTTTTAAATATACAGTCCACTGAATTCGAAGGTGTGTATTAAACAATATGTTTAATTTCAATATGCATTCAAATTCTTGTGATAAGGGACTTAGGATGTAATAAAATAATTACTACTGGACATAGGCTTATTTATTTTATAATGTTTGTTGGTAATAATAAGGCAGATTTTAAGTTTTGTAGTATTTTTTTTATTTATTTAAATATAGCAAGTTAACATAAGTTTAAACTACATAGTGATAATATACAAAAAACTTTTGGCTTGATAACAGTAGACTTATTCATGTGGCAAATAAAAAAAGTCCTGGTATTCCTTGGCAACAGCACTCTTGCAGTAGTAAATTATAGAATCATACTTTATCTTTGAAATAGGTATTAATTTATCTCTAAGAGGTTTTAGTGTATATTCCAGAACACCTATTGGTTCTTTTCTAGAGCTCTGATTTTTATTTTATTTATTATTTCAACAACACACCACGAAGGCTTACAGCCTAAATACTATCGTACCGTGTGTGTCGACAAGGAGGAAAGAGGCAACTTGTTAATTCTGGACTTTAAGGTTTGGAGGTTCGAGGGAGAAGGAAAAACATGTGCCGGCAAGGAGTTCCACAACTTGGAAGTCCTCGGGACAAAAGAGCGGGCATAACAAGATGTTCTATGTCTGGTGACCTGGACAGTAAAAGGGTGCATTCGCTCTGTTCCCCTGGTAGATCTGTTGGGGGCAGCAGGTGGAGAAACTATGGAAGAAAGCTCCTCTGAACAGTGCCCGTGCAGATATCTATAAAAGAGAGAGAGAGAGCTCACCAACGGCACGTCGGTGGGCAAGGGATGGCAGCCTTTGGGTAAGGGTAGGGTCACCGATGAGATGTATAGCTCTCTTCTGAATGGAGTTCAGGATAGCGAGTGTAGAAGCGGCAACAGCACCCCAGATGTGGGAGCAGTATTCGAGGTTCAGTCTTATTTGTGAAGTATATAAGGTATAGAGATTAGCTGGTGAAAAATATTTGCGAGCCCGAAAGAGGAAACCTAATTTCTTAGCAGCCGCTTCTGCAATTGATGTGACATGTTGGTGCCAATTGAGATTTCGATCCACAGAGATGCCAACAAGTAAAAAGGACTCATTACTTTGAATAACTTGGTTGTTTATTATGATGGGTCTAGGGCTGGTGTATCTCTTATGAGAAATAAAGCAAGACTGTGATTTGGTGGGGTTGAATTATACAAGATTTCTACTTCCCCAGTCTAATATTTTTTGGAGATCCACGGAGATAGAACCCTCAATGAGTCTGCGATCCTCATCTAATTGGGCTAAACAGGCATGCCTAGAATATTGTATATTTGAGTGGAGGGTGCTGTCATCCGCGTAACTGTGAACTGAGTTGGATGTGCTAGAGAGGAGGTCATTTAGGTGGAGAAGAAACAAAGTAGGGGCTAAAGCTGAACCTTGAGGAACTCCTGCATTAATTGGATAGTTCAGAGAAATGGCCATCCACGACAACAGAAATGCTCCGGTTGGAGAGGAAATTTGCTGTCCACGTACGCTGATATCTTATAGCATTCAGGTTGTGTAGTAAGAAGGAGATCCAAGGGATTTGAGCTGTGTGTTGGGATACGAGGAAAGTAAGTAGGTTGCTGAACCATATTGGCTAAAGAATTGCTGACTGCAAAGGCCTCCGCTGCTCTCCCTTGTGGATCGGTTTTTGAAGATCCTAGCCATTCCTTATTATGGACATTGAAGTCACCAAGAATAGTGACCTCGGAGGAAGGATATTCAGAAATCAGATAGTTGGTTTTTTCAGAAAGGTAGTCAAAAAGCTGGACAAAGTTGTTGTCAGAAGGTGACCGGTAAATGCAACAGATGAATTTAGTTGCAGCCCTGAGAGAGAGAGAGTTTTATCCATAGTATGTCTTTTATTCCAGCTTCTAAATTGGGGAGTCTGGTGCAGGGTAGATTGCTACGGACGTATGCGCACACGCCTCTATGCAATCTAAAGGAAGTAAGGAGCTCATATCCCGGGAAATTAAGGTGATCAGTGGCTGTTTTGGCACTGATTTGGGTTTCGGCGACGAAGAGAAGTTGGGGCCTGTTAGCCTGGAGGAAATGGTGGACGGAGTTCAGGTTAGAATTTAGGCCACATATATTTGAAAAGGATATGTTAAATCTTGATGTTGGCGCCCCCTGTACACCCCTCTCCCGGAGATCCGAATGGAAGGGTATTTTGCCTCCGGAATATTTTGTACAAGCCATCATCATTTTTGCTTAGAAGGGAAACCGACTCATACACCAGAACCGGAAACGTCCGTTGGGACTTCACCGGCCCCTTGATGTATGTGGTGGTACCTCCTCGGGCGTGAAAAAATCATTTACTATTACGTAAAGGAAAATTTCACTACCACCTGCTATGGATTGGATTGGATCAATGTCTACCCCTTTAAAAATAAGATTAATAAAGGGACTATCAATTGTACAATAGTTATGCTTTTCGACATAGTAGGAGGATACAAAACATTATCATTTTGCATCCATGCCTATTGTCGGCTAAATATGTATCAAGATTGTCGCTTATTAATATTTGAAATATTTTTATAACTCTTTGCAACAAAGTAGTTGCTGTATGTAGATTTTTTTTATACTTTTATTTACTATTTATAAAACTATAAATAAAACTCGCTACCACAAGTAACTTGCTGCATACTAGTTTTTTAACAAATATTTACTGTTTAACAACAGGAATTTTTTATGCAAATTTGTTACCATTACGCATTTGCTGCGCCCACACTTTTTTCTTATTGCGAATCAACAAATCCTATCAAGTGCCTTTTGTTAATTTTTCTCAAGTATCCGAATAAATGTGTGCTTTTCTGAAGGCCTCACTATATATGTATCAAGTTTTTTGAAGATGCTAGTTGAATGGGAAGGATTTAAGATTTAAAATGAATGAAAAACTTTTTTTAATACGTTTATTTACTACCTATTTAATTACCAAATTTTTTAAATTAAAACTCGCTAGCAAAACGCACTTGCTGCGTCAACACTATTTTGTTATTGCAAATGGATAACTCTTATTAGGTGCCTTTTATTATATTTTTTCAAATATTATAAAAGATCTGTTAGTTTGGCTATTTAGGTTTGCTTAAAATGGTCTTATATATCCAAAACAAGGGTTTTTTAACTTAATCATAGGTATACTATATCAACACGCAAAGGTGTTTAACAAATTGCCTATCGCATAAACTTTCAGCACTTCCGTGATAAATTACAGTCGACCAATAAATTAGTGTGCATCCGCCTAAATGAATTGGTGTCTGCAGGGGTTGCATACATGTAGGGGCTGTCGGTCGAACGATAGGCACTCTTCACAGAGAATACATAGAAAATAACTGTAAATTTTGTAAAAAAAAAGTAGTAGACGGCTACAAGTGCAATAATTGTGATACAGCTTCTCACAGATATTGTGGTTTGCAAGCTAAACTCTTACTTCTCTCAATTTTTTCAGTGTCGACACCAATTGTGATTCCAAAAACAATTTCTATAATAATAATTAATTTGATTATAACTGTGACAAGTTTTCTTGTAGAATTACGGATACCCGGAAAGTTAACGAAGTAGTTCACAATCTTATAAAGTCTGGACGCAGCAAGTGCGTTATGGTAGTGAATTTTTATTTAAATATTTTTAATAGCAAATATGTGTTTTTCTTATGAAAGCAAGCATCAAATTTGGTTATCAGTATAATCTATATAGTAGAAACAGTGTGCCATGTTTCATCAAAATAACGTTATTGTTTGAAAATATACAAAAATTTCCGAAAGTAAACTTAAAGTGTTCCCGAAAAAACTGCTTTCTTGGTCAACCTTATAGGTTAATAGCAAATTGAGCTATTCAAATTTGAAGCATTTAATGAAAATTCGCTCCCATAACGCACTTGCTGCGTCCTGAGGTTCTTTTCTTACAAACATGCATTATATTTCGATGGAAAATCCAAAAATGCAATAACATGAGGCATGTTCGATTAAAAAAAAGAACATTTGTATCACCAACGACTTATGAGCCACCTGTGATTGTAGAAATATTTTTTAAGATATAGCTCAAGACACCCTATAGTTTAATGTATATAATTTTTTTTCGTATTTTGTATAATAACGGATATATTGCGCTTTATTGATTTTTTACGAAAATTCGACAAAAATTATATACCATTAGAGGATAAACTCTATAGCTAAGACTACTGGCAAAGCATCAGAGAAAGGGTCTATTTGAAATGAATTTTCTGGAAACATTTTAGTAAAATGAAGGACAATGACGGTTGAAGCTAAAACTTCAGGTTTTGCAAAACATTATTATTGAGACATTTTCCTTCCATAGCTCGTATTAGTTTTAGGGTCTTTGCCTAAATGTTGCCGATTTGGACTTTTTAACTCGCGACTTTGACGTTTTAAGGAAAACCCCAATTTATTTTTTCTTTAAATGCCTATAACTTTTTTGTCATTTAACTTACAGTGCTAAATTTTGCTAGGTAATTTACCAATAATGATATAAAGCCGCGAACCAAATTTGGTTGCCCTTACTTTGTTATTTTCGGAGATATAATTTTTTTTTAGAAAGAAAACAACATTTTCCGAGAAAACCTTGACCGATTTTCCTGACTAACAAAGTAATCCAAGCCACTTGCAAAAGGAAGGTATTCAGCAAATTTAAACAAAATCGGCACATCATTTTTTAAGTTATCGGTGTGATACATATATATATATATATATATATATATATATATATATATATATATATATATATATATATATATATATATATATATATATATATATATATATATATATATATATATATATATATATATATATATATATATATATATATATATATATATATATATATATATATATATATATATATATATATATATATATATATATAATTGCATGCACAGACATGGCTATATATTTAAAAAAATGTTTTAAAATAAACACATACCTGGAAGTAAAAATCCAATTTATTGTCCTATAGCTATAGTTAGACACAGGTGGTAAATTGCAGCCTTTTATCCTACTGAACCTACAAATTAAAAACAATTAAATATAAATATATTCGTCAATGAATAGATTTTGACATAGTTTAAATTTATTAAGGCATAAAAAACATTTTTGTATCAGAAAACATTGAACAATTAAACTCACAATGAATGAACTGCTTAACAAAATACAAAGTGATACAAACCCGGTATAGACAGCTACAAACACAAACAAGCTGGTAAAAGACCAAATTTATAAACTGTCTTCGACAGGACAAAGTGAATTTAAATAGGATTGTGATTAGCGATTTTAACAAAATGTGTTAATATGTATAGAAAATAAGTAAAAATTTGTTAATTATCAATTAGGGAAACTATGTGTTAGTAATTATTCTAGAAAAATAAGGTTTAATGTGTTAATGAATGATAGGTTATAAATTTTAAAACAAACACAATTTGACTTACATGTATAAAATCGGAATATTGAATTATATGCAGGAAATGACTTTCTTTTGACTAATGTAGTTAAATCATGTTATTGGCTTATCTGAAAACAGAAAATGGTGATTGGTGAATAAACAAGTTTAAATAATAATTATCAACTGTGATTCGAAGTTACAAAACAAAAGATAAAAATTAGAACTTCCGGGAGGAAGAACGAGAAATTGGGAAGAAGACGCTGGTAGAAAGAACAAGCTAGTAGATTGCAGCAAGAGAAAATATTCAAAAAAGTTAATGTACATGATTAAAAACTAGAGTGAAAGTATTTTATAGGTTATACCTACCAGCAAACAGCTATACAACAACTCCAATCAAGAATACTCGTACATAAATTGGGTAAAAACAGTGAATGGGCTGGAAGATTGACCCACGCCAAGTGAACTCAGGGGTAATGCATCAATAATTGTTAAAAAGTGTATTATATATTCAAAACAAGAAATGAACCTGTAAGTTTTATAAAGGAATAATATGTCAACGTCAATCCAAGAAGTTAAATGTCATTTGCAAAGGCAATCATACCAAAAGAAGAACTAAATATAAAATATTTATGAAGTACTTGTGAGAGTCACCAGAGGGCGATAAGTAAACGTAAGAAATTCAACCTTATTTCCTCCATTTTAATATTTTCGTTGCCAAGCAACAAAATTCACCTGAAACGACGTTACCATGGTGATAAATAATTGCCAATGAAACTATTCAGATCCGTCATAGCAAGTCATAACCTTTTTTTAAACAAAGCATTGGAAATAAAATTCTCAATAATAAGTCATAATTGCATTAATAAAGCTGGCATATTTGTATGTTAAAATTAGTAATATACGGGATCTTAAGTAAGAATTTAAATTTGTAAAATTAAGTCAATAACCAAACAAAAAGCTTTTTGATAAAAATATAATAATAATAATAAATATTATTTTTTTAAATTTCAAATTATATATTGCTCATTATTTGATTTTCTGTAAATGTCACACATATCTGTCCATTGACCAATTAATCCTCTAGCCGTATATAAAAAGTTCAGCAAATATAATATATATGCACCAAGAGTAAGAATTTTCGACATTGGTGGACCCAACTATTAAACATTCCCTGTAGGTAAGAAGAGTATCAACAAAATAGCTGTGGCATAGTAATTAGATCAAAAACCAGGTAGATATTTAATTTGATAAAATTATATATATATATATATATATATATATATATATATATATATATATATATATATATATATATATATTTTTTTTTTCTTAATAAACTCATAATTTAATTCAGTATAATAAACAAAAGGCGCCCAACAAAAACATAATAAAACAAATAAAACAAATATCAACACCTATATTTAAATAAAAATACAGTAAAAATAATAAAACCAACAAAAACTTTAATAACACATTTATTTCAATATTACAACAATCAATTTCAAAATTACAATAAAACACAATACACTATCAAAAATACAATATATAAAAACACCAATACAATACAATACCCACCCCCGACACACAATAATATATATATATATATATATATATATATATATATATATATATATATATATATATATATATATATATATATATACAGTGTAACTTCTATTTAACGAATATGCAAAAATCCACAAAAAAAAATTATATAGAAAATGGTTAATCTTGCAGGTTAGATGGTTGAGTTTGTGCGCATGTGCAGAAAAAACAGTAATATTTTTTTAAATCGTATTTTCCTTGCACTAATTTGTTAGTGATTTATACTGGATGTATAATTGTTGTTCAAGGTATTAGGAGAAATCACGTGCAGACATAAATATCAAAAGAAATTTATTATTTACCTTTACATAATGCATCTACATAGAGTAATGCATTCCTTGCTTACAACATGTATGTAATCCATAATTTTCTTTTGGCTAGCACTACTGAAAATTGTGTGATTTTCATAAAAACTTCGCATTTATTCAGCGAATTAAAAACATTTTCCGGAACACTGTCACAATATTGCAGAGCTAAACGACACATTTTGAAAGCCTGAAGGGCTTGTTCGCGGGAAGGTTTTTCAACCGGTTAGTTTGTAAGTTATCGGCATCATCACTATCCTGTTCTTCTTCACATCTCACACTATTCAAAATGTCTTCCTCACTAGGATATTCATTGATAACAACATTAGAATCTATGTCAACATATTCAGCAAGAGTAATATTATCAACATTTCCTGATGATTTCAGCACATTTCAAACATGATTTAGTTGAGAGAGTGGCAGCTCATCTTCCTCATTTCATTCTTCATTTGTCTCTACACCTTGTTCAAATCCCGCTCACCGAAAACAATTTTTAATGGTACCCTCGGATACGTCATTCATCCAAACTTTGGAGAGCTCTGAATTGCAATCCCTAAGGTTTATTGCAGTTTGTGGGTTCCGATTTGATTTTAATTCATAGAGTCTTCATCAATATTATTTTTCTATAATGGAATTTCAGATTTTTGATGATTCCTTGATCCATAGGCTCCAATTTTGCTGTTATATTAGGCGGCTGAAATACAAGCCTCACTTTTTCCAATGTTTCGGCGATACTGGGAGGATGTGCAGGACAGTTGTCAATAATGAGAACAATTTTCCTATTTTCTCGGCTCATGCGTTTATCGATCTTCTTGATCCATTCCTCAAATATATCACCAGTCATCCAAGCTTTTTTGTTGAAATTGTAATCCACTTCTAATGGTTTTGTTCCTCGAAAACAACGTGGATTTTTTGATTTCCCTATCACCAGCAATTTAAGTTTTTCACTTCGTCATATTCGAACCAACTAGAACGGTGTTTCTTACTTTACTCTGTTTTCCTCCGAAGCACTTGTCATTTTTGAAAGCTAATGTTCTGTTTGGCAAACATTTATAAAAGAGACCCAGTTCATCCGCATTGAAAACATCATTGGGTCTATACTCCTCCATGAGTTTCTTTAACACTTTTTGTCTCCAATTTTCACAGTCTGTGTCACTCACATCAGCACTTTATCCACAAATGATCTTTTCTGCTATCCCGTGACGTCTCTTAAATTTGTCTAACCATCCGGTGCTAGCAGTAAAATCGGAGTGTCCAAGAGATCTAGCAAATTTCAAGGCTTGTTCTTTGATGATAGTACCTAATATCGGCATACGATTTTCACACAACATTTGTACCCATTTTATGACCGCATTGTCTATATCTTCATAGTATACATACCCTTGAAATAGTAGTTTAACGACGGTTTCGAGGTAATACTTTAAACTATGATGAAATAAGATTATGGGTAAGAGAAATTTGCAGAATTATTCATGCTGAATTCATTTAGGTTTCAAGCTGATTCTTAAGACAAATTCTATGTATAACTATATAATCAGAAAATTTTCACTGTTTTGTCATGTACAAGTTTTTATATTCATCTATAATAAACCAATTGTCTAAATTAAGAATATGCAGGTAAATATACAATTCAAATTACCCGCTCAGTTGTCAGTACTTCACGCGAGGTTGCGGTAGTGTGCTTGTCACAAATATTACCAAAGCTAAAGCATATGAGGTGTCCCGTATTGTCATTATATAGTATTTGGTGTTAAGAGGTAAGATGCTTACTGGCAATTAGGCCATTGCTGACCCTTTTTTAATCATCTAAACTAACCTACCCTCCACCTTGAGCTCGATCTCAACGACGACAGTGATTTGAAAAATCATCCGCCGCCGGTGAGTCTCGAACCGTATTTGGTGTTAGTATGTTCGCTGAAATGACTGTAAAACAAGTGTTAAGTGTCATAATTTGACAACAAACATCTGTAGGTTACAAATTTGACTAATAAACGTCAAAGTTATCTGTCAGTTAACTTGGCTGCAGAAGGTGATTATTTCATTATACAGATTAAAGTAACAAATAAATGAATAAATGAACAGTATCAAATATTTTTGAAAGTTAATTGCACATTATGAGTAAAAATAGTAAATAACAGACGCTGTTTGTAAATAACAACCAAACTTTTATAGGAAATTTAATAAATATAAGTTAAAACACCAAAACAACTATAGGTGTTATTCGCATTTGGAACATACATGACGTATTACCCTCCTCTCGCGTCTCCCCAACAGAGTTAGCTGACAAGCTGATAAGAAAAAAACATGCAAATTGTCTATTGTCAGCCCTGGCCCTATCTAATCTAGAAACCTTGGACCATGGGTGAGTTTACCAGGTGCCAACAGTTGAATTGTTATGTCAAAAAATATTGACATTTGTTAACATGTTTTGAAATAACGATTCAACTGTGAGAATCGGCTGGCAGCTGCTGGCGCACGGTATCAATGATATGGTAATATAATACAAGATCATTGCATTATATATATATATATATATATATATATATATATATATATATATATATATATATATATATATATATATATATATATATATATATATATATATATATATATATATATATGTTCGGAATGATTTTGTCTATCTACCTTCTCTGATATATAGTCAAAGGTGTACTCGGCCAATATGTTGACAAGTAGGTGAGTTCAGCATGCGCCAGCAGCTATCAACACTTGAATTGTAAACATTTATTGACAAAGCAATTCAAATGTTGGCATCTGGTGAACTCGGCAATAGTCAAAATTTTTTGACATAACAATTCAGCTGCTGGCGCCTGGTTAAACTATCCCAATAGAGCTGTGCAGAACACGTGATTTAAATACTACCAATATGGCCGCTGGTAGGCACACAAACACAAACAAACTCGTGTTCCGTGGATGTTAACTTTTGAAATTGTGCTTTGCGCGTGTTTAAAATGGCTTGTGTTCACAAGAGTGAATATATATTATCACTGGAAAATAAAAATGAAGACGTTGCTAGAAGATATCGAGAGAAAATTCGTATTATTGAAGGAATTGATCCCTATACTCTGACGACGGGCCCAATGCCTCCTTGTGAAGAACTATATAGTTTCCCACCAGTTGATGCTTTCTATAGCGTTAACTATTTAATGCTTAACCACAGTTTTTAAACTAATTAACAATGAAAGCACATAAAAGTCTCTCTGCTTACAAATATTTTGAAGCAGGGTTCGTTCATAATTGCCAGACTAGAAAAATTTGAAGCTCATCTTGTAATTGTTGCACAGGTAAATATAAATTTACTTTTTTTTAAAATCATAATTGCAATCAAGGTCTTCTTGTTTGTGGTGCTCTAGAATTGGCTAGATATATTATGCAAGCTCGTAAGCCACATTTCGCACTTGCTTTCTGGTCTTAAAATATAATGTTTTTACATGATCCAAAGTATACCTACTATGTGAAAAGTCAGTTAATTTTAATTTAAGTTGAATAGTGATTACATTTTCATTTTGTGTTTCAGGTAAAGAATTCCCAGAGAACAAACTGCTGTATTGTTAAATCATTATTATGTACCTCCAGAACTTGCTCATCCAATTTCATTCTCTTCTCTGCTATTTCTTGTCTAACAGCATTGATAGCAACTCGCTTTATCACTCTCTTTGAATCTTCTCCATATCCCATGGGTAGAGAAGGAACCCAGGCAGGATTATTTTGATCAATTAATTCAACACTAGAGTTTGACGTTGCTCACTGTTATATCTTTTCTTTTAATTGGGTGCGTCCACCTTAATCTCCGGATTCTGGATTCATTCAACTCTGGTTTATATGGAAATTGTAGTACACTCGCTATTCTGAAAAACTTGACTCTATCGCGATTACCACGACTTCCGCATTTCACACCACAACACTTCGTAGGCATATTTTTGAAGTTAAAAAAATAGTACTTGATAACACACTATTGTCTACTAAATTTATATTTACACAAATTTTAAACTAATGGGAACATTTATAAACAATTTACAAACTAGACTGTTAAAAAAACACGATAACGTCATACACCGCTATGCAAAACAATAGAGTAGTTGCAAGACTCGATGCATTTTCGCAACAATTAGAACCGTAGACCGGTTTCGCTCTCATTATAGCTCTTCAGTACGGCATACTAATTGGAGCAAAAATGCACCAAAAATAATACGGCTATCGTATAGCCAGTCCTAAAATACTCAGTAAGTGGTGGACGTGCCGCCACCTAGTTGCGGAACCAAGTAGTATGCTGTCACGCCAGCTCCAAATAACACAAAGTGTTAAAAACATAGAGACTGGATACAGCTAACTAACAATTTAGAAAATTGTCAGCCCTGGCCCATCTACCCCATAATAGGGACAAAGTATGTAAGACTCAATGTATTTTCGCAACAATTAGAACCGTAGACCGGTTTCGCTCTCATTAGAGCTTTAGCTAAAGAGAGCGAAACCGGTCTACGGTTCTAATTGTTGCGAAAATGCATCGAGTCTTACATACTTTGTCCCTATTATGGGGTAGAAATAGGCCAGGGCTGACAATTTTCTAAATTGTTAGTTAGCTGTATCCAGTCTCTATGTTTTAAACACTTTGTGTTATTTGGAGCTGGCGTGACAGCATACTACTTGGTTCCGCAACTAGGTGGCGGCACGTCCACCACTTACTGAGTAGAGTAGTTGCAAATGTGTGCCTACCAGCAGCCATATTAGAATTGTGATGACAGCATCTCGGACAGCTCAATGGTGTGCTTTTTTTTAATAAATCATCCCGTCTTCATGGTCGTTATCGTTACTATATGAACTGTCCTGTATTCTTAATGGTCTAAGGCTGTGGTGCTGTCTGAATTGTCAATATATTTTGTGATGTATGAAAGAAAACATATTATTATTATTATTGTGTCAGAAAAACGAAAAAGCATCTTTTTTTTAAGTTTTTTGCTCCACTCCCATTCTCAGATGTAGTTGAATGTTAAAAATATTATTTTCTGATTAAAAAGTGCCCATGTGTAAAAGAAATAAAAAATGAACGCCAGTAGCGATTTAAAATTGAAATTAGAGTGCAAAGAAGAATTAAAAACAGAGACAGATTACAAAATAGAAATAAAAGAGGATGATTTGACTCCACTTGTGAATGTAAAAAAGGAATACTGCAGTGATAGCGACAGCTCAGCAAACAATGATTGCAAAACCAGTTTAAATATTGATGTTTACCAACAGTCAGGTAGTAAATGTGACTTAAATTATGAGCATTGTAATTTACAGGATGCAGCAACAAGGGCTGTTTCCGAACAGAGGATTAGTCGAGAGGGACCTTTTAAATGTGACACATGTAATTACACTAGTGTATGGAAACAGGTTATGTCAAGACACATCACCTCCAAACACAAAAGTACCGAAGAGAGACCTTTTAAGTGTGAGTTGTGCGATTACACTTGCGTAGACAAAAGGAGCCTGTCAAGACACATCATCTCCAAACACAGAAATATTGAAGACAGACCTTTTAAATGTGAGCTGTGTGATTACGCCAGTGTAAGGAAAGATAATCTATCGACACACATCATTTTTAAACACAGAACAATTGAACATAGACCTTTCAAATGTGAGCTGTGTGATTACACTGGTGTAGAGAAAAGGAATCTGTCGAGTCACATCATTTCTAAACACAAAAATATTGAAGAAAGACCTTTTAAATGTGAGTTGTGTGAATATGCTAGTGTAGACAAAAGATATTTATTATTACACATCACATCCAATCACAGAAGTATTGAAGAAAGACCTTTTAAATGTGAAAAGTGTGATTACACTAGTGTACATAAAGATAGTCTATCAGCACACCTTATTTTTAAACACAAAATAATTGCAGATGTACCTTTTAAATGTGAATGGTGTGATTATGCTAGCGTATGGAAAAATGATCTGTCAAGGCACATCAACTCCAAACACAGAATTACTAAAGAGAGACCTTTTAAATGTAAGTTGTGTGATTACACTAGTGTATACAAAAAGTCTCTATCAAGACACGTTTTCTCCAAACATACAAGTATCGAAGATAGACCCTTTAAATGCAAGTTGTGTAATTATACTAGTGTACAAAAAAGGACTCTGTCAATACACATTATCTCCAAACACTGAAGTATTGAAGATAGACCTTTTAAATGTGAGTTATGTGACTACACTAGTGCAATGAAGGGATCTGTCAAGACACATCATTGCTAAACACAGCAGTATTGAAGAAAGACCATTTAAATGTGAAATGTGTGATTACACTAGTGTATGGAAAGAAAATCTGTCAAGTCAGGTCACCTCCAAAAACAGAAGTGTTTAAAATTATTGTTGTAGAATTTTCATTTGTAATTTGTTGCTCTTTAAATTGAACATTTTAACTAATTAACTAGGTCACTGTAAGCAAATACTATATAATGACAATACGGGACACTCCGACTGATTTCGTGTTTCAAGAATATCAGCGCCCCTAGCGGATAGTATTGATGTTACGTCGTTCGAGAACGTGTAACACTAACAATTGCTGGTGTTTAAATGTGTATGATTAAATTTGAGCTGTGTTTTTTACAATGAATGTTAGTGGTTGGGTGTGTGCAATCTATAACTGTTCGAATTATAACGTGCTAAATCTATCAAAGACATTTCATAGGTTGACAAAGAATGGCGAAACGTGAATATGATTTGAACCAGAAGAGAAATTCAGAATTTTATGCCAATATGTAAAGTTCGCAGAAGATCATTTATTGTGTAATATTTACCATCATGTTCCTATTTATAGATAAACTTCGTAAACGGATGGTTGAAAGGCTTCAATCATAACTTGTCTTCCAGTGCATCAAAAAAAAAAAAAGAATATGAAGGCAAAAAAAATTTGTATTAATAATAAATGGTATAAGAAAACTGTTTTTCTATATTCTTCTGTGTCCTTTTTTATTTCAGTATGGCATAAATTGTCACATTTTTTCACATGTAAAATTGTTTTACTTGGTACAGGCTTTTAATTATCTTCCCAAGACAAAATTTTAAAGAGACAAGTAGAAATAGCAGATTCAGCCCTATAATAGATTTATTCACGGAAGTAAGAGTTAGTCTCACCTTTCATCTGCACAATTTCCTAATTATGTACTAAGTATATCAGTTACATATTTTAAAATATTAGATTAATAAGACAGTTTTCATGTAGAGATATAGAAAATTGAGTAGTATGCTACCATTTATACCTAGAACAATTATTTATAGGCAAGTACAGATTGTAACTTAATATCCTCAGAAACAGCTTTCGGTATATTCCTATATTTACCCTTGAAATAGTAGTTTAACGACGGTTTTAATGTAGTACTTTAAATTATGATTATAGCTAAGGGAAATTTGCAGAATTATTCATGCTGAATTCATTTTGGTTTCAAGCTGATTGTTGATACAAATTCTATTTATAACTATATAATCAGAAAATTTGCACTGTCTTGTCATGTACACGTTTTTATATTCATCTATAATAAACCAATTGTCTAAATTAAGAATATGCAGGTAAATATACAATTCAAATTATCCGCTCAGTTGTCAGTACTTCACGCGAGGTGGCACTAGTGTACTTGTCATAAATATCACTAATGCTAAAACATAGGAGTGTCCCCTGCCATTACATAGTATTTGCTGTAAGCATACATGTATTGTGTTGAGAAAAAAATCACATTAGGTAGCTTCAATTCCAAGAATGTTCAATTTCTGTGTTGCTTAAGTGATTTTTCAAATCTGGTTGAAGCTTAAGTCAACTGTACCTACGCTTTTTAACTTCTTAACCAATTCTGATCAGCCTGGAGTTTAAGCGAAGCTTACACATAACTGTAGAGTTTAGTAACAATAATAATTGTTGACTACGCATAAGTAGAATATGCGCTTATGCAACATTTTATACTGTTAATGGTCTAATTAGTGATTTATTTTTTTAATTCACTAATAGAGGTATCGATGGTGAGACTGCAAAATTTTTTTCAAATGAGCGTAAATTTGGGCTTCAAGAACTCATATCCAGGGTCAGTTTCGATTTTTATATGTTCATATATATATATATATATATATATATATATATATATATATATATATATATATATATATATATATATATATATATATATATATATATATATATATATATATATATATATATATATATATATATATATATATATATATATATATATATATATATATATATATATATATATATATATATATATATATATATATATATATATATATATATATATATATATATATATATATATATATATATATATATATATATATATATATATATATATATATATATATATATATATATATATATATATATATATATGTAAGACTCAATGCATTTTCGCAACAATTAGAACCGTAGACTGGTTTCGCTCTCATTAGAGCTCTTCAGTACGGCATACTAATTGCAGCAAAAATGCACCAAAATAAATACGGCTATCATATAGCCAGTCTCAAAATACTCAGTAAGTGATGAACGTGCCGCCACCTAGTTGCGGAACCAAGTAGTATGCTGTCACGCCAGCCTAAAATAACACAAAGTGTTAAAAAAATAGAGACTGGATGCAGCTAACTAACAATTTAGAGAATAGTCAGCCCTGGCCCATTTCTACCGCATAATAGGGACAAAGTATGTAAGACTCGATGCATTTTCGCAACAATTAGAACCTAGAGTCTTACATACTTTGTCCCTATATTGGGGTAGAAATGGGCCAGGGCTGACAATTTTCTAAATTGTTAGTTAGCTGCATCCAGTCTCTATTTTTTAACACTTTGTGTTATTTTAGGCTGGCGTGACAGCATACTACTTGGTTCCGCAACTAGGTGGCGGCACGTCCACCACTTACTGAGTATTTTGAGACTGGCTATATGATAGCCGTATTTATTTTGGTGCATTTTTGCTGCAATTAGTATGCCGTACTGAAGAGCTCTAATGAGAGCGAAACCGGTCTACGGTTCTAATTGTTGCGAAAATGCATCGAGTCTTACATACTTTGTCCCTATATTGGGGTAGAAATGGGCCAGGGCTGACAATTTTCTAAATTGTTAGTTAGCTGCATCCAGTCTCTATTTTTTTAACACTTTGTGTTATTTTAGGCTGGCCTGACAGCATACTACTTGGTTCCGCAACTAGGTGGCGGCACGTCCACCACTTACTGAGTATTATATATATATTATATATATATATATATATATATATATATATATATATATACAGGGTTTTTCACGATAGCCGTGCATTAGAAGTTTATAAAGTTCCCTGATATTATAAATTTTGAAATTTTGGCAGCGGTCACAATTCGTAATTTTCTATTATTCTAAAATATTTTCAAGGTCACACCACTTCCGGTTAGACCGGAAGTAGTCATCAACTTTGCTAATTATAATAGAATGTCCTATTTTTTATTGCATATTCGAATTCTCCATAAAATTTTATGAAGATTTATATTAGGCTTTCCCATCCCTATCTTTAACTGTTCCAGAGATATTGTGATTTTTTTACATTTTTCGGAACTTCTATCCTCATTTATAACACTTTGTATTTCACATGTTTTTAAAGATAAGAGCCTGGAATTTAAAATACTATAACTTCTATGATGAAGCCTTCATATTACCTACCTAAAGTTTACCTGTATCATACAGAGTGTTTTAAATTTAAAGACCAACTTACACACATTCAATGTTGCAAAAGTCATTTTTTTCAAATGGTACACCCTGTATATTATTAAAAATTCGAGTTTTAAATTTAATTCTATACCGGTTTTATATAGGGTTTCCTATACCTATCTCTTACGAGTAACTTGCTACTAGAGTTTTTAGGTAACAAACTCCTTTTATAGTGAATATACATTACCCTGCAAAATAAAGGCAGCTGTGGCTGCCAGAAAACATAATTTTGACAACACAGGAATTCTAAAGCGTCATTTATATTTTAAAGTTAATCTGAGTGTGTTTGTATTAGTCACGTTATAGAAATAATAAGCCAATAAAAATGCAGAATAGTGAAGAGTACTCTAATAAGGATATTTTCAATTTATTTTATATTCATGGGGAATACAATCGGATTGTAAGCAGAACATGTAGGATGTTTAACGAGAGGTATCTCCATCGGCAATGACTAGAGGAACATTCGCAAAGATAGAGGAACGATTTAAATTGACTGGAAGTGTCAAAACTACACGACATGATCCAAAGCCAGTAACTGAAAATGAAGATAATGAGATAAAGGTTTTGGCTTATTTTCAAGTTTACCCGCGTAGCTCTATTCCTGCAGCTACTCGAGCTTTGGGAATATCAAGTTCAACTGTGCATAGAATATTGAAATCTCATAAAATGCACCCATATTCAGAAGTAGTACTACAAGGACTTCGACCTGGTGACCATGTAAAAAGAGTGGAATTCTGCGAACACATGTTTCTGAATATTCAACAAGATGAGAACTTTCTCTCTAAAATTAAGTGGACCGACGAATCGAAATTTAGAAGGGAAGGAATTGTGAATAGGAGAAATAGTCATTTTTAGGCAAGTGAAAACCCTAATATATTTAGAGAACGACGTTTTCAAACAAATTTTGTTTTAATGTGCTTTGCATCATTATGGACAATAAGGTCTCTTATGAAATTTACGAAGAAAATATAAACGGTGATAAGTATTTGGAACTATTAAGGGGATCTGTCTGTAATTTTCTGGCAAGGCTACCACTAGATGTAAGGCAAAGCTGCTGGTATCACCTAGACGGCGCGCCTGCCCACTCCACTGGTGAAGTTTACTGGCATTTAACGCAATTATTTGAAGACAGATGGATTGGGCCCAACGGTCCTTGGAGATGGCCTCCCCGCTCTCCTGATTTAACGCCCGCCGATTTTTATCTCTGGGGGCATATAAAAAGTCAATTGTATGTCACAACAGTGCAAAGTAGAGAGGATCTTTTAAATCGTGTAATTCCAGCTTTTAGAGATTTAGATCCAAAAAAAAATCTAAAGCGCTACTACGAATGAGATGAGCCGTAGAATTTTGCAGTGCCTTGACCAAGATGGTCGTCACATAGAACATTTATAGTGATCGTAGCATTTAAATTAACTATTTTTTGTGTCTTTGTTCAGTTTTTTGTTTATTGTTAATATTTTTTTATTATTATTTAAATAATTACATAAAATATTTTTAGGAAATCATATCACTTTTGTTATCTGATTGACAATCACAGCTGTATTTGTTGTCTAGTCTAAGGTGTACTCTTTAAAAGAGGAGGTTGTTACCTGCTAATAACAAGCAACATATGGAAGATAAGTATAAAAAAACTTATATCAAACCGGTGTAGAATTAAATTTAGAACTCGAATTTTTAATAATATACAGGGTGTCCTATTTGAAAAAAAAACTTTTGCCACGTTGAATATGTCTAAGTTAGTAACTAAATTTAGAACACTCTGTATGACACAGGTAAACTTAAGACATATAATATGAAAGCTCCCTCCCATAAGTTACGAAATTCTAAATTCGAGCATTTTATCTTTAAAAACATGTGAAATACAAACTATTAAAAATAAGGTGCAAAATCACCGAAATACAGAGAAATCACAATATCTTTGGAACAGTTGAGGATAGGGATAGGAAAGCCTAATATATATATTCACAAAATTTTATGGGGAATTCGAATATGCAATAAAAAACAGGGCATTCTATTTAAATTAGCAAAGTTGATGACTACTTCCGGTCTAACCGGAAGTGGTGTGACCTTGAAAATTTTTTAGAATAAAAGACAATTACGAATTGTGACCGCTGCCAAAATTTCAAAATTTAGGATATCAGGGAACTTCATAAACTTCTAATGCACGGCTATCGTGAAAAACCCTGTATATATATATATATATATATATATATATATATATATATATATATATATATATATATATATATATATATATATATATATATATATATATATATATACATATGTATGTATGTATTTTTTTTTTAATTTCAACAACACACCACGAGGGCTTACAGCCTAAATACTATCGTACCGTGGGTGTTGACAAGGAGGAAAGAGGCAGCTTGTTAATTCTGGACTTGAAGGTTTGGAGGTTCGGAGGAGAAGGAAAAACATGTGCCGGCAAGGAATTCCACAACTTGGAAGTCCTCGGGACAAAAGAGCGAGCATAACAAGATGTTCTAAGTCTGGTGACCTGGACACTAAAAGGGTGCATTCGCTCTGTTCCCCTGGTAGATCTGTTGGGGGCAGCAGGTGGGGGAACTATGGAGGAAAGCTCTTCTGAGCAGTGCCCGTGCAGATATCTATAAAAGAGAGAGAGGTCACCAACGGCACGTCGGTGGGCAAGGGTTGGCAGCCTTTGGGTGAGGGTAGGGTCACCGATGAGACGTATAGCTCTCTTTTGAATGGAGTCAATGATAGCGAGTGTAGAAGCGGCAGCGGCACCCTAGATGTGGGAGCAGTATTCGAGGTTTGGCCTTATTTGTGAAGTATATAAGGTATATAGATTAGCTGGTGAAAAGTATTTGCGGGCCCGGAAGAGGAAACCTAATTTCTTAGCAGCCGCTTCTGCAATTGATGTGACATGTTGGTGCCAATTAAGATTTCGATCCACAGAAATGCCAACAAGAGAAAAGGACTCATTACTTTGAATAACTTGGTTGTTCATTGTGATGGGGCTAGGGCTGGTGTATCTCTTGTGAGAAAGAAAGCAAGACTTAGTTTTGGTGGGGTTGAATTGTACAAGATTTCTACTTCCCCAGTCTAATATTTTTTGAAGATCCACGGAGACAGAACCCTCCATGAGTCTGCGATCCTCATCTAATTGGGCTAAAGAGACAGGCTTAGAATATTGTATATTTGAATGGAGGGTGCTGTCATCAGCGTAGCTGTGAACTGGGTTGGATGTGCTAGAGAGGAGGTCATTGATGTGGAGAAGAAACAAAGTAGGGGCTAAAGCTGAACCTTGAGGAACTCCTGCATTAATTGGATACAGTTTAGAGGAATGGCCATCCACAACAACAGATATGCTCCTGTTGGAGAGGAAATTTGCTGTCCAGGTACAAAGTTTTGGTGGTAGGCCATAGGCCGGAAGTTTGTTAAGCAGCGCTGCGTGCCAGACCTGGTCGAATGCTTTGGATATGTCTAGAGCAACAATCTGGGATTCACCGTGTTGTTCCATAGACTTGTTCCAAGAATGGGTGACAAAGGAAAGGAGGTCGGCAGTCGATCTGCGCTGACGGAATCCATACTGCCTGTCGTGGATTAGACTGCGTTTTTCAAGAAAGTTTAGTAATTCGATGTTTATATACTTTTCCATCACTTTAGAGACGACTGAAAGGAGAGAAATAGGCCTGTAGTTGCTAGGAAGCGCTTTGGATCCTTTCTTGGGGATGGGTTGTACTCGAGCAGTTTTCCAGTTACTAGGGAATATGCCTTTATTATAAGATATCTGAAACAGACGAGTCAGGACAGGAGCAAGCTCTGGTGCGCATTTTTTTAGAACAATTGCTGGGATCTCGTCAAGGCCAGAGGCTTTTCTGGTATTAAGAGAAGAGAGCATCTTTCGTACCTTTTTAGTTTTGAAAATGATATCCGTCATTTTATGCGCGACATTGGGGACTGTTGGTGGTTGAACATTTGGAGGTGGGTTGAGAGTAGAATTGCCGGCGAACAACGAAGCAACAAGTTCAGCCTTGCCCAGGGCGGTAGAAACAATTTCATCCCCTGAGACAAGAGGTGGGAACGTGCTTTTGCAGAAATTATTCCCAATAGATTTAGCAAGAGTCCAGAAGGGTTTGCCGCCGTTGGAGCTTAAGAGGACTTTGTTTTTGATGTGGTTATTAAACGAGTTTTTTGCCTCAGAAGGAATGCGGACATAGCGGTTTCTTGCGTCGTTAAATGCTAGACGATTTTCTTGACTGGGATTGTGTAGAAGCGTTTTGTGAGCTTTGACCTTTACAAGTCTGGCTTTGTCACAGGATTTAGAGAACCAGGGCTTTTGAGTGGCTGAAGAGATTTTCTGTGTACGTGGGATAAATAATTCCATGCCAGCTTGGATAATTTCGGTGACGTTTTGTGAGATATCAGACGGGTCAGGATGAGAGAAGCAGACAGACGCCCATGGATATGAGGAAAAGTAATCCCGCATTTCGTCCCAGTTTGCGGAGTTGTAGTGCCAAACGATACGTGGGTGTGATGACTGTGTGACCTCGGGTTGCATTGCGCAGGAGGCAGTGACCATGCCGTGGTCTGAGCGACCAAGCGGGGCGGTGACTGATATCTTATAGCATTCAGGTTTTGTAGTAAGAAGGAGATCCAAGGGATTTGAGCTGTGTGTTGGGATACGAGGAAAGTAAGTAGGTTGCTGAACCATATTGGCTAAAAAATTGCTGACTGCAGTTTTTGAAGATCCTAGCCATTCCTTATTATGGACATTGAAGTCACCAAGAATAGTGACCTCGGAGGAAGGATATTCAGAAATCAGATAGTCGGTTTTTTCAGAAAGGTAGTCAAAGAGCTGGATAAAGTTGTTGTCAGAAGGTGACCGGTAAATGCAACAGATGAATTTAGTTGCAGCCCTGAGAGAGATAGTTTTATCCATAGTATGTCTTTTATTCCAGCTTCTAAATTGGGGAGTCTGGTGCAGGGTAGATTGCTACGGACGTATGCGCACACGCCTCTATGCAATCTAAAGGAAGTAAGGAGCTCATACCCCGGGAAATTAAGGTGATTAGTGGCTGTTTTGGCACTGATTTGGGTTTCGGCGACGAAGAGAAGTTGGGGCCTGTTAACCTGGAGGAAATGGTGGACGGAGTTCAGGTTAGAATTTAGGCCACATATATTCGAAAAGGATATGTTAAATCTTGATGTTGGCGCCCCCTGTACACCCCTCTTCCGGAGATCCGAATGGAGGGGTATTTTGCCTCCGGAATATTTTGTACAAGGAGGAGCCATCATCATTTTTGCTTATAAGGGAAACCGACTCATACACCAGAACCGGAAACGTCCGTTGGGACTTCACCGGCCCCTTGATGTAAGGGGTGGTACCTCCTCGGGCGTGAAAAAAAATCCTTTACTATTACGTAAAGGAAAATTCCACTACCACCTGCTATGGATTGGATTGGATCAATGTCTACCCCTTTAAAAATAAGATTAATAAAGGGACTATCAATTGTCCAATAGTTATGCTTTTCGACATAGTAGGAGGATACAAAACATTATCATTTTGCATCCATGCCTATTGTCGGCTAAATATGTATCAAGATTGTCGCTTATTAACATTTGAAATATTTTTATAACTCTTTGCAACAAAGTAGTTGCTGTATGTAGATTTTTTTT
Source organism: Tillus elongatus (assembly GCA_964006375.1). Classification (NCBI taxonomy): domain Eukaryota; kingdom Metazoa; phylum Arthropoda; class Insecta; order Coleoptera; family Cleridae; genus Tillus; species Tillus elongatus. The sequence continues at coordinate 6,995,180 of OZ023262.1, read as the reverse complement.
ATACTTTTATTTACTATTTATAAAACTATAAATAAAACTCGCTACCACAAGTAACTTGCTGCATACTAGTTTTTTAACAAATATTTACTGTTTAACAACAGGAATTTTTTATGCAAATTTGTTACCATTACGCATTTGCTGCGCCCACACTTTTTTCTTATTGCGAATCAACAAATCCTATCAAGTGCCTTTTGTTAATTTTTCTCAAGTATCCGAATAAATGTGTGCTTTTCTGAAGGCCTCACTATATATGTATCAAGTTTTTTGAAGATGCTAGTTGAATGGGAAGGATTTAAGATTTAAAATGAATGAAAAACTTTTTTAATACGTTTATTTACTACCTATTTAATTACCAAATTTTTTAAATTAAAACTCGCTAGCAAAACGCACTTGCTGCGTCAACACTATTTTGTTATTGCAAATGGATAACTCTTATTAGGTGCCTTTTATTATATTTTTTCAAATATTATAAAAGATCTGTTAGTTTGGCTATTTAGGTTTGCTTAAAATGGTCTTATATATCCAAAACAAGGTTTTTTTTAACTTAATCATAGGTATACTATATCAACACGCAAAGGTGTTTAACAAATTGCCTATTGCATAAACTTTCAGCACTTCCGTGATAAATTACAGTCGACCAATAAATTAGTGTCCGTCCGCCTAAATGAATTGGTGTATGCAGGGGTTGCATACATGTAGGGGCTGTCGGTCGAACGATAGGCACTCTTCACAGAGAATACATAGAAAATAACTGTAAATTTAAAAAAAAAAAGTAGTAGACGGCTACAAGTGCAATAATTGTGATACAGCTTCTCACAGATATTGTGGTTTGCAAGCTAAACTCTTACTTCTCTCAATTTTTTCAGTGCCGACACTAATTGTGATTCCGAAAATAATTTCTAAAATAATAATTAATTTGATTATAACTGTGACAAGTTTTCTTGTAGAATGACGGATACTCGGAAAGTTAACGAAGTAGTTCCCAATCTTAAAAAGTCTGGACGCAGCAAGTGCGTTATGGTAGTGAATTTTCATTTAAATATTTTTAATAGCAAATATGTGTGTTTTTTTTAAGAAAGCAAGCATCAAATTTGGTTATCAGTAGTATAATCTATATAGTAGAAACAATGTGCCATATTTCATAAAAATAACTTTATTGTTTGAAAATGTACAAAAATTTCCGAAAGTAAACTTAGTGTTCCCGAAAAAACTGCTTTCTTGGTCAACCTTATAGGTTAATAGCAAATTGGGCTATTCAAATTTGAAGAATTTACTTAAAATTCGCTCCCTTAACGCACTTGCTACGTCCAGAATTTATTTTTTTAGAAACATGCATTATATTTCGAAGGAAAATCCAAAAATGCAATAACATAAGGCATGTTCGATTTAAAAAAAATGTATCACCAACGACTTATGAGCCACCCTGTGATTGTAGAAATAGTTTTTAAGATGTAGCTCAAGACACCCTATAGTTAATGTATATAATTTTTTTTCGTATCTTGTATAATAACGGATATATTGCGCTTTATTGATTTTTTACGAAAATTCCACAACAATTATATACCATTAAACGATAAACTCTATAGCTAAGGCTACTGGCAAAGCATCAGAGAAAGGGTCTATTTGAAATGAATTTTCTGGAAATATTTTTAGTAAAATGAAGGACAATGACGGTTGAAGCTAAAACTTCAGGTTTTGCAAAACATTCTTATTGAGACATTTTCCTTCCATAGCTCGTATTAGTTTTAGGGTCTTTGCCTAAATGTTGCCGATTTGGACTTTTTAACTCGCGACTTTGACGTTTTAAGGAAAACCCCAATTTATTTTTTCTTTAAATGCCTATAACTTTTTTGTCATTTAACTTACAGTGCTAAATTTTGCTAGGTAATTTACCAATAATGATATAAAGCCGCGAACCAAATTTGGTTGCCCTTACTTTGTTATTTTCGGAGATATAATTTTTTTTTTTAGAAAGAAAACGACATTTTCCGAGAAAACCTTGACCGATTTTCCTGACTAACAAAGTAATCCAAGCCACTTGCAAAAGGAAGGTATTCAGCAAATTTAAACAAAATCGGCACATCATTTTTTAAGTTATCAGTGTGATACATATATATATATATATATATATATATATATATATATATATATATATATATATATATATATATATATATATATATATATATATATATATAGTTACATCCCTGTATATTCTCAACATCATACAAAATACGACGAATCCGGAAACCCTGCATCATCAGTTTAGTGACCTGTGTAAGAGTGCTGATGCAGACGTTTGCATTTATGTTAATTCTGTAGAACATTAATTCATTCAATCGCTGTAACTCTAGTTGTTCACATGTTGTTTTGAATCACATATTTTATAATACATTTTAAGACTGAAATAATTGTACCACTTAAATAAATAAATTACTTTTTTCGGACAATCGCTACGAAAAAACCTAATTGGCGCTGCATAGAACAGTATTGCACATCGAAACCTGATTTTGGCAAGCTTTAAATCTTCGTAAAATTAGTTTCGGTCTTTTTTCTAAAAGTTTATGTGCAACATCGAACATCCACACCGGTGCAAGTCAGTCCACACTGCCAGAGGGAAATCAGCGAGAAACCAATAGCAGAAGTACCAATGAGCTTCCTGTAAGTTTCCTCCAATATTTTTATCTGTGCATTCATATCGTATCTATTTTACATTTATACCTTATATAATTTTGTTCAATAATTCCTATTCGCGCTCTATTTTTCAATTCACCCTGTAATACTTAACAACCATTTTTTTTTTTTTTTGTTCCCTCAGGGCTCGTCCGCGGCCTTGCCGCCCCGATAGCACTTAACAACCATTACTTGTTCATGTATGTTGTGTAATGATAAGAGATAGATCGCCTATTAGGAAAAGAGAACCTATATTAGAATTAGAGGAAGACAATTTTAATCAATTAAGTTTAAATAATTTAGAAATGGCAAATAATCACATTGCCGAATTTTCACAAGCTGCTATCATGATCCCCGAATATTCCGGTGGGCAGAAGCATCTTGCTTATTTTATTAAACAATGCGAACTTTATATTACTAGTTATAGAAGGCCAGAAGCCGAAACACACGCAAATCGAATGTTACTTGAATTTATAAAAGCTAAAATCACTGGTAACCCTCGTGACGTGTTAATTAGTTTAGAAAACCATACATGAGAAAATATAAAATTTGCTTTAAAAAATCGGTTTTCAGACCCCCGTTCAGAAAATCTTTTATTTAATGATTTAAATACTAGCTTTATGACTAAATCACAAACTATTCAGGAAAATAGCACGGCTATCGTATAGCCAGTCTTACATACTTTGTCCCTATATTGGGGTAGAAATGGGCCAGGGCTAACAATTTTTTAAATTGTTAGTTAGTTGTATACCGTCTCTATTTTTAATACTCTGTATTATTTGGAGCGGGCGTGACAACATAGTACTTGGTTCCGAACTAGGTGGCGACACGTTCGCTACTCACTTAGTGTTTTAAGACTAGCTATACGATAGCCGTGCTATTTTTGGTGCATTTTTGCTGCAATTAGTATGCCGTACTGAAGAGCTCTAATGAGAGCGAAACCGGTCTACGGTTCTAATTGTTGCGAGAATGCATCTAGTCTTACATACTTTGTCCCTATATTGGGGTAGAAATGGGCCAGGGCTAACAATTTTTTAAATTGTTAGTTAGTTGTATACCGTCTCTATTTTTAATACTCTGTATTATTTGGAGCGGGCGTGACAACATAGTACTTGGTTCCGAACTAGGTGGCGACACGTTCGCTACTCACTTAGTGTTTTAAGACTGGCTATACGATAGCCGTGCTATTTTTGGTGCATTTTTGCTGCAATTAGTATGCCGTACTGAAGAGCTCTAATGAGAGCGAAACCGGTCTACGGTTCTAATTGTTGCGAGAATGCATCTAGTCTTACATACTTTGTCCCTATATTGGGGTAGAAATGGGCCAGGGCTAACAATTTTTTAAATTGTTAGTTAGTTGTATACCGTCTCTATTTTTAATACTCTGTATTATTTGGAGCGGGCGTGACAACATAGTACTTGGTTCCGAACTAGGTGGCGACACGTTCGCTACTCACTTAGTGACTCTTGATTCACTTATGTTGGAATGTAATAGGATAGATAACGAGATTATACAGTCGAATTTCATTAATAGCCTGAGAAACAAAAATAATACGAAAACAAATCATAACACACCTGTACAACATAGACAGACGTATACCCAAAAACCAATATTTCCAGCATTTCCCCAAATTTACAACAAACCACAACAAATCACACAACAAAGGCAACCGTTTCCTTCTCAGCCGATTTCTAACATAAGACCCGTTCAAAATTTTAATAAAAATATACAACACGCTCCAACTCAATTAAGTAGAGGAACGACACCCATGTCAATAAGCAACCAAACTCCCTTAAGAAATACACGACAAATGCCCCAAAGAAATCACTTTATACCCCAATCTAGGCCCACGTTTCAACATCAAGAACTCTTTAACCAAGAGGACCTACCACTAGATCATTCTGACGAATACCCTTATGACGACCAACCCTCTGACGAAAATATAGAGCCACTAGAATTTCCTGAACCAACTGAAACTTTTACAAATTACAACACCAATCCAAATCGGGATTTTCACGAAACAGCCTCGGAAAACTAATCTATTTAGATATAAATAATATTGTTAATACCCCTAAATTACCGTTTTTTGTCATACCAAGTCTAAATTTAAAAGTATTGATTGATTCCGGAGCGTCAGATAGTATCATAAATCCAGGACCGGCTTACGAGTTATTTAAAAAATTTATTTATAAGGAACCATTTTCAATGAAATCAGTTAACCAGATAACCCATGGTGAAGACAACGTAAGGTATCCTATTTTACAAGAATTTAATATTAATTACCAATTTCCAATGCGTGTCATGCAATGGCACCATCGATTTGACGCGCTTATAGGGTCAGCTCATCTTACAAAATTAAAAGGAAATATCGATTATAATAAACAAATTTTAACTCTAGGAAACCAAAAAATACCATTTTACCTTGAAATTAATCCACTGAATTTTACACCTTTCAAACAAATTTGTGAAAATTATGTATCAGTCCCTGTAAATATAGAAAAAGGCACAGTAGTTTTACCACGTATTGAAGAAACAAATGTTTTAATTTACGAGTCCATAGCTGAAGCAAAAGATGGATATTGTAGAGTGCCCATAACAAAGAAAAATCCAAATTCAAAATTTGTAGAAATACATTTTCAGGAACAAATAGATGTCGATCCATTACAAAATTACTCTGACGAACTACCTAAAATTTCAAAACATTTTGATGTAACAAAAGTTTTAAGAACAGATCATTTAAATACAGAAGAATATGAAAAACTTATTAATTTGTGTCGAAAGTATAATGATATCTTTTATCATGAAGACTCAGATCTCTCTTTCACCAATGCAATTAAACATAAAATAAGAACTAAAGACGATGAAGTTGTTCACACCAAATCATACCGGTACCCTTTTCATTTACGTGAAGAAGTCCAAAACCAAATTCAAAAACTCTTAGACAACAAAATAATTAGACCCTCAATATCACCCTACTCAAGTCCGATATGGATTGTCCCGAAGCGTCAAGACGCTTCTGGAAAAAAGAAATGGCGCTTAGTGATCGATTATCGTAAACTTAATGAGAAAACGATCGATGACAAGTACCCATTACCTCGCATCGAAGAAATTTTAGATAATTTAGGACGCTGCTCCTATTTCACGACTCTCGATCTAGCACAAGGATTCCATCAAATTGAAATGGATCCTGACAGCATCGAAAAAACAGCATTCTCCGTAAATAATGGCCATTACGAGTGGATCCGAATCCCGTTCGGGTTGAAGGGGGCTCCTAGTACCTTTTCACGCCTAATGGATAATGTATTAAGACCATATTTATACAAGTTTTGTTTCGTATATATGGATGATATTGTTATCTTCTCGAAATCCCTTCAAGAACACCTTTGTCACATAAAAAATATATTTGATAAGTTAAAAGAGTGTAATCTAAAAATTCAGTTAGATAAGTCAGAATTTTTGCGTAAAGAGGTCGAATTTTTTGGCCATCTGGTCAATGTCCATGGGATCGAACCGAACCCATCAAAAATAACTGCCATTCAGAATTATCCAATACCAAAGACAAGTAAAGAAATAAGAGCATTTTTAGGATTAACAGGGTATTATAGACGCTTTATTCCAAATTACGCTAAAGTAGTATTCCCCATCAATAAATATTTAAAAAAGGATACCAAAATAAATATTCACGACCCGGAATATGTTGACGCATTCCAAAAAATAAAAGAATTAATTACAAATTCTCCTGTCCTGACCTACCCCGATTTTTCTAAACAATTTCATTTAACCACTGACGCAAGCAATATAGCTATAGGTGGAGTATTGTCACAAAATAATAAACCAATTGCGTTTTACTCAAGAACACTAAATTCAGCCGAGAGAAATTATTCGACCATTGAAAAAGAGTTATTATCCATAGTAGAAAATACAAAACATTTTAGACCATATCTCTTTGGACAAAAATTTGTTATAGAAACTGACCACAAACCGCTTGTTTGGCTATTTTCAATTAAGGAACCAAACTCACGGCTAGTTAAATGGCGACTAAGATTAGAGGAATTTAATTACGAGATAAAATACAAGAAAGGCAAAGATAACGTAGTGGCTGATGCCTTATCGCGAATCGAAATTAACGCGATTGAAGACGACTTTGACCTGGAATCAATAATTAATAACGTAGACACTGACGAAGACAGAGAAAGAGAAATAATTAACGAACTAGAAAACGACGCAAACAATGCCTCTACTAGCACGACTAATAACCTACCTGAAAGCAATGACTCACAGACACAACACTCGTCTGCAGAAAATCCAATTTTCAAAATACCTATATCAGAAAATCCAGTCAATTATTTTTCCAGACGAATAATTTTAGATTACGGACCAAAATATGACACACGCAAATTAAGAATATTTAAGTTTGAAACAATACATGTAAAGGTTCAACTCAATTACGAATTGAGACAAATAAATGACTTCTTGAAACAATTTATTGATCCAAAATTCACGTACGGAATTTTCTGTAAACATGATAGACTATTCAAATATTTCACTGCTGTTTCTTCAACATTATTTAATAGTTCTGTTAAAATAATAAAATCTAACGAATTTTTACAAGACGTTGAAAAACCAGAAACTCAACAACAAATTATAGACGAATATCACACACGAAACCACAATGGCATTAACGAGACTTATCAACATTTAAAACAAAAATATTTTTGGCCTAATATGAAAAATTATATAAACGCTTTTATTAATAAATGCTCAATTTGCCTTCAGACAAAATACGAAAGAAATTCGTACAAACCACCATTTTCAGGTCCCCTTCTAGCTAAACGCCCTTTTGAAGTGATACACATTGACACCTTCAGTTTCGATAATTGTAAATTCCTAACTATCATAGATTTATTCTCCAAATATGCGCAGGCATATTATATAACTGATGGATCCGCAATTACCGTGTTAAATAAACTTAGACACTATTTTTCCCATCATAATCATCCCCTAAAAATAGTAGCTGACGCTGGCAAAGAATTTTCGAATACTACCCTTAAAGAATACTGTAATTTATTTAATATTAATCTTCACATAACAACCCCCCAAAATCCTAACTCAAATTCACCAGTAGAGCGACTGCACTCAACTCTTGTAGAAAAATTGCGAATTCTTAAATTACAAAACCCACAAGAGAGGCCTGCAACCCTAATGATAACAGCAACCCTTATTTACAACCAGTCTATTCATTCGACAACTGGGTATTCACCTTTTACATTACTATACGGCCCCTACGACGACTTACCAACAGTCACACCTGAAACTACCCTTTACGAAGAATACAATAACAATAGGCTCAAAGAAATAATGCCTTTCTTCGACAGTGTATATCAGAAACAAAAAGAAAGTGGAGACAAAAGAATTTCTAAAGCAAATGCGGACAGACAAACGACACCAGATTTACAAGAAACGACACAACTAGCTATTAGAGTACCAAAGGTAAGAAAAACAAATCCCCTTTATAAATTACGATCACATCCTAAACAAAAAGAAAACATTGTTACATTTTCTAAACCAAAAGCAAAAGCTCACGTTTCTAACATAAAAAGAGTAAGAAAGACTTTTTCGTTACAGGACAAAACTACTACTACTACAAACAACGATGACCCTCAACCTGGTCCATCCACTTCAAATAACACCGATAAAAACTAACGGATATTTTAAAGAGTATTTAGGCATAGCAAAAATACTCAAACATTATCATAAATTTTATTTTTATTTTAATATTACCGATATAGAAATTAATTATAACATATTATTAAAAAATTCTAAATTTTTAAACACTGGACAAATGTCTGCAAGTAACGAACGATATTTACTAATTTTAGATGACCATTTGTCACGATTAAGTAATGAACTACAAAAACTATCAATGCACAGAACTAAACGCGGATTAATAAACGGAGCAGGCTCTTTAATTAAAATGATAACAGGAAATCTCGACCAAGAAGACTTGAAAGAAATCAATAAAAATTTAGATAACCTTTTCCAAAATCAAGAAGATATAATTACCCAAATTGATAATTTAAATTCATTTGCTAATATAATCACACAAAGGTACGAAAAGGACCAAAAAATTATTAATCAAAATCTAGATCATATTTATCAGACTTTTTCCACTTTAGATAGCGAAAGAGAATTGTCGAGTAAAATTCATTTCCAAATTCACGTAGCTGTTAAATTACTAATATAGAGCTCTTTACCACTAGTGATCTGTTAAATATTATTGATCACTTAAAGTTAAGTCATGACAGAAATGAATTGATCGACTTTGACAAAAATCATGTTTTTAAGGTTGTAGAATTTACCAAATTTCATATATTATCGGTTAAGGATACGATTGTATGCCTTTTAAAAGTTCCTATCCTACATCCCAATCCTGGTTCTTATTTTCGTGTTTATCCTATACCACAAAATTATATTCTCCTGGTACCACCCAGCTCATACTATTTAGAAACACCCTCTTCAAACTTATGGACCCAAGAGAAGTGCCCCTCTATAGAAGACGTGGTTATATGCAATAATCGCCCACGAGAAGAACATTGTCAGCTTGACACCTCACAAAATTGCACCTCTGCCAAAGTAATAAACCCCTACGAAATATCAACTCAGCTGCAGAATGGTCAGATCTTAATATCCACTAGCTCAGCAACCACTATTGTCGAAAATTGCGAAACATCGTTAGAACGAAAAATCTTCCAGGGAAACGGTCTAGTAACATCCCTCAATTCCTGCAAAGTCAAGGTCAATGAGGAAATGTATGAAGACGTTGCTACCAATTTGACGCTACAACCCATAGAAGTCGAAGAATTGCAACCGACACCTCAACATCATATCCATTTTAAGCCAATTCATCTAAAAGAAAACAAAAGGATAAAAGAAGCATTGTCTCAAATACAACAGCATCCATTTCATCTCCGACCGTCCATGCAGTATTCCCACTTAGGCATTACCATTGGTATATCCATCGCTGTTACCATTGTACTTCTGTTTCTTTTAAGAAGAAAAATTCAGAGCATCCTATACAAGTCCAACAGGCAAACGCAAACAGAAGAAGTGTCCGAACACGAGGACGTGTTAAAGATTTAAGGGTGGAGGAGTTACATCCCTGTATATTCTCAACATCATACAAAATACGACGAATCCGGAAACCCTGCATCATCAGTTTAGTGACCTGTGTAAGAGTGCTGATGCAGACGTTTGCATTTATGTTAATTCTGTAGAACATTAATTCATTCAATCGCTGTAACTCTAGTTGTTCACATGTTGTTTTGAATCACATATTTTATAATACATTTTAAGACTGAAATAATTGTACCACTTAAATAAATAAATTACTTTTTTCGGACAATCGCTACGAAAAAACCTAATTATATATATATATATATATATATATATATATATATATATATATATATATATATATATATATATATATATATATATATATATATATATATATATATATATATATATATATATATATATATATATATATATAGACCGGTTTCGCTCTCATTAGAGCTTTAGCTAAAGAGAGCGAAACCGGTCTACGGTTCTAATTGTTGCGAAAATGCATCGAGTCTTACATACTTTGTCCCTATTATGCGGTAGAAATGGGCCAGGGCTGACTATTTTCTAAATTGTTAGTTAGCTGTATCCAGTCTCTATGTTTTTAACACTTTGTGTTATTTGGAGCTGGCGTGACAGCATACTACTTGGTTCCGCAACTAGGTGGCGGCACGTCCACCACTTACTGAGTAGAGTAGTTGCAAATGTGTGCCTACCAGCAGCCATATTAGAATTGTGATGATAGCATCTCGTACAGCTCAATGGTGTGCTTTTTTTAATAAATCATCCCGTCTTCATGGTCGTTATCGTTACTATATGAACTGTCCTGTATTCTTAATGGTCTAAGGCTGTGGTGCTGTCTGAATTGTCAATATATTTTGTTTGTATGAAAGAAAACATATTATTATTATTATTATTATTGTGTCAGAAAAACGAAAAAGCATCTTTTTTTAAGTTTTTTGCTCCACTCCCATTCTCAGATGTAGTTGAATGTTAAAAATATTATTTTCTGATTAAAAAGTGCCCATGTGTAAAAGAAGTAAAAAATGAACGCCAGTAGCGATTTAAAATTGAAATTAGAGTGCAAAGAAGAATTAAAAACAGAGACAGATTACAAAATAGAAATAAAAGAGGATGATTTGAATCCACTTGTGAATGTAAAAAAGGAATACTGCAGTGATAGCGACAGCTTAGCAAACAATGATTGCAAAACCAGTTTAAATACTGATGTTTACCAACAGTCAGGTAGTAAATGTGACTTAAATGATGAGCATTGTAATTTACAGGAGACAGCAACAAGGGCTGTTTCCGAACAGAGGATTAGTCGAGAGGGACCTTTTAAATGTGACACATGTAATTACACTAGTGTATGGAAACAGGTTATGTCAAGACACATCACCTCCAAACACAAAAGTACCGAAGAGAGACCTTTTAAGTGTGAGTTGTGCGATTACACTTGCATAGACAAAAGGAGCCTGTCAAGACACATCATCTCCAAACACAGAAATATTGAAGACATACCTTTTAAATGTGAACTGTGTGATTACGCCAGTGTAAGGAAAGATAATCTATCGACACACATCATTTTTAAACACAGAACAATTGAACATAGACCTTTCAAATGTGAGCTGTGTGATTACACTGGTGTAGAGAAAAGGAATCTGTCGAGTCACATCATTGCCAAACACGGAAATATTGAAGAGAGAGCTTTTAAATGTGAGCTGTGCGATTACACTAGTGTACACAAAGGGAATCTGTCGAATCACATCATATCCAAACACAGAAATATTGAAGACAGAGCTTTTCAATGTGAGCTGTGTGATTACACTAGTGTACACAAAGGGAATCTGTCGAGGCACGTCATTTTCAAACACAGAAATATTGAAGACAGAGCTTTTAAATGTGAGCTGTGTGATTACACTAGTGTACAGAAAGCGAATCTGTCGAGGCACATCATTTCTAAACACAAAAATATTGAAGAAAGACCTTTTAAATGTGAGTTGTGTGAATATGCTAGTGTAGACAAAAGATATTTATTATTACACATCACATCCAATCACAGAAGTATTGAAGAAAGACCTTTTAAATGTGAAAAGTGTGATTACACTAGTGTACATAAAGATAGTCTATCAGCACACCTTATTTTTAAACACCAAATAATTGCAGATGTACCTTTTAAATGTGAATGGTGTGATTATGCTAGCATATGGAAAAATGATCTGTCAAGGCACATCAACTCCAAACACAGAATTACTAAAGAGAGACCTTTTAAATGTAAGTTGTGTGATTACACTAGTGTATACAAAAAGTCTCTATCAAGACACTTTTTCTCCAAACATACAAGTATCGAAGATAGACCCTTTAAATGCAAGTTGTGTAATTATACTAGTGTACAAAAAAGGACTCTGTCAATACACATTATCTCCAAACACTGAAGTATTAAAGAGAGAGACCTTTTAAATGTGAGTTGTGTGATTACACTAGTGTAAGGAAAGGACATCGGTCAGTACACATCGTCACCAGACACTGAAGTATTGAAGATAGACCTTTTAAATGTGAGTTATGTGATTACACTAGTGCAATGAAGGGATCTGTCAAGACACATCATTGCTAAACACAGCAGTATTGAAGAAAGACCATTTAAATGTGGAATGTGTGATTACACTAGTGTATGGAAAGAAAATCTGTCAAGTCAGGTCACCTCCAAAAACAGAAGTGTTTAAAATTATTGTTGTAGAATTTTCATTTGTAATTTGTTGCTCTTTAGATTGAACATTTTAACTAATTAACTAGGTCACTGTAAGCAAATACTATATAATGACAATACAGGACACTCCGGCTGATTTCGTGTTTCAAGAATATCAGCACCCCCAGCGGATAGTACTGATGTTAGGTCGTTCGAGAACGTGTAACACTAGCAATTGCTGGTGTTTAACTGTGTATAATTAAGTTTGAGCTGTGTTTTTTACAATGAATGTTAGTGGTTGGGTGTGTGCAATCTATAATTGTTCGAATTATAACGTGCTAAATCTATCAAAGACATTTCATAGGTTTCCAAAGGATGGCGAATTGTGAATATGATTTGAACCAGAAGTCAAATTCAGAATCACTTTTATGCCAATATGTACAGTTCGCAGAAGATAATTTATTGTGTAATATTTACCATCATGTACCTATTATAGATAAACTTCGTAAACGGATGGTTGAAAGGCTTTAATCATAACTTGTCTTCCAGTGCATCAAAAAAAAAAAGAATATGAAGGCAAAAAAAATTTGTATTAATAATAAATGGTATAAGAAAACTGTTTTTCTATATTCTTCTGTGTCCTTTTTTATTTCAGTATGGCATAAATTGTCACATTTTTTCACATGTAAAATTGTTTTACTTGGTACAGGCTTTTAATTATCTTCCCAAGACAAAATTTTAAAGAGACAAGTAGAAATAGCAGATTCAGCCCTATAATAGATTTATTCACGGAAGTAAGAGTTAGTCTCACCTTTCATCTGCACAATTTCTTAATTATGTACTAAATATATCAGTTACATATTTTAAAATATTAGATTAATTAGACAGTTTTCATGTAGAGATATAGCAAATTGAGTACTGTGCTACCATTTATACCTAGAACAACTATTTATAGGTAAGTACAGATTGTAACTTAATATCCTCAGAAACAGCTTTCAGTATATTCCTATATCTACCCTTGAAATAGTAGTTTAACGACGGTTTTAATGTAGTACTTTAAATTATGATTATGGGTAAGAGAAATTTGCAGAATTATTCATGCTGAATTCATTTAGGTTTCAAGCTGATTGTTGATACAAATTCTATTTATAACTATATAATCAGAAAATTTTCACTGTTTTGTCATGTACACGTTTTTATATTCATCTATAATAAACCAATTGTCTAAATTAAGAATATGCAGGTAAATATACAATTCAAATTATCCGCTCAGTTGAAAGTACTTCACGTGAGGTGGCGCTAGTGTACTTGTCATAAATATCACTAATGCTAAAACATAGGAGTGTCCCCTATTATCATTACATAGTATTTGCTGTAAGCATACATGTATTGTGTTGAGAAAAAAATCATATTATGTAGCTTCAATTCCAAGAATGTTCAATTTCTGTGTTGCTTAAGTGATTTTACAAATCTGGTTGGAGCTTAAGTCAACTGTACCTACGCTTTTTAACTTCTTAACCAATTCTGATCAGCCTGGAGTTTAAGCGAAGCTTACACATAACTGTAGAGTTTAGTAACAATAATAATTGTTGAATACGCATAAGTAGAATATGCGCTTATGCAACATTTTATACTGTTAATGGATCTAAACCTTATGAGTGCAAATCGTGGTCTAACTAGTGATTTATTTTTTTAATTCACTAATAGAGAGGTATCGATGGTGAGACTGCAAAATTTTTTTCAAATGAGCGTAAATTTGGGCTTCAAGAACCCATATCCAGGGTCAGTTTCGATTTTTATATGTTCATATATATATATATATATATATATATATATATATATATATATATATATATATATATATATATATATATATATATATATATACATATGTATGTATGTATTTTTTTTTAATTTCAACAACACACTACGAGGGCTTACAGCCTAAATACTATCGTACCGTGGGTGTTGACAAGGAGGAAAGAGGCAGCTTGTTAATTCTGGACTTGGAAGTTCGGAGGAGAAGGAAAAACATGTGCCGGCAAGGAATTCCACAACTTGGAAGTCCTCGGGACAAAAGAGCGGGCATAACAAGATGTTCTAAGTCTGGTGACCTGGACACTAAAAGGGTGCATTCGCTCTGTTCCCCTGGTAGATCTGTTGGAGGCAGCAGGTGGGGGAACTATGGAGGAAAGCTCCTCTGAGCAGTGCCCGTGCAGATATCTATAAAAGAGAGAGAGAGGTCACCAACGGCACGTCGGTGGGCAAGGGTTGGCAGCCTTTGGGTGAGGGTAGGGTCACCGATGAGACATATAGCTCTCTTTTGAATTGAGTCAAGGATAGAGAGTGTAGAAGCGGCAGCGGCACCCTAGATGTGGGAGCAGTATTCGGGGTTTGGCCTTATTTCTGAAGTATATAAGGTATAGAGATTAGCTGGTGAAAAGTATTTGCGTGCCCGGAAGAGGAAACCTAATTTCTTAGCAGCCGCTTCTGCAATTGATGTGACATGTTGGTGCCAATTAAGATTTCGATCCACAGAAATGCCAACAAGAGAAAAGGACTCATTACTTTGAATAACTTGGTTGTACATTGTGGTGGGGCTAGGGCTGGTGTATCTCTTGTGAGAAAGAAAGCAAGACTTAGTTTTGGTAGGGTTGAATTGTACAAGATTTCTACTTCCCCAGTCTAATATTTTTTGAAGATCCACGGAGACAGAACCCTCCATGAGTCTGCGATCCTCATCTAATTGGGCTAAAGAGACAGGCTTAGAATATTGTATATTTGAATGGAGGGTGCTGTCATCAGCGTAGCTGTGAACTGGGTTGGATGTGCTAGAGAGGAGGTCATTGATGTGGAGAAGAAACAAAGTAGGGGCTAAAGCTGAACCTTGAGGAACTCCTGCATTAATTGGATACAGTTTAGAGGAATGGCCATCCACAACAACAGATATGCTCCTGTTGGAGAGGAAATTTGCTGTCCAGGTACAAAGTTTTGGTGGTAGGCCATAGGCCGGAAGTTTATTAAGCAGCGCTGCGTGCCAGACCTGGTCGAATGCTTTGGATATGTCTAGAGCAACAATCTGGGATTCACCGTGTTGTTCCATAGACTTGTTCCAAGAATGGGTGACAAAGGAAAGGAGGTCGGCAGTCGATCTGCGCTGACGGAATCCATACTGCCTGTCGTGGATTAGACTGCGTTTTTCAAGAAAGTTTAGTAATTCGATGTTTATATACATTTCCATCACTTTAGAGACGACTGAAAGGAGAGAAATAGGCCTGTAGTTGCTAGGAAGCGCTTTGGATCCTTTCTTGGGGATGGGTTGTACTCGAGCAGTTTTCCAGTTACTAGGGAATATGCCTTTATTATAAGATATCTGAAACAGACGAGTCAGGACAGGAGCAAGCTCTGGTGCGTATTTTTTTAGAACAATTGCTGGATCTCGTCAAGGCCAGAGGCTTTCCTGGTATTAAGAGAAGAGAGCATCTTTCGTACCTTTTTAGTTTTGAAAATGATATCCGTCATTTTATGCGCGACATTGGGGACTGTTGGTGGTTGAACATTTGGAGGTGGGTTGAGAGTAGAATTGCCGGCGAACAACGAAGCAACAAGTTCAGCCTTGCCCAGGGCGGTAGAAACAATTTCATCCCCTGAGACAAGAGGTGGGAACGTGCTTTTGCAGAAATTATTCCCAATAGATTTAGCAAGAAGGGTTTGTCGCCGTTGGAGCTTAAGAGGACTTTGTTTTTGATGTGGTTATTAAACGAGTTTTTTGCCTCAGAAGGAATGCGGACATAGCGGTTTCTTGCGTCGTTAAATGCTAGACGATTTTCTTGACTGGGATTGTGTAGAAGCGTTTTGTGAGCTTTGATCTTTTTAAGTCTGGCTTTGTCACAGGATTTAAAGAACCAGGCCTTTTGAGTGGCTGAAGAGATTTTCTGTGTACGTGGGATAAATAATTCCATGCCAGCTTGGATAATTTCGGTGACGTTTTGTGAGATATCAGACGGGTCAGGATAAGAGAAGCAGACAGACGCCCATGGATATGAGGAAAAGTAATCCCGCATTTCGTCCCAGTTTGCGGAGTTGTAGTGCCAAACGATACGTGGGTGTGATGACTGTGTGACCTCGGGTTGCATTGCGCAGGAGGCAGTGACCATGCCGTGGTCTGAGCGACCAAGCGGGGCGGTGACTGATATCTTATAGCATTCAGGTTTTGTAGTAAGAAGGAGATCCAAGGGATTTGAGCTGTGTGTTGGGATACGAGGAAAGTAAGTAGGTTGCTGAACCATATTGGCTAAAAAATTGCTGACTGCAGTTTTTGAAGATCCTATAGCCATTCCTTATTATGGACATTGAAGTCACCAAGAATAGTGACCTCGGAGGAAGGATATTCAGAAATCAGATAGTCGGTTTTTCAGAAAGGTAGTCAAAGAGCTGGACAAAGTTGTTGTCAGAAGGTGACCGGTAAATGCAACAGATGAATTTAGTTGCAGCCCTGAGAGATAGTTTTATCCATAGTATGTCTTTTCTTCCAGCTTCTAAATTGGGGAGTCTGGTGCAGGGTAGATTGCTACGGACGTATGCGCACACGCCTCCATGCAATCTAAAGGAAGTAAGTAGCTCATACCCCGGGAAATTAAGGTGATTAGTGGCTGTTTTGGCACTGATTTGGGTTTCGGTGAGGAAGAGGAGTTGGGGCCTGTTAGCCTGGAGGAAATGGTGTACGGAGTTGAGGTTAGAATTTAGGCCACATATATTCGAAAAGGATATGTTAAATCTTGATGTTGGCGCCCCCTGTACACCCCTCTCCCGGAGATCCGAATGGAGGGGTATTTTGCCTCCGGAATATTTTGTACAAGGAGGAGCCATCATCATTTTTGCTTATAAGGGAAACCGACTCATACACCAGAACCGAAAACGTCCGTTGGTACTTCACCGGCCCCTTGATGTATGGGGTGGTACCTCCTCGAGCGTGAAAAAATGTATGTATCCAACCGATAACTCAAAAAATATTTAACCGATTTTGATGAAACTCGGCAAGTGTCTTTCTTTTATTAATAGCTTGGATGAGTTCGTTAGCCAGGAAAATCGGACAAGGTTTTCCGGAAAAATTTGAGTTTTCTTTCGAAAAAAAAATTGTTCTCCGAAAATTACAGACATTTCCATGAAATTTGGTGTACCTATTGCTTTGGGAAAGACCTATATGCCAAAATTCAGCTTTCTAGCTTGACAGAAAATTGAGCTATTCAAATTTGAATTATTTTTAATATCACCGCGTTTCATTGACAATGGCAAACCTGGCTTATATGAGATCTAGTATGTCGTTGCCTGGCAACGGAACATTTGATATTATTACGCAGGTCTGTTACACGCTGTAAGTGACGTTTATCATATGGTATGAGATTGTTTATCTGTTTCAGTCGACAAATGATTTGTGTTATTTGGGAAATTTTTAAATACAAGTGCAAATTATTCCTTTATTAATGTTAGTGGGTGGACTAAACAGTGTTTATTATGTTTTATCAACATATAAAGGATCGAAGTTTTACAAAAGGGGCTGATATGCAACAGGTTAGCTATTTTCTCTCAGATGCTTTGCCGGTAGTTTTAGTTAAGTTTATGGTTTAACGGTCCATAATTTTTAGCTAATTTTCGTACAAAAAATTCGTCAATGAGGAGACTTTAGACTTTTAAAAAGATTTCGTCAAATGAGCGCAAATTAGGCCCCCTGGAATCCATATCCGGGTTTACGTTCAGTTTTAATCTGCTTACATATATACAGGGTGACGCGTCAATATAATTATTATTATACAAGAGATGAGAAAAATTTGTTAAGTTAATTACAGGGTGTCTTGAGCTGCATCTTATAAAATTATTTTGACAATCACCGGCTGGCCCATAAGTCGTTGGTGATCCCTACATTTTTTTTTTCGAACAGCCTTATTTTATTGCATTTTTTATCGAAATATTTCACACAGAAACCACTTACCTAATTTTTTTTCTATATGTAGACTGGTTTTACAGTGAAACCACACTTCCTACTTGGGTATTAGTGCGCCATCTATTGATCTCCATCGCAAGTTTGCAATTGGCGAACACTGTATTGCTAGTATTCGTTAGAATTTGTCAAAGAAACCACTTTTTATGAATGATTTCGTTTTTTATCTACATTTTCGTAAAAAGTGTTACAACTACTCCGTTTTTTTGGACGATTGTGTTACTGAGGCACTAATAGGTAAGACCATTTGTTTTACATAGTTTATTGTTTTTACTTTGTCAATTGAATATGGTTTTGTGGCGAAACCAGTGTGCTTGCAGTAAAGTCAATTTGTTTTTCTTGACCGGATATGGTTTCGTGGCTAAACCAATGTGCGTACAATGCACTAAAGTAAATTTGTTTAGGTTAGGATGGAAAATCAAATTGATTTGTCGCAAGTGATAAAAAACAAATGATTTGTCAAAACTAACCTCGGATGAAGCTTACGCTCTGCTTGATGAAATTCCTTCTGATGGAGAGTCAGTAATAAGCGAATATGAGGAAGAAGAGGAAGAAATGATTGAAGACATCATTGAAAATAATGAAACTACCGAAGCGATTGCTCAGGACACTATTTTGAGTGACGACGATTTGGCAATTTGGAGCGACATAGATGACGACCCAGATAATTTTAATAGTAAATTTATGTCCAAATTGTAATTAAAATGTTTAAAAGTTTTTGAGGCCATTTCAGTTCCAACCCTATTTATCTGTTAGTTTATTATTAATAACCGGACAATTTAATTTGTTATCAATGAATATTATAAAAATGTGCAGATTGAGAAATGTTATATGTCGGGAGAACTGCCCACTGAGTTTATAAAGAATTGAAGTATTACTAGGTATTCCAAAAATAGATGAAGATTTGAGGCATTCGCCACCACTTTGTTATGTTATATTGACTACAAATTTAAATGTAGAGGTACTTGTTCCACAAAAGTCAAAACGTATTGAATAAAACACAACAAATAATAATTCACCGTCAACACCTGAAGTGAAGAAAACTAAGGTAATCATATAGTTAACTATTTTTAGTATATTACTATTTAAGATTAATAGTATTGCTTCAAACAGTGGCGGCTCGTGACTTTGGGAGTGGGTGAAACAGAATCGGCGCGGCCCCGAAGGGAGGAACAGGGAGACCCCCCTACTTTTTTTTTTAAATTTTCAAGGTCACGCGTTCTCCTGGCACTTCAGTATTTAAATGAAAAATCCATTTGTACAAAAATATAGACATTCACAAGGAATAATGACCAGGAATATTCGATGAGAGGACACTGTACACACACGCGTACGGTAAAATAATACGGCGCGTATTACCTATGGAAATATGTTTATAGAGGGAATAGCTACAAGCATATTTTTTTTCTAATTCAAGGCCCTTCTCATTTTTTAACAACTTGTTATTTTATATCTAATATTTTATTATTTTGAGATTATTCTTTTAAAGGTGATAATAAACAAATCAATTCCACTTACCAAAAAAAAACATGAACAATCCAGCTTTTCAACGTCTGCAAATGTGACACATACCAGATTATTTAACGGCATCACAGTAAAAATAAAAATACACCTCTGACGATCCGACTCAATCTAAACAAACGACAAAAACTAAGATTTGAAGCAGGCTCACAAGGCTGCATCACATTGTGAGGGGTCAAATCGGGATAAGGTTATCTTTCCCTAATATGGGGAGATTCCCACGGGATAACCTTATCAATACGGCTTTATTTACGGGATTTGCTCAGGCGCCAGCAGCGTGGGTTTAAAGGAAGACGCTGCGCTCCCTCAGGACTATATATCTGTCCTCGGTTGCTATTTACAGCTACACGGACCCGGGGTAAACTTCAGTGGAGACAGGGTTCACCTAAGTCCTCAGGCGAAGTCCCTCAGGACTCCTTAATTATGGCCTATGTATTAGAGATCAGGATGTTACGTATTACGTTGGGGTGGATTGGTTGGGAAGCTTTAAATGAAATACCGTATAAAACAAATAATCTATTTACAAAAGTATTGGTGGGGAAATATTTACAAAATATATACAAAGAAATATTTAGACAAGGGATTCTCCCGGTATACCCCACGTTTAAACTAACTTATTTGACAACTAATCAATTTATTAGAGACCAGAGGCAGAAACTGAAATATTCGCGAGTTATACGGACGGTATCACGAATAGGGGTGGTAAACTCGCGGGTTGTAAGCGGGCAGAAGCGTCCCAGGATCGCCAAAGCAAGGCACCGGACAGGTGGTCGGTTTAAGCGGGCATGCAATATTAATTACGGACCCTCAAGCATGCGTTGCAGTCATACAGACTCTCTACGACCGGAGGAAGTGTCCCCCTAGGGAGATGGAAATTTCCCCTCGACAAAATAAAGGAAGTCCTCACTATCAAGTTAAAAGAAAACACAGCCTCCAGACGGTCGGGATACCGGGTATCGCCAGACTGTTTCGATCGCCAGGAATGGTGGAGACCTACTGCAGCTCGAAATATCCCTGCTGTCGTCCAGATCCAGGAGCACGAGAGCTGCGCCACGGGAGACCGCTTTGGGATGATTTGATCGTGGCTAGACCGCCCCCCGGGTTCAAATCAACGTGCAGTCGGCCGCTTCGCTAGTGCTCTCGCGTTCTCGGGAAGACTCCAGCCCAGGAACGCGACCCCTTTGCGCCTCCCGACGGAAACATATAAAGCTTTTCCCCCGAAGACTGAAAACGACAAGGTTTTCCCAATAATTTCAGTCGGGCGGTCGGGACACCGGGTATCGCCAGACTGTTTCGATCGCCAGGAGTGGTGGAGACCTACTGCAGCCCGAAATATCCCTGCTGGCGTCCAGATCCAGGAGCACGAGAGCTGCGCCACGGGAGACCGCTTTGGGATGATTTGATCGTGGCTAGACCGCTCCCGGGTTCAAATCAACGTGCAGTCGGCCGCTTTGCTAATGCTCTCGGGAAGACTTCAGCCCAGGAACACGAGCCCCGGCTCCCCCAGGTCGCTCCGCTGATACAGACAGAAGCGAACGATGGACCTATTTATCCGAAGCTCCTTTTCGGCCGTCTCTCTGAAATAAAACCACTAACAAACACAACAACATTCAATATCTTTTCCACACCTGGACTTTTAACGTTACCTCTGGCGAAGGCCACCAAGCGCGCCAAGGTGTTCGCCGCCAGAGAGAGTCGTCGATCCGTGGAAAACCCCTTTCATACAGGCCCTCCACCGTACAGCTATAGAGACAGCGACCTACCCAAACGAAGCGGAAATGAGCGGCCTGCTGAAGACGGCGTTCTCCACTTGCCACAGCTGCTAACTCTACTAAGCTGGTGCACCTAACGAATCGCGGCGTACTCTCCCACGGCCGGCCTGAAATACACAATAAAACCCAACACCAAGAATCAAGACGCGGACGGTGGCTGCTTCCTCTCTGTGACCTGGCTCTGCGCTCGCTGAAAGAGAACTAAACTCCCACGGCCGGCCTGCTGACTTCGCTACTGAAATACACAATACACCCCAACACCAAGAATCAAGACGCGGACGGTGGCTGGTTACTCTCCGTGACGGCCCCTGCGACTGCTGAAAAAGAACTCAACTCCCACGGCCGGCCTGCTGACTTCGCTACTGAAATACACAATACACCCCAACACCAAGAATCAAGACGCGGACGGTGGCTGGTTACTCTCCGTGACGGCCCCTGCGACTGCTGAAAAAGAACTAACTTGTTCAGCGCGTCACGGTGGATCTCCTGGCTCTCGCACGGTTCGCAAAGTATGCGCATAGGTATGCAGTGGACCAGCCCATCCGTCCCTGCTTTCATCGCTTCGCATACCGCAGGACCCGCCTGGGCGACCTCAACCCGCTATACTCCTTACCCTTCCTCCGATCTCGCGACGTTTTCTTGAAATTATACTTTATTGAATGTTTTAATAACAAAAATAAATTAAATTAAATACAGATGGTACGGATCTATTTCCCTGTTAGCTAATTAGATTTCTAATGGTAATTACGTCACTTCGTGACAACATTTGTGGCCCAACCTACCAGTGCGAGTGCCGTTGCCTTGGCAGCTGTCTCATGCAAGCGTCCCGAAACAGAGGCAGCATTTGTATACGAACAAATCTGGCGCAGTCAGTCCGCAGCTGCTTAACGCTCTACAGTTTCGCAAATCGTAAGCGCTGCGCGTTGCGTAATGTATACATTCAATTCGGTGAGCAGGGACGGGCTGGCAAATTATATCGTACCATAAATTACAATAAATTTACATTATCAACTGCGGCTCGACGTAACAAGACATTTTTATGTGGTTCTACCAAATGAATTTGAGAATGAAAAAAATTAAAATTATGGTGGACTTTGAATTAAAAAATTTAGTTTAACCGAAAAATATAGGTGAAGCAGCGCTTCACCTGCGTCATCTGACGAGCCGCCACTTGCCTCGAATTCAAAAGTATAAATATAATTATGAAAACCAATATTATTATTGATCTGGATGTCAAATGTCAAAGCTCCCAATGTCACGTCATTTCCTGACAGTATTTTCAGTGAGAGGGAAAGTACGTAATTTGTCTCAGCCAATAAAAACGTCAGAAATGTCTTTACGCCCCTAATATTGAGAATATGTGAAAACCCTGACGGGAAGCACCATTTCAGCATGATACAAATAACGAGAGATATGATATTCAGACTACCTATTTTTAGACCTGTCACGCGCATAGTGTCAAGTGGTGAGTCCAATGCAACAATAATATGCTGTCGTGCAGTGGGGTTTGACGTTTCATTACAACCTCTTAACAAATTATGTATTTTATTAATATTTAAGTGCATACAGTTGGAAGTAATAAAAATGAAAATGATTAAATTTAGTGCTGCGATCTTTATTAATTGAAAAAGACAATATAGACGTAACTTCAACCGCATTAAACTGACGTATAGAAACTTTCTGATTGCGAATGACTTTGTTTTAAGTGTGTAGTTGGACTTCTATAACGTTACTCACCACGTGACGTCATAGGAAGGGGCGGGGCATATGCGCAATATTATATCTCTTCTAAGTCATTATATCATGGAATTTCAGTGCCTAATGTACAAAATCCTCACAACCAAGTTTTTACTGTCGGAGTCGAGTGACGCTCGTTTCCAAATTACCAAGTCAAAGGAGGAGTTCACCAGACGTCAATAGCTACAACCTTTGACAATCTACCTACGAATAGACCAGGCATCTCCCAATGCGATGCGTTGTAATGTTTGAAACCAACATTGAATAAAATGTTTGTTTACACGGTCCTCGACACCATAGGCGTCTCGAGAATTAGGATTAAAATTTTCATAAATACGATTAAAATAATAAAATAAAATTTAAAAGATGTTTAACTACCTATACATTATTTAAGTATATTATTAGCTAAAAAGTCTGGACGCAGCAAGTGCGTTATGGTAGTGAATTTTTATAGAAATGATTTCTCGAATAAAATGTTCGAAAGTCTCAATGTTGTAATGTTGTGATCTCGTCACAAGCGATTTTTTTCTATGCAAATTCAGTAAAAAGTGTTTTCAACAAAAATTTAAGAAAAAAATTAAAAAAACCTTGCAGTTCTACTAGTTTTTCTAGAAATGACCACCTGATTTGTCTGCTGCCATGTTTTTTAGATCTACAACTTGCCGGATAATTTCTTATTAATTACATCATGTGGCAAGCATCTAGGAAAATATATACAGTTTTATTTACACCTTCTTGAATAAATGTATCTAAATTTGCTCCCAAACATTTAATCATGCTTATATTTGCAGCTGCTCCATCAAAACTTACGGAAGTAACGACTATTCTTGCTTGATGGATAAAACTTAAAGCCCGATTAAATAATAGGCTTGCTTTTTCTTCACGAGAAATGACAGCTAGGAAGAAATAACCCACTGGAACTTTCCAGTGGTTATTTAAAGCAACTAATTAGAAAAGCAAAACTTCTTTAACCACTGGAAGCTCGTTTGAATTATTCATATCCACGCCAATATCTACGTTGCCACAAAACTTGTTTCCTGTGCACTCAACTTGACGTCTTATGAACATCTCGTCGATGACTAGGTATTTAACAAAGTATTTTGCGACCTTTTTCAGCTGCTTCTCGTCTTTTTGAATCCAAAACCGCTAGTGCTTCCTTGCAGAATCCAGGAACAATTTAGAAATTGTTCGAAGATGTGGCAAAGATTTCATCAATTTTTCTGGAACGTAATTATAAGCTTTGTTTGAATAAAAATTTAGGGTAATAGCAAACGACCTTACATCTGGTGAATAGTCCTGTTGTGGACATTTTAAAAGCTGTTTAATCAGATCTATTTGTGTGAGTAAAGAGGCCTAAAATATTACAAGCAATGATATAAATTCAATAACACTCAAAAGTGAGACGTTCAGGGATGTTACCTGTATTTTCTGTAAAAGCAATACGACTTTTAAAATGCTCAATCAGAGATTTTTGGTGACAAACTCTTAAGACGTCTTTTCTGTTGGCGCAATATATTTATTTTCCTCTTTTGTTTTTTTATTACTCGTTTAGCAATAGACCATTTTTAAAGATGTTTTTGGAGTTCCTGATAAACTGGAAATATCTACAAAATAACGAAGTTTTTTCCTAAAAAATGGACGATATTTGATATGTTTTCAGTGAACGGAGTATAATTTAAAAAAAAATGGTTTCTAGTATTTCCCCCTCAATTCTAAGTCCAGGCATATTAACTTACTTTTGACCTGGAGTAATGTTAGCTTTTGGTGTTAATGCAGGAGGACTGCCAAGTGCCGCACCTGTTGAACATGGTAGTTCCAAGGCAGTGAGAGTTGATGATAACGATGATTTATCTCTATTTTCTTCAAAACTATGACTGCAATTTTTATCGGGTAATTTATTAATTTTAACAATCATAAAGGTTTACAAAATTGGAAGCCAGGAAGAATTATTCCCTTCTTTCCGCGAATGAACAACACTTGTACTTAGGTTGCTTTTTTAAAAAATTTATTAAACTACTTAAACTATTTAACAACAAACTAGCATAGTTACTGCCTAAATTAATACTGAACAAATATTACACAAAACAGTGGCTTTATATAATAATCGGATAAGTGTTCGTTGCAGGTTCTCACGAGAACATGCAGATCTAGCTTCCTCTGATTTCGCACTGCTGGCACTATCTGCAACGGTCGGCATAATTCGTAGAATCTGCTTATGGAAACTGCTGCATGCAAATGTAACTTGATACCATCTACGTGACATATCGTGAGAAGCCATGTGTTAACTCCTCCCCCCATTAGAGGACGGAACCCTTGGGTTTCGGAATTCTTAAGGGATTTTCCGCTTCTGCTTTGCTTCTTTCATTCTGCTGGGCACATCTTCTTTTGACAAAAACTGTAATAAATATTGTTGCTAGAAGGATTAGTATGATGTAGAGTAGGATCGTCCAAACACTTGTGTGGTACAACGGGAGTCTAATTTTGTTGGGAATTCTACTTTTTATAGACTGCAGCTGAGCCCTGATGTTGCTTACGTCGTGCAAAGGGACGTTTTCCAGTTCCATTGCTGGCAATTCTTCTATGTTCATTTTGCTTTCTGGATCTTCTTCCAACTTTGGTAAGGAGAACAATTGTTGTGTCTCAACTGAGCTCTGCACTGTACTGTATCGTTTACCACCAATCGACAACTGACATCTTGGTTTGAGTGTCACCATATACGTGCCTTGTATAATTTGTGTGTTTTCTTCTCCCGAGCATTTGATTGACATCTTGGTTTCCTTTGGAGTCACCACCATAAACTATGTGTTTCCATATTTGGAAACGATAGTCTTGGTAATTTTTACAGTCTCTTGTTCGCAATTATTGATAGGCTTTTGGAAATTAATTAGCCTAACTTCACAGGGAGGATCTTCACTGACATCTGCTATTGTATCTTCTGTACAGACATAGATCTCGTTCGTAAGCTCCTGGCAGGGGTTGTTTCTGAAGGCGTATTGTTGCTCATTTAGGATAAGGTACTTGGATCGAGGTATTATCATTGAGAAGCTGTTAGGATTGGTTTGTATAGGTAGGGAGTACAGTTGGTAGTAAATATAGTCAGATTTGTCTATTAGTGGAATATCAATTTGGAATATAATTTTATATCCAGTTTGGATAGACTTGATTTTAAATAATTTTTCATACAAAGATAAGTCATTCTTGCTTACTAATCTAGATTGTGAAATGTATTTTTCTATTACAGGAAGCTCTTTAATAATGAATTTTGGTTTGATGATAGAAGTGTGAAAAGTATTTAATTTAGAGAACGTTATAGCATTTTCCGTTGTTAATATTATCGATTCTATGACATTAAATAGGTTAGCGATTTCAGTCAACAGTTCTAGAATATGTGCTCGCTGGAGAACAGGCATGATATTAGTAGCTAAATCTTTAGTAATGTTTTGAAGTGCCAACATTCTTTTGACAATTTCTTTTTGATTATGAGTTAAAGTATTTACTGTTTGGTTAAATTCATTTATTGCATTTATCATAACAGATGTTTGTTCGTCAAATAGCTCATGCATTCTATTTTGATCATCAGCTAATAATTGAAGGGCTTTGTTGATTCTTTCGCCATCATCAGCATCTAGATTGCCAGTGATTGATTTAAAAACTGTACCCAAAGGGTTGAGTAAACCTCTCTTAAATCTATACTTATCAGGGAAAATTCTAAGGAAAGTTTCATCTATGTTATCTATAGTATAATTAAGGGCGATTATAAAATTATGGTATTCAGATCTAAAATTATCACTTAAAGTATTGGCTATAAGATAATATTTATATTTAAGTTTACTGTAGTCAGTAAATGAAAGTTCCATATTATATACATGTATAAGGCGCCATACGTCATTTTGGCAATAGCTTCTACCTAACTTGCGAGGTAAAAACCCAGGGTTGTTCTTTAAATCTTCTAGTTGTGGCTGCCCTCCGCATGCCCACCTGAAAGGCGAAGATTTCTTAAATGAGTTACACATTGCTCGTCATTCTTGTGATTTATGAGTAAAGCTTTATTATGTTCTAAGAGGGATATTATAGTGTATGGGCCTGTATAGGGGTTTTTGTGCTTCTTGTGAAATCCAGGGGGTATCTTTTTATATACTGTTTGGCCCTCTTTAAATGGCTGATTAACTTCGACGTTAGTTCTGAGGAGCATTTTTTCTTTCGATTTTTCTATCCGATCTAATACGATATCATAAACTATTTTCATAAAATGTTTGTGTTTTTGGTTATATTCTTGAGTGAGTGTAACTTCGGGATCAAAGTTGAAGATTTCTGAGATATATCAAAATATTAGCTCAAAAGGTGGTTTGAGAGTTTGAGAGTGAATGCTTGAATTGTAAGCTGGGACGCAGTAGGGTATTAAGTCAGGAGGTTTTAGATTTGGGTATTTTATTAGTATATCTTTACTCTTAGTTAGGGATATCAATTATTCATATATTCCGTATGTTACCTGTAAGCTGATACTTACATCGATATTTTTTTTCTTTTCTTTTGTGTACGCATTCCTGTTTTTGGAAAGATATAAAATATTTTACCAACAATAATGATGTAATAATATGGGTCCGATGGCAGTATTGTTTAAACTGATACGATTGTTTTCCTAATTGAATTTTGACGAAGTTTAGACGTGACTGTCTAACGATTTTGATATGAATCTTTATAATATTTTACTATCATTGTTATTATTGTTATTATATTATATAGGGTTAACCTTTTTCGTGTACTTCACATCGTTCTGTTTCACTAAGTCCTGTAAAATAATCGTTCTATGGCAGAACAATTTAAAGTCTGTCCTTTAAACCTGTAAGCAATACACAGTTGTCCATCCGTGGATTATCTTCACCAAAAAAAAAATATTTTTTTAAATTACGTAATGTACTGTTAAATTACTGATTATAATTTTAACAAGGTAATAACCTTAAAATTTATTATACATATATATAAATATATATTTTTTTTTTGACAATATTAATCATGAGCTTAGTTATTTATATTAAAATTGGGTGTTTTTCCTTCAAGATCGTTCCTTGTGATTTTAATCACTTGTTCTTGCTGCTAGGAACTTGAGGCGTAATGTCCGTAATGTGATATTATTAGAATAATTTGGTCCTGTTTCAAGAGTAGAATTGTTGAGTACGGTCCTGAATATAAATTCTTATCTAATGTTTATATATTTGTAGATTTTTTTTATTTGTTACGATAAGTGTGTTTTTACGTCATATTAGTCAGTCTCTTAAGTCCTGTCTCGTTGTCATTTATCCGATTTTCGAGTTTTTAATTTATTTAGGTAATATAATTTGATTGTTTATTTAATTTGCTTAATATAAACAGATTGTATTCTTTTTTGTTGCAATATTCACAAGTCCTAATATAATCTTTAATTTTCTTTCTCATCTTTGAAAAAGAGAATTTGTCTTTCATCTCTGCATAGGTTTCATCTATATTTCGATGTCTCTTTTTAGTCTCATGAGAAAACTTGATTTTGTGTTTAATTTCTGATGCTGTTTCTAATTCTTCCAAATTGGGTATTTTTGTTTCAGAACTATTAATCGTATTGGAATTTTTAATTTTTATGGGGTTTGTTTCCAAAATACTCATTTTATTTATTGCGAAATTTTGTTTATTATTAAAATTAGATGTTCCTATTTTAGGTTTTGCTTTGCTGATTATATGTTTTGCTGTATTTAACCCAGTTTTTTCTGTATTATCGTACTGGGCTAAAGGTTCATTCTCATATTGTTCCTTTACTGTTTTCTTATAGCTACCTTGTGCATTATTTGAGTGCTTACTTGACTTATTAGTAAAATTTAACTGGTTTTTGCTTCTTTTTTGTACATCCTGTATATTATTTAAACTAATATGATCAGTCTCCTCATTACAATGTACGTTTGTAGTGGGAACTTCACCTAACCTGCTATGTGGGCTTTTGTTTAATTGAATTATCTTGTTATTACTGGCAAACCAAGAATGTACATACCTCATAATGCTATCATTGTCCTGTTGAACTATCTTCGTTGGTTTTGATGCATCAGCTAGGTCAACAGAATGCATTTGTCGACGGTCGCTTGCGTAATTGTTCAAGTTCAGGTTTAAATTATTATAGTCATTCATTATCTCCTTATAAATACAACTACTATCACTGCCCTTCTTAGGTACATTACATGTTTGAACATT
This sequence comes from Tillus elongatus, assembly GCA_964006375.1. Lineage (NCBI taxonomy): Eukaryota > Metazoa > Arthropoda > Insecta > Coleoptera > Cleridae > Tillus > Tillus elongatus. The sequence continues at coordinate 6,965,457 of OZ023262.1, read as the reverse complement.
TACACTATTAATATCTCCTATCGATTGTCCGTAGACGTGCCTGCTATAGGAAAATTTTGATCTTCACGATCGTAAATTTCGGAAGGTGTATCAATCTCATGGGTAAATAGTTCGTCAGAATTAAACCTTGTTCCCGGAACTGTGGACCTTTGCTGATTAGCAGGGAAGTTATTTCTTCTTGACTGTGTTGAGAAATTATTAGAATGTCTTGTAAACCTTGTGTTGCCACTTGAAGTATCCATGGGTTCAGGATATCTGTTTTGGAAATGTTCTCGTGGGTTTTCTGGTTTAAGAGGGCGGTCTAGAAAATTGTGAATTCTGATTATTTTGGCTTTGATATTGGGATGTATTCCTAAATTGTGAAGTTTGATTACTTTGGCTCTGGTATTGGGGATTATTTCTAAATGGTTTCTGAAATTGCATAACTGGAAAGTTTTGGGGAGTAGAACGATTGTTAAAAGACCTGGTTTGTGGATTGGGGGTTTTATTATTTGGCGATGTATAATTGCCTGATTTAAGAAATGTCCTATCTCTATACTCGTAATTTTCTTCCAGAACTATAAACTTAAGAGCATCTTCGATAGATGCAGGTGCAGTGGATCTTACTACCATTCCTAGAGGGTTTATAAGTCCCCCGAGAAACGCTTTTAATGTTTGTTGAGCGTAAATTGCTCTTTTCACTTCTAATATTTGTTGATTGTCTTCATTACAAATTAAATTAGAAACCAGAAGTTGTTCAATATATCTACACCTATTACTAAATGTTAAAGCATCCTCATTATGTTTCTGCTTGAGTGTTAAAAGTTCGCTCAAAAGACTAGTGTCGTCTCGTTGGTCCGTGAAGTTTTGCACTATAGCTTGTCTTAGGTCTTGCCAATTATTAATAATTTTTGTGCTAATTATAAGTCTAGCTTGACTGGTTAATTTTGACTGTATAAAATTAACTAAAAAATGATTTAAATATAATCTTTCATCTTCAGCGTTATAAAATGTGTTCATAATGAGATCGCATGCCTTAAGAAAGTTACCAACATTTGCCGGTTCCCCATTGAACTCAGGTATCATCTTTAAATAGAATTCACTAAAGTTGTTTACTATATTGTTAGCTTGGGCCATGTTTATGTTATTTTCTGCGGTACTAATTAAATTACTTTCAATTTGTTCTACAAGACTAATAATACTATTACTATCACAACTTAAATTATTCTGGACTTCCTGCTCAACAATATTATTATCTAAATTATTTTCTTCAGGAATGACTTGTAAGTTATTTGCAAAATTAAACTGGTTAAGTCTGCTTATTAATTCATCAATATCCGACATATATTCACATACATATGACAAAGGAACAGAGAAAATATAGGAGAGCAACTTACAGTAATAGTAGGAACCAGATGACCATTTGTTCTTCTTAAAAAAACCAAGGAACCAATATTCTTTTGATGCCTTAGGTTGCTGGGAGATCCGTCACCGACTGCGCCAATTAACAACACTTGTACTTAGGTTGCTTTTTTAAAAAATTTATTAAACTACTTAAACTATTTAACAACAAACTAGCATAGTTACTGCCTAAATTAATACTGAACAAATATTACACAAAACAGTGGCTTTATATAATAATCGGATAAGTGTTCGTTGCAGGTTCTCACGAGAACATGCAGATCTAGCTTCCTCTGATTTCGCACTGCTGGCACTATCTGCAACGGTCGGCATAATTCGTAGAATCTGCTTATGGGAACTGCTGCATGCAAATGTAACTTGATACCATCTACGTGACATATCGTGAGAAGCCATGTGTTAACTCGCGTGAGCAAGAGCTTATTCATGCCAGAAGTAGAAGGCACTGGAGAACTTAAAACTGATGGAGACACTGCGTTTTTAATACCCTTCTTCCACTTGGGTAAATAATAAAAGTCTTTATTAAAATGCTGCGAACATAAATAAGAATATTTCGGCAGCGTATCCGATTTTCTATTTAAGGCAGCGCACCATGTTTATCTTCTTTCTTTAGTAGATGGAAACCTAAAAATAGTGCCAAACTAACGTGCCGCCACAACTTTACAGTGGAAATCCCTGATCGGAGGCATGGCGGGAGGAGACGCCGGGCATGCCACGGGACGCGCTCGTCTGGTTCACGGACGGATCTGGCGGGGAGCGTGGGACGGGGGCAGGTGTTTACTCGGAAGGACCGAGGGTAAGTCATAGTATTTCCCTCGGAGCCCATGCAACGGTGTTTCAGGCCGAGATGTACGCCATCCTGCACTGTGTGCGGGAGAACAAGAGGAGGGGCTACACCAACAAGCGGATCCTCATAGCCACAGACAGCCAGGCAGCCCTTAAGGCACTAAGTAGCCCACGGGTAAATTCCTGGCTGGTGAGTGAGTGCCGAGACGAGACGAGCGACCTGGCTGGGCAGAATGAGGTGACCCTCATCTGGGTGCCGGGTCACTCGGGGGTTAAAGGCAATGAAGAAGCTGACAGTCTCGCGAAGAGAGGGTCAGCAGAACCATTTATGGGACCAGAACCGGCTCTGGGCGTGTCAAAGAGCACTGCCAGGGGAGCCATTAAGTCCTGGGTCAGAAACCAACACAAGGTGTACTGGGCGGACTGTCCAGGGCTCAGACATGGGAAGTCAATAATTGACGGACCCAGTTCAAAGAGAGCTGTGGAGCTGCTAAGCCTTAGCAGAGGACAGCTCAGAAACACAACAGGTCTCTTGACGGGACACATGGCCGTCAAGAAACACCTGCATAAAATGGGGCGGTTCGAAGGGGACCTCGCATGCAGACTCTGCGGCGAGGGGGAGGAATCAGCCCAGCACATCTTGTGTGAGTGTATAGCTCTGGACCGGAAAAGACAACTGATCTACGGTCACTCTAGACCGGAGACAGAGCAATATAAAACTTCACCCTACCAATCGCTGTGCAGACTAGTTCAAGGCACAGTGATCTTGGAATGGGTGGAGTAAGACTAAGGGTATGCACAATCAACCAAGGGTTGCGGTGCTATCGGGGCGGCAAGGCCGTGGACGAGCCCTGAGGGAACAAAAAAAAAACGTGCCGTCACTGAAAATCGCAAACAGCAATGTTCTTACGCGTGCAGAGACACTGTTGCCACATCCTCAGGTAATCTTCTACAAGCAATATACTTTTTCATGATTTTGCATAAACAAAACTCAAAACCTTTATTGCAAATCAAGGTAACACAAAAATAAATTCTCAGTATACTTGCATAATATTCCCAGACAAATACAAGCCACAACTGTCGATTAATACAAATCTAGATACTTCACATGCAGCAAGATAAAGATTTTAAATTGAGTTTTCTGGTTATATTTACATAAAGAAGGGAGAAACCAAGTAATATAACGTTAGTGAATATTTACATTCATAAGTAAGCCCTAATGTAAGTTTAATATCTTAAGTAACAGAAAAGTAATAAATTTATCATTCTCAACTTGTCATCATATTCGGCAATTTAAGGATGAATTACTACATAGCGGCAACGCTTGAGCCACCACCCAATCAGAGCAGAGGACCGATGTTAACATAGAGTCCCTTGCATGTTGGCTTCAAACAATTCGGCTGTGTGCCCAGTCTATTCTCTGATATATAGTCAAAGGCTACAACTGTTGAATTGTTATGTCAAAAAATGTCGACAAACGTCAACATTTTTGACATTACAAATAACAAATCAAATGCTTAGCTTACAAATGGTGAACACAAAAACGCGGTCTATATTCTATATATTTATTATTTATCCGAATGTTTGAACCGGTTCAGATTTTCAGATCTGATCCGGACATATCTATCTGTAAAGCATCTTTTCTGCTACAATTCCATTCTGCAATGTAGATGTAGTTGAATTTTGAATGTGACAAGTTTTATTTTTTGATTAAAAGGGTCCATGTGTGAAAGAAGTAAAACATGAATGCCAGTAGCGATTTTAAATTGAACTTAGAGTGCAAAGAAGAAGTAAAAACAGAGGATGATTACAAAATAGAAATAAGAGAATCTGATTTGGCTCCACTTGTGAATGTAAAAAAGGAATACTGCAGTGGTAGCGACAACTCGGGAAACAATGATTGCAAAACCAGTTTAAATATTGATGTTCACCTACCGTCAGGTAGTAAATGTCAATTGAATGAGAATTGGAATTTACAGGAGACAGCAACAAGAGCTGTTTCGAAACAGAGGATTTGTCGAGAGGGACCTTTTAAATGTGACACATGTAATTACACTAGTGTATGGAAACAGGCCGTGTCAAGACATATCATCTCCAAACACAAAAGTAATGAAGAGAGACCTTTTAAATGTGAGTCGTGTGATTACGCCAGTGTAAGGAAAGAGAGTCTCTCAACACACATCATTTCCAAACACAGAACAGTTGAAGATAGGCCTTTTAAATGTGAGATGTGTGACTACACTACTGTACAGAAAAAGTATATGTCGAGTCATATCATTTCCAAACACAGAACAGTTGAAGATAGACCTTTTAAATGTGAATTGTGTGACTACACTAGTGTACAGAAAGGGTATCTGTCGAATCACATCATTTCCAAACACAGAACAGTTGAAGATAGACCTTTTAAATGTGAGATGTGTGATTACAGTAGTGTACGGAAAGGGCATCTGTCGAGTCATATCATTTCCAAACACAGAACAGTTGAAGACAGACCTTTTAAATGTGAACTGTGTGATTACGCTAGTGTACAGAAAGGGAGTCTGTCGAGTCACATGATTTTCAAACACAGAACAGTTGAAGACAGACTTTTTAAATGTGAGCTGTGTGATTACAATAGCGTATAGAAAGGGAATCTGTCGAGTCACATCATTTCCAAACATGGAAATATTGAAGACAGAGCTTTTAAATGTGAGCTGTGTGATTACACTAGTGGATGGAAACAGAATCTGTCAACACATATCATTTCTAATCACCTTAGTATTGAAGAGAGACGTTTTAAATGCCAGTTGTGTGATTACACTAGTGTACGGAAACGGGATCTGTCAAGACACATCATTTCTAAGCACAAAAATATTGAAGAAAGACCTTTTAAATGTGAGTTGTGTGGTTACACTAGCGTACGGAAAGGTGATCTGTCAAAACACATCATCTCCAAACACAGAAGAAACAAATTATTGTTGTAGAATTTTCATTTGTTATTTGTTGCTTCTTAGATTGAAAATGTATTGAGCAGCTTGTTACCACCCAGATGTGGTAACATGTTTTATTGCCAATATATGTATTATTTTAAAGGTTTTTTAAATTTACATTTGATTTTGTCTATGGGTATCACACGCTGGTGTCATGAGTGGCATTGATGTTCATATTGTTGTCTCTTTTTATCCCTGATGACATGTAGTTATATTCTATTAGTGATGGGAAAAACAGTTATTTTCTGTTAACAGTTGAAGCCATTAACGTTATTTAATAATAACTGGTTGAAAATAACGGCTTCAGTTATTTTAAACTGGATAGTCGATCGATAGTATCCTACATTCCCAAAGCTGTGAGGGAGAGCGAGCACACTAGTATAAATGCATTGTATTTTTACCCTGTTATTTCACGTAGTGTATAAATCTCAAATTTTGTCGATATGAAAAGGAAACAAAGGGTTAAGAAATTATAATAAGTGTGTCGTAAATCTTTTGCCACTTTGAAGTGAAACTTTTAGAAATCAGAAAGGAGTCTTCTATAAGAATTTACTTAGATGTTTTAGGAATTATAAACTAGTCATTTCTCACAAATTTATTTTATCAGGGTCTTTACGTAAATGTCAATGCCACAGCAAGAATCAATAAATATCATTATTTATCACGTCTTGGGACGTTAGACGTTAGAACTTTTATTGCTACACAGGGAGTGATTCTAAGAACTCCATAACATAACGCAGCTAATAAAATTTCGGTAAAGAAACAGTATAAAAAATTGAGTTTGAGTTTTAAAAAAAATTGGAAGATATATAGTATTAATTGTTCATTTACTTATTTTAATATACGTTGTTTTAAAATTAGTTTCAAAAATTTCAAAGGGCTGTAACTTGGAGGAGAAGGGGTTTCAAGAAAAACTTAATAAAAATACACCCCTTATTTTTCGCCAAAGAATCACCCTATAAAATTTTTCGCATCAATTTGGAAACACCCTGTATATATATATATATATATATATATATATATATATATATATATATATATATATATATATATATATATATATATATATATATATTCATTTAATTTTTTATATTGAAATGTATATAGATATTAAAAAATGTTGTATCATATTTTTTTAATCAATTTGATAACTATTATCAGACAAACGAAAATGACGTGTTAACTGTTTTCTTAGGTAATGTATATAAATTTAAATAAATAAGTACTTTAATTTCACGTGAAATAACCCTATATTGCATTGTCTATAGTGAAAGTAATAACACGTTTTTACAGAAATTCATCTTTTCACCCAACATTTTTTATTATTAAATATTTGGCTTTACATACTAGTGGGAAACACAACTGTTTCAAAAATAACAGCTTCTCAGTTTAACAGAATAACTCTGTGTAGTAGTGTTCGTATGCCGTATCCCCATCAACAACCAGTTAAAATTAAAATTAAACCGTTTTATTGTACCGAAAATCCTACGTTCCTAAACCTGTTAGCGAGAGCGAGCACACAGTATAAATAACGTGTTTAGCATTCCCAATCTCAAGGCTATTCATCCCGTTAAATAAACAGTTGCCGATGAAAACCGATGTTTATTCATCGAAGCCGAACTAGTTGCAGTAGAACTGAAACAGACACGACTCCGAAATCTAGTTTAGTGTAAAAAGCGTTATTTTTTAAGCTGCTATTTTTATAAATCCATAACTGGTGGTTACCGTTACGGCTCGGTAACCGTTTAAAAATAGCTGACAGTTAAATAACGACCCATCACTATATTCTATGCTTATTGTTGACAGATGGTACTACTCAATGCCTTTAGGTTGAAATGACTGGGAATTGGCCCCTCTGCATATGTGTGTGTGAGTGGAGACAGGCTCCAGAACGTTGGTGGTCACGGTTTTTCTAGGGTAAGCTATCATACTCATAGTGTGGAAGCCATTTTGTGTAACTGCTTATGGAATCATCTTTGTAGGCAGGCTGGGACTTACAGCCGGTGTAGTTAGAACATTCTTTAGTCGCTGCCATATCAGTATAACTAATCGTCGATGATGCAACACACGAGGTACCTGAGTTGATGTTGCCTGGGGTCATCGAGGTACCTGAGTTGATGTTGCCTGGGGTCATCGAGAGTGGTGACAGAGCAGACCGCCCCTAGATGCTATAGGAACCCTCTCGGAGTTTGTTGTGGAACACACACGGAACCATCTGCAAACTGGACACTGGCCAGAGATTCGTAGTAGATGAGACCACTTCGTTGAACTGCCAGGGTCATAGCGGCTGGTTAGGGTAAGCGTAGAGAGTGCATCTAGTGTATTGAGGATCAGTATTCCCTGGAGACCGGGACGAGATGAGTTTACAGTCACCATCTCATGTGTTTTCTTTCAGTGCATTAGTGCAATAGCAGTGCTATAAAATTGCCTTATCAAATAGTTTTTGTTGTGTGGTATATTGCCGTTTTAGCGAATCAGATAAGTTACTTTGGCATATAGTGACCTGTAATTTGTACAATGAGAAAAACTATTGAAATCTATGTAAATTCTAATAACCACAACAAAAATGGTGCATAAATAAGGATTAATTAGACAGGTTGTTATGACAACAATCGTGCTGGAATCCTGGAAGTGTATTCTTACAGTAATTAAGCTGGTGTAGAATGAACAGTAGTACACATGTCTAGTAAGAGCAACATAACAGACTTGCTGTAGTTAATAAGCTTCTTTATATGATTATAGAATTGTCATACTATTCCAATATGATGTTTAATATATTTTATACTGCTTCATTCTATATTCATTATACTATCATATAAAACATGTAAGTTAGACCACGGAACATAGCTAACAAAACAGAAGCGACACTAGTGTTGGGCGATATATCGATCACGGTGATTTTATACCGGTGAGCGGAAAATCACTGGAGCTACCGGTGATCGAAGTTTAACGAATGCAGTGAGTAGCGATTGTGGACTAGCGAAGCAATCACTGGCAACCGCCCAACCGGTAACGTAATAATACATATCAGTATTAGATCTGATACAGCGCTTGGAAATAAATATCGAATGTTAGGGTTCACCGGTTTGGCGTGTTGGCGATATATCGGCTCACAGTGCTCACTGCTCAGCCCAAGATTATCTAAAAACTTATTTGTTCGTGCATGCTCGATGCAGAATCGCCGAAGCGCTATGCCCGTGCCCTATCATTTCTATTCATACTTAGTTTAGTTTTTGTTTCATCTTTCATCTCAGCCTATATCGCGGCGTTGTGCAAAACATGTCCAAAAAACCAGTGACATTTGGAATCATTTTACACCCATTGACGGGGACAATTGCTATGCAACATGCAATATTGCAAGAAAAAATTTTAGTCCAAAACAACGACCTCAAATTAAAAAAAATATATAATCTCCAATCACCCCACGGTCTCTATGACTACATTACAAATTCGCAAAAAAAAATGATAATGCAGTTAGAGACACAAATGACTTTCCAAATTTTGCATATTAAAATCTAGTTGTTTTTTCTTTTTTTCTTTTATGACTAATTAATCTACAACAAATTATTTATTACTAATAGGCCTTATAGTTAATTATACAGAATAGTGAGACAAAATATTTAACGCATGGATATCCTATAATTACTGCACAAAAATACTAGAAACACCACTAGTGAAACCAATCATAACTGCTTTCAGTTATTTCCACGCTGTCTAAAATTCTCAATCACTGCGGTGATTCAAATCACTGCTAAAAATCACAGTGATTTCTAAATCACTTTCACCGGTTTACCGGTTACTCGAAAGTCGCTGTATTTCCCAACACTAAGCGACACTCGTACAATTTTGAAGTGCCGATTTTCTTTGCGCCGGCGCGAAGTATTCCGCGTTAGTGATGGGCAAAACCTCTATTTTCTATTAACGGTTGAAGCCGTTTACGTTATTTCATAATAACCGTTGAAAATAACAGCTTCAGTTATTTATCTGTTATTTTGAACTGGATAGTTGATTGATAGTATCCTATGTTCCCAAAGCTGTGAGCGGGAGCGAGCACACTAGTATAAATAACATGTTACCTGTTCCCAATGAAAACCTATGTTTATTCATCGAACCTAGCTGCAGTGGAACTGAAACAGATATGAGTCCGAATTCTGGTTTAGTGTAAAAAGCGTTATTGTGTACCTGTTATTTTTATAAATCCATAACATTCCCAACATCAAGATTTAACATATCCTTTTCGAATATATGTGGCCTAAATTCTAACCTGAACTCCGTCCACCATTTCCTCCAGGCTAACAGGCCCCAACTCTTCCTCACCGAAACCCAAATCAGTGCCAAAACAGCCACTAATCACCTTAATTTCCCGGGGTATGAGCTCCTTACTTCCTTTAGATTGCATGGAGGCGTGTGCACATACGTCCGTAGCAATCTACCCTGCACCAGACTCCCCAATTTAGCAGCTGGAAGAAAAGACATACTATGGATAAAACTTTCTCTCAGGGCTGCAAAAATTCATCTGTTGCATTTACCGGTCACCTTCTGACAACAACTTTGTCCAGCTCTTTGACTACCTTTCTGAAAAAAACGACCATCTGATTTCTGAATATCCTTCCTCCGAGGTCACTATTCTTGGCGACTTCAATGTCCATAATCAGGAATGGCTAGGATCTTCAACAACCGATCCACAAGGGAGAGCAGCGGAGGCCTTTGCAGTCAGCAATTCTTTAGCCAATATGGTTCACCAACCTACTTACTTTCCTCGTATCCCAACACACAGCTCAAATCCCTTGGATCTCCTTTTTACTACAAAACCTGAATGCTATAAGATATCAGTCACCGCCCTCCTTGATCGCTCAGACCACAGCATGGTCACTGCTTCCTGTGCAATGCAACCCGAGGTCTGACAGTCATCACACCCAAGTATTGTTTGGCACTACAACTCCGCAAACTGGGACGAAATGCGGGATTACTTTTCCTCATTTCCATGGGCGTCTGTCTGCTTTTCTGACCTCACCTGACCTGACCCCTCTGATATCTCACAAAACGTCACCGAAATTATCCAAGCTGGCATGGAATTATTTATTCCACGTACGCAGAAAACCGCTTCAGCCACTCAAAAGCCCTGGTTCTCTAAATCATGTGACAAGGCCAGACTTGAAAAGGTCAAAGATCACAAAACGCTTCTACACAATCCCAGTCAAGAAAATCGTCAAGCATTTAACGACGCAAGAAACCGCTATGTCCGCCTTCTTTCTGAGGCAAAAAACTCGTTTAATAACCACATCAAAAACAAAGTCCTCTTAAGCTCCAACGGCGGCAAACCCTTCTGGACTCTTGCTAAATCTATTGGGTATAATTTCTGCAAAAGCACGTTCCCACCTCTTGTCTCAGGGGATGAAATTGTTTTTACCGCCCTGGGCAAGGCTGAACTTTTTGCTTGGTTGTTCGCCGGCAATTCTACTCTCAACCCACCTCCAAATGTTCAACCACCAACAGTCCCCAATGTCGCGCATAAAATGACGGATATAATTTTCAAAACTAAAAAGGTAGGAAAGATGCTCTCTTCTCTTAATACCAGGAAAGCCTCTGGCCTTGACGAGATCCCAGCAATTGTTCTCAAAAAATGCGCACCAGAACTTGCTCCTGTCCTGACTCGTCTGTTTCAGATATCTTACAATAAAGACATATTCCCTAGTAACTGGAAAACTGCTCGAGTACAACCCATCCCCAAGAAAGGATCCAAAGCGCTTCCTAGCAACTACAGGCCTATTTCTCTCCTTTCATCGTCTCTAAAGTGATGGAAAAGTATATAAACACCAAATTACTAAAATTTCTTGAAAAACACAGTCTAATCCACGACAGGCAGTATGGATTCCGTCAGCGCAGATCGACTGCCGACCTCCTTTCCTTTGTCACCCATTCTTGGAACAAGTCTATGGAACAACACGGTGAATCCCAGATTGTTGCTCTAGACATATCCAAAGCATTCGACCAGGTCTGGCACGCAGCGCTGCTTGATAAACTTTCGGCCTATGGCCTACCACCAAAACTTTGTACCTGGACAGCAAACTTCCTCTCCAACAGGAGCATATCTGTTGTTGTGGATGGCCATTCCTCTAAGCTATACGTCTCATCGGTGACCCTACCCTCACCCAAAGGCTGCCATCCCTTGTCCACCGACGTGCCGTTGGTAACCTCTCTTTATTCTATAGATATCTGCACGGGCACTGCTCAGAGGAGCTTTCCTCCATAGTTCCCCCCACCTGCTGCCCCCAACAGATCCACCAGGGGAACAGAGCGAATGCACCCTTTTACTGTCCAGGTCACCAGACATAGAACATTTTGTTATGCCCGCTCTTTTGTCCGGAGCACTTCCAAGTTGTGTAATTGCTTGCCAGCACATGTGTTTCCTTCTCCTCCGGACCTCCAAACCTTCAAGTCCAGAATTAACAAGTTGCCTCCTTCCTCCTTGTCAACACCCACGGTACGATAGTATTTAGGCTGTAAGCCCTCGTGGTGTGTTGTTGAAATTAAAAAACAAACAAAAAAAAACTGGTGGTACCGTTGCGGCTCGACAACCGTTTAAAAATAACAGACAGTTAAATAACGACCCATCACTATTCCGCGTTAGCCCCGCCTTCTGGATAGTATGTGGGAAGTTCTAATCCGTTTGAATGAACGTAAATTTTTTGCAGTTTTTCATTTAACTTCAAAAATTATGGATATAGGAAAGTTGGAAATTGGTGCTCTGCACCGTATTGTCACAATAGTAGTAAAAGCAACTAATACATCAGTTTCTTCCGATTCCCCAAGAACTCTGAAAGGTAAGCAATGTTTTTATTTTAGGTTATAAGAATCTAAAAGGATATAACAGTTTTCAATTTTGTATAATAATTATATACCTATAAGTGGGTTTGTTTGTACTATCTTAATTATTTAATTGCAATTCTGACTGATTTGTAGATGTAAAAGGTGGGTGATTTTATGCCGAAGGCAAGATTTGATGGACAAAAATGAAACCTATCTGTACAATAACAGCCGCATGTGCTCTGAACATTTTGAGGATATAATTATGGAAGTTAATTGCACTTGTTGATATTAAATTCATACGTAAACATTTAATATAACTTTATTACTTCACTGACTGAATAAACTATATGATACATTTAACTATAATACACTTTATGATATAATAACAATTACAACAGTACACGAGTACATAGCAGATAACTGACCGAGCGTGGAGGACGTGTGTTCACTATAGGGGTTGGTAGAGAGCAGAGAGGGAGAGAGATCGCCTGGTGTCTCTTATAGTTGCCGTAGTTCTTGACAGCTGGCTGTCGCATAACGTAACGTAACGTTTAACTGTCAAGAGTATTTATGCAGAAACATAGAGTAGTGTTGACGGAAACACTGCGGTCGGAACCACCGCCACATACTCCCTCTCAGTGGCAACGCTATTAGTTCAAATATCTTCGTGGAAATCGAACTCTACGTCCATGGCGTGTAGTTTGAACGGGAACGGGAACTTCACTGTCACTTTCAGTTTCACTAGGTGTTGGACTTTCACTGTCACTTTCAGTTTCACTAGGTGTTGGACTTTCACTGTCACTTTCAGTTTCACTAGGATATCTCTGAGGCTGGAAAGTTGTCTGTTCGTTATCACAAAGAATGAATGCGGGTTTAAGACGGTCAACAGAAATTGTCTCTTCTCCGTGTGATTTCTTGATTTTGAAGACTTTGTCAGTTCGGGATAACACTTCAAAGGGGCCGTCATAAACCTGGTTCGAGGGTTTTTCGCGGAATATCAATGCGAACAAAAACAAAAGGAGCTTCCATAAGCTTAAGATGGACATATATCTTTTTTGCAATATGATGTTTAAAAGGTACTGGTCGAAGTTTCCTTATGTCTTCTTTCAGCTGAGATATAAGTGGTGGAACATCATCAGCTTGTGTGCTGTTGAAAAAGTTGGTGGGAATTATGTACGATCTGAGTCCTAGTAACACAATTGGCAGTTTAGCGACCCAGTTTTCGTCCATATGAGCTTTCAAGGCCTGTTTCAGAACTCTATGCCATTGCTCGATTACATCATTTGCTGCTGGGTGGTAAGCTGTGGTCTTGATGTGGTCTGCACCTAGTGTTTTAGTGAGGTGTGTGAAAAGGTGGCAATCGAATTGTTTACCTCTGTCTGTGATGATGTATTGCGGAACACCGAAACGAGAGATCCAGCATGATAAAATAGTGTTCGCTACTGTTTCTGCTGTAATATCTGACAATGGAATTGCTTCGGGCCATCAAGAAAATCTGTCTATTATTGTTAACAGATAGCGTTGACCTTGTGATGGTGGTAATGGTCCCACAATGTCAACATTTATATACGAGAATATTCTCATGGCTGGGGTGTATTGTCCAATTGCACTGGAAGTGTGTCTCCATATCTTGACTTTCTGGCAGGGAATGCAAGTTTTAGACCAAAGAGATACATCGCGTTTCAATTTGGGCCAACAAAATCTATCCTGGACCAGATCGACTGAAGCTGATATGCCTGGGTGAGATAAATTGTGGATAGAATCGAAAATCTTTCGGCGAAATTTGAGCGGAATGAATGGGCGAAGTTTCTTTGAAGAAGAATCGCAAATAAGGTTCAATCCGTTGTCAAGAGGCATGTTTTGAAATTTGTATGAGGAAGATTTAGACTGCAGAAGGTTTTTGAGTTCCTCACAAGATGACTGAGCTTGCGCAATTTCTTGGAGTGACATAGTGGAAGAAAGTGAAATTGTTTCAATGCGAGAACAATAGTCTGCGGGAATGTTTGTAGGACCTGGTATGTAGCGAATGTCTGTGGTAAATTGACCTAGGAAGTCTAAATGTCGTAGTTGCCTTGGAGATGCTTTATCGACGCGTTGTTCAAAAGCGTATGTCAAAGGTTTGTGGTCCGTATAAATGGTGAAATGGCGACCTTCTAGTGTATATCTAAAGTATTTAACTGCCTGATAAGCGACTAGAAGTTCGCGATCGTAGGTGCTGTAAGATTTTTGGGCTGAAGTAAGCTTTTAAGAGTAGAAACCTAGGGGTTCTAGTGTTTGATCACGTAGTTGTTGGAGGGAAGCACCTACGGCATAATCAGAAGCATCGACATGGAGAATCAGTGGTAGCGAAGAAGACGGATGAGCTATTAGTGTAGCGTTTTTTAGTGCCTCTTTCAAACGTTTGAATGCTTCTCGAGTCTGAGAAGTCCACTAGATTTTACGTTTGTCGCGTTTTTTGGGATTCTGGCAGAGGTCGAATAGTGGTTGCTGAATTTCCGTAGCACGTGGAAGAGAACGACGGTAGAAATTTATGAGACCTAGAAATCTTCTGAGTTTTTCAATGGTATCGGGAAGAGGTAGGTCGGTAATACCTTTGATGCGTTCAGGAAGTGGAAATATTCCAGATTTATTTACACGAAAACCTCAAAATGAAATTTCGGACACTCCGAATTCACATTTAGATGAATTGATACGGATGCCGTTGTCTTGAAGTGTCTGAAAAAGTTTTGCTAGATGCTCTTGATGTTCTTTTTCTGAGGCTGATGCAACGAGAATATCGTCAAGATAGGAGTAGGCAAAGTCAAGATGTCTTAAAATTGAATGTAAATATCTTTGAAATGTTTGTGCTGAATTACGAAGGCCAAATGGGGTTTTAACAAATTCGAATAACCCAAATGGAGTTATGACTGCTGTTTTGGGAATATCTTGAGGTGCTACTGGGATGTGATGGAAAGCGCGAATGATATCTAATTTTGAAAAAATACGTTTGCCTTCTAACTGGGCATTAAAATCCTGCAAATTTGGAATGGGATATTTGTCTGAGATTGTTTTAGCGTTTAGTGCTCGGTAATCCCCACATGGTCTCCATGAGCCATCCTTTTTTGCACCATGTGGAGGGGGCTTGACCATGGACTTTTGGAGGGTCTACAAATTCCCAAGTTTATCATGTGCTGGAATTCTAGCTTTGCTTGAGCTAGCTTTTCCGGGGGCAATCTTCTAGCTTTTGCGGTGACAGGTGGTCCTTCCGTACTTATAGTATGGAAGAACTCAACCTCTGGAAGGTTGCTAGAAGAAGTTTCCTTAAAAAGGTCAGGAAATTGTTGTAGCAATTTGAAGTACTGGTGTGTCGGGTCTACCAGATGAATTTTACAATTAATTCCTGGTGGTGGGTTAGCACCGGTCTTAGAGAGGTTTGTCTTTGTATCAATTAAATGTCTATGTTTCATATCCACAAGTAAAGCAAACTCTGCTAGAAAATCAGCGCCTATAATTGGTTGCTTGATATCGGCAAGTGTGAAGGGCCAGCAGAACCTACGGCGTAAACCCAGATCCAAATCTAATAGTTGTTCGCCATAGGTATGAATAGGGGTCCCGTTTGCAGCATACAAGGTACGTTTCGATTGAAATTTCCGTTGGCCGTGAGTGGGTGGAATAACTGAAATATCCGCTCCAGAGTCGATTAGAAATTTCATATTGGAGCGTCTATCAAAAATAAAAAGGCGGCGTGTTAGGTGGCTCTCGTCTCCTGCCGCGTGCAGGGAGTGCCTTATTAGTTTTCCGACACATGTTTTGCTTTAAAATTGCAAGGTTGGATGCAACGTTTAGCCTTGTTGCCAAATCGTTTATGATACCAACACGTGGAGGTTGAGGAATTTGTGTTTATGGAATTTCGAGAAAGCTTGGGTCTTTCTCGGGAGGTAGATCGGGAACGTGTTCGCAATTCGTTGACTGATGCTGTTAGCTTCTCTAACTGCGCTGAACTGAATTTCAGCCATGTTGTATTTATCTCCGGAATATTCCACGATTTTGTCTGCTATAACCGACAAATTTTTTAGAGAATCGTTGCTCGAAGCCAAAATTGAACGAACGTTGACTGGTAAACGTTGTAGAAATAAAATTTTAAGGAAATCCTCTCCAATCTGACTACCGGCTAAAAACTTCATTTCGCGTAAAAGTTACGATGGTTTTCTGTCGCCTAATTCTAATTCTGTTAAAAGTTTATTTATTTTGCGACTATCGGACTCTTCAAATTCTAATAAAAGACGTTTCATTAGATCTGAATAGGGGGTTGATGATAACGGTTGGGTTAAAAAATCTGAAATTGACTCTGCGACATCAGGATCGAGTATAGCGAGTACATGACTGAATTTTGTCTTTTCGGAATAACTTATCTGCGATATATCGAACTGGGCGTCAACCTGCATCTGCCAGATTTTCACGTTACGTCTCCATATAGGAGGTAATTTTATTGCAACCCTTGCCATGATATTGCTGTTTGAAGAATCTTCGGCCATTGTGGAAAAAAATCAGATAATTTTTAAATTAGAAAGGACTGACCTGTTTAGATATTCGTTTTCTGTGGGCATGAGCACGTGCGTGGAAGTTAGGCGACGTCGGCTGGAACATTAGGCTGGGCATCTTCGGCTTGCGGCACGGGGGCACCAATATGGAAGTTAATTGCACTTGTTGATATTAAATCCATACGTAAACATTTAATACAACTTTATTACTTCACTAACTGAATAAACTATATGATAGATTTAACTATAATACACTTTATAATATAATAACAATAGTACACGAGTACATAGCAGATAACTGACCGAGTGTGGAGGACGTGTGTTCACTGTAGCGGTTGGTAGAGAGCAGAGAGACAGAGAGATCGCCTGGTGTATCTTATATCGTAGTTCTTGACAGCTGGCTGTCGCATAACGTAACGCAACGTTTAACTGTCAAGAGTATTTATGCAGAAACATAGAGTAGTGTTGACGGAAACACTGCTGTCGGAACCACCGCCACAATAATGTTTTCTAGTCCATTGAAAAATGGAGTTTTACCTAATGCAGAGCCAACATTATGTAGCATTCCAAATCCACCAAATAAGCTTGGCAAAGCTTTACAAAAACGTACTTGATAAGTTTGTTTATTCGTATGAGAATGTTTTATCTTTTAAAATATATGAACAGGGATATATACAGCAATTTGCTTAAAAATAGAAAGTTCTAGGCAGTTAAAAATTTGTAAACTTATTTTACAAAAAAAAAAAAATATTTGTTTAATCATAATTATTCTATATTATATTATAGAATAATTATGATTAAACAAATATTTTTTTTTGTTTGTAAAATAAGTTTACAAATTTTTAACTGCCTAGAACTTTCTATTTTTAAGCAAATTGCTGTATATTATATCCCTGTTCATATATTTTAAAAGATAAAACATTCTCATACGAATAAACAAACTTATCAAGTACGTTTTTGTAAAACTTTGCCATACCTAATATGTTTTAGGTGAAGATTGTAGGTTTTAGAATATGTACCTATAATTGCAATGTATTATGACAAAATAAATTACTAATTAATTAAATTAATTAATTAGTAATTTATTTTGTTATATTAAATTATATGCCTATTATTTTATTATTATTAATATTATTATTACTTGCTAACTAACTTAGACTCTTTCCTTTTTTCACCAGCTTAGGTTAATTTACATTGTTTAACATAGTAAGTATCACAAATGGGCGCATGTTTATACTTTAGCTGTTTTTCAACATAAGCTTAATCCAATAGATTATGAAAAAATACTCTGAATGCAGCAAATGCGTTATGGTAGTGAATTTTCATAAAAATCTTTTTAATAGCAAATATGTGTTTTCTTTTAAAGAAAGCAGGCATCAATTTTAGTTACCAGTATAACCTATATAGTAAAAACAATGTGCCTATTTTCATAAAAATAACGTTATTGTGTGAAAATGTACAAAAATTTCCAAAAGTAAACTTAAAGTGTTCCCGGAAAAACTCGTTTCTTGGTCCACCTTATACGTTAATAGCAAATTGAGCTGTTCAAATATGAAGCATTTGATCAAAATTCGCTACCATAACGCACTTGCCGCGTCCAGAATTTCTTTTGTTACAAATATGCATTATATTTCGATGGAAAATGCAAAAATGCAATAACATAAGGCGTTTGATTAAAAAAAAAAAAGAAAATTTGTATCACCAACGACTTATGGGCCACCTATGATTATAGAAATATTTTTTTAGGATGTAGCTCAAGACACCCTATAATTAATATATACCCATTTTTTTAATATCTTGTATAATAACGGATATATTGAACTTCATTGCTTTTTATTCGACAAAAATTGTATACCATTAAACGATAAACTCTATAGCTAAGGGTACTACCAAGCATCAGAGAAAGGGTCTATTTGAAATGAATTTTCTGGAAATATTTTAGTAAAATTAAGGAAAATGACGGTTGAAACTAAGACTTCAGGGTTTGTAAAACATCCTTCTTGAAACATTTCATTTCCATAGCCCGTATTAGATTCGAGTTCTTTGCCTAAATGTTGCCAATTTTGACATTGTAAATCGCGACTTTGACGTTTTGAGGAAAACCTCAATTTATTTTTCTTTAAATGCCTATAACTTTTTTGTCTTTTGACCTACAGGGCTAAATTTCGGTAGGTAATTTACCTATAATGACATAAACCCGCGTACCAAATCTTGTTGCCCTTACTTTGTTAATTCCGGAGATGTAAATTTTTTTCGAAAGAAAACACAAAATTTTCCGGGAAAACCTGGGCAGATTTTCCTGGCTAACGAACTTATTCAAGCCATTTGCAAAAGAAATTTATTCACCACATTTAATTAAAATCGGCCCATTATTTTTTGAGTTATCGGTGTGATACATATAAATATATATATATATATATATATATATATATATATATATATATATATATATATATATATATATATATATATATATATATATATATATATATATAATTATTATTATTATTATTAGTATTTATTAGTACATAATTTTACAACGTGTTTCACAAATAAGCTTAATGCTTGTGCTTGCAATAAACACAATTTTCAATTTCTGACTTGCCTAAAGGGAACTGCCAAATCTTGCTACTGTCACATTTACAATTTTGTTCAATATTTAATAATTTTGAACTTCCTTTCTGCCACTAACAGTTGCACTACCACTAAATGTTCAGCTCTCATTTTACAATAACTCCCCTTCTTAAACCAGAAAATTCTTCCAAAATACTGATATTAATCACAACACAGATCACTCACAGATCTGTTGCTATGTTATGATGATGTTTTGATCAAAAAAATTTATCAAAATGAAAATAAAATGAAACACAGATGACAGATGAGGCTTTCAAAATGTCTATGTGATGTATGTCAATATTTAACACAAAAATAGAACTAGCCTATAATAACTATGATAACAGTTACAACAAGAAAATAACTAAACAATAACAATATAAAAGCAGTCTCTATACAATGAAAATATCGACATACATCAACTCATTATTTTATTATAACTTTTTTGAAAGAATAGTTAAATTTATTTTCTTTGACATATTTAATTAGAAAGAAGAATATCCAAGAAAGGGGAATTCATTACATCAGTTTGCTCGTTTAAAACAAGGTAGTTATTGTCGTGTGTGTGCTTTTTGACTTCTAAAGCTTCAAAAAAGTCTAGTTTACGTTTGTCATTATAAAAATGTAGTGGTTGTATGCGGTTATTTACTGTAGGTCTATGTTCGTTATCAATAATATGTTTTGCAAATGTAGATTTGTCGGCGTGGTTATTTTTCAATGCAGAAATATGTTCTTTGTATCGGGTGTTAAAATTTCTAGAAGTTTGACCTATGTAGATTGCAATCTGTGTTTTATTAGTGAATTTTCGTAGAAAAAATTCACTAATGGGGAGATCCCGACTTTTGAATTTTGAAAAAATTTTTGCAAATGAGCGCGAACTAGGACCCCTAGAACCCATATCCGGGGTCAGTTTCAATTTTTATATGTTTATATATATATATATATATATATATATATATATATATATATATATATATATATATATATATATATATATATATATATATATATATATATATATATATATGTATCACACCGATAACTCAAAAAATAATGGGCCGATTTTGATAAAATTTGGCATGTACCTTTCTTTTGTTAATAGCTTGGATAAGTTCGTTAGTCAGGAAAATCGGACTAGGTTTTCCGGGAAAATTTTGAGTTTTCATTCGAAAAAATTCATATCTCAAAAAGTAATAAGCCGATTTTAATAAAATTTGGCATGTACCTTTATTTTGTTAATAGCTTGGATAAGTTTCTTAGTCAGGAAAATCGGACGAGGTTTTCCGGGAAAATTTTGAGTTTTTATTCGAAAAAAATTCATATCTCAAAAAGTAATAAGCCGATTTTAATAAAATTTGGCACATACCTTCCTTTTGTAAATGGCTTTGACATGTTTGTTAGTCAGGAAAATCGGACGAGGTTTTCCGGGAAAATTTTGAGTTTTTATTTGAAAAAAATTCATATCTCAAAAAGTAATAAGCCGATTTTAATAAAATTTGGCATGTACCTTCCTTTTGTAAATGGCTTTGACAAGTTTGTTATTTAGAAAAATTGGACAAGGTCTTCCGTAAAAATTTTGAGTTTTAATTTGAAAAAAATTTTTATCTAAAAAAATATAAAATCTATGATAACCAAATTTGGTAGGTAGGTTTACGATATAAAAAGTAAACTATACACCAAAATTTAGATTTCTATGTTACAAGAAAAAAAAGTTATAATAAAATATTTTGTGCCAGATCATTTCTATGAAAATTCACTACCATAACGCACTTGCTGCGTCCAGACTTTTTTATTTTCAGTTTGATAAAATTTTTTGATCAAAACATCACATACCATAGCAACAGATCTTTATTTGTAGTTATCATGATTTCGTACTAATTCAGTTTTTATCTGTCTGAGAATGCTGTCAGGCAGCGAAACGTTGAAGAACATCCTAGAACTTCCAGAATTCGTAAGGGCCACTTGCTCCAGTTAGCTTACGCGCTGGCTACGTCCTTCACCTACAAAAACGAAAACCAACAGTGAAGCCAGAGAAGTAGTCTTCAAGTCTGTATGTAGTATGGACAAATTTCACCAAATAAGGGCAACAACAATCCATGAATATAATTAATTATTTGAAACAATTTTTGTTAGTTGGTAAGTGAGAGTATTTTAATGTGTTTCTTTTTGTTCCTTATTAGTACAGGCAATAGAGAATTTAGTTCTGCATTAAACTACAGGAGTTATTTTTTTTTTTGATAGATAGGTTCTGAATGTAAAAACACAAAATCCTTACAAATTAGGAGGGCGAAAGTGCCGCCATTTTGAGCAAAATTGTTTCGGCCTATATCTCCGCAACCGTATACTTTAGGCCAAAAATGGTAATGACCTTTATTGTAGATAATTACATTTCTCATCTTTTTTGTAAAAAAAATTTTTTTTTGTATTACTCACCGTTTACAACTTATAGGACTATTAGCATTCATTTATTGACTTTTTTCCCTATATATTGGTTAATAATTGTTTAAAAAATAAAATACTTATAACTTAACTTTTTAATCGACAAATTTTCTAGAACTTCTACTTAAAACTTTTTTTTCTCAAATTAATATTAGTGAATTTTCTTTAAAAAAAATTCACTGAGGAGACTTTTGAATTTTTTTTCAAATGTGCGTTAATTATGCCGCCTAGAACACATATCCGGGGTCAGTTTTAATTTATATATATATATATATATATATATATATATATATATATATATATATATATATATATATATATATATATATATATATATCACGATAACTCAAAAAATAATGGGCCGATTTTGATTAAATTTTGTGAATACCTTCCTCTTGCAAGTGACCTGGTAAGTCCGTTAGCCAGGAAAACCGGCCGTGGTTTTCCCGGAAAATTTTGTGTTTTCTTTCGAAAAAAAATCATATTTCTGGAAATAACAAAGTAAGGGCAACCAAATTTGGTACGCCGGTTTATATCATAATAGGTGAATTACCTATCAAAATTT
The DNA here is from genome assembly GCA_964006375.1 of Tillus elongatus. Taxonomy (NCBI): domain Eukaryota; kingdom Metazoa; phylum Arthropoda; class Insecta; order Coleoptera; family Cleridae; genus Tillus; species Tillus elongatus. Next base: position 6,943,357 of record OZ023262.1, on the reverse strand, counting down.
AGTTTTGTAGATTAAAAAATGAAAAGGTTATAGGCATTTAAAGAAAAATAAATTGGGGTTTTCCACAAAACGTCATAGTCGCGATTTAAAACGTCAAACTTGGCAGTATTTACGCAAAGAACCTGAAACTCATATAAGCTATGGAAAGAAAATGTCTCAAGGCGAATGTTTTACAAAGCCTGAAGTCTTAGCTTCAACCGTCATTGTCCTTCATTTTACTAAAATATTTCCAGAATAAATTGTCGATTGAAAAGTGCAACATTTAACGCGTTATAACATTGAAAATATTGATTTGAGAAAAAAAAAGTTTTCAGTAAGTTGTAGGAAATTTGTCGATTGAAAAGTTAAGTTATAAGCATTTTATTTCTTAAACAATTATTAACCAATATATAGGTAAAAGTCAATAAATGAATGCTAATAGTCGTATAAGTTGTAAACGGTGAGTGATACAAAAAAATTATTTAACAAAAAATATGAGAAATACAATTATCCACAATAAAGGTAATTACCATTTTTGTCCTACAGTGCACGGTTACAGAGATATAGGCCGAAACGGTATTTCTCAAAATTGCGGCACTTCCGCCCTCCTAATTTGTAAGGATTTTGTGTTTTCAGATTCAGTACGTCATTCTGAACCTATCTATCAAAAAAAAAAAAACTCCTGTAGTTTAGTGCAATATGGACAAGAGTAACGGGCTCCTCTATTGCCTGTACTATATGTTTACTTTAAAAAATAACAAATATTCTCTTCTAAAGGTTTATTTTTAGTTTTGACATTGCAAATTTTGGCACTTTTTCGTGCAATAGCATGTATATTTTATCATGTTTATAGTGCATATAATCTGACGTCTATTGAGAAGGCTTTTCACCTGTGTGTTTTGATCTAATATGATTTATCAACTGACGTTTCTCCACGCTTCCATAATCACACGATTAACATTGATAAAGTTTTTCTTCTGTGTGTTTTGATTTAATATGCTTTAACAAGCAATGTTTCTGCACAGATGCGTAATCACATGATGAACATTTATAAGGTTTTTCTCCTGTATGCTTTGATTTAATATGCTTCAACAAATTTTCTTTCTTCACACTTGCATAATCACAGGATGAACATTGATAAGGCTTTTCTCCTGTATGTTTTGATCTAATATGCTTTAGCAAGCAATATGTCTGCACAGATGCATAATTGCATAATGAACATTGATAAGGTTTTTCTCCTGTATGTTTTGATCTAATATGATGTATCAATTTACATTTCTCCACGCTTCCATAGTCACATGATGAACATTGATAAGGTTTTTCTCCTGTGTGTTTTGATTTAATGTGCTTTAACAAACTACATTTCCACACACTTGCATAATCACATGATGAACATTGATAGGCCTTTTCTTTTGCGTGTTTTGATTTAATATGATAAGACAAATGACATTTCTGCACACTTGCGTAATCACAAGATAAACATTTAAAAGGCTTTTCTCTCATGTGTTTTGATTGAATATGCAACAACAAATATTCTTTCCGCACACTTGCATAATCACATGATGAACACTGATAAGGTTTTTCTCCTGTGTGTTTTGATTTAATATGCCTTAACACATCATGTTTCTGCACACTTGCATAATTACATGATGAACATTGATAAGGCTTTTTACCTGTGTGTTTTGATTTAACATGCTTTAACAAATGATCTTTACACACGCTTGCATAATCACATGATGAACATTGATAAGGATTGTCTCCCGTGTGTTCGTCTTTAATGTCCAAAGCAGTCCAGGGCTCATTTTTGTTCAAATACTCTTCTTTTAAATCTGGATATAATACAAAATTGTCCAAGACATGTTCTTCTATTTTCATATTTATTGAAGATTCATCTGATTGCAGATTTAATGTCGTATCATGATCAAATTCGCAAGAAGGCATACACTTAAGGTCCACAGATGCATCATTATAATTTTCTTCTTCAGCAGCATACATTTGATCTTGTTTTATATGTCCCATGGGTATGTTTTGATAACTACTATCCCCTTCAGGTTCATTTTCATATTTTACATTATCTTCACTAACCATAGCCATGTCCTCTTTTTCAGCCTTTGCTTTTATTATCACTAATAACAACAAAAACAGAGTTTTAACTCGGTGGCAACAGATTTAATAATACAAAATTGAAAATTGTTTTATCGATTTCGATCTGTCACCTGTCACATGTCATTAGTGATGGGAAAAACGGTTATTTTCTGTTAACAGTTGAAGCCGTTAACGTTATTTAATAATAACCGATGAAAATAACGGCTTCAGTTATTTTAAACTGGATAGTCGATCGATAGTATCCTACATTCCCAAAGCTGTGAGCGAGAGCGAGCACACTAGTATAAATGCATTGTATTTTTACCCCGTTATTTCACGTAGTGTATATGAAAAGGAAACAAAGGGTTAAGAAATTATAATGAGCGTGTCGTAAATCTTTTGCCACTCTGAAGTGAAACTTTTAGAAATCAGAAAGGAGTCTTATATTAGTATTTACTTAGATGTTTTAGGAATTATAAACTAGTCATTTCTAACAAATTTATTTTATGAGGGGTCTTTACGTAAATGTCAATGTCACAGAAAACATCAATAAAAATCATTATTTATCACGTCTTGGGACGTTAGACGTTAGAACTTTTATTGCTACACAGGGAGTGATTCTAAGAACTCCATAACATAACGCAGCTCATAAAATTTCGGTAAAGAAATTTGCCTTTATTCTGTACATATGGTTTGTTATTACATTTTGCTTTTATTCTTTCTTAGAAAGATCTCTATCTCTAGTTACATTTTCGGTTCACTGGTCATCTTTATCAGTCCACTTTTAAAAACTGTGCAAGCAACAGCCAACAGTATAAAAAGTTGAGTTTGAGTTTGAGTTTAAAAAAAAATTGGAAGATATATAGTATTAATTGTTTATTTACTTATTTTAATATTCGTTGTTTTAAAATTAGTTTCAAAAATTTCAAAGGGCTGTAACTTGGAGGAGAAGGGGTTTCAAGAAAAACCTAATATAAAGACACCCCTTAATTTCTCCAAAGAATCACGCTATAAAATTTTTCGCATCAATTTGGAAACACGCTGATATATATATATATATATATATATATATATATATATATATATATATATATATATATATATATATATATCTATATATTCATTTAATTTTTTATATTTAAATGTATATAGATATTAAAAAATGTTGTATCATTATATTTTTTTACCAATTTGATAACTATTATCAGACAAACGAAAATGACGTGTTAACTGTTTTCTTAGGTAATGTATATAAATTTAAATATACAAGTACTTTAATTTCACCTGAAATAACCCTATTTTGCGTTGTCTATAGTGAAAGTAATAACACGTTTTTACAGAAATTCATCTTTTCACCCAACATTTTTTATTATTAAATATTTGGCTTTACATACTAGTGGGAAACTCAACTGTTTCAAAAATAACAGCTTCTCAGTTTAACAGAATAACTCTGTGTAGTAGTGTCCGTATGCGGTAAGCCCCATCAACCACCGGTTAAAGTTAAAATTAAAATTAAACCGTTTTATTGTACCGAAGATCCTTCGTCCCTAAAGCTGTGTGCGAGAGCGAGCACACTAGTATAAATAATAATGTTATGAAGTACAGTCCGCTCTATACTGTATAACCATACATATTTAGCATTCCCAATCTCAAGGCTATTCATCCCGTTAAATGGTTAAATAACAGTTGCCGATGAAAACCGATGTTTATTCATCGAACCTAGTTGCAGTAGAACTGAAACAGACACGACTTCGAATTCTAGTTTAGTGTAAAAAGCGTTACATTTTAAGCTGTTATTTTTATAAATCCATAACTGGTGGTTACCGTTTAGGCTCGGTAACCTTTTAAAAATTGCTGAAAATTAAATAACGACCCATCACTACATGTCATCTATAATCTATAAATGTGTCATAAAATTTTCAAAATGTCAGATGATCAGGATCAGATATGCAGATGTAGATGTGGTGTATTCTGTATCAAAAATATAAACCCTGTTTAAGAAAAAACCTCACCAGAAGTTATACAACTTTCAAATATTTTCGTTTTGAAATTGGACGAGGTTTTAATTAAATTTAACCATGAGTGTGAACAAAGAGAGCCAGGTTTGTGATTGCAAGTGTACCGGGTGGCCAATTAAGCGAGGTAAGCGGCTGCATCTCAGAAACCGTTTACCATAGAGCTTTGGGAAAAAATAGCTTTAGTAAATGTGGCCAAGAAAAATCGTCGGAAATTATTTTCAAGTTTGTCAGATGCCCGCTAGGGGGCGTAACGCCAAGAGGAAATGGAAAAAGTAGGATATCTCAGTAATATGTCCAAAAAAACTTTGTTGAAAATATCTGCAGATAAATGTCGTGTGTATCACGAACAATTTATGTTGTGACTATTTTTCTCTAACTCTTCAGATAAAGTGGTGGGGGTAGGGCAAACATTGATTAGGAAAAAATGCAATATCTCCCGATCGCCTCATTGGAAAACATTGAACTTAGTATCATTTAAAAGAGTATTTCTTGCTGTATCAACTGCATTGCAAGCCATGTCTTTGTTATTGTTACTGTAATCACTAGATGGCGCTTTTTAAACATTTAATACATTTTATGATTTTTCTCACGAAACCTAAATACAGTGATATAAATATTACTACATAGATAGAAAGAGGACTAAAGGCCAAAGCAAGTGGTGAAAATCCCAAGTATCTATCTTTTGTTTAGCCGGAGATATGAATGAAAAACTGATACTGCTATCTAAAACAAAATATTTAATTCCCTCTGTACGTAATTCTAAAAGATAAGCACTCTAGTGTCTCCTTAAATTCTCAAAGTGTCTGCCGTCACGTTCTACACACTGCTCGAGCCTATTTCGAGTAGAAAAAACGGCAGCTTCCACTTCGCTGTTGACAGATTACGAATTGCATTTCGGATTCTATTCTTCATATCTTCCTTGCTCGTAGGCTTTGTTTGGAAGACAAGGTCCTTTATTCGTCCCCACAAATAAAAGTCTAAGCATGTTACGTCAGGTGACCTCGCTGGCCAGGGAAATATGCTTCCTCTTCCTATCAATCGGCCTGGATACGTCTCATCGAGATGTTCTCGCACATTAATTGAAAAATGTGCTGAACAACCATTGAGCTGCAGAAACACATTTTACCTAGTTTCAAGAGGCACATCTTCCAATTAAACTGGCAATTCATTTCTTAGAAACTCCAGGAAGGGGTTACCAATAAGAAACTGGTCAAAGAAATAGGGTCCAATAATTGTACCTCCTATTACACCACACCATACATTACGACTCCAACGTCCTTAATGTTGAACTTCTCACATCCAGTGGGAGTTCTCAGTAGACCAATAATGCATATTATGCAAATTCACATTACCGTCGCTATGAAAAAGTAGCCTCGTCTGTCCAAAGAACTTGCGTTAAAAAATTTGGATTTTCATTGATCATGTCTAAAAACCAATGGCCAGTGGTCCAGCCTCCGCTCATAATTAGGCTCATTCAGCGCTTGATTCAAAACAATATGATACAGGTGTTGTCTAAAAATAAAAATTTATTTCTTTATTTATTTATTTATACATACACCATCCAACAGCTTAAAAGCCAATTTAAAGATAGGCCGATACACAAAATATAATAACAAACAATAAAATAATTATCATTATATATTCAAAAGGACATTGTATTAAAAATATGTTTATCTGCTGACATAATAGACGCATTATGTTATCGGATTTAAGTAACATAAAGCTGTTCATTATAGCACATGGGGTGTTCACTCAAGCTAGACAGTTACGTCATCAACAATTCATAAAGCTTAACTGTTACTACGTTGAAAGTTGAACAGTTGTGGTAATTTCAATGTTGTCAATATACTTTGAGTAAAATAGTACTTGTTATTGATATGCGAAGATTTTGGGGGTTGATAATGTAACTGTCTAGCTTGGGTGAACAGCCCATAGTGCGATAATGAGATTCACTATAGCACTATTGCCACTACAACGAGAAACAAAACACGAGTCTTTGGCTAACTAATTCAATAATAAATGACAAACAAACTGCTGTAGCCAGTCTCTATTTTTTAACACTTTGTGTTATTTGGAGCTGGCGTGACAGCATACTACTTGGTTACGCAACTAGGTGGCGGCACGTCCACCACTTACTGAGTAATTTAAGACTGGCTATACGATAGCCGTATTACTTTTGGTGCATTTTTGCTACAATTAGTATGCCGTCCTGAAGAGCTCTAATGAGAGCGAAACCGGTCTACGGTTCTAATTGTTGCGAAAATGCATCGAGTCTTACAATCCTCTGTTTATCAGCGTTTCAATCAACCTTCCACTTGTATCTATTTCTCTATGATCAAATGTCATATAACATAATATTGGTTTAAACTATAAAGTAACCAAACCTTAAAATTACGATACCATAATATAATACATATTTTGTAATTATAATAATAGGTATTGAACAAAAACAGGTTTCTAAATTGTTGGTTTCATGAATCCATGATCAATCCAGAAGATGAAAATGTATCAGATAACGCAAAATTAAAATTATCGATCTGTAGCTGTTCCTGAATAGAAGACCTTTTAAGAGAAAACCTGGCACATGTTTGTACAACATTTTCAAACATCCGTTGTAGAATTAATTGCGGTTTTAATTGAAATAATATCAAAGTAACCATGAGTGTGAACAAGGGGAGCCAGCTTTGTGATTGCAACTGTAAAACAATACACAGAAGTGACTGCAAGTATAGTGATGGTGACATCTCCCTAGATGGCTTTGATACTAAAGAGAAATATTTAGTGCTTAGACACGAACAAAACTCTGGGCATGAGTGGAGCGGAACAATGGAAATTAAAGACAACACAGAATATATGCCTTGTAGTATTAAAGTGGAGAAGATCGAAGGACAGTGTTTAGACGAATTACGGCATCACTTTGTAGGTGAAGTGAGCCATGAAAGAGCTGAAGGTTTCACGATAATTGACGAAGAAAATAAAAATATTCTTATTAAAAGTGAAAAGCTTATAGAAGAATTCAAACTTGAAGCATTAGACCACACAGGTCTCAGTATTCATGACTGTGTTGATCTGAAGGACACATTAGTGAAAAATGAAGTAGAAACAAATTTTAAAGACGACGTAAACTGTTTTTACAATTGTAACACAGACGATTACAAAACTACCTGGCAAATGGAGATGCCACAACACCTACAGCCAAAACGCACTCCAGAAAAGCCTTTTAAATGTTATCATATGGAGACAGAACATTCTAAGAAAACTCATATTAAATGTGATCACTGTGATTATTGCACTGTTAGAAAGTCTCAGTTAACACGACACATAAAAGCAAGACACACCAACGAAAGGCCTTATAAATGTGATCAGTGTGATTATTGCAGTGTTAGAAAGTCTCAGTTAACACAACACGTAACAGCAAGGCACAGTGAAGAAAGGCCTTATAAATGTGGTCAGTGTGATTATAGTGCTGCTCTCAAGAACTATTTATCAAGTCACGTAATGATGAATCATACTAAAAAACGACCTTTTAAATGTGATCAGTGTGATTATAGTACTGTTGTAAAATCTCAGTTAACGCGACACACAAGAGCAAGACACAATGAAGAAAGACCTTATAAATGTGATCAGTGTGATTATTGCAGTGTTAGAAAGTCTCAGTTAACACAACACGTAACAGCAAGGCACAGTGAAGAAAGGCCTTATAAATGTGATCACTGTGATTATAGTACTGTTACAAAGTTTCAGTTCAAACGACACATCGAAGCAAGACACAGTGAGGACCAGCCTTATAAATGTGATCACTGTGATCATTGTACTGTTACAAAGTCTCAGTTAACACGACACATAAAGGTAAGACACACTGGAGAAAGGCCTTATAAATGTGGTCAGTGTGATTATAGTGGTGTTGAAAAGGTTGCCTTAACACGACACATAAAAGCAAGACACAGTGAAGACAGGCCTTATAAATGTGATCACTGTGATTATTGTACTGTTACAAAGTCTCAGTTAACACAGCACATAAAAGCAATACACAGTGAAGAAAGACCTTATAAATGTGATCAGTGTGATTATTGTACTGTTACAAAGTCGCAGTTAACACGACACATAAAAGCAAGACACAGTGAAGAAAGGCCTTATAAATGTGATCAGTGTGATTATAGTACTGTTGCAAGGGCTCACTTACCACTACACATAAAAGCAAGACACAGTGATGAAAGGCCTTATAAATGTGGTCAGTGTGATTATCATGCTGTTACAAAATATCAGTTAATACAACACATAAAAGCAAGACACAGTGAAGAAAGACCTTATAAATGTGATCACTGTGATTATTGTACTGTTGCAAAGTCGCAGTTAACACGACACATAAAAGCAAGACACAGTAAAGACAGGCCTTATAAATGTAATCAGTGTGATTATTGTACTGTTGCAAAGACTCAGTTAACACGACACATAAAAGCAAGACACAGTGAAGAAAGGCCTTATAAATGTGGTCAGTGTGATTATAATAGTGTTGAAAAGATTGCCTTAACACGACACATAAAAGCAAGACACAGTGAAGAAAGGCCTTATAAATGTGATCAGTGTCATTATAGTACTGTTGCAAGGTATCAGTTAACACAGCACATAACATCAAGACACACTGAAGAAAAGCCTTTTAAATGTGATCAGTGTGATCATTGTACTGTTACAAAGTCTAACTTAACACAACACATAAAAGCAAGGCACAGTGAAGAAAGACCTTATAAATGTGATCATTGTGATTATTGTACTGTTACAAAGTTTGAGTTAACACAACACATAAAAGCAAGACACAGTGAAGAAAGGCCTTATAAATGTGATCAGTGTGATTATTGTACTGTTACAAAGTCTCAGTTAACACGACACATAAGAGCAAGACACAGTGAAGAAAGGCCTTATAAATGTGATCAGTGTGATTATAGTAGTGTTGCAAGGTATCGATTAACACAGCACATAATATCAAGACATACTGAAGAAAAGCCTTTTAAATGTGATCAGTGTGATTATTATGGTACTGTTACAAAGTCTAACTTAACACAACACATGAAAGCAAGGCACAGTGAAGAAAGACCATATAAATGTGATTGGTGTGATTACAGTAGTGTTAGAAAGTATCAGCTAACACAACACATAACATCAAGACACTGAGTAAGGTAATATGATGTCAACCTTGGAGAATCCTTTTGCTACAAATAGCCCCCCCTGTTGGATTACAAATGCAAGTATTTCTGTGAATTTGCATATTACCTCCCGAACAGTTTTAGACAAAACGACTGCTGATAGATAAAGTTTGGTGTCTTACATGCACGCTGACACTATTCTTACCTTTTGTTCTTTTCTTTTTGCAGAGTTATTGACATGTAAAGTTCCTTACACATTGCACACTTTTTTATAATTTCCCAGTACGGTTTTGCCTCGTGACACCTCTTCCCCTCCTAAACATTACATTTCACATAATGTTCACTTTGATTTTGGGAATCTCTTGAACATTCTAGGCTCGTGGGCCATCGCCATTAACTGACAGTTTATCACTTCGTTTTCAGTACTGTGCTAGTACGGGTAAGCATTTAGATGGTTTCTTATATATTCGTGTTGCGAACGTTATTTCTGAAATTGTGCGTTGTTTACCTTGTTCGGTTAATGACCATTGGTATTGTAGTGGCTAAAGGTGCATGTGTGGCCTTTTCTTAGTCGGTGACATGTTATTTGTTTTCTGCATTGTTTTTGCGATGAGGAAATTGCCATGTCGGAGACTGTTAAATTACAAGGTCACAGGTTGTTTACACCAAGGGCTGGACCTACCTCATTTGCTTGAGATGCAAAAGGTAAATGTTGTGTACATTTGTTGTTCTTTTTTGTAGATTTCGAACGTTTCACAGTATTTGCTGTGGGATGTTCTCTTTTTGCTGTACATACTTTGCCACTTATATTGTAATATGGGTTTTCCTTCCTGTAGCCTTCCACTTTTGTTCGCCGGAGGGGGGAAATGGGGGGGTGTTGTTGCTTCGCCATAGGGATTTTCTTTCCCCTCTCACGTGCGTACAACAGCCTCGTTGCATGAACCACAAGAGAACTTTCTTGTTCATACCCCCTAAGGAAGTCACGGGACCTGGCACTAATAGGGGTGCTGTCCGGGGTATGCAGTTTTTTTTCTCCCTCAGGGCTCGTCCGCGGCTTTGCCGCCCCGATAGCACTGCAGCCTTTGGCTTATTGTGCATGCCCTTAGTCTTTCTACTCCACCCATTCCAAAATCACTGTGCCTTGAACTAGTCTGCACAGCAATTGGTAGGGTGAAGTTTTATATTGCTCTGTCTCCGGTCTAGTTTGACCATAGGTCAGTTGTCTTTTGCGGTTCAGTTACACTCGCAGGCTTAATAGCGAACAAGAGATGTTTTAAAGGCAAATGCTGATTTTATTGTTGCATATATATATATATATATATATATATATATATATATATATATATATATATATATATATATATATATATATATATATATATATATATATAGGGGAGGGTGGGCCACAGTGAGACAAAAAATACATATTTCAAAATAAAAAGTTTTATTTTATTTATATCATCAAAACAAATGAACAGATATATATGTTTATATTTTAAGAACAAATTGTAGACTATACAGTTGTTGAAATGCGACAATAAAAATGGCAGCAATTTTTTATAAAAATAATATTTATGTCTCACTGTGGCCCGGGGTAAGGGGTACAATGAGACTACCTAAAAATATTACTGTTTTGACAGTTTTAATATAGAACAAATATAAAATCATTTGAAATACAACAGTAAATTAAACGTAAGAGGTATCAAACTAAAAAAATACACAATAACACTTTCAGCGGATTTCCAAAGTGTCCAGATTGACAGAAAATTTAATTAAACGACCTTGTCGCTTGGTGCGTCCAGTAGGCTGCGGAGGTGGCAAAATCGCTTTAATGTCAGATAAGTGAACAAAAGCGTCATCAGGAATAATTGGAAAAATGAAACTATCTAAACATTTTGTACTTCTTCTCAGATAGCTCACCTCAATCTCACTTTTGTTGTAAATAACCTTGGCTATGTAGTAAATTTTCTTTTTAGTAGAAAACTCCACTAGAATAAAATCTCCTACATCTGGGTTTTGGACAACGGCTCCAAATTAATTTCATTTTCTGTTTCTGACATGTCAAAATCATCATCATTATCCGTCTCTACCTGCAAACTACCTTCACTCTCTGATTCGGATGACTGTAGTTCTTTCAATCTATTTTTCTTCTGTTTGAGACCAGACTTCTTCAGTGAATTTCTTCTAAGTTTTTCTCTTTCTTTTACTTTTATAACTAACAATTCAGGTGTGTCAGTCATTATGGCACTTTTTCCTTTAGTTCGCCTCTTCCTTTCTAGTTTCAGTTCCTTGGCTTTTGGAAAACCAACTAATTCTTCTGGAGTAATGAATCTTTTAGAAGGTGGTGTAGTGGGAGTAGGCGTGACAGATCGATTGGGCTCATCGTCTGAAGCATGACTTGGTCCGGTAACAGGTTGATTATTGGGCTCTGGAGGCCGTCTTAAGTTTCTATTCGTCACTTCACTACAGAGAAAGTCATCATCTGTAAAAATGTTTCGATCATATGGATAGATGCCTGTTTTTCTAAATCCGGCTATAATATTTTTTGGTGTCATGGACCGTTGGAAAGCTTGGCCCACACATCCCGCTATCCCATAGATATTCAAAGGCACTCCGGGATCATTTAAAAGCCAACTATCTACAGCGGCATTATAAAAAGCTTTAAATGAATAAAAAACTGTGACATCTAATGGTTGAAGCTTATTAGAGCAGTGAGGTGGCAAAGTCACAATTGTGACTCCATTCTCTTTGGCTAGAGTTATACTTTGGACAGACAAATGACTTTCGTGATTATCCATCACTAATATACAAGGATTCTCTAGAGAACTTGCACTCTTTTTGATGAAGTGCTTGAATGTTTCAACGAATAATTCTGTGTTCATCCATCCAGAAGGATTTGCTAAGCCCAGAGTGCCTGGTGGAGCCCCAATTAACATATGTTCTTTAAATGTTTTTCTTGGAAAAAATCATTACTGGAGCAAGGCTATTCCCAGCTGCATTTATGAAACAGCACGTGGTAACTAGGGTTCCTCGTTCACCACTAGTAGCTTTATTGACTTGCTTCGTCCCTTTTTTTGCGATGATCTTTTTTGGTTTATGGACAGTTGTTGTTGCCGTCTCGTCCAAGTTATAAATTCTTGAAGGGTCTCGAAGTTTTTCAGACCTCTCCATAATTGCATAAAGGTTATCAAAGAACTTTGAAATATTATGTCGGTTGAAAGAAGTTGCTCTGGATAAGCTGCAACCCTCGGGCTGCCTGATGCTGAGTATGGGGTGTCTTTTCATGAATGAACTAAGCCAGTCGACTCCGGCTAATTTGTTTCTCCTCCAACTCTCTGGAATAGGTTTGGAATTGGCTGTAGCTAGCTCATAAGCCAAAGCGCGAACATTTTTAGTGGATTTTCCATAACACATTTTCGAACATTCCAGAATGTAATAACACAAACTTTGTTCTTCTGCCTTAGAGAATATTTGACGGGAATTGTATTTAGGGGTCATTCTAATTTTGCTTTCAGGTTGATCTTTCTGTCTCTTAACATATCGTGCTAAAGTTTGAAATTTAACACCATTCCGTTCAGCTGCTTCACGTAGTGACAATCTTTCTACAATCACCTGCCTAACAGCACTTTTCATTTGTTCCTCTGTGAAATTTCCTTTTTCAGTCTTTCTTTTTCTTCCTCTGGACATGATGCTAGCTATTTCAGGGAAAAAACAAGCTTTGTTAAAAAATCTTTAAATTTCTAAGTACCTACATTTAACACGGATTCATGGGCCACAATAAGACAAGTCTCATTGTAGCCCACTAAATTGTGTCTCATTGTGGCCCTAACGCAAGTCGGAATAAAATGGTTCACATTTTACTTAAAAGCGAAATTAACTCAACATAACCTAGCGCGTGATGATAAAAAAAACTTGCAGTAATTACTAAATAAAACGGCGAAAACTTAAGGCAATAGATACCACAGTTATTACATGCTAAATTGAGTATATGGAAAAAGATTACATATCCAAAATTAACGAAAAGCAAATAACAATGTCGTATGTGCTGTGAACTGCCGGTAAGTTGGATAGAAAATGAATCATGGCAAACTTGAACTTCTGTTAAAAAGGCAGAGAAAAAAGCGCGCGCATTTGAAATTTATACAATTTGTCTCATTGTACCCCGCGTCTTATTGTGGCCCACCCTCCCCTATATATTTATATATATATACAAATATACATATATACAAAATTAAATACGGTTCTCACCAGGGCTGACTGGTATGTATGAATCATAGAAGAAAACGGGAACACTGAATTTCTATTTCAGTTTTGACCAGGTATGTATGCTACTCTCTGTAAATCTGATCGTGGTGTTTCTCTTATTCCTAGCTGGTTTGGTTCCCAACTTTTAAGGGAGGCTTTAGCTATATGGCGGCAATAAAGGACAGTATTTTACAATGTTTTAACACCTGGGACACTATTGAGTGATAACACACTGGAAAATATGTGTAGTCCTCCAAACTCTCATGTTATTTCGGTAGCCTACTTTAACTGGAAGGTGGGAGTCACAATGGTACAAAATGTCGTTGACTACTATGATCTATTACGAAAACAGCTGGAAACAAGAAGAAATAGTGTTATTACAAACTTCTGTTATTCGATGAATGCCTGGAAAACAAAACTTAAAAAAAAGTGGAGGGGCCGGCAACATTCCGTCAATTCTTTGAAGTAAAACTGGACATTAGGGACACCGGCATATAATGAAAATAAAATTAGCTTTGGGTTGTCTTGGACAACTTGCAGGAAATCTGTATATGACTTTGCAAAAATAAATCGGAAAATGTAAATATCAGATTAGCTAAATTAAACGCTTCCTACCAGAAATATTTCCGGATTTAAACAAAAGGTACGACACTGGCGGTTTTTCTAATTTGAAGACTCAAAAATACTATTCTGACTTGGTCTGAACTATTATTCGGAACTGTATTCGGAACTGATTTTACTTAGATGGCGGGCCTGCTTTTATATGGTATAAAAATGGGTGTCCTTGTTTAGTTCTAGAAGCTTTATTCTCCCTTTTTACCCACAACGCTCGTATTTTTTTAATGCAAATTCGTTAATTTTGTACATTTTCACCGGTGTAATCTAAATGATAAAACTCCAATGTTTTTTTTTTCTCCCTCAGGGCTTGTCTGTGGCTTTTCCGCCCCGATAGAACTGCAACCTTTGGCTTATTGTGTGTGCCCTTAGTCTTTTCACTCCACCCATTCCAAATTCACTATGCCTTGAACCAGTCTGCACAGCGATTGGTAGGGTGAAGTTTTATAATGCTCTGTCTCCTGTCTAGACTGACCGTAGATCAGTTGTCTTTTGCGGTCCAGAGCTTTACACTCACACAAGATGTGCTGGGCTGATTCCTCCCCCTCGCCGCAGAGTCTACATGCGAGGTCCCCCTCGAACCGCCCCATTTTATGCAAGTATTTCTTGACGGCCATGTGTCCCATCAAGAGATCTGTTACATTTCTGAGCTGTCCTCTGCTAAGATTTAGCAGCTCCACAGCACTCTTTGAACTGGGTCCGTCAATTATTGACTTCCCATGTCTGAGCCCTGGACAGTCCGCCCAGTACACCTTGTGTTGGTTTCTGACCCAGGACTTAATGTCTCCCCTGGCAGTGCTCTTTGTCACGCCCAGAGCCGGTTCTGGTCCCATAAATGGTTCTGCTGACTCACTCTTCTAATCAGCTTCTTCATTGCGTTTGACCCCCGAGTGACCCGGCACCCAGATGAGGGTGACCTCATTCTGCCCAGTCAGGTCGCTCGTCTCGTCTCGGCACTCACTCACCAGCCTGGAATTTACCTGTGGGCTACTTAGTGCCTTAAGGGCTGCCTGGCTGTCTGTGGCTATAAGGATCCGCTTGTTGGTGTAGCCCCTCCTCTTGTTCACCCGCACACAGTGCAGGATGGCATACATTTTGGCCTGAAAGACTGTTGCATGGGCTCCGAGGGAAATACTATGACTTACTCTCGGTCCTTCCGAATAAACACCTGCCCCTGTCCCACGCTCCCCGCCGGATACGTGCGCGCCTCGTGGTATGCCTGGCGTTTACTCCTGCCATGCCTCACGATCGGGGATTTCCACTGTAAAGTTGTTTTCCCTGTAGATTCCCCAAGTCTGACCTCATTTCAAGCATGGGCTCCTTCACGATCTCCTGAATTTTGCAGTGGCTCCCTGAAGCCTGGGTTGATCTTCAGTCTATCATAGCAGGCTAGTCTGTATATTCCTAGCCTGGCCTCTCCCATAATAACTAAGTGTAGGGGGGGTATATCCAGCAACACCTCCATGGCGGCTGTTGGGGTTGAAGACATGGCCCCTGTGATGCCTAGGCAAGCCATCCTTTGGACCTTGCCTAGTTTTCGTTTGGCACTGGATTGTGTGACCTTAGACCACCAGACCAGTGCCGCATATGTTAAGGATGGTCTTACCACCCTTGTGTACAGCCAGTGGGCCATACTAGGTCTTAGTCGCCACATTTTTTTCATATAGTCGCCTAGTGATGGCTAAGGTCATGAGTGCCTAACGCAGTATTTTTTCAACGTGACCATTCCAGGTTAGCTTAGAGTCCAATACGACCCCAAGATATTTTACCTCCCTGGCGATTGGAACGCTCCTACCGTATAGAGAGAGAGTTCTGTGGCTGTCTCACTTCCTCCTCCTTGCAAACGGTATGAAGGTTGCTTACTCGGGGCTCACCACGAGCCCTTGACCAACCGTCCACCTTTTCACCACCTTCAGTGCTGTCTGCATGCGCTCCCACACTAACTGTGTAACCTTTCCTCGGACTATGATGACAATGTCGTCCGCATAGCCCTGAACCTCATACCCCCCTCCCGAGAGCCTCCCCAGCAGGCCGTCCACGACTAGGAAACAGAGCAAGGGAGACAGAATGGTCCCCTACGGACACCCCGCCGCGACCCACGCCAGTAGAGTCCCTGAGTATGGAACCGATCCACCTGCAGCAGGTCTCCTCTATTCCACGCTCCCTGACAGCTGCCAGAACCGATTCGAATGAGGTGTTGCTGAAGGCCCCCTCTATGTCTAGGAAGGCCCCCAGCGCCACCTCCCTCTTCCCCAGCGTATTCTCCATTTTCAGCACCAGTTGCTGCAGTGCTGTTTCTGTTGAGACTCCTGCTCTGTATCCATATTGTCCGCAGTGTAGGGGATAAGCTTCCAGTACACTGCCCCTAATGTGCCGGTCGAGCAGTTTTTCCATTGTTTTTAGCAAGAAGGACTTGAGACTTATTCGCCTCAGGGACTTTGCCTGGTCTGTTGGACGCCCAGGTTTAGAAATGAATGCAACCCTGGCCAGTCTCCATGCCCTCGGAATGTGCCCCAGAGCCAGACTGGCCCCCATAATGAGGGTAAGCGCTGGCGCCAGTATATCTATCCCCGTTGGAGCATGATGGGCATTATTCCATCAAATCCCGGGGATTTGTATGGCTTAAAGCTGTTAATGGCCCATCTGATTTTGCTCCAAGTAACCACCTCTTTAGCGACTGTCCAATCAACTCTAAATGCACGCCTATAAGGCGCCACTATTTCTGAGTGTTCCCAGTCCGGAGCTGATTGGTTTATTACGTTACAGCCAAGGCAGTGCGTCGAGTAAAATTTCCATAGTTACCTCCCCCGAGCTTGTAAAGCCTCCCATGGATGTTTTAAGGGAGCCTATGTTGGTCTGAGTGCCCTTGGACAGGATCTTGTGTAGTGGAGTACTCTCGGTTGTGTTCTCCACTTCCTCACAGTGCCTCCTCCACGACTCCTTCTTGGCGTCCCTCAGTCTTTTGTTATAGTTCGTTAGGGCCTGTCTATATTCACCCCAGGCTCCTGACCTTTTGGCCGCCTTAAACAGCTTACGAACCTGCTTCCTCCTTTGCCTGAGGTCCTCGTTCCACCACGGTACGTTCTTGGTGGACGCCCCCATTTTCAGGGCGTTCTAGGCCGAGCAAACCCTTCTGGACTCTTGCTAAATCTGTTGGGAATAATTTCTGTAAGAGCATGTTCCCACCTCTTGTATTAGGGGATGAAATTGTTTCTACCGCCCTGGGCAAGGCTGAACTTTTTGCCTCGTTGTTCGCCGGCAATTCTACTCTCAACCCACCTCCAAATGTTTAACCACCAACAGTCCCCAATGTCGCGCATAAAATGACGGATATCATTTTCAAAACTAAAAAGGTACGAAAGATGCTCGCTTCTCTTAATACCAGGAAAGCCTCTGGCCTTGACGAGATCCCAGCAATTGTTCTCAAAAAATTCAGACATCTTACAATAGAGGCATATTCCTTAGTAACTGGAAAACTGCTCGAGTACAGCCCGTCCCCAAGAAAGGATCCAATGCGCTTCCTAGCAACTACAGGCCTATTTCTCTCCTTTCAGTCGTCTCTAAAGTGATGGAAAAGTATATAAACACCGAATTACTAAAATTTCTTGAGAAACACAGTCTAATCTGTACCTGGACAGCAAATTTCCTCTCCAACCGGAGCATTTCTGTTGTTGTGGATGGCCATTCTCCTAAACTATATCCAATTAATGCAGGAGTTCCTCAAGTTTCAGCTTTAGCCCCTACTTTGTTTCTTCTCCACATCAATGACCTCCTCTCTAGCACATCCAACCCAGTTCACAGTTACGCGGACGACAGCACCCTCCACTCAAATATACGATATTCTAAGCTTGTCTCTTTAGCCCAATTAGATGAGGATCGCAGACTCATGGAGGGTTCTGTCTCCGTGGATCTCCAAAAAATATTATACTGGGGAAGTAGAAATCTTGTACAATTCAACCCCACCAAATCACAGTCTTGCTTTCTGTCTCATAAAAGATACAGCAGCCCTAGACCCATCATAATAAACAACCACGTTATTCAAAGTAATGAATTCTTTTCACTTGTTGGCATTTCTGTGGATCGAAATCTCAATTGGCACCAACATGTCACATCAATTTCAGAAGCGGCTGCTAAGAAATTAGGTTTCCTCTTCCGGGCTCGCAAATACTTTTCACCAGCTAATCTCTATACCTTATATACTTCACAAATAAGACCAAACCTCGAATACTGTTTCCACATCTGGGGTGCAGCTGCCGCTTCTACACTCGCTATACTGGACTCCATTCAGAAGAGAGCTATACGTCTCATCAGTGACCCTACCCTCACCCAAAGGCTGCCATCCCTTGCCCACCGACGTGCCGTTGGTGACCTCTCTCTCTCTTTTATAGATATCTGCATGAGCACTACTCAGAGGAGCTTTCTTCCATAGTTTCTCCACCTGCTGCCCCGAACAGATCTACCAGGGGAACAGAGCGAATGCACCCTTTTACTGTCCAGGTCACCAGACATAGAACATCTTGTTATGCCCGCTCTTTTGTCCCGAGGACTTCCAAGTTGTGGAATTCCTTGCCGGCACATGTTTTTCCTTCTCCTCCAAACCTTCAAGTCCAGAATTAACAAGTTGCCTCTTTTCTCCTTGTCGACACCCACGGTACGATATATATATATATATATATATATATATATATATATATATATATATATATATATATATATATATATATATATATATATATAATGGTAGCTCATTCTGCTGTTTCTGTTACGAAAATATTTAAAGAATATAATCTTGAAGGTATCTTTAAATGTTCTATTTTTGTTTAAGGATGTGTATATTATTAGTCATCTTAATGAATAACTTGTAAATCATTTGAATTGTTGTTAGTTTTATTGGAATCAATTTTGTAGCTCTTTCTATGTAATCGGGCTTAATGCCTGTCCTGGATTATATATGTAAATAAATAAATACACTGACACTATTCAAAGTTTTTTTTCATATGGCATTAAGATTTTAAGCGCTTAGTTTATTTATTTTAAGAAAATAGGACGTCTGATAAAGAACTTCTACACACTGTTACATATGTACTAGGCTTATTTTAGGTTAAATAGCCTGGACGCAGCAAGTGCGTTATGGTAGTGAATTTTCATAGAAATGATCTGGCATGCAATATTTTATTATAACTTTTCTTTCTTGTAACATAGAAATCTAAATTTTGGTGTATAGTTTACTTTTTATATCTTAAACCTACCTACCAAATTTGGTTATCATAGATTTCTTATTTTTTAAGATAATTTTTTTTTTCAAATGAAAACTCAAAATTTTTCCGGAAAACCTAGTTCGATTTCTCTGATTAACGAACTTATCAAAGCCATTTACAAAAGGTAGGTACATGCCAAATTTTATTAAAATCGGCTTATTACTTTTTGAGATATTTTTTTTTCGAATGAAAACTCAAAATTTTCCCGGAAATCCTCGTCCGATTTTCCTGACTAACAAAGTTGATAAAGCCATTTACAAAAAGAAGGTACATGCCAAATTTTATTAAAATCGGCTTCTTACTTTTTGAGATATTTTTTTTCGAATGAAAACTCAAAATTTTCCCGGAAAACCTCGTCCGATTTTCCTGACTAACGAACTTATCCAAGTCATTTACAAAAGAAAGGTACATGCCAAATTTTATCAAAATCGGCCCATTATTTTTTGAGTTATCGGTGTGATACATATATATATATATATATATATATATATATATATATATATATATATATATATATATATATATATATATATATATATATATATATATATATATATATATATAACATATAAAAGTTAAAACTGACCCCGGATATGGGTTCTAGGGGTCCTAAATAGGGCTCATTAGAAGAAATTTTTTCAAAATTCAAAAGTCGGGATCTCCCTATTAGTGAATTTTTTCTACGAAAATTCACTAAAAATTCACTGTATTTGTTCATAGAACAGAAAACTATCCAAGAGGGCATTCCTAATCGTGAAAATATATTTAATATTATTTTTTATATGATAATAATTATAGGAAAATTCGCTAGCATAAATCCAAGTAATATCATCGCATAGAAATTATAATTATTGAACTGGAATTGCTCATATTACATGTTTAGATAAACAATAAACAAGTTGGAATTGCAGAGTACAGTACAAGGAATGCTGACTGATGAGGTTTGCAATTTTGTGAATTATGTAGAGAAGCAAGGTTATAAGTAGTGTTGTTGGTATACATTGATTGTTGTTGCCCTTACTTGGTGAAACTTGTCCATACTACATACAGACTTGGAAACTATTTCTCTGGCTTCACTGTTGGTTTTCGTTTTTGTAGGTGAAGGACGTAGCCAGCGCATGAGCTAACTGGAGCAAGTGGCCCTTCGAATTCTTGATGTTCTAGAATGTTCTTCAATGTTTATGTGACTATAGTTTCGCTGTTTGACAGTATTTTCAGACAAATTAAAATTGAATTAGTACGAAATCATGACAACTATAAATAAAGATCTGTTGCTATGTTATGATATGATGTTTTGATCAAAAAAAATTTTTTTTTAATTGAAAATAAAATGAATTACAGATGACAGATGATGCTTTCAAAATGTCTATGTGATGTAGGTCAATATTTAACATAAAAATAGAACTAACCTATAATAATAGTTACAACAATAAAATAACTAAACAATAACAGTATAAAAGCAGTCTCTATACAACTAAAATATCGACATACATCAATTCATTATTTTATTACAACTTTTTTGAAAGAATAGTTAAATTTATTTTCTTTGACTTATTTAATTAGAAAGAAGCATATCCAAGAAAGGGGAATTTATTAAATCAGTTTGCTCGTTTAAAACACGGTAGTTATTGTCGTATGTGTGCCTTTTGACTTCTAAAGCTTCAAAAAAGTCTAGTTTACGTTTGTCATTATAAAAATTTAGTGGTTGTATGCGGTTATTTACTGTAGGTCTATGTTCGGTATCAATAATATGTTTTGCAAATGTAGATTTGTCGGCGTGGTTATTTCTAAATGCAGAAATATGGCCTTCGTATTGGGTGTTGAAATTTCTAGAAGTTTGACCTATATGTAGATTGCATTGCAATGTGTACAAGCTAATTTATAAACTCCAGCTTTTTTCAGGAAATAAGATTTTTCTTTCGCTTAAATAACAAATCACGCGTCGTGTTGTAAGATTTAAAAGCTACCTTTGTATTTGTACAGGTATTTAAAATTTTTGAAATGTTTTCTGAAATGGTTCCAAAATAAGTTATCGAAACGTATCTGTTGTCTTCTTTGTCTCTAATATTTGGATAAATTAAATTAATCGCTAATTTGTATTCTTTCATTTTATCTTTTATTTTAACAGAGTAGCCATTATTAAATGATGTTTGCTTAATTATTGAAATTTCTTTTTCAAAATTGTTTTGTGACATAGGTATTGAAAATGCACGATGTATCATAGAATGGTAGGCTGGCAGCTTTTGTGAAAAAGGGTGACATGAATCGTATGGTATGGTTGTGTCAGTGTAAGTTGGTTTCCTATATATTGAAAAGTCAAATGAATTATTTTCTAATTTTCTAATTGTTAAGTCTAAAAAATTTATACAACTGTTAGCTTCTTCTTCTAAAGTAAACTTAATATTTGTGTGAAAGTTATTAATAAAATTTAGAAATTCATTTAATTCTGTATAACTACCTTGAAAACATGCTAAAATATCATCTACGTATCTGTACCAAAAGACAATATTATGTGAAAGTTCTGATGTTAAAATTTGGTTTTCTAAGTTTTCCATAAATATGTTGGCTAATAAAGGTGACAACGGACTACCCATAGGTAGACCTTCATTTTGCATATAAATTTTATTATTAAATTTAAAATAGTTTTGTTTTATACATTCATTAAAAAGATTCATTATGTCTTGTCTTTTTATGACATTTACGTTCTTTTCTATTAAAACGTGTTCTAATAGAGGTAAACATTCTTTAGGGGGTATCATAGAATACATGCTACAAACATCAAACGAGACTAATTTACTATCTGTGGGAATAATTAAGTTATTTAATTTTTGTGTAAGTTCATAAGAATTCTCAACTGAATATTTTGGAAAGTAATTGTATTCTTTAATAAGTGAAACCAGTTTGCTCGCTATCTTATGATTAGGTGTATTAACATAGCTAACTACTGGTCTCACTGGTATATTTGGCTTATGAATTTTCAGGTGGCCATACATTTTTGGTGGTTGCGGGCTTTTATATAAAAGATATTTCTTTTCTTGTTGACTAAACAGAGACACATTTTTAAGTTCATTTTTTAGTTTTGTCTGAACTGCGTTTGTTGGGTCTCTCCTAATTTCTGTTAAATTTTCCGTAGTAATAAAATCATTAATTTTAATGTTATATGCGTCTCTACTTATAGCTACAGTTGTATTTCCTTTATCAGCTTTAGTAAAAACTAGATCATTGTCTAATATTTTATGCTGAACAGATTTTAAAATGTGAGTTTCGTTAATTTAACGTTTGTCATATTTTGAAGTTAAATCTTAAAAAGTCACATATTTTTAATCTTTCATATTGCAAAAAATAATAAATAAAAGTCTCTCAGATCAAAGAAATTTGCAATGAATCTAAACGAATAT
This sequence comes from Tillus elongatus, assembly GCA_964006375.1. Taxonomy (NCBI): domain Eukaryota; kingdom Metazoa; phylum Arthropoda; class Insecta; order Coleoptera; family Cleridae; genus Tillus; species Tillus elongatus. Next base: position 6,920,618 of record OZ023262.1, on the reverse strand, counting down.
TATGCACACGCGAGAAGTTTCTGACATATACTTGATTTGTGCCTCTTGTTAATAGATTTTTAACATTGATAACACTTTTCTCCCGTTTGTTTTGATCTAATATTATTTAACAATTTACATTTCTGCCACAGAACACCCCTATAGAAGGGAAACGCCAATGCTGACGTTTTGAACAATATTGCAGCGCCTCTGGCGGATGCGATGAATTTTAGTCACACGCCGGAAATTTGATTTCATTTTCATTTAGCAAATCCAAATAAATTCTATTTAATTTTATACCACTGCCAGTAAAGAGGTTCAATTAGTCAAATAATTTTTTTAATGATTTTTATAGTCAAAGCAAAACAAGTTATGTTTTAATAACACACATACGCCTGTTTTAAGCTTTGCAATCATAGGAAAAATTAATTGGCAATTTAGACCTTCTAACACTTGCAGCTTCAGTTTTTACTATCGATATGATTAATGGAAAATCAAACAAGATAAAATACACTTGTGTTTTATTAGAACAGTATTACTATTACATTTATTTAAAAACCTAGAACAGTATTCCTATTACATTTATTTAAAAACCTTTTTAATTCTGAAAGTAAGATGAAGTATATATTGCCATTCCTTATCGATAGGTAGGTATATTACAGCAGGTTGGTGCTTGTACATTATTACATTCATATGCTCACATGACCACAATGTATGGCAAGGTTGGTTTTTCCTTCTTTTAGGGTATATATAAATGATGTCATATTGTCATTTATTATTTCCTTCTTTATTTAAAATGACACTTGGTAATCATCTAACAACAGTGTACACTATCAGGCTTCTGGTCGCCTTCCGAATCCACCCGATCCATTGTTATTACTTCTGAGATGTTGTATAAATAGAAATCGAAATTTTTATTTGCACTTTAAAATATATGAATACTTACTCAAAGGAAGGTGTAATATGGGAACAGCAGTTCTTTTCAGGCCTCTTCTCATTTCAGGTACTTTATCCTCATCAACGAAATGACGATCACAAATATAAAATCTATCGTAAATGGCTTGTGGATATAAACCAAGCATCTTTAGGTTTTGTACAGCTTTCACCCAGTCATCAAAATGGTCTTCAGATGATTTCAACGAAAAACGATGTCTTTTAAATAATTCCAGGCACCCCGGAACACAATTAACAATAAATCGTTTTCTTGATTGGTATTATATATCCACAAAGCTTCTGTAAGAAAACGTTATTTACTTATAACCTATGAACTACTAAAACGTTCTAAACTAGCCTGAAAACTAAAACAGTTGTAATTATGTTTCACCAAAACACCTTGCTTTTTTGATAAGAAAACTGAAAATAGAATTGAAATTACATGATTGTTTAAACACAAAGCTTATGATAACGATCATATTTTGATTCACAAAAAACTCTAAAACACAAAACCGACGAACAATGAAAACACTGTAAAGTATCCACTAAAAGTTAATATGGGTAAAACTTAATCAAAAGAAACGTTTAGCAACAAACTAGTATTATAATTATGCAATGAAAGAACTAGAAGCGAACAAACACTTTTTGCATTCAAAACATTTGAATTTTGAATGTATGATAAAATGGCGCACTGAACAGCTTGTTCAGTAGAATTGTAGCACTACTAGCGACATCTACTATATGCGATGTCCGAACTAGAGCCCTAATAAAGTCCAGGTTAGCTTCATTTAGGTGAAACTTCTATAGGCACTATAGGGAGTGTTCTGTGATTTCTGCACACTTACACAATCACATGATGAGGCTTTTTTCATGTGTGTTTTGATTTAATATGATTTAACAAGTGAACTTTCTGTACACTTGCATAATCACATAATGAACATTGATAAGGCTTTTCTCCTGTGTGTTTTGATTTAATATGTCTTAATAAATTTGGTTTTAGCACACTTGCATAATCACAGGATATAACCTCCCTCAAAATAAAACACTCTGGGCGCAGCAAGTGCGTTATGGAAGTGAATTTTCATTAAAATGTTTTTAATTACAAATATATCGCTCTAATGCGAGCAGACCACAATTTGGTAACCGGTATAACCTATATAGTAGGAACAATGTACCATATTTTATCAAAATAATTATTTGAAAATATACAAAAAATTTCCGAAAATAAACTTTAAATGTTTCTGAGAAAACTGGTCTCCTAGCCAATGAACCTTAGGTTAATAGCAAATTGAGTTATTGAAATTTGAAACATTTAATGAAAATTCGCAACCAAAACGCCCTTGCTGCGTTCATACAAAAATTTTCCGAAAATAAAGTTAAATGTTGGTTACCTAACCAACAAAACTTACGTTAATAGCAAATTGAGTTATTGAAATTTGGAGGATTTAATGAAAATTTGCTACCAAAACGCACTTACTGCGTCCAGATTTTTTCTTACAAACATGCATCATATTTCGATAAAAAATGCTAAAATGCAGTAACGAATTTGTTCTACGAAAATTAGCTAAATTTATAGACCATTAAACCATAAACTTCACTAAACCTACAGCGAAAGCATCAACTTAACTAAACCGACAGCCAAAGCATCAGAGAAAGGGTCTATTTGAAATGAATTTTCTGTAAATATTTTAGTAAAATGGAGGTCAATGACGGATGAATCTGAAATTTAAGGGTTCGCAGAACACTCTTCTTGCAACATTTTCTTTTCACAATCCGTATTTGTTTCACGTTCTTTGCCTAAACATTGCCAATTTTGATGTTTTAAATTGCGAGTTTGACGTTTTGAGGAAAACTCCAAAATTTGTTTCTTTAGCTGCACGTAACTTTTTGTCCTTAAACTTAAAGACCTAAATTTTGGTACTTGGTTCACTCTTTCAAATACGCGTACCAAATTTGGTTGCCCTCACTTTGTTATTTTCGGAGATATAAATTTTTTTAGAAAGAAAACACAAAATTTTCCGCGAAAACCTGGTCCGATTTTCCTGGCCAACGAACTTATCCAAGCCACTTGCAAAAAGAAGGTACTTACCAAATTTGATCAAGATCGGTCCATTATTTTTTGAGTTATCGGTACGATATATATATATATATATATATATATATATATATATATATATATATATATATATATATATATATATATAAACACGGATCTCTCCATTAGTGAATTTTTTTAAGAAAATTCACTAAAAGAGAAATCTTGAATCACCAACGACTTATGGGCCAGCCTGTAAAAAATTGTTTTAAGACGTGGCTCAAGACACCCTATAATTAATGTATACAATTTTTTTTCCTATCGTGCATAATAACGGATATACTGAACTTTGTAGATTTTTTACGAAAATTCTACAAAAATGATATATCATTAACCGATAAACTCTATAGCCAACACTACTGCCAAATCATCAGAGAAAGGGTCTATTTGAAATGAATTTTCTGGGAATATTTTAGTAAATTGAAGGACAATGACGATTGAAACTAAGACTTCAGGCTTTGTAAAACATTCTTCTTAAGACATTTTCCTTCCATAGCTCATATTAGTTTCTGGTTCATTGCCTAAATATTACTAATTTTGACGTTAAAAATCGCGACTTTGACGTTTTGAGGAAAACCCAAATGTATTTTTCTTTAAATGCCTGTAACTTTTTTGTCCTTTAACCTACAGAGCTAAATTTTGGTAGGTAACTTACGTATAATGATATAAACCCGCGTACGAAATTTGGTTACCCTTACTTTGTTAATTCCGAAGATAAATTTTTTCATTTTTTTTTCGAAAGAAAACACAAAATTTCCCGGGAAAACCTCAGCGGATTTTCCTGGCTAACGAACTTATCCAAGCCACTTGCGAAAGGAAGGTACTCACCAAGTTTTATCAAAATCGGTCTTTTTTTTAGGTATAGGTGTGACACATAAATATATAAACATATATAAAGTTGGGATCTCCTCAATAGTGAATTTTTTTTAAGAAAATTCACTAAAAGGGGATTTATTTACTCGGTAATAGGCAAGCAGTAGTTGTATACGAGGGACCTCAAGTGAACTTAAATCTGGTCAGTAGTAAGGTCACTATTTCCTATAAGTCCTACCCTAAAAGGTTTCTATCTATCAGATTTATAACTAGCAAGATTAGAAATAGCTTATAAGGTTGGAAGATCTTAATATTGTTTACTACTTACGCTGTTGTTGTGTTGTTGCACTGCCTGAAGTCTCATATTTATCAGCGCTCCAAACTAGTGCCTGGTTACAATGATCTTTACTTAAGATTTCTCTTCGATATCTAGGAATGCGATATTAAAGAGTCCTAATTTGGTTGTCACCAAAAAGTCAAAAGGGTTTAAAAAGGAATTAATCTTCAATCAAACAGACATATTAATGTAACAAAATATTGAATTTATTCATATGGATCGAATTTGAAATGGTGAACAAAATAAAATTAAATGAGTGGTAACTCTCAAAATGAACATTAATTGTACACAAATAGAAATCAAATAAATAGCAAGACCTTCAATGACAAGAAATTGTTAATTTACAAACATGTGACAGAATAAAGATACAAATGTGGTTTGTTTATTACTAAAGAAATCTAAACACTTATTATCGAGATATACATTAAAAATCAGATGATGCGTGTTGCAGCTCAAAAATAAATAAATTAATATGTAAATTATTTGAAGTTTGTCAATCAATTTTGTTAATCTTTTAGTTAGATCCTGGCCAGTTCTCGAGTGAAGCCCAATTTTGAAAAATATACATATATGTATGTCTACGTGAAAACTCTATACTAATTATTGAAAAACAGGTGATATTAAAGACAAGGTACAGGTTAAATATTTTTACAGACAAGATTCACTGATTACAATTTCAAAAACTACGTGTTTGAATTTACAAAAAAACTGAGATAATTCCAGAGATTAAACAGGAAATTTATAATAATTCTAATAGCAGCTCCCTGACGTTATTCAAAGCTAACACTTGATTGAGTGGCTTTGAAAGTTCAGATTATAAAAATTCAGTTACAAGATGAGTGCATAAAATCAAGTTTACTAGTTCAGAGAAAATTTCTATTGACTCACCGAATCTTCTGCCTTGAATTCACCTGAATGCTATAAGATATCAGTCACCGCCCCCCTTGGTCTCTCAGACCACGGCATGGTCACTGCTTCCTGCGCAATGCAACCCGAGGTCACACAGTCATCACACCCACGTATCGTTTGGCACTACAACTCCGCAAACTGGGACGAAATGCGGGATTACTTTTCCTCATTTCCATGGGCGTCTGTCTGCTTCTCTCATCCTGACCCCTCTGATATCTCACAAAACGTCACCGAAATTATCCAAGCTGGCATGGAATTATTTATCCCATGTACACAGAAAACTTCTTCAGCCACTCAAAAGCCCTGGTTCTCTAAATCCTGTGACAAGGCCAGGCTTAAAAAGGTCAAAGGTCACAAAACGCTACTACACAATCCCAGTCAAGAAAATCGTCAAGCATTTAACGACGCAAGAAACCGCTATGTCCACATTCTTTCTGAGGCAAAAAACTCGTTTAATAACCACATCAAAAACAAAGTCCTCTTAAGGTCCAACGGCAGCAAACCCTTCTGGACTCTTGCTAAATCTATTGGGAATAATTTCTGCAAAAGCACGTTCCCACCTCTTGTCTCAGGGGTGAAATTGTTTCTACCGCCCTGGGCAAGGCTGAACTTTTTGCTTCGTTGTTCGCCGGCAATTCTACTCTCAACCCACCTCCAAATGTTCAACCACCAACAGTCCCCAATGTTGCGCATAAAATGACTGATATCATTTTCAAAACTAAAAAGATACGAAAGATGCTCTCTTCTCTTAATACCAGGAAAGCCTCTGGCCTTGACGAGATCCCAGCAATTGTTCTCAAAAAATGCGCACCAGAGCTTGCTCCTGTCCTGACCCGTCTGTTTCAGATATCTTATAATAAAGGCACATTCCCTAGTAACTGGAAAACTGCTCGAGTACAACCCATCCCCAAGAAAGGATCCAAAGCGCTTCCTAGCAACTACAGGCCTATTTCTCTCCTTTCAGTCGTCTCTAAAGTGATGGAAAAGTATATAAACACCGAATTACTAAAATTTCTCGAAAAACACAGTCTAATCCACGACAGGCAGTATGGATTCCGTCAGCGCAGATCGACTGCCGACCTCCTTTCCTTTGCCACCCATTCTTGGAACAAGTCTATGGAACAACACGGTGAATCCCAGATTGTTGCTCTAGACATATCCAAAGCATTTGACCAGGTCTGGCACGCAGCGCTGCTTAATAAACTTCCGGCCTATGGCCTACCACCAAAACTTTGTACCTGGACAGCAAATTTCCTCTCCAACAGGAGCATATCTGTTGTTGTGGATGGCCATTCCTCTAAACTGTATCCAATTAATGCAGGAGTTCCTCAAGGTTCAGCTTTAGCCCCTACTTTGTTTCTTCTCCATATCAATTACCTCCTCTCTAGCACATCCAACCCAGTTCACAGCTACGCGGACGACAGCACCCTCCATTCAAATATACAATATTCTAAGCCTGTCTCTTTATCCCAATTAGATGAGGATCGCAGAGTCATGGAGGGATCTCTCTCCGTGGATCTCCAAAAAATATTAGACTGGGGAAGTAGAAATCTTGTACAATTCAACCCCACCAAAACTAAGTCTTGCTTTCTTTCTCACAAGAGATACACCAGCCCTAGACCCGTCACAATGAACAACCAAGTTATTCAAAGTAATGAGTCCTTTTCTCTTGTTGGCATTTCTGTGGATCGAAATCTTAATTGGCACCAACATGTCACATCAATTGCAGAAGCGGCTGCTAAGAAATTAGGTTTCCTCTTCTGGGCTCGCAAATACTTTTCACCAGCTAATCTCTATACCTTATATACTTCACAAATAAGGCCAAATCTCGAATACTGCTCCCACATCTGGGGTGCCACTTCTACACTCGCTATCCTGGACTCCATTCAGAAGAGAGCTATATGTCTCATCGGTGACCCTACCCTCACCCAAAGGCTGCCATCCCTTGGCCACCAACGTGCCGTTGGTGACCTCTCTCTCTTTTATAGATATCTGCACAGGCACTGCTCAGAGGAGCTTTCCTCCATAGTTCCCCCAACAGATCTACCAGGGGAACCCAGCGAATGCACCCTTTTACTGTCCAGGTCACCAGACTTAGAACATCTTGTTATGCCCGCTCTTTTGTCCCGAGGACTTCCAAGTTGTGGAATTCCTTGCCGGCACATGTTTTTCCTTCTCCTCCGAACCTCCAAGTTCAGAATTAACAAGCTGCCTCTTTCCTCCTTGTCGACACCCACGGTACGATAGTATTTAGGCTGTAAGCCCTCGTGGTGTGTTGTTGAAATTATAAAAAAAAAAAAAGAATTACCTGGTTACTCTATGGGGACAACCTCCAAATTTAATCAAATATTAGTAGCTGACACAAGTCTCAGTGACTCCAACAAGAGAAAAGAAGCTGGGAAAAATAGTGCTGGTTCCCATTGATGGTTACTAAGTCGGTGTACAAAACCATTTGACACCTAGGCCGATATTCTGAATTCGCTTGTTGCAAACTTCGCGAATCGCAACTTAAACGTAAATTAAAGCAGCAAGGCAACAGGATTAAACAAAGAACCACAATTTAAGTTCCACTTTTATGCTAACTACGATGTTTATTTAAACTCGAAAATCACTAAAACACTTTAAACAATCACGGAGTATTGTTACAAGGTAGTATAGGCAACAGAAAGACTTAAAAACCCCGTTTATAAGACAATTCGAGAGCCACCTCAAGTAAACGATGTTCACGCCAGAGGCGTCAGCGTTAGACTCTCTCGAAGCAACGTGCTGTGTCGTTCCGTTCTTGCTCCACCTTTCCTGGCGTCTCACCTCCCGCGTCTACAGTTGAAGGAATTTACCGCGAATTCTGTGCAACGGTTTTCAACGGTCGTTGGCTTACGTCACTGATTCCGGAAATTTCGAGAAATTATTCTAGAATATTCTAAATGCTTAATTATTTCCTGGAAATATTTGCTCCGTAAAAATGCGAGGTAGTTTTCTATGGCACGCATGCAACGAATTTTAACGTACAAATTGGAAAAGCAGTGAGGTGTCTACGGTACTTGAAAATTTAGCGACTTTTCATAAAAATAATTTTGAAATCAAAACATGAGTTGCTTTAAAGATATTGGATTGTTGATCGTTAATTAAGTTTTTTACGGGTTCATTTCGAATCTATAAAGCAGTAACGAACACGAGCGTTACAAGCAAGAACATTGCAAAGACTTTTCTCCCGTGTGTTTGGATTTAATTAATTTATTTATTTATTGGACACATGCCCAACAGGATAATCCCATTAATAGGGCACCATACAAAAAGAACAATATGTAATAATATGAACAAAAATACTTCTAAAAAAAAACTTAACTAAATCAAACTAAACTACAAAACTAAAATACTGTGTAAAACATCACAAGGCAGAAATTCTACAAAACAGTACATATAATGGTCCTAATAACGACAAAGTAAGATATAGCCACCCTACGAATAACTGCAGCCTTATCCAAATAGAAGTACCACAAGTTTGCAATGTTATTAAAGTCAGAGCTCATTGTATAAACAGGTGATTTCATATACAAGTTAGTCCTTGGTATTGGAGGCTTAAACATTCTCACCACTCTAGATGCAGCCCGTGGAACTGAGAAATTTAATTGCATCAATAAGTCTGGACAATCAACTTTACCATGAAGCAAGTTATGCAGGAACATTACAGATGCAACTTTTCTACGTGAATACAAACTGGGTATGCCAGTTTGCATCAGCAATTGGCCATTATCATATCCTCTCTGTGGGTAGGTAGCAGATGCCCTATATACAAGGTGTTTTAAAAACTTACACTGAACATCTTCCAGAGCACCAAGATGAACACTATAAAAGGGATCAAAAACCAAGCTACAATATTCAAGCCTCGATCGAATGTAGGCAAAATAGAGAACTTTCAAGCTATCCAAACTGGAAAGTGATCTGCTATTCCTCATAATGAAACCCATCAACTTCAAACAGGATGCTGTAATTGTTTGAATACGTCCAGTGAAACTTAAATGTTCATCATATACAATGCCAAGATCCCTGTGCGTTTCAGTCCTAGCCAATGGTATACCAACCACTTTGTAGGGAAAAGCTACACAGCTGGTTTTTCTAGTGTATGTCATCACTTTGCACTTCGAGACATTTAATTCAAGTCTGTTCTCAACACACCACAGCTGCAAGTTATCAAGGTCCACCTGGAGTCTTGAACAGTCACCAATATCGTGAACACTGGAGTATAACTTGACATCATCAGCACATGATAGATGATTACCGGAAATTAGAGAGCTTATGTCGTTGATAAATAACAAAAAGAGAAGTGGGCCAAAATTGGAACCCTGTGGAACGCCGTAGCTAGCAGTGAAGGGTTCAGACTTAAATCCATTATAAAAAACATATTGCACACGGTTAGTCAAGTAGGATCCAAAGAATGCTATAAGCCGTCCATCAAGCCCCGCCAAATGCAGCTTGTGCAGAAGTGTTGAGTGGTCAACACGATCGAACGCTTTGGAAAAGTCTGTATAAATGACATCCACCTGACCCCGTCCATCCAAAGCTTCACTTACATACTGTGTGAACAGGGATAAATTCGTCAGTGTTGAGCGCCCCTCCATAAACCCATGCTGGTATTGTGACAAGCGACACTTCACAGCAGGATAAATACGAGCATACACAGCTGCCTCAAAAATTTTAGCAAAATTACATAGGATAGCTATAATAGGCCTGTAGTTGCTGACCCTCGAACGGTCCCCAGACTTAAAAACAGGACAGATCCGAGCAACCTTCCAAACCACAGGGAAGCAATGTGTGCACAGCGACAAGTTAAATAGGGTTCTAAGGGGTTTGAGAAGAGCAAGCGCACAGTCCTTAATCAAGAAGGATGGCACCAAATCTGGTCCAGCAGTAAACTTGTTCTTGAGTTTCCTGATGGCTTTAAGAATTTCCTTATCGCCAATCACTGTCACACTGACTGCCATATGCGATGATCCAGAGGTATCCACCGGTTCTGTGATGCATTGAGGATGGTACACACTTTTAAAATAGTTTCCAAAATAGTTAACAATTGTTTGTGGCTTATTATGAACCATGCCATTTTCATCAGACGTCAGACACAGTACTTGGAATGTTACTTGCTCGCCTCCTTTCCTGTATGTGAGACCAAAATCTAGAGGGATCAACCTTAAGAGACTCTTCAGTTCCACGGACATACTCAGCATATGCCTCTTGTAGCTTGTTTTTAACTATAGATCTAAGAAGACTATACTCTGCATGATCACTGTCACGTTTATGCCTCCTATATCTTGCATAGCACCTCTCCTTATTTTTTATATCATTTATTATTTCATTAGTAAACCAGGGAGGAAATTTTCTAGATGACACCTTGCACTGAGGAACATGTTGTTCAAAGATACTGTAAAGTCTGCCATAAAAGTAACTACAAGCCTCATCAGCGGTAGTAAATGACTCCAGTTGTGACCAATCTTCATCAAGTATTGCAGCATACAGTGCAGGGTAATTGGCCTTTCGAAAGTTGTAAGAGACCTGGTTGTTACATGGAAAGTATTTAGGACCATTGTAATTTTTCCTGAATTCAGGAAATATGCCTAAAGCAGGGTGATATGCATCTTCGGGCACTAGTGGATCCATATCATGGAGAACCGAGCAATTACAACTGGCAAACACAAGGTCAAGCAGTCTATTGTTTCTATTGGAAATATTATTAAACTGACAGATTTAAAAAAATTTAAAAATCATGGATAGCTTTGGTTTTAGGATCAGTAATTTGTCCATAAATAAACTGAGGTGTATTAAAATCACCTATAATAACCAAATTTTCCAACAGCGGAATGACAGACTGTTCCAGCACATTAAGGAAAAGTTCAAGCTGTGCTGTTGACACATATGGTGATATATATATATATATATATATATATATATATATATATATATATATATATATATATATATATATATATATATATATATAAACCACATGAAACACAATTTGATCCAAAGTGCACCTGCACGCAACAATATCAATAACTGGTACTGCCTCTAGAATAGCAGATAAATTCAGTTGAGCCACTTGAACATCACAATGAACTGCCAAAAGTACTCGTCCACCAGATCTCTTAGTAGTAACATCCAGTCTTCTATCTGCCCTAAATACACTGTATGAACACGGAAATAGCTCAGAATCACGAATGTTGGACTGCAAATTAGTTTCACTAAGAGCAATTATTTTGAATTCAGACAACTGGTACAAGCCTAGATAGAGATTTTCTGTTTTAGTACGTAAACCACGAGAATTCTGGTAATAAATTGGTATCTTAACACTGTTGGGCTGATCTAGTTTAAAGAAGCAATAGTCGGAACACCGTTAACATACTTAATCTTGAGGTTTGCTTCACCATCATCCACCCTCCGCCTCAATTCACTGACCACAGACTTGATGTATGCACTTTGCTTAGGGGTTCTGTCCTGCCTAACTCTGACATTACGATACAAATGATCATCCTTGAGTCTTCCAGTCCTGCGCAGAATACTAAGTACCTGATGTTCATCAGAGAGAGTAACCTTTAGAGGTGTAGGAACGGATGCACTGCTGGAATACCTACCCAGGCGAAATGGCCTAATCTGGGAGTAATCACCCTCAGGACACAACTTGTGGAGGATATTCTTCACTTCCAGTCTGTCAACATCGCTCTCACCACGGTTAGCAGTAGACCCAGACTCAGATTCGGGGAGTCCAAAAATAATAATATTTGACTTCCTCTTATCTCGCTCACGAATCTCCTGTATTATATCCTCCATATAGGAGTCACTACCTGTTGGAACCTGTACAGTATTGGCTAACTCTGCTGTCACCTTCAATTTCTCAAGCTGCTTCTTAATATGATTTAACAATTGCTCTTTGTGCACACTTGCATAATCACATGATGAACATTGATAAGGCTCTTCTCCTGTGTGTTTTGATTTAATATGATTTAACAAACGACTTTTCTGCACCCTTGCAAAATCACATGATGAACATTAATGAGGCTTTTCTTCTGTGAGTTTTGATTTAATATGTCTTAATAAATTTGTTTTTTTGACACTTCCATAATCACAGGATGAACATTGATAAGACTTTTCTCCTGTGTGTTTGGATTTAATATGATTTAACAATTGCTGTTTGTTTACACTTGCATAATTACATGATGAACATTGATTTGGCTTTTCTCCCGTGTGTTTTGATCTAATATGATTTAACAAAACACCTTTCTGTACACTTGCAAAATTACATGATGAACAGTGATGAGGCTTTTCTCCTGTGTGTTTTGATCTAATATGTTTTAACAAAACTTGTTTGTGCACACTTGCATAATCACATGATGAACATTGATGGGACTTTTCTCCTGTGTGTTTTGATTTAATATGTTTTAACAAAACTTGTTTGTGCACACTTGCATAATCACATGATGAACATTGATGGGACTTTTCTCCTGTGTGTTTTGATTTAATATGTTTTAACAAGTGACCTTTCTGCACACTTGCAAAATCACATGATGAACATTGATAAGGCTTTTCTCTCGTGTGTTTGGATTTAATATGATTTGACAATTGCTGTTTGTTTACACTTGCATAATTACATGATGAACATTGATGAGGCTTTTCTCCCGTGTGTTTTGATCTAATATGATTTAACAAAACACCTTTCTGCACACTTGCAAAATCACATGATGAACATTGATAAGGCTTTTCTCCCGTGTGTTTTGTTCTAATATGTATTAACAAAACTTGTTTTTGCACACTTGCATAATCACATGATGAACATTGATAAGGCTTTTCTTCTGTGTGTTTTGATTTAATATGATTTAACAGGTGATCTTTCCTTACACTTGCAAAATCACATGATGAACATTGATGAGGCTTTTCTTCTGTGTGTTTTGATTTAATATGTCTTAATAAATTTGTTTTTTTGACACTTGCATACTCACAGGATGAACATTCATAAGCCTTTTCTCCTGTGTGTTTTGATTTAATATGATTTAACAAATGGCTTTTGTGCACACTTGCATAATCACAGGATGCACATTGATGTGGTTTTTCTCGTGTGTGTTTTGACCTAATATGATTTAACAAGCAATATTTCCATACACTTGCATAATCGCATAATGAACAATGATAAGGCTTTTCTAAAGTGGGCCCGGGCTCGTGATTATTAGTAGAACTTTCATTTGAATTCGAGTACTCTTCTTTTAAATCTTGCTTTAATAAAAAACTATCCAGAGCATGCTCTTCTATTTCCAATTTTACTGAAGACTCATGTGGTTGCAGATCTGATTTCTTATCGTGAGATTCACAGGAAAGTATAAACTTTTGGTCAGTAGCTACATCATCATTGTCTTTTTCCACTTTAATACATTTACAGTAAACATCACAGATCTCCTGCTCTTGTTTTATATGTAGCATAAGTATGTTTGGACAACTACTATCCTTGTCAGGTTCTCTTCCACTACAAGCCATGTCTTTCTTTCAGCGTTTATTATATCTGTAAACAGGAAAGTTTTAGTTAATGAAATTAACAAATAAATCACATGTTATAAAATTGTTGTTCCTACATTTCGATTTGCCAAATTAATATATGCACCCAATTAGAATTATGAAACATTGTATCCAATACGTAAAAAAAAAAGATTATTTCATCGTCTGACGACACTAACCTTGTTCTTGAAACGATCGTCTGCTATTTAAAAATATGTTGTGGTGAATTGGATTCTGCAAAAGTGTACTTATGACCATTTGCAGATTGTTCCCAGCAACATGCTTAGATACATCGTTTGTATGCATGAACCATAATATAAATGTTGTGCTTTTAACACCCAAGAAAGTTTCGGGACCTAAAGCGAATAGGAGTACTGAGAGGGGCACACTCCACACTCCTAACCGACCCTTTAAACCACTACTTTCCTCCCTAGGGGAGGGGAAATCACAAAACAATGTACCTCCGCCAGAAGTCCAGGAGAAGGACTACCTGCCATGGATGTTTGCTAAATAAAATTGACAATGCCTACGGCAGCTCTATAGTCGGAGGCAACTGGGTAGAGGGTGAGACTTTTTCATGTGTAATCTTTCGTTAATGAGACTTGGAAGCCACACATTTTTAAATAGCACACAGCATTCTAGCTTTAATGAAATCAATGAAAATGTAAAAATTGATCTATATGAGTTACTTCCTAAAGTCTAAAATTCAGTGCAAACACGATAAGACTTTTTTTTGTACTTAATTTGTGAATATTTTGTCACAAATACGTTTGTAAATAGACTATTGATTTTACAAGGTATTTCATTTAGCATTTCCTAACGAATCCACCCCACATATGATATAACATCCTGATCTCTAATATATAAGACATAACTAGAAGTGAAGACTTAGGTGAACCCTGTCTTCACTGCAGCCCCGGGTCTTGGTAGCTGTTGACAGCGACTTAGAAAAGAGACATAGTCCTGAGGGAGTGCATCGACTTTCCGGAGAAAACCCAATCGGTGCTGGCGCCTGAGCAAAGTCCTGTAAGAAAACCGCATTGATAAGGTTGCCCCGGGTCTAGGTAGCTGTTGACAGCGACTTAGAAAAGAGACATAGTCCTGAGGGAGTGTAACGACTTCCTGGAGAAAACCCAATCGGTGCTGGCGCCTAGGCAAAATCCTGTAAGAAAAACGCATTGATAAGTTTGCCGTAGAAATTTCCCCATACTAGAGCAAGTAACCTTATCCATAAAATATAAAACACAAAACATAAGGTGTGTGGTACAACACCAAAACAGAATATAATCACAAGTGACCCCTACAAAAGCAAACAAACTCTTCCAATGAATAGAAAGCATTATCCAGCATCAGTTCACCAATGGCTCTCTTAAACTGCTTAAAAGGTTGTATATTCTTTATCTTGTCTGGTAGCATATTATGCAGTTATATTCCTAGATAATATGGAGACCTTTTGTATACTTCAAGTCTTGGTAATGGTAACACAAAATCAACACTGCGTGTATTATAACCGTGTGCATCATGATTGGTCGTTAGTCTATGATTAATTTTATAGTTAGAACAAAGCAATTCTAGAATATGCCAGGCAGTGTCATAATACGAAACTCCACGACGGGTGGCCTACAAGAACTCAAATGCGTTGCAAAGAGCATACACATGACTATTTTTTTCTAGATAATGAAAACGTTTGCCAGCATTGACGATTAACCCCAAAAGATCACTCCAAAAGACAACCTGGAAAAGACGTATGCGTAATATATATATTTTTATCTGCTCAAGGCCCGCGATAGATCTTAAATTAAAAATGACGTGAAACGCGTAACCAAGGGCACTCGTCACATGACCACAGTGAATGTCCCAACGAAGGTTGCTCTGCAGATGAATGCCAAGAAATTTTAGGGTAGCGAGGGGTTGCAATGTTTCGCCTCCCATTCTGAAAACTATGGGCGGGCCAGATCCTCCACGCCCAGCATGAAATCTAACGTAGCCTGTCTTGTCAATATTAACGAGAAGTCTGATCTGCAAAAACCAGCGTGACAGGCTATCCAAGGCAGCATTGGAATGGGCGTCATTTTATCCGGACTTGCTGTAATAAAAACGGTAGTGTCGTCGCGGCATACATAACGACGTTGGGTAACGCAGCCAGATCACTTACGTAAACATTAAACAACACAGGGCCCAATATAGAACCCTGTGGGAGTACGTACTTGATTGAAATTGTCTTCAATCTACTACCATAGAGTCCGTCACCACCAGAAGAAACCTCTCCTGTAAGAGAGATACGAGTCTAACCAAGCCCCAGCTACACCCATTACACCATAGTCCGCCAATTTAGACAACAGGATTCCATGATCAACGCTGTCGAATGCCCTGCTGAGGTCACAAAATACTCCAACAGGACAGCCCCCAGCGTTGACCGACCCTAGAATGTTCTCGTGAAACTTATATATCGCATCTATAACATAATTATTTTTCCTAAACCCATATTGATTTGGATTCAATATTTCGAACTTATCCAAAAAAGAGGTCAGTCTCTCCAACATGGCGAGCTCCAGGACCTTAGAGAAGGTGGTTATTATAGTGACCTGTCTATTAAAAATTATAAAAATATTTAAGAACGTACTAGTTTATCAGTTAAATTCAGTAACAGATGCTCAACACCTCAACAATCTATAGTTCATTCAAAGTTTCTACTACCAAGCCCTGTCTTGAAAAGCTGCTGAATCCTGACAAATGGTGTGAAGGTGTTGCTGTCAGAGTATTCAGGGAAGGTAGACCGATGGGAGTTGGTGAGGAAAATAGAGCACAAAGAGTGGATATGGAAAAAAACCGGCAAGAGTTTACTCAAATGATCCCTCATCAGTGATAAAATTATATTATCAAAATGTACGTGGACTGAGGACGAAACTAAGAGATCTTTTACTGGCTACGGAGAAATCGGAGTATGATCTGATTCTCTTTACAGAGTCTGGACTTAATGAAAATTTTTTTGATAGTGAATTAGGATTAGATGATTTTTTAGTGTATAGATGTGATAGAAGTAAAAATACTAGTGTACATAGTTATCTAGGGGGTGTTTTAATAGCTGTGAAATCATCAATTCCATCTGTAGAACTGTCTCTTGATGAAGAAACTATCGAACACAAAATGGTTTTGATTTCGTGGGATTCATTAAGGAATTTGATAAGTCTTGTTTATATTCCTCCTGAGTCATCGGTTGAAATATACGAAAAATATGTCTCTAGTGTGGAAGATGTTCTGAGTTTAGTTAATTATGACTATGTTTTAATGGCTGGAGACTTCAACCTTCCTGGAGTAAATTGGTTAAACGATGAATATGGATCAATGGCAGTTGGGCATGTGTCTCAGAAATGTAAGATTCTATCGGACGTAGCTGCTTACTGGGGACTGTATCAGATTAACTCTATTAGTAATATTTTTGGAGACTATTTGGACTTAGTTTTTTCTAATATGGTGAGGTTCAATGTATCAGTTGCTGAACCATTTCTGAAATTGGAAAGTATCATCCTGCGCTAGAGATAAACCTAGATGTCTGTAGAAAAAATCTTGATTTGATAGACTATGACTATTTATATTATAATTTTGATAGGGCAGATTTCATTGGCATCAATTATTATTTATCTAATGTTAATTGGGATAGTTTGTTAGATTCTGAAAACCTCAATGTAATGATGGATCGTTTTTATGATGTTCTCTTTGTAGCCATTGATTTGTTTGTTCCCAAATGTAGAACTAGAAATAGAAAGTTTCCACACTGGTATTCCGCAGCCTTGAGACAACTTGTTATTGAAAAAAAAATAGCACACAAAAATTATAAAATTAGCAACTCTCAATATCATTATAGTATTTTTAGTAGATTAAGAGAACAGTGTAAAAATGTTTCTAAGATTTGTTATAATGACTATATAAATAATATTCAAACAGCCATAAACGTAGATAGTAAGAGTTTTTGGAGATATGTTAGATCAAAGCAAAACAAATTCGGTATTCCTAAAGTAATGAAATATAATGACACACAGATAGATGATGTAGATAAAATTGTTGACTCATTCTCAGATTTTTTTGGGTCAGTTTATAACAATTATAACAATAGTGTTTCTGTAGATTGTAGTGAAGAATTCTCTCATAATGCGATCATGGGTGTAATGAGGATAGAAATAATGGAAGTGTTTGATGCCATTGCGCAGCTTGATAATAACTTAGGTGCTGGTCCAGATTTGATTCCTGTAAGCTTTTTAAAGCAATGTAAATGTATCTTATCGGATATTCTTGCTAAGATCTTTAATTTGTCACTACAGTTGGGTGTTTTCCCAAATGCTTGGAAGATATCGTTCTTGGATCCACTCCATAAAGAGGGTGACATATCTGATATAAAAAACTACAGATCTATAATAAAGAATAGTTTAATTCCTAAGATATTTGAAAATATTGTAATGAATAAACTAAGACCGTTTGTTGAAAGACAGTTAACTTTAAAGCAACACGGTTTCGTTAAAGGTAGATCCACTGTTACAAACTTACTAATATATGAACATTACCTGTCTCGGGTCCTTGAGGAGAGAGGTCAACTCGATGTGATATATACCGATTTTTCAAAGGCTTTTGATAAGATAGATCACCGAATCTTATTGATAAAGCTGCAAAAATTTGGAATTTTTGGAAATTTGTTGGCTTGGTTTGGGGACTTCTTGTCTAATAGAAAACAAATAGTTAAAATAAAAAAATTATCTATCTAAAGAGATCGATGTGACTTCGGGTGTGCCACAGGGCGGGCATCTCTCACCATTGCTCTTTAACATATTTGTTGATGATGTGACTCGCTGCTTTGAATATGCAGATACACTTTTATATGCAGACGATCTGAAGATGTTTATTGAGATTAAAACTCCTGAAGATAATTTGAAATTACAGGCAGATATAGATAATTTGTTCCAGTGGTGTAGGAATAATAATATGTTGTTAAATAAGAGTAAATGCTGCTATATACAATTTTCTAGATCGAAAAATATTTCAAATTTTGATTATAAAATGGAAGATACTGTATTAAAAAAGGTTGATCAAATAAGAGATCTTGGAGTGTACTTTAGTAGTGATTTGACATTTGGTAAGCATATTGAATTAATTACAAATAAATCCTTGAAAATGCTGGGATTTTTGAAAAGAACATTGGCAGACTTCTCCGATGTAAACTGTTTAAAATCTGTGTACTGTGCATATGTCAGATCTGTGCTTGAATACAGCAGCATTGTTTGGTCACCATTCTATCAGATACATAAAGATCTACTTGAAAGTCCAAAAAAGATTTCTTAGGTTTGTGGCATATAAGATGGGTATCGTAACTGACCAAATTGACTACTTACAACTTTATACTCAATTAAATTTGATTACTCTCGAACAACGAAGGGTTAATTTTGACCTTTGCTTTTTATATAAATTGCTGAATGGTGTTGTAGATTCTCCTGACTTACTAGCTATGATTAAGCTTAGTGTTCCATCCAGAACCTTAAGACACCATGGTCTATTTAATGAGAGTTTCTATCGTGTTAATTATACTTTTCATTCTGCAGTTCCAAGAATCTGTAGAAATGCTAACAAATATTGTGAAAAAACTGATATTTTTTTTGTAAGCCTTGCTGAATTGAAAAGTGTGTTAGAAAATATTTTTTAGGTTTATATTATTAGCTTGTTTATAGTTAATTTGATTTTTGGTTGTAAATTAATCTGTAAATTGGCTCAGACCGTTAATAAATTATTATTATTATTATTATTATTATTATTATTAACACCTCCTATTTTCTTGTTTCCGTTTTATTTATTTATTTTTATTTTCGTTATTGTTATTTAAAACTTATTGGTTACTTATTTTTGTAAATAATCCACGAATCCCATTTTCCCGGATTCCTGACACCACGTCCCATGTCCCACCTCTTGGCATGTTCCATTAATTTACAAAAATATTTCAATAACAGACACTCTATCTACACCACCTATTTTTTGTTTCCGTTTTATTTATTTATTTTTATTTTCGTTCTTGTTATTTAAAATTTATTGTTTAGTTATTTCTGTAAATATGAAAATAATCCCCGGTTCCCATTTTCCCTGATTCCTGACACAACGCCCCACCCCTTGGCAAGTTATACTCTATCCCTCCGCGTTGGTTCTTGCTAGGCAACAGCGACACGTAAGGCTAGATGCATTCTCACCACAATTAGAACCGTAGACCGGTTTTGCTCTCATTAGAGCTCTTCAGTACGGCATACTAATTGCAACGAAAATACACCTATAAAGTAATACGGCTATGGTAGCCAGCCTTCCAACACTAAGTGAGATATAAGACAGGAAGCACGTACTGCCACCACATTGCGGAACCAAGTAGTATGTTGTCACGGCAGCTCCAAAAAACACAAAGTGTTAAATATTAGAGACTGTATACAACCAACTAACAATTTAGTAAATTGTCAGCCCCGGCCCATTTCTATCCTAATATAGGGACAAGGTATGTAAGGCTAGATCGCATTAGTTGGTGGCGACAAGTGAAATATAATACATAATATTATTATGCTTACATTTATGTTTTTATTTCTTATTAATAATAAGACAATGCGCTTCGCTGGCTAAGTAGAGTTAGGTATGCAAAAGCACGTGTACTTATTGACTGTCTCTGTACTGTGAATGAGATGTCCTGCCCCGGATCCCGGACTTGAACGTATAAATCCCGGAATATATATATATATATATATATATATATATATATATATATATATATATATATATATATATATATATATATATATATATATATATATATATATATATTCAGAAAGATTTCCGCGGTCTTTAATGTGAGACATGTTGTTTGGTTCTCGGGTTAAACCGCGTCCAGAATTTATGGAAACTCGACGTTTCGGCTCCTGTTTTGGAGCCATTTTCAAGAGGTAAAGGAAATATGTAAGGACACTCTAAGGCCTCAATCTGCCTACTCCTTAGAGTGGTGGACAAAGGTAGGTTGGGGAGTAGGCAGATTGAGGCCCCGTAATCGAGCTACAGCAACCCAACCCACCTTTGTCCACCACTCTAAGGAGTAGGCAGATTGAGGCCTTAGAGTGTCCTTACATATTTCCTTTACCTCTTGAAAATGGCTCCAAAATAGGAGCCGAAACGTCGAGTTTCCATAAATTCTGGACACGGTTTAACTCGAGAACCAAGCACGTCTCATATATATATATATATATATATATATATATATATATATATATATATATATATATATATATATATATATATATATATATATATATATATATATATATATATAAATCAAAATACAGCGAGTAAATTAAAATTCCTTGAATCGTAGATTTCACAAACGACTGCAATTGGCAACACTGCCTAAAGTTTTGCATCTTGTCATAGACCACTCATTGGATTGGATCACTCACTTAAATTTATTTATTTATTGAACTATGTATAATGTATATAACAATTCTATTGAAATTTATTTTTGGTCTATAAACAATATTTAACAATTTATTTATTCTTTATTTTCTCGGCAATGTTTATCATTGACAGTTGTCAATAGAAATTGCTTCATTACCATGAAACATTGCGCGACTTTTCGAAATAATATATTGCATGCCGTTTGCAATTAGCATATACAGTTGGATTTATCATCAGCAATTTGCAACGGAAATTGCTCCATTGACTTTACTAAAGTGTGATTCATTCATCTCACTGTCCGGGAAATTTGGATCTTTAACGTACCCAACATCGCATGGGCACGGGACCGACGGCTTTACGCCCCCTGGGAAGGGTGGTACGTGCAGATTACCTTGCTCAATCACAATGGCACAACCTCTGTTGATGTTACTGATGTACCTAAAAAGGGAGGAGAGGCACACGTTTTTCCCCCTGGACCACCATGGCTGAAAATTAACTGTTTACATTTCCGTTTTCCTAGTGCTTTCCGCAAAATATGTCAAATATCGATTTATGTAGATGACGCCACATTATAATTTATTTACATTATAAAAACATTTGTTCATCTCTTGATTTCCTTCTATATTTAAAATGACCCTTGCTAATACTCATCTGGCAAGAGTGCACATCGTACAGTGTCCACTTCACGTTCCGATTTCACCCGAATTGTTTGTTTACTAAAGAGGTGTATTCAAGACAGGATTACCATATATATATATATATATATATATATATATATATATATATATATATATATATATATATATATATATATATATAAATCGAAACTGACCCCGGATATGGGTTCCAGGGGTCCTAGATCGCGCTCATTTGAAGAAATTTTTTCAAAATTCAAAAGTCGGGATTTCCTCATTAGTGATTGCGTCATCTACATAAATCGATATTTGACATATTTTGCGGAGAGCAGTAGGAAAACGGAAATGTAAACAGTTAATTTTCAGCCATGGTGGTCCAGGGGGAAAAACGTGGGCCTCTCCTCCCTTTTTAAGTAAATCAGTAACATCAACAGAGGTTGTGCCATTGTGATTGAGCAAGGTAATCTGCACGTTCCACCCTTCCCAGGGGGCGTAAAGCCGTCGGTCCCGTGCCAATGCGATGTTGGGTACGTTAAAGATTCAAATTTCCCGGACAGTGAGATGAATGAATCACACTTTAGTAAAGTCAATGGAGCAATTTCCGTTGCAAATTGCTGATGATAAATCCAACTGTATATGCTAATTGCAAACTAATTTTTCTAAGAAAATTAACTAACATACCGTTTGAAACGATGGAAAAGATGTTTATGTGCCACTTAGTGATGGGTTGTTATTTAACACTCTGTTATATTTTAACTGTTGTCGAGCCGCAGCAGTAACAACCTGTTATGGATTTATACAAATAACAGGTACAGTGGAGGGGATGCTGTTGCGCAGTGAGTCGTACCTGTTTCTGTTGTCGTATCTGTTTCTGTTGCACTGCTACGATGAAGCAGCTTCTGTTGTCATTCGCAACTGTTATAACAGGATGAATGGGCATGAGACTGGGAATGGGGTATTATATAGAGCGGACTTTACTTCATAACATAATACTGTTTTCATCCGCAACTGTTATAACAGGATGAATGGACATGAGACTGGGAATGGGGTATAGAGTATAGAGCGGACTTTACTTCATAACATACTACTTTATACTAGTGTGCTCACAGCTTTGGGAACGTAGGGTCGTCGGTACAATGAAACTCTTAAATTTTGACACGTTGTTGATTCACACAAGACACACACATATATTTACAATTTATAAACAAACACAAAATATGAAAAATGTAAATAAAAAGGCTGTATATGTAGCAAGTGAAAATTATTAAAAATGAACTATAAATAAAATCAGGTCACCGCATATATAAAAAAATAATCACATAGGCGTTGACGTAAACTCAATCTTCATTAGATAACTCGATATGCTGATGGCATTTTTGTTTTAAGAAAAAACTGATATGTATACAAACTTAGTTATGCTTTAACGTGAGTCCTTAGGTATTATATTATATTAGGTAGTTTTTTGCTCATTCTTCTTTGCCTTATGTAACTAATAAATCAATATTCCTTTTTACTTTTCACTTTGGAAATCTAAGAAATAGGTCCGATTTTAAACATCTTTTTTTATTACTACTGCAAAATAAAAAATCCCTGAAACTTAAAAAATCTCAGAAACAGTACCAATTTTAATGAAATTATAAAAATATTCCCTGTACCCGGTATAGTTGAAACCAGACACACTTCGCCCTATAGGTAGAGAGAAAAAAATTAGTTTTAATTTTTTTAAAATTATTTATTTTATTTTTTGCTTACAATAATTCATGTATTCATATAACTCTCATTTTCAAGGAAAAAATGGCTATAGAGGTTTTCAAGCTCAATGCTAATAATAAATAATAAAACTAATACTTAATTAGTTAAGAAATTTCGAAAGAATTTCTGCATTGTTGAATTTTTTACCAAATTATTATTAGTGATGAATACCCAAAAAAAACCTCCATCATTTTTTTAATAAAAAAGTTATTAATTGTTTTAAACATAATGCAAGAATATTTTTTATTTTAAACATTACCCAACTACTACACCACCGGACGGGTTCAGCTACTGTTACTACGTCTACGTGGAATTCTTAATAATTCATAGTTCATACTGTTATTTTCAACCTGTTATATTTAACTGTTATTTCTAAATAACAGTAACAGGTGCGACCTGTTAAAGCAATATAACAGTTTTTCCCATCACTAGTGCCACTTAATTTGCAACCAGATTTTCAGAGCTGGGTTACCTGACAAACTTAAAGTTTTCACTCAGTACCTAGTAATTAAATAACCATTGCTGTACTAGGAGGTCTAAAATCGAATCTATATACCTTATTAAGTAAGAATAACCGGTAAATGCCGAACAATTTAATAGAAAATGAAACACAATCTAAATGTAATTATCTTACCTGATTCCCATACAACCGGCAACGCTTTAGTTCAGCGTCGACACGTTTAATAAATAAACATTTCACAAAATTGTGTTTTCCTATGATTCAATATGCTAAATTGATTTTTGCACTTTATATTATAATTAGGGCATAGTGTATACCTACATTTATTTTAATATATAAATTCTAAACATTCTCTAATATATTATTATAATTATAATTTATAATTAATAATATTTATTTAGCTATTGGCTTTAACTGTAGACAAGTTTGACATTACTAACCAATAATGTGTCAATGTCAAATAGTGATGTGATCGGTTGGTATTTAATAGTCTGTTATATTTTAACTGTTGTCGAGCCGCAACAGTAACAGCCTGTTAAGGATATATACAAATAACTGGTACAGCGGAGGGGATGCTGTTGCGCTTTACACTAGAACTCGGAGTCGTATCTGTTTCTGTTGCACTGCAACTAGCTACGATGAATCAACTTCTGGTTTCATCCGCAACTGTTATAACAGGATGAATGGACATGAGACTGGGAATGGGGTATAGAGCGGACTTTACTTCATAACATACTACTGTTTTCATCCGCAACTGTTATAACAGGATGAATGGACATGAGACTGGGAATGGGGTATAGAGCGGACTTTACTTCATAACATAATACTGTTTTCATCCGCAACTGTTATAACAGGATGAATAGACATGAGACTGGGAATGGGGTATAGAGTATAGAGCGGACTTTACTTCATTACCTACTGATTAAGATGACCGGTGATTCACTGGCGGTGAACCGAGAATCAAAAATGTAACTAGAGATCCTTCTAACAAAAAATAAATGCGTAATGTAATAAAGAACCATATGTGCAGAATAAAGGCAAATTTCTTTACCGAAATTTTATGAGAGGTGCAGCATGTTGGAGCTTCCGGTTTTGCGGAAACTCCATCAACTTTCATTATTCAAATGGAACACCTTTTATATTACCTCATTTTATTAATATTACAAGTCATGCTTTAAAAAAGTCAGCTAAGTTTCCTTCACTTCTGACATTTATGCTCGCTAAAAAATTCGTTCTTAATTTTTCAATATGTGAAAGGCTGTATATGTAGCAACTGAAAATTATTAAAAATGAACTATATCACTGTAAAAATAAAATCAGGTCACCGCGTATATAAAAAAATTATCACAGTCGTTGACGTAAACTCAATCTTCATTAGATAACTCGATATGCAGATGGCATTTTTGTTTTAAGAAAAAACTTATATGTATACAAACGTACACTTATGCTTTAACGTGAGTCCTTAGGTATTATATTATATTAGGTAGTTTTTTGTTCATTCTTCTTTGCCTTATGTAATTAATAAATTAATATTCCTTTTTACTTTTCACTTTGGAAATCTAAGAAATAGGTCCGATTTTAAACATATTTTTTTATTACTACTGCAAAATAAAAAATCGCTGAAACTTAAAAAATCTCAGAAACAGTACCAATTTTAATGAAATTATAAAAATTCTCCCTGTACCCGGTATAGTTGAAAACAGACACACTTCACCCTATAGGTAGAGAGAAAAAATTAGTTTTAATTTTTTTTTAATTATTTATTTTATTTTTTGCTTACAATAATTCATGTATTTCATAAGTCTCATTTTCAAGGAAAAGATGGCTATAGAGGTTTTCAAGCTCAGTGATTAACTAATACTTAATTAGTAAAGAAAATTCGAAAGAAATTCTGCATTGTAGAATTTTTTACCAAATTATTATTAGTGATGAATACCCAAAAAAAAACCTCCATCATTTTTTTAATAAAAAAATAATTAATTGTTTTAAACATAATACAAGAATATTTTTTATTTTAAACATTACCCAACTACACCACCGGACGGGTTCAGCTACTTTTACTACGTCTACGTGAAATTCTTAATAATTCATAATTCATACTGTTAATTTCATCCTGTTATATTTAACTGTTATTTCTAAATAACAGTAACAGTTGCGTCCTGTTACAGCAATATAACAGTTTTTCCCATCACTAATGTCAAAGAGGTTGTAATTCAATTTACAACCTTTTAGGTCAATGTCAATCAAGCTTAGCACGAATTGCGAGAAGCAAATTCCGAAACTGATTCCTATTGGTCCATATTACGATATTCTTTGAAATAAGCCAATAGGGCTAGGTTTCGCTGGCATTTCGTAATTGGCTTTTCGCAATTCGCTTTTCGCCAGTGTAAGACATAAAACTAGAACACTCCCTATAGAAGTTTCACCTAAATGGAGCTAACCTGGACTTTATTAGGGCTCTAGTTTGGATATCGCATATAGTAGATGTCGCTGGTAGTGCTACAATTCTACTAAACAAACTGTTCAGTGCGCCATTTTATCATACATTCAAAATTCAAATGTTTTGAATGCAAAAAGTTTTTGTTCGCTTCTAGTTCTTTCATTCCATAATTATAATACAAGTTTTCTGCTAAACGTTTCTTTTAATTAAGTTTTACCCATGTTAACTTTTAGTGGATACTTTACAGTGTTTTCATTGTTTGTCGGTTTTGTGTTTTACAGGTGCGTTTTTTTTTTGTGACTCAAAATATGATCGTTATCATAAGCTTTGTGTTTAAACAATCATGTAATTTCAATTCTATTTTCAGTTTTCTTATCAAAAAAGCAAGGTGCTTTCATAGTTCAAGGTGTTTTGGTGAAACATAATTACAACTGTTTTAGTTTTCAGGCAAGTTTAGAACGTTTTAGTAGTTCATAGGTTATAAGTAAATAACGTTTTCTTACAGAAGCTTTGTGGATATAAATATGATACCAACCAATAAAACTATTTATTGTTAATTGTGTTCCCGGGTGCCTGTAATTATTTAAAAGACATCGTTTTTCGTTGAAATCATCTGAAGACCATTTTGATGACTGGGTGAAAGCTGTACAAAACCCAAAGATGCTTGGCTTATATCCACAAGCCATTTACGATAGATTTTATATTTGTGATCGTCATTTCGTTGATGAGGATAAAGTACCTGAAATGGGAAGAGGCCTGAAAAGAACTGCTGTTTCCATATTACATCTTCCTTTGAATAAGTATTCATATATTTTAAAGTGCAAATAAAAATTTCTATTTCTATTTATACATCTCGGAAGTAAATAATGGATCGGGTGGATTCGGAAGGCGACCAGAAAGCCTGATAGTGTACACTGTTGTCAGATGAATATTACCAAGTGTCATTTTAAATAAAGAATGAAATTAAAGGGTGCACAAATGTTTTTCTAATAAATGACAATATGACGTCATTTATACATACCCTAAAAGAAGGAAAAACCAACCTTGCCATACATTGTGGTCATGTGAGCATATAAATGTAATAGTGCACAAGCACCAGACTGCTGTAGTATACCTACCTATCGATAAGGAATGGCAATATATACTTCATCTTACTTTCAGAATTAAAATGGTTTTTAAATTTATTTAATAGGATTACTGTTCTAGGTTTCTAAATAAATGTAATAGTAATACTGTTCTAATAAAACACAAGTGTATTTTATCTTGTTTGATTTTCCATTAATCATATCGATAGTGAAAACTGAAGCTGCAAGTGTTAGAAGGTCTAAATTGCCAATTAATTTTTCCTATGATTGCAAAGCTTAAAACAGGCGTATGTGTGTTATTAAAACAGAACTTGTTTTGCTTTCACTATAAAAATCATTAAAAAAATGATTTGGCCAATTTAACCTCTTTATTGGCAGTGGTATAAAATTAAATAGAGTTTATTTGGATTTGCCGAATGAAAATGAAATCAAATTTCCCGCGTGTGACTAAAATTCATCGCATCCGCCAGAGGCGCTGCAATATTGTTCCAAACTACAGCCAGAGCTGTCAAAATATTTATTAAAAGTACTTCAAGTTCAATTACCAAGTATTTACATTTTTAAGAAGTACTTCAAGTACAAGTACAATTTAAAAAAAAATGTACTTCAAGTTTCAAGTACATATGAAATATACTTCAATTATTGCTAAGTAATTTACTTGCAGTAAATAACTGTTAATTGAAGTATCGAAATATTTCAAGTACGTAGAAATACTTGAAGTATCGAAATATTTCAATTACATAGAAATACTTGAAGTATCGAAATACTTCAAGTACGTAGAAATATTCGAAGTATTAGAATATGTAAAGAAAGTTTCAGATAATTATTATTTATTTGAGTATCGATTAGAAAAAGTATTGCTTTAAATACACATACCTAATGCAAATTAAAGAGCAGTATCACTAAATTTAAATGTTTAATCAAAACATTAAATATTTAAAATAAGGTAATTGAAATAAAAGAATTAAAATAAAAACAGAAAAAATAATTATTTATTATTAAAAAATACATAAATAAAATAACCATTTCAGTTAACTAATATTAACATAAAATAAACACCAGCATAAATATTACAAAATGTTGAACATAAACTATGCTGAATCTGAATATTGCATCCAATTCGATTTTAGAATAACAAGTTGTTCAAAATGTAAATCGGATAAAGCATGTCTTCGAGGTGCATTAATTATTTGTGCAAAAGAAAACAAACGTTCCACAGGTGCGGATGATGGAAGGCATGTATTATATTTGAAAAATAATTCTTTTATTGTGGGATACCTATCTAAAGATTGAATTTCTATACCTGGGTCGTTTATGTATTGTAATATTTCGAGCTCTAATTTACTTTTTAAATTTGAACTGGGTTTAGTATATTCCAGTTCAAAGAACTCATCAATTTCTGTCGCTTTTGTTTGGTATTCTGTATCTATTATTTTCTCAGAAAAATTTAGTTTCTCTGTCATTTCGAGCACAATTTTGGGAACCATTTCATTAAGCTCGGATAGGTTATAAATACCATCAAAATTTTTAATCCATCTTAATTTAAATTGAGGTACACTAAACGTTGCTACAATAGCATCTCTTGCTTCTGAACTTGTTAAATCAAAAAACTTTGAAAATCGTTTAAGAAGTGCTGTTCGACATGCTTCTAAGATAATTTGTATACCAGTCGACCCAGTTGTGTTTAACTTCTCTGACTTTAATCTTTCAAATTTTTTGTAAAGGGATCCTAATGTAGGTAATAGAAATCCATAGAATGTGGTTTTATCACCTTGTAATATATCTAAGGCATTCGCAAGAGGTTTAAGTATTTCACAATAATCATTTAAATATTGTACCTCATTTTCCTTCAGCATTTGATTTTCTATATTGAGTTCTTTAAAAAGTGTTGGTAATTTATCTTTGTCTCTTAAAATTTGAGACACAGCGTCGTAAAAAGAGTTCCACCGTGTGGCACCAGGATAACTTAAAGTATGACCTAATATATTTTGAATGATTTCGCAACTTTTAGGTCGACCTGCCATTTTCCATAAGACGTTGCATTTAGCGATAACATTCGTGTGTCTAGTTCTCAGATTAACATTTTTTTGAATTGCATTGTTTACATCTGTCGTGGCGATCAAATTCAATGTATGGCTAGCACATCTTACATGGTTGGGTAGTTCTAGAGAGTAATCCGGTATTTCAATAAATTCAACAGTATCATCTTCTGGCTCATCTGCTATATTTTCTTCGGTTCCTTCGTCCTCTCTTTGAAAGAATGATGCGTTTACTCCAAATTCCTTAAAGGCTTTTACAAAATTCGAACCATTGTCGGATACTGTAGCAACTAGTTTCCCATTTAAGTTAAATTTTGTATGAATTTCCTCGAGGAATTCGGCGATCTTATCATGAGTGTGACTACCCACAATCCTCCTGCAGGACAAAGCTGCAGAATACCTCTCAAAATTTTTGTTTAACCAGTGACACGTAAGACCAAAGAAACTTCTTCTTTTAGAGGACCATATGTCTGCAGTTGTGCATACATAATCGGCTTGAGCTAAATCATTTTTAATTTTTGCCACCACTTCTCTATACATGACGTCAATTTTCTTCATTGCCGTGTTTCTTGAAAACAAATTAACCCCCATACCATCAAAAAGACGAACAAATGATGGATTATCAATAATGGATACCGCAGACATTGTATTTACTATAAAATATATAACCCTCTTTTCAAAAGCATGTTGTTCTACCTTTGCTATCGTATTGTTTGAAAAACTGTCCGTAATTTTCTTCTGCTTTTTTTGTTGCCCTTGCGCTTGTCCTTGTTTCAATATCTCTTCTGTTGAAGTACCCTGGTCCTCGAACAATTCATGATGTTGCCTTTTAAGCACCTTGTATGACGAGTATGACTGCATTGCGTTTATGTTGCCATGAGCATTTTTGAGGTGTTTTAAAAAGTTTGTTGATACACCTAAAGCACCTTTTACTGACACTTTTGCAGGAAGGCATAACTGACAATCTGCCTGTATTTTATTTTCAAGGGAACTAGTTACTTTGAAAAATTTGCCATCTAGGTATGGACATTTTTCTATTTTTGACTTCATTTTTTGTGTTAGTGGTGTTGTTGACTGTGGTAAATAACTAGTGTTCTTATTTGCACCAACCGCCGAAAATGATGAAGATGAAGATGTTACTTGCTTCTGTACCCTTATGGATTTTACATTAAAATAATCTGGGATGTTTCTTTTATCTTCTGATGCCTCCCTGGCCTCCCATTCCGGTGTATATGTCGGATCTTCTACATCAGAAACATCTATGGAAACTAGAGAAGATATGGAATCTTCTTTACTTTCAGATAATATTTCATCCGCCATATTCTTTCTGAAAAAGTGTTTAACATCCTTCAATATCTATAATTATAAAAAAAATTGCAAATTTTTCAAATTTGATATAAATATCAAATTAGTATAATAAACACCGGCCTTTTATAAATATCTAGTATTTTATATAAATATCTCTATTCTAAAGAATTCATGTGATAAGAAAGTTTAAGCAATTTTTTTCACATTTCTTATTTGATTTGGATTTTTTTGTAATTCTATATTTGGCGTTATAAAATCTAAAGATAAAGATACCATATGATTATTTCATACACCATTCTATCTTTAGTTGCAAATATCTACAAAATTAAGACGCGAATCAAACAAATCATTTTTTTAATCTTTAAATAAATTAAAATCTGTAATAAAAAATTGTAATAAAACCGTCATTATAATACAATATTCTTTTCTAACCGTGTAGTCTTATAGCAAACTCAGTAGCCAAATAAAAAGGCTAATACAAAAATATAAGGGAACACAAGGCTGGTAATGCTGGTATGCATAGTCGTTCGCCAGCGCGCTGCAGATTTTTCAATGCTAAAGATCTTGGGAACATTTGTTTAAGGATTACCTTATAATCCACAATAGTACTAATAAGTCCTAGCTCTGGATATAAACCAGATATTTTCAGCAGTACAAAAAAAATGATGTACTGCTACTGCTACAAGGTTAATCGTTGATGACCGACTACAGAACGCATATCAGCCGATAATTTGAAAAGTTAACACTGCGTTTGAACCTTGCAAGTAAATCTTATTAAATAATTTTATGATTTAGAAAAATTATAATAATGTTATTTTAGATGTAAATATTATAATGGTCTTTTTTTTTGTTAACTTTAGTGTTGTAAATTGCAAGCATCGATTTTTGCCGGTAATTTCCTTTATTAATGAGGGGTAGGTAAATGTAAAATTGAGTAAAACATCGACCAATGGGCTATGGGCTAAATACATCATACATGATAGTTCATTTCAATGTTTTGATAAAATAACTTACTTGTAACTTAAAATTGTTGCTTGTTGTTGCTTTTTGTATGGTAAGATGAAACCAAAAGCTACAGAACATCCACGAAAGCTAAAGCTACGAACTAGTTCCAAAGTTGTTTTCATGTTATTTTTAGGTTAAGAACATGTACTTATTTGTCAGCATGGTGGTCAATTTAAATACATAATTCTACAACTTTTTTTATTATTTGATAGGTAGCAATTCCCAATATACCAATTTCTACGTAGAGGTAGATGATTACTTGTTGTAAACGCGTAATATTACGAATCGACGTAATTTTTATGGTGAAATTACCGAATTACGAATTACGACCACTCACAACTCAAAACTCACCACTGTTGATACTACTACAGCTCTCAACTTACCTTAAAATTTAATTAGTCAAACAATTAGCACAAACGGACGGGACACGACGCATATTATTTCGGCTACGGACGCATATTATTTCGGCTACGCAACACTACTGCGGACTGCGCCGTATGCTGCACCTGGGTGGGCCGACTCGTATCTTACAAGTTTTGACAAGTAAAATATAATTGAAAAAAATAATTTTACTTCAAATAAGTTATTTGCAAATATCATTAAAACAATTTACTTGAAGCAACCAAAATTACTTCAAGTACAGTAGGTACTTGAAGTATTGTAAATGTACTTGAAGTATATTGTGATATTTGAAGTGCTGTTAAAAGTATTTGAAGTAAATTATTTGACAAAATCAAGTAAATATTCAAGTATTTTTATACAAATACTTCAAATACAAGTACAAATATCTATTCAGAAAAGTACTTCAAGTAAAGTATTTCAAGTAAAATAAATACTTCAAATACATTTTCAAGTAAATTACTTCAAATATTGACAGCTCTGACTACAGCATTGGCGTTTCCCTTCTATAGGGGGTGTTCTGTGGTGTAAGAACAGCTTTAGTCAATTACTTTACGTCCAGCTCTTTTACGTTACAAGCAAAGAGGTTGTCTTTGGTTACAAGACACTAATAACCTCTTTGGAAGACGAAGACACTAAAATAAGACGTCAAGGTCCATAGATTTTCTGGTTTGCTGTCGAGAGACGCAAAAGGAGGGTAAAACGTCACGAGTATGTGTATTATATGCCAGATGCGGATTGTGGATAAACGCGGATTCCGCTCACGGGTGCGTTCGAAAATCTCGCTCTCCCTGTAATATTCACTCTAGCTGAAATTAAGTAGTAGGGGATGTTGTGGATCATTTTCAGAGGATGAAGTAGTGACTTTTAAAAGTGTATTTAACTTGAACAAAATGTTTGTATTTAATAATTCACAGGAAACCTTCCAACAACTGCTCAACTACTCACCGTGTCTTTCATCATATACAGTACTTACTAGTGGTGGGCAGTATCAAATCAAAGTATCGTTTTATTCGATATCAAAAAGTATCGGATAAAAGTATCGAATACATTTTTATAATGAATACAAATCTGTATGGATACAGATAGGGCAACAATTGTAGTTTGTTCATACCTACTATTATATATCGATATATATACTGTTACTATTTTGTATTCAGTATTGAGCGCAATGTGCAATATGTTATGGGAATGTTTACCAGACGTAGACGGAAGAAACATATCAAATAGATTCATAAAGAATAGAAAAATAGGTATTTATATTTCAACGACACACCACGAGGGCTTACAGCCTAAATACCAGCGTACCGTGGGTGTCGACAAAGAGAAAAGAGACAACTTGTTAATTCTGGCCTTGAAGGTTTGGAGGTTCGGAGGAGAAGGAAAAACATGTGCCGGCAAGGAATTCCACAACTTGGATGTCTTCGGGACAAAAGAGCGGACATAACAAGATGTTATATGTCTGGTGACCTGGACAGTAAAGGGTTCATTCGCTCTGTTCCCCTGGTAGATATGTTGAGGGCAGCAGGTGGAGGAACTACGGAAGAAAGCTCCTCTGAGCAGTGCCCAGATATCTATAAAAAAGAGACAACTCACCAACGGCACGCCGGTGGGCAAGGTATGGCAGCCTTTGGGTAAGGGTAAGGTCACCGATGAGACGTATAACTCTCTCGAATGGTGTCCAGGATAGCGAGTGTAGAAGCGGTAGCGGCACCTCAGATGTGGGAGCAGTATTCGAGGTTTGGTCTTATTTGTTAAGTATATAAGGTATAGAGATTAGCTGGTGAAAAGTATTTGCGAGCCCGGAAGAGGAAACATAATTTCTTAGCAGCCGCTTCTGCAATTGATGTGACATGTTGGTGCACATTGAGATTTCGATCCACAGAAATGCCAACAAGTGAAAAGGACTCATTACTTTGAATAACTTGGTTGGTCATTTTGATGGGTCTAGGGCTGCTGTATCTCTTATGAGATAGAAAGCAAGACTGAGATTTGGTGGAGTTGAATTGTACAAGGCCTTTAGTTTTTAACATCCTTGATATTCTCCCCACCATGAAATACAATCTCAACCAACTCCCAGTTGACTGAAAGTGGTTGATGGCATTTTACATCTGACCGTAACACGCGGTTGGGTCACTTGTTGACTGTTTCATTAAGAATCTACTAAGGTAAGTGAAATTAGTTTTTTCGCAACTACAATTATTTTTGCAGTAAAACAATATTAGACTAGAAGTTTACTTTTTTTTAAGGTTTTAGGGTTGGTGTTTGGTTTGGTTATTTTAACCAAGGTTTGGCTATTTTTACCGCCATTATATTTATTTT
The DNA here is from genome assembly GCA_964006375.1 of Tillus elongatus. NCBI lineage: Eukaryota > Metazoa > Arthropoda > Insecta > Coleoptera > Cleridae > Tillus > Tillus elongatus. Next base: position 6,886,117 of record OZ023262.1, on the reverse strand, counting down.
TTTGGGTGTCAGTTTTTGGAACGAAAAGAGGACCCTTTTTCTAAATCTAACACCAGGTGTCAGATTTAGGAGAAACAACTATACACGCATACTCGTTTTTCTTTTCACCTTAATTTGTTATTTGAAATATTAGCCATCTTTTTTCTTAGCAATTACCTTAACATTTTAGCGAAATCCTAAATCTAACATGGGTGTTAGACACAGAACACCCCCTACAGAAGGGAAACGCCAATGCAGACGTTTTGAACAATATTGCAGCGCCTCTGGCGGATGCGATGAATTTTAGTCACACGCGGGAAATTTGATTTCATTTTCATTTAGCAAATCCAAATAAATTCTATTTAATTTTATACCACTGTCAGTAAAGAGGTTAAATTAGTCAAATAATTTTTTAATGATTTTTATAGTGAAAGCAAAACAAGTTATGTTTTAATAACACACATATGCCTGTTTTAAGCTTTGCAATCGTAGGAAAAATTAATTGGCAATTTGAACTTTCTAACACTTGCAGCTTCAGTTTTTACTATCGATATGATTAATGGAAAATCAAACAAGATAAAATACACTTGTGTTTTATTAGAACAGTATTACTATTACATTTATTTAAAAACCTAGAACAGTATTCCTATTACATTTATTTAAAAACCATTGTAATTCTGAAAGTAAGATGAAGTATATATTGCCATTCCTTATCGATAGGTTGGTAGGTAGGTATATTACAGCAGTCTGGTGCTTGTACACTATTACATTTATATGCTCACATGACCACAATGTATGGCAAGGTTGGTTTTGCCTTCTTTTAGGGTATGTATAAATGACGTCATATTGTCATTTATTAGAAAAACATTTGTGCACCCTTTAATTTCCTTCTTTATTTAAAATGACACTTGGTAATATTCATCTGACAACAGTGTACACTATCAGGCTTTCTGGTCGTCTTCCGATTCCACCCGATCCATTGTTTACTTCCGAGATGTTGTATAAATAGAAATAGAAATTTTTATTTGCACTTTAAAATATATGAATACTTACTCTCAAAGGAAGATGTAATATGGGAACAGCAGTTCTTTTCAGGCCTCTTCTCATTCAGGTACTTTAAACTCATCAACGAAATGACGACCACAAATATAAACTCTATCGTAAATGGCTTGTGGATATAAACCAAGCATCTTAGATTTTGTACAGCTTTCACCCGGTCATCAAAATGGTCTTCTGATGATATCAAAGAAAAACGATGTCTTTTGCTAAATAATTCCAGGCACCCCGGTACACAATTAACAATAAATCGTTTTCTTGGTTGGTATCATATTTATATCGACAAAGCCTCTGTAAGAAAACGTTATTTACTTATAACCTATGAACTACTAAAACGTTTTAAACTTGCCTGAAAACTAAAACAGTTGTAATTATGTTTCACCAAAACACCTTGAACTATGAAAGCACCTTGCTTTTTTGATAAGAAAACTGAAAATAGAATTGAAATTACATGATTGTTTAAACACAAAGCTTATGATAACGATCATATTTTGATTCACAAAAAAACTCTAAACACAAAACCGACGAACAATGAAAACACTGTAAAGTATCCACTAAAAGTTAATATAGGTAAAACTTAATTAAAAGAAACGTTTAGCAACAAACTTGTATTATAATTATACAATGAAAGAACTAGAAGCGAACAAAAACTTTTTTGCATTCAAAACATTTGAATTTTGAATGTAGGATAAAATGGCGCACGTAACAGCTTGTTCAGTAGAATTGTAGCACTACTAGCGACATCTACTATATGCGATGTCCGAACTAGAGCCCTAATAAAGTCCAGGTTATCTCCATTTAGGTGAAACTTCTATAGGAGTGTTCTGTGGTGTTAGATTTAGGTGCAACTGTCAGATTTAGGTACAATTTTTTTCTTTGCAGGTAAAAATGAGTAAAAATATTGCAGATACTCCAAAGAGCAATTAAAAAATGATCTAGAAGAGGCCCAGATACTGCTGTTGCCAGTAGGATGTTCGGGGTACCGCGTGCAACTATTATATCTAAAATAAAGGGCATTTATCCTGAACACTGTAAAAGTGGCAAATCAACGACTCTAGCGGAAGTTGAAGAAACAATATTTAAAAATTGGATTATCTCTGTAGGCAAAACAGGTTTACCTGTTACCAAAGACCAACTATTAGTTAGTGTTGCACACTTAGTAGTAATGGGATAAACTGTTATATTGCTTTAACAGGTCGCAACTGTTACTGTTATTTAGAAAAACCAGTTAAATAAAACAGGGTGAAAATAACAGTATGAACTATGATTTATTAAGAATTCCACGTAGACGTAGTAACAGTAGCTGAACCCGTCGGATGGTGTAGTTGGGTAATGTTTAAAATAAAAAATATTCTTGTATTATGTTTAAAACAATTAATACATTTTTTATTAAAAAAATGATGGAGTTTTTTTTTTGGGTATTCATCACTAATAATAATTTGATAAAAAATTCAACAATGCAGAATTTCTTTCGAATTTTCTTTACTAATTAAGTATTAGTTAAGCATTGAGCTTGAAAACCTCTATAGCCATATTTTCCTTAAAAATGAGACTTATATGAAATACATGAATTATTGTAAGCAAAAAATAAAATAAATATTTTTTTTAAATTAAAACTAATTTTTTCTTTCTACCTATAGGGTGAAGTATGTCTGGTTTCAACTATACCGGGTACAAGGAATATTTTTATAATTTCATTAAAATTGGTACTGTTTCTGAGATTTTTTAAGTTTCAGCGATTTTTTATTTTGCAGTAGTAATAAAAAAAATGTTTAAAATCGGACCTATTTCTTAGATTTCCAAAGTGAAAAGTAAAAAGGAATATTGATTTATTAGTTACATAAGGCAAAGAAGAATGAGCAAAAAAACTACCTAATATAATATAATACCTAAGGGCTCATGTTAAAGAATAACTGTGCGTTTGTATATATATATATATATATATATATATATATATATATATATATATATATATATATATATATATATATATATATATATATATATATATATATATATATATATATCAGTTTTTTTTTTTTTAAAAATGCTGCCATCTGCATATCGAGTTATCTAATGAAGATTGAGTGTACGTCAACGACTGTGATTATTTTTTTATATACGCGGTGACCTGATTTTATTTTTACAGTGATAAAGTTCATTTTTAATAATTTTCAGTTGTTACATATACAGCCTTTCACATATTGAAAAATTAAGAACGAATTTTCTAGAGACCCTAAATGTCAGAAGTGAAGGAAACTTAGCTCACTTTTTACAAGCATGACTTGTAATATTAATAAAATTAGGTAATATAACAGGTGTTCCATTTGAAGAGTGAAAGTTGATGGAGTTTCCGCAAAACCGGAAGCTCCAACATGCTGCACCTCTCATAAAATTTCGGTATAGAAATTTGCCTTTATTCTGCACATATGGTTCTTTATTACATTACGCTTTTATTTTTTGTTAGAAGGATCTCTAGTTACATTTTCGATTCTCGGTTCACCGCCGGTGAATCACCGGTCATCTTAATCAGTACGCTTTTAAAAACTTTGCAAACAACGAACCGCTTTTGCCTAGAAATGGAGATCCACTTAAATGGTGGAAAATTCATTCTTATGAATATCCACATTTAAGTAAAATGGTGAAGGAGAAGTTTGGGACTGTCGCTACGTCTGTTCCGTGCGAAAGACTTTTTTCTAAAACAGGACAAATTTTAAGTGACCGCCGTAACAGACTTTCGTCGACCAAAGTCAGTCAAATAATGTTCATCAACAAAAACTCAGAACTTTAAAAGTGTTTTGTTAGAAATGTATTTTTTAGTGTAAGACAATTTTTCTCAAAGAAAAAAAAAAAGAAACATCGTTAATTTTATTTACATTTTTCATATTTTGTGTTTGTTTATAAATTGTAAATATATGTGTGTGTTTTGTGTGAATCAACAACCTGTCAAAATTTAAGAGTTTCATTGTACAGACGACCCTACGTTCCCAAAGCTGTGAGCACACTAGTATAGAGTAGTATGTTATGAAGTAAAGTCCGCTCTATATACTCTATACCCCATTCCCAGTCTCATGTCCATTCATCCTGTTATAACAGTTGCGGATGAAAACAGTATTATGTTATGAAGTAAAGTCCGCTCTATACTCTATACCCCATTCCCACTCTCATGTCCATTCATCCTGTTATAACAGTTGCGGATGAAAACAGTATTATGTTATGAAGTAAAGTCCGCTCTATACTCTATACCCCATTCCCACTCTCATGTCCATTCATCCTGTTATAACAGTTGCGGATGAAAACAGTATTATGTTATGAAGTAAAGTCCGCTCTATACTCTATACCCCATTCCCACTCTCATGTCCATTCATCCTGTTATAACAGTGGCGGATGAAAACAGTATTATGTTATGAAGTAAAGTCCGCTCTATACTCTATACCCCATTCCCACTCTCATGTCCATTCATCCTGTTATAACAGTTGCGGATGAAAACAGTATTATGTTATGAAGTAAAGTCCGCTCTATACTCTATACCCCATTCCCACTCTCATGTCCATTCATCCTGTTATAACAGTTGCGGATGAAAACAGTATTATGTTATGAAGTAAAGTCCGCTCTATACTCTATACCCCATTCCCACTCTCATGTCCATTCATCCTGTTATAACAGTTGCGGATGAAAACAGTAGTATGTTATGAAGTAAAGTCCGCTCTATACTCTATACCCCATTCGCACTCTCATGTCCATTCATCCTGTTATAACAGTTGGGGATGAAAACAGTATTATGTTATGAAGTAAAGTCCGCTCTATACCCCATTGCCAGTCTCATGTCCATTCATCCTCTTATAACAGTTGCGGATGAAAACAGTATTATGTTATGAAGTAAAGTCCGCTCTATACCCCATTCCCAGTCTCATGTCCATTCATCCTGTTATAACAGTTGCGGATGAAAACAGAAGTTGCTTCATCGTAGCAGTGCAACAGAAACAGATACGACTCCGAGTTCTAGTGTAAAGCGCAACAGGATCCCCTCCCCTGTATATGTTATTTGTATATAACGACAACAGTTAAAAAATAACAGACTGTTAAATAACAACATATCACTAATATTTAGATCAAGTTATTTATTGAGTTATTTTTATTGTACCCGCAAAGGACTTATCTTCCGACTGAAGTTAAGCTAATGCTTGGAAATGCCTTAGTCCTCTCGCAGTTTGCCTATTGCTCGGAACTATATTCGCCATGCTTGGACGATTGCGATTATAATCGGATATAGAGACTGCAAAATTCCGAACATATCTCGCATAAACTAAATGAGGCGAAGTGGCTTAATATGCGTCATCGTTTCACGCTGAGAGCAGCAACATTGTTCCATTCTATTATTGTGTCTAGAAAGGTAACGCACAGAACATTAACATACGGTCGAAGGGCTTAATTTCACCACCTAAGTACAGGCTAACATTGTTTAAACGGTCTTTTACCTATCAGATATACACTATATACAATGGTTTTAATGAGAGTGTTAAGAGCTGTTCTGTGCGTTCTTTCAAAAAGAAACTGTTGCTGATTATGCGTGGTGTTTGAGCAGGTTGCCGGGTTGGCTGCCAGTTTTGCATATGGGCGTAAGTGGTAGAGCAGGGGATGATTCTACATTCGTCTGAACTTCGCCCAATTCACACAGTTTCTTATTTTTTTTCTTTTTAATTTTGCACTTAAGTATTGTATTATTTACTGTGTGAATAAAGGCTATTATATATATATATACATATATATATATATATATATATATATATATATATATATATATATATATATATATATATATATATATATATATATATATATCCTTTTTTTCATTAAACACATAACTACATTGAATAAATAACATTCAATTCGTAATACCGTTGATTCACTGTGCAGTTATGTTTACAACACAACACCTCAAAAAGTAAAATATTGTCTGTAAGACAATAATTTCAACTTAACTGCTATTTCGTACATAATAAATATTAAAATAAATACGTAAGTGACCGTATTCAAACAAATTTGAGCAGAGTTACACAAATTTCTGATAAATGTTATTTGAAACAACAAAACCCAATCTGAAACTGTAGCTGTTAACCGCATGTGGAATACTCATGACGTATTACCCTCCTCTCGCGTTTCTCTAGCAAAATGTTCCTCGGCGACCTATCTATTCTATACCACTCTATTACTGGCGCTGTATAGTCTACGCTTGTAGCGCCCCCAAATAAACTGAACTGCAAGAAATACCAGCAAACTTCCAATTGTTTCTATGATCAAATGTCATATAACATCAATGACATTCATACGTCATTGTATAACATATCATAAAACCGTAACCTAACCTTAACAAAACTAAAATTACGATACCATAATATAATACATATTTTGTAATTATAATAATTATAAGTATCTAACAAAAACAGGTTTTTAAAATTGTTGGTTTCATGAATCCATGATCAATCCAGAAGACGAAAATGCATCAGATGAACGCAAAATTAAAATTATGGATTTCTAGCTGTTCCTGAATAGAAAACAATCTTTTAAGAGTAAACCTGCCACATGTTTGTACAATTTTCAAACATCCGTTGTAGAATTAATTGCGGTTTTAATTGAATTAATATCAAAGTAACCATGAGTGTGAACAAGGAGAGCCAGCTTTGTGATTGCAACTGTAAAACAATACACAGAAGTGACTGCAAGTATAGTGATGGTGACATCTCCGTACATGGCTTTGATACTAAAGAGAAAGATTTAGTACTTGGACACGAACAAAACTCTGAGCATCAGTGGACAGGGACAATGGAAATTAAAGACAACACAGAATATATGCCTTGTAGTATTAAAGTGGAGAAGATCAAAGGACAGTGTTCAGACGAATCAAAGCATCACTTTGTAGGTGAAGTGAGCCATGAAAGAACTGAGGGTTTCGAAGCTGTTACAGGTGTAACAATAATTGCCGAAGAAAATAAAAATATTTGTATTAAAAGTGAAAAGATTATAGAAGAATTTAAAATTGAAACATTAGACCATGGCTGTACAGGTCTCAGTAATCATGACTTTGCTGACATGAAGGACATATTAGTGAAAAATGAAGTAGAAACAAATTTTAAAGACAATGTAAAATGTTGTAGTACAGATGATTGCAAAACTACCTGGCAAATGGAGATGCCACAACACATACAGTCAAAACGCACTCCAGAAAAGGCTTTTAAATGTTACCAGTGTGATTATTTCACTGTTAGAAAGTTTCAGTTAACACAACACATAAAAGCAAGACACACCAATGAAAGGCCTTATAAATGTGGTCAGTGTGATTATAGTGGTGTTGAAAAGGTTGCCTTAACACGACACATAAAAGCAAGACACAGTGAAGACAGGCCTTATAAATGTGACCAGTGTGATTATAGTGCTGTTACAAAATATCAGTTAACACTACACATAAAAGCAAGACACAGTGAAGAAAGACCTTATAAATGTGATCACTGTGAACATTGTACTGTTACAAAATCTCAGTTAACACGACACATAAAAGCAAGACACAGTGAAGAAAGGCCTTATAAATGTGATCAGTGTGATTATTGTGCTCTTACAAAATATCACTTGACACAACACATAAAAGCAAGACACAGTGAAGAAAGACCTTATAAATGTGATCAGTGTGCTTATTGTGCTGTTACAAAATATCAGGTAACACAACACATAAAAGCAAGACACAGTGAAGACAGGCCTTATAAATGTGGTCAGTGTGATTATTGTACTGTTGCAAAGGGTGAGTTAACACGACACATAAAAGCAAGACACAGTGAAGTAAGGCGCTATAAATGTGATCAGTGTGATTATTGTGCTGTCACAAAATATCAGTTAACACAACACATAAAAGCAAGACACGGTAAAGAAAGGCCTTATAAATGTGATCAGTGTGATTATTGTGCTGTTACAAAATATCACTTGACACAACACATAAAAGCAAGACACAGTGGAGAACTGCATTTTAAATGTGATCAGTGTGATTATTGTGCTGTTACAAAATATCAGGTAACACGACACATAAAAGCAAGACACAGTGAAGAAATACCTTATAAATGTGATCACTGTAATTATTGTACTGTTACAAAGTCTCAGTTAACACGACACATAAAAGCAAGACACAGTGAAGAAAGACCTTATAAATGTGATTAATGTGATTATTGTACTGTTACAAAGTCTCAGTTAACACGACACATAAAAGTAAGACATTGAAGAAAGACCTTATAAATGTGATCAGTGTGCTTATTGTGCTGTTACAAAATATCAGGTAACACAACACATAAAAGCAAGACACAGTGAAGACAGGCCTTATAAATGTGGTCAGTGTGATTATTGTACTGTTGCAAAGGGTGAGTTAACACGACACATAAAAGCAAGACACAGTGAAGTAAGGCGCTATAAATGTGATCAGTGTGATTATTGTGCTGTTACAAAATATCAGTTAACACATAAAAGCAAGACACGGTAAAGAAAGGCCTTATAAATATGATCAGTGTGATTATTGTGCTGTTACAAAATATCACTTGACACAACACATAAAAGCAAGACACAGTGAAGCAAGACCTTATAAATGTGATCAGTGTGATTATTGTGCTGTTACAAAATATCAGGTAACACGACACATAAAAGCAAGACACAGTGAAGAAATACCTTATAAATGTGATCACTGTGATTATTGTACTGTTACAAAGTCTCAGTTAACACGACACATAAAAGCAAGACACAGTGAAGAAAGACCTTATAAATGTGATTAGTGTGATTATTGTACTGTTACAAAGTCTCAGTTAACACGACACATAAAAGTAAGACATTGAAGAAAGACCTTATAAATGTGATCACTGTGATTATTGTACTGTTACAAAGTCTCAGTTAACACGACACATTAAAGCAAGACACAGTGAAGAAAGACCCTATAAATGTGATTAATGTGATTATTGTACTGTTACAAAGTCTGACCCACTGAGCAAGGTAATATTGCATTAACATTGCAGAATATTTTCCAAAACAAGTGTAAGTTTGATAGATAACTTACAGAAAGCCTCCTGCAAGTTTGTTGCAAATGGCAAATCTTCCCCAGTGACTTTACAAATGCAAGTATTTCTTTTGTAACTTTACTGCAAGTTTACTGTAGTGAGCTGTTACAAACTTTCTTTATACTTACACATGTTACCTTACAGCAAGCTTCGATTTTAAAAGGGCCTAGCAAAGTTGTAAAATTTAAACTTACATTTGCAACTTATATGCAATTGTATATATATATTATATATACAGTGCAAGTTTGTAACTTGGGATAATTCCAATTAATCTACTTCAGCTTTTTTTCAAAAATGCTCGAAGTCTGATAATATTCTCAGTTACAATCTTTTCATAAATGTATTATACAATTTGTGTCAAATGTCATTGATAATTTTTGTAAGTGACAACCTTAGCTTTTTGTTGACTATTTTTAAAACACACACTAAGCGATACAAAACCACCAAATTTCCAATTTTTATTATAAATTTTGAGCTGAAAGCACGAAGAAAAATGGTGTAGTTATCAATGAATAAAATTTTGAAATCTGCTGGTTTTCTACAGCTTCACATGTAAGAACTTTAAAAATAGTCAACAAAAACGTAGGGTTGATTTAAAGAAATTATCGATGAAGTCATTTTTCAAATATGGTACATACTGTATAGCTTTTTTAAAAGACTGCAACTTGAAATAGTAACCAATGTGTCCAAGCATTTTTGAAAAAAGAAACTGTATTTGATTAACTGAATTTATTTCAAGTTACAAACTAATACTGAATATAGGTATAGGTGTATTTATACGTAATATATATTTCTTGTAAAACTGTAAAAAATTACTTAAGACAATGTTAATTAGAATCAAATCTTTATTACCTAAAAAAAATTAAAGACTTACAACATATTTCATTTCTGCTTATACATAGATATATACACTTTATTGACCCTCAAATGTACATGGTAAGTCACTGTCTTTATAAGTACCGACTATAATTACTAGATAGAAATAGTTAAGACACATAGCGAGTGTCCATGTTTAGCCTAAAATGCAGTTCTAGTCAAAAGTCAGCGACAAAATAGATAACTTGAACTCGTGATAACGTTATTGACAGATTTCAAAAATTCTTTTTTCTAAATGAATACCAATTAATTGTTTTTGATATTGTTTTACTAGATGACTCTTAGTCGTCTAGGAAAATGTGTGAAACACCAATAACAAAAACGAAGTAGCATTACTTATTTGAGAGGCGAGAATTTTTTTAGCTTCTGAAATATGTAGTAACATATGTGATAAAATAAATACAACATATCAAATACTATTGTGAAAAAAGAAATATCTAAAATGGTGTGTTCATTTCGATTTTAGAGAAAGTTTAATTAAGCAAACGTAAGAATATGCAATGGATAAATCAAGCGCAGGGAAATGAATACAACTTCAATGTGAAAATAGCTTAAATATGGCGACAGTCGCTGAAATTGTTCACACATGTCTTAACTATCCCTATCGAGTAAGTATAGTACTGTCAATGTCTGTGTACATTCAGAAACATTGAATTAAAGTAAAGCAAAATTATGACTACAATGAATTATGTATATATGAAAAAAGTCTGTAGCTAGTGTAACTTGCCGTCCAAAGCTTTTGCCTAACGCACTCACACACACAGACACACACACTACAAAGAATGAATACAAGTAGCATGTAACACTATACACATTAGTTTAGAGCACCAATAAATTCCTTCACCTTGGTTTTTGTTTTATAACATCCACTAGTGCCTACTGTAATCTTGTTAGTGGAAGCATCTTAATAACATTAGGTAGAAAATTGAGGAATTTGATTCCCAAGTAATCAAACATCTGCTTTGTTTTCTCCTTTTTGTGCTACTGTATTTTTAATTCATGCCTGCACCTGGTATTGATGTTGCAAGCTTCATCATTCACTGGATATTTTGAATACATATACTGAAAAAGTATATGGCTGAGAGGGTACCTAAGTATCCCATTGGCCTCGAACACATCAGGGCAGTTTTTTCTTGGACCTGCGCACACAATGTCCTTAATGCTCTTTTTTGCATGATCAACACATGTTCCGCTGCTGACGAGTTAACCCATATGAATGTTCCATATGATAGAATACTGCAACAATATACAAAATAAGCAATCCTGGCAATTTGATGGGTACTGTACTGTTCCTTATGATGTAGATTGCTTGGATAAGCCTCATTTTTCCAAAGGTCAATCATATTTAACGCTTTAAAATGAATTGGTCTGACCAGGTAAGACATCTCCAGGCTGCTTCTAAGGACATAAAAAAATTCGTATTTAGCAATTAGGTTTTTTTTTTCGTTGAGTATATTTCATAAAGAGAAACAAAACTATAAATGCAGCCATTTTAGAATAATTCGCCGCTGTTTTAGGGATTCTTACTTGACATGTTTGTCGATATACTCCATGTTTCATTATCTAAACTCCAGACAACGAATTACTTAATTACCCAAAATTCAAACAATTCAGGCTACAATAAGATTGTTCAATCTTTAAAACTTCCAGGAAAATAAATAGACATAGATCAAATAACAACTTATGATGACGCAATTATAAATATATATATATATATATATATATATATATATATATATATATATATATATATATATATATATATATATACAAATATATATACAGGGTGTTTCCAAATTGATGCGAAAAATTTTACAGGGTGATTCTTTGGCGAAAAATAAGGGGTGTCTTTTTATTAAGTTTTTCTTAAAACCCCTTCTCCTCCAAGTTACAGCCCTTTGAAATTTTTGAAACTAATTTTAAAACAACGAATATTAAAATAAGTAAATAAACAATTAATACTATATATCTTTCAATTTTTTTTAAAACTCAAACTCAATTTTTTATACTGTTTCTTTACCGAAATTTTATTAGCTGCGTTATGTTATGGAGTTTTTAGAATCACTCCCTGTGTAGCAATAAAAGTTCTAACGTCTAACGTCCCAAGGCGTGATAAATAATGATATTTATTGATTCTTGCTGTGGCATTGACATTTACGTAAAGACCCTGATAAAATAAATTTGTGAGAAACGACACGCTTATTATAATTTCTTAACCCTTTGTTTCCTTTTCATATCGACAAAATTTGAGATTTATACACTACGTGAAATAACGGGGTAAAAATACAATGCATTTATACTAGTGTGCTCGCTCTCCCTCACAGCTTTGGGAATGTAGGATACTATCGATCGACTATCCATTTTAAAATAACTGAAGCCGTTATTTTCAGCGGTTTTTTAAATAACGTTAACGGCTTCAACTGTTAACAGAAAATAACCGTTTTTCACATCACTAATTTATACACTACGTGAAATAACGGGGTAAAAATACAATGCATTTATACTAGTGTGCTCGCTCTCGCTCACAGCTTTGGGAATGTAGGATACTATCGATCGACTATCCAGTTTAAAATGACAGATAAATAACTGAAGGCGTTATTTTCAACGGTTATTATTAATCCCATCACTAGTTGTTATTATAAGGTAATATTTAAACCACAACCAGGGTTGCCAAGTTTTTAAAAACTAAATATCGCCGTTTTGCTGAACGAGATCGTCCAAAATCGCCAACTTTCCGTCCATGGGAAAGAGCTTTGACTATATATCAGAGAATAGACTGCACACAATCAAATTGTTTGAAGTTTGAAGCCAACATTTAAGGGACTCTATGTTTACATCGGTCCTCTGCTCTGATTGGGTGGTGGCTCAAGCGTTGCCGCTATGTGATAATTCATCCTTAAATCGCCGAATATGACAAGTTGAGAATGATAAATTTATTAATTTTCTGTTACTTAAGACATTACACTTACATTGGGGCTTATTTATGAATGTAAAGATTTGCTAAGGTTATATTTCTTGATTTCTCCCATCTTTATGTAAATAATAACCAGAACACTCAATTTAAAATCTTTATCTTGCTGCGTGTGAAGTATCTAGATTTGTATTAACCGACAGTTGTGGCTTGTATTTGTCTGAGAATGGTATACAAGTATACTGAGAGTTTATCTTTGTGTTACCTTGATTTGCAATAAAGGTTTTGAGTTTTGTTTTTGCAAAATGATGAAAGTGTATATTGCTTGAAGAAGATTACCTGGGGATGTGGCAACGGTGTCTTTGCATGCGTAAGCACATTGCTGTTTGCGATTTTCAGTGGCGGCACGTCAGTTTGGCATTATTTTTAGTTCCCATCTACTAAATAAAGGAGATAAACATGGTGCGCTGCCATAAATAGAAAATCAGATACGCTGCCGAAATATTCTTATTTATGTTTACAGACTTTTATTATTTACACAAGTGGAAGAAGGGTATTAAAAACGCAGTGTCTCCATCAGTTTTAAGTTCTCCAGTGCCTTCTACTTCTGGCATGAATAAGCTCTTGCTCATGCGGAAAGAAGGTGAAGAATTCTTCTTAGCTTCCTATTTTGTAAACCTTTATTATTGTTAAAATTAATAAATTACCCGATAAAAATTGCAGTCGTAGTTTTGAAGAAAATAGTGATAAATCATCGTTATCATCAACTCTCACTGCCTTGGAACTATCATGTTCAACAGGTGCGGCACTTGGCAGCCCTTCTGAATTAACACCAAAAGCTAACATTACTCCAGGTCAAAAGTAAGTTAATATGCCTGGACTTAGAATTGAGGGGAAAATACTGGAAACCATTTTTTAAAAATTATACTCTGTTCACTGAAAACTTATCAAATATCGTCCATTTTTTTAGGAAAAAACTTCGTTATTTTGTAGATATTTCCAGTTTATCAGGAACTCCAAAAACATCTTTAAAAAATGGTCTATTGCTGAACGTCGGTTGCTATTACCCTAAATTTTTATTCAAACAAAGCTTATAATAATTAAGTTCGAGAAAAATTTATGAAATATTTGCCACATCCTCGAACAATTTCTAAATTGTTCCCGGATTCTGCAAGGAAGCATTAGCGGTTTTGTATTCAAAAAGAAGAGAAGTAGCTGAAAAAGGTCGCAAAATACTTTGTAACCTAGTTATCGACGAGATGTTCATAAGACGTCAAGTTGAGTGGACAGGAAAAAAAATTGTGGTAACCTAGATATTGGCGTGATTATGAATAATTGAAACGAGCTTCCAGAGGCTAAATAAGTTTTTCTTTTCTTATTATTTGCTTTAAATGGCCACTGGAAAGTGCCAGTGGGTTATTCTTCCTAGCTGGCATTTCTCGTAAAAAAAGCAAGCCTATTAAATCAGGCTTTAAGTTTTATCCATTAAGCAAGAATAGTCGTTACTTCCTTAACTTTTGATGGAGTAGCTGCAAATATAAGCATGGGTAAATGTTTGGGAGCAAATTTAGATACATTTATTCAAGAAGGTTTAAAGGCTTATTTGCCGCATCCTGTAACTCATGAAAATGTATATATTTTCCTAGATGCTTGCCACATGATGAAATTAATAAGAAATTATCCGGCAAGTTGTAGATCTATTAAACATGGCAGCAGACAAATCAGGTGGTCATTTCTAGAAAAACTGGTAGAGCTGCAAGTTATAAAAATTTTTTTCTTAATTTTTTTCTTAAATTTTTGTTGAAAACACTTTTTACTGAATTTGCATAGAAAAAAATCGCCTGTGACGAGGTCACAACATTACAACATACTTCCGAACATTTTATTCGAGAAATCATTTCTATAAAAATTCACTACCATAACGCACTTGCTGCGTCCAGACTTTTAAGTTAATAGTATACTTAAATAATGTATAGGTAGTTAAACATCTTTTAAATTTTGTTATTATTTTAATCGTATTTATGAAAATTTCAATCCTAATTCTCGAGACGCCTATGGTGTCGAGAACCGTGTAAACAAACCTTTTATTCAATGATGGTTTCAAACATTACAACATTGGGAGATGCCTGGTCTATCCGTAGGTAGTTAGTCAAAGGGAAAGCGCCCAAAATCGCGTACTTTCTGTAGGAACTGTCACTTGTCAAATCGTCCAAACTCTGAATCTTTCGGCGGCAATTTCAATTTTTTTTATAAAAGCTATCTTTCAGGTTGACGAGAATGCTTTAATAGAACGATCTATAGTGCATAGAGCCTCGGTGGTCCAGTGGTGAGAACCTGAGTCTCTGGACCCAAGCGCACTGGGTTCGATTCCCAGGGTTCTCTTCTCACTTTTTCAGTACATACTATAAAATTAACATCAACCGAGAGGTTGTGGCAACGTATTTGAGCAAGTCGAACGTCTGCACGTTCCGCACTTCCGGGGGCCGTAAAGCCATCGGTCTCGTGTACCATGCAATGTTGGGCAGGTTAAATATCCTTACCCGCTCCCTACATCAATGTTCGGCAAAATTTACAGGATAGCGAGGTGATTGGCCATAGACGAGGAAATAGACCGATGCTAAAGAAGTTGTGTGTGTGTGTGTTTTTGTTTCTTTAACGTCGGCCTATTTCCGCTACTATGACCAATCACCGACGCCAGGGAGCAGTTTCACCTCACTATCCTCGAAATATTGCCGAACCCCTGCCTTTCTGTAAGGAGGGTAGGGAATCACCCTGTAAAATTTTTCGCATCAATTTGGAAACACCCTGTATATATATATATATATATATATATATATATATATATATATATATATATATATATATATATATATATATATATATATATATATTCATATACTATAGGTATATAGATAATAAATAAGTACTTTAATTTCACGTGAAATAACTCTATTTTGCGTTGTCTATAGTGAAAGTAATAACACGTTTTTACAGAAATTCATCTTTTTACCCAACATTTTTGATTATTAAATATTTGGCTTTACATACTAGTGGGAAACTCAACTGTTTCAAAAATAACAGCTTCTCAGTTTAACAGAATAACTCTGTGTAGTAGTGTCGGTATGCCGTATAACCATCAACAACCGGTTAAAATTAAAATTAAAATTAAACCGATTTATTGTACCGAAGATCGTACGTCCCTAAAGCTGTGAGCGAGAGCGAGCATTCCCAATCTCAAGGCTATTCATCCCGTTAAATGGTTAAATAGTAGTTGCCGATGCCGATGAAAACCGATGTTTATTCATCGAACCTAGTTGCAATGGAAGTGGAACTGAAACAGACACGACTACGGATTCTAGCTTAGTGTAAAAAGCGTTATGTTTTAAGCCGTTAGTTTTATAAGTCGGTAACTGGTCGTTACCGTTACGTCTCGTTAGCCGTTAAAAAATAGCTGACAGTTAAATAACGACCCATCACTAATAACAACAAAATAATTATCATAAAATGAGAGATAAGAGTTAATTTAATATGTAGATACTATGCATGATACAAATAACGAGAGATATGATATTCCGACTACCTATTTTTAGACCTGTCACGCGCATGGTGTCAAGTGGTGAGTCCAATGCAACAATAATATGCTGTCATGCAGTGAGGTTTGACGTTTCATCATAACCTCTTAACAAATTACGTATTTTACTAATATTTAAGTGCATACAGTTGGAAGTATTAAAAATGAAAAAGATTAAATTTAGTGCTGCGATCTATATTATCTGAAAAAGACAATATAGGCGTAACTTCAACCGTATTAAACTGACGTATATAAACTTTTTTATTGCGAATGACTTTGTTTTAAGTGTGTAGTTGGACTTCTATAACGTTACTCACCGCGTGACGTCGTAGGAGGGGGCGGGGCATATGCGCAATATCATATCTCTTCTAAGTCATTATATCATGGATACTATGTATAGGTATGTACTAGTAAACACGTCTAATAGTGGAGCGTCTGTGGTGTATTTTAAAGGTAATTCAAAAAAACTAAAAACCTTTGGCCAGAGTGACAATACATATGGTAAATAGGTAAATAGTAAATATCTATTGGAACTGGAAGTTTTAAACATGAACGCCAGTAGCCATTTGGAATTTAAACTTGAGTGTAAGGTAGAAGTAAAATCAGATGAAGATTTCAAAATAGAAATAGCAGAACATGATTTGACTGTACTTGTGGATTTAAAAAAGGAAGACTGTAGTGATAGTGACAGTTATGGAGATGATTGCAAAACGAGTTTAAATACTGATATTTGCGAACAGTTGGAAACTAAGTGCAATTACACTAGGAGTATTGGAGAGAGACCTTTTAAATGTGACACATGTGATTACACTACAGCCAAAGAAGGGAATCAGTCAGCACATAACATTTCCAAACACAGAAGTAGTGGAAAGAGATATTTTAAATGTGATAAGTGTGATTACACTAGTGTACAGAAAAGGAATCTGTCAACACACATCATCTCCAAACACAGAAGTATTGAAGAGAGGCCTTTTAAATGTGAGGTGTGTCATTACACTAGTGTACAGAAAGGTCCTCTTTTAAGACACATCCTCAAACACGGAAGTATTGAAGAGAGACCTTTTAAATGTGAGCTGTGTGATTACACTAGTGTACAAAAATGGAATCTGTCAAGACACATCATCTTCAAACACAGAGGCATTGAAGAGAGACCTTTTAAATGTGAGCTGTGTGATTACACTAGTGTACAGAAAGGGCATCTGTTAAGACACATCAACTTCAAACACAAAAGTATTGAAGAGAGACCTTTTAATTGTGAGTTGTGTGATTACACTAGTGTAAGTAAAGGACGTATGTCAGAACACATCATCTCCAAACACAGAACTATTGAAGAGAAACCTTATAAATGTAAGTTGTGTGATTACACTAGTGTATGGAAACTGAATCTGTCAAAACATATCATCTCCAAACACAGAAGCATTGAAGAGAGACCTTTTAAATGTGAGTTGTGTGATTACACTAGTGTAAGGAAAGACGGTCTGTCAAATCACATCATCTCTAGACATAGAAGTACCGAAGAGAGACCTTTTAAATGCGAGTTGTGTGATTACACTAGTGCATGGAAAACGGATTTATCAAGACACATTATCTCCAGACATGGAAATATTAAAGATAGACCTTTTAAGTGTGCGTTATGTGATTACAGTAGTGTATGGAAAAAGGATCTGTCAAAACACATCATCTCCAAACACAGAGATATTAGCGAGAGACCTTTTAAATGTGAGTGGTGCGATTACGCTAATGCACAAAAAATTCATCTGTTAGAACACATTATCTCCAAACACAGAACTACTGAAGAGAGGCCTTTTAATTGCGAATTTTGTAGTTACACTAGCGTGCGGAAAGAGAGTCTGTCAAGACATGTCATCTCCAAGCACAGAAGTATTGAAGAGAAACCTTTGAAATGTGAGTTGTGTGATTACACTAGTGTATACAAATGCAATCTGTCAAGACACATCATCTCCAAACACAGAAGTATTGAAGAGAGACTTTAAATGTTAGTTGTGTGGTTACACGGTAAATTTGCAGATTAGCTCCCGATTGCTTTTCAAAAAACTATTTTCTGCCTAGAGTCCTCCGTGGATGCACAAACCACAGGAAAAATTTCTTGTTCACACCCCCAAGGAAGTTGGACCAGGAGTGAATAGGGGTGCTGGGCGGGGTAGGTAGTAAAAAGGAAATATGAGCAGAAAATGTGAAGAAAATGGGCCTGAAAGCTGTCTTTTTCACATCTTGAAGCCATATCCCCCTTAAATCTGCACATTTTCAATCCTGTTATTCTGACCATGGTTCCATTGATGTTGACTTTTGTGATGTATCTAATATAAGGTCTGCACCTAACCTTTTTATGCATATTTTTACAATTGAGGAAATCGAGGATAAAATTGACTCACTAGATGGCAAAAAACGAGCTGATTTGGATGGTATTCCTTCTTCATTCTTGAAAAATTGACGACACTCTGTGAGTGGCCATTTGTGTAGTATCTTTCAATGCCGGTTTTTGCCACTCACTCTGGAAGTTGTCTACTCTGATCCCCATTCACAAATCAGGTGATAAGACACAAGTTGTCAATTATAGAGGTGTTTCAATTGAACCTGTAATACCGAAACTATTTGAATCTATCATTGCGGATGAGATTTCCAATACTTTGAAACACAGTATTGTTGGAGAGCAGCATGGTCTCTGTAGTGGAAGGTCACTAATCTCGCCATTTTTCAATCTTATGTAACAGATGCATTGGAGGCTGGTAAACAAGTTGATGTTGTATATA
Organism: Tillus elongatus; assembly: GCA_964006375.1. NCBI lineage: Eukaryota > Metazoa > Arthropoda > Insecta > Coleoptera > Cleridae > Tillus > Tillus elongatus. Next base: position 6,866,869 of record OZ023262.1, on the reverse strand, counting down.
CTGATGTATCAAAGGCTTTTGACAGTGTGTGTCATAACCTTCTTCTGCAAAAATTGTTTGCAATGGGCATCTGTGGTTGTTATCTTTGGTGGATTCGATCTTACCTGTCTGACAGAAAGCAGTTTGTTAGCATTGGTGGTGCTCTATCAGATGAGGTCCTCGTGTTGTCTGGGGTACCACAGGGATCACATATAGGTCCCGTTCTCTTCAATCTTTTTATTAATGATGTTGTGAGTTGTTTTGAGTCGTCGAAATGTTTATTGTATGCAGATGACTTAATGTTCTTTTCTGAAGTTGTCCATGATGTCAACACTTTGCAACATGATCTCGACAACTTAACTCGCTGGTGCAGTTGAAACTTGCTGTCGCTTAATGTGGGTAAATGTAAAATTGTGAGCTATTTTAGGGGTCAGAATATGATTGTTCATAGATATACCATTTATAACACCGTGTTGGATCTTGGTGTAATTTTCAAAAATGATTTGTCATTGAATCTGCATATTTATGCTGTGGTTGTGAAATATTGCAGACTTTTGGGGTTTGTTAGAAGACACACTAAACATATGACTGACACAGGGGCAATCACTAGTTTGCATACATCGTTGGTTCAAAGTAATATTGAGTATTGTTGTGTTGTATGGTTTCCATCCTATGCTTGCCACATTAATCGTATTGAAAGGGTACAAAACAAATTTGTTAAATACCTTCTTTATAAGTATCACTTTCCTTGCGCCAAGATATTGGGTATGGTGTCAGATTGCTTCTTTGTGGTATGGTCAGTCTCAAAGCGCAACATGAGTATCTTTCATTGATGTTTATATATAAGTTAATTAATGGTCACATTGACTGTAATGATCTGCTCGAGTTGGTCCTTTTCCATGTTCCACCACGCTCAACTCGCCAACAGCAACTCTTTTTGAGCGAACACACAGGACCAACTATGGATGTAACAGTTTCATGGACAGATTGTTGCATAATTATAATGCTAATTTTTCTAATTGTGATATCTCTTATATTGCTATGTCTAGGATGAAAACTGTCTTAAGACAGTGATTTTGTTACTTTGAGGTTTTTTTTCGTTTGGTTTTACTTTTAAGTACCATTTGGAATTGTTTAATTCTGTAGGTGCAAATTTAAATATATAAAAAATAAAAATAAATAAACCCTGCCTACCCTGCACAGCACCCTTATTTCGCCAGGTGCTGTACCTTCCTTGGCGGGTATGAACAGGAACTTTTTTCTTGTGGTTTATGCAACGAGGGTGGTTGCATGCACGTGAGCGGGGAAGGAATATCCTCACGATGAAGCACCCACCGCCCTTCAACCCCAACCGCTGCCACAAGCCTATCGGGGGGGGGGTGGGGGGGGGGGGGTAATCGTAGGCATTTTCCTTTTCCTCTCGTGGGCATACAACCACCCTCATTGCATAAACCACAAGAAAAATTTCTTGTTCATACCCCCCAAGGAAATTACGGGACCTAGGGCGAATAGGGGTGTTGTGCAGGGTAGGCAGGGTTTAATGGGGATATGGCTTTAAATAGTCAGCTTTCACGCAGTTTTCTTTGCATTTTGTGCTCATATTTCCTTTTTTACTAACCACCCCGCCCAGCACCCCTATTCACTCCTAGTCCCGTAACTTCCTTGGCGGGTATGAACAAGACATTTTTCTTGTCGTTTGTGGATCCAGGTGGAGTCCTAGTAATGTTTCTGAAAACAATTTTTTTAAAGGCGTTCGGGAGCTAATCTGTAAATTTAACGGTTACACTAATATACAGAAAGGAACTCTGTCTAGACACATCATCTCCAAACACGGAAGCATTGAAGAGAGACCTTTTAAATGTGAGTTGTGTGATTACAGTAGTTTACGGAAGAGGGATCTGTCAAGACATATTATCTCCAAACATGGAAATATTCAAAAGACCTTTTAAAAATGTGAGTGGTGTAATTAGGTTAGTGTATGAGAAAGCCACCTGTCAAGACATGTCATCGCTGAACACAAAGTAATAAAAACTGACCTATTAAATGCAGTTTGTGTGATTATGCAAGTATAAAAGGAAACTGCCAAAACATATCATCTTCAAACACAAGAGTACCAAGAGACATTTTAACTGTGATGTGATTACATGAGTGTACAAAAAGAAATACAATCAATAAACATGATCGCCAAACATGGAAATATTGAAGCAGAACCTTTTAGATGTGACGTGTGTGATTACACAATAATAAACAGTCTAGAGGCAGCAGGTGCCTTATGGTAGCGATGTTCATTAAACCATTTCATATTACAACAAATAAATTGGTTTTGGGAATACAAAGTTGTTTTGACAAAAAACTTTTTTTCCAGGAAAACCAATTGAGTTGGGTTGGCTAACGAAGTTAATATTATAAATATAGCAGGTGTTACGGCCTGAAATTGCGGCAACAATTTTTCTTTATTTCTTTTGTGTATCAAATAAATACAGAGCTCATTTTTGTATTGGTGCAAAGATATGGTTAACTAAATTATTGACACATAAGTTTCCGTAGTTTCACATTTGCTTAAATAAACAGTTTATAGGAATTGGCAATAGATGACTTACCTGGATAATACTAATTTATGCCTACAACATAGATTGTGGACCCAATGATCGTTAAAATGACGAGATGAAGGCAAACGAATTTGCAGATTGTATTTATTATGTTGAACAGGCACATCCACATCCGACTGTGTGCTTATCATGTTATGAATAGTGTACGTCTTTCACAGGTAAATATTTATTTTTAATGCACACACGGCAACAGTTGGTCTAATACCGATTCTAAACAATGAGAAGTAACATAGTGAACCATCTTAACGCTTTAGTGTTATTGTTTACATTTATTTGCCTATATCGTATGGGAGATAAGCTGGAGATAAGGAATTTGCCGTTCGTAAATGTACTTGCAGTAGCGGCTCCTGGAAATAAATGAAAATTTGACTTTCAGGAACACATGGAATTCGCATAAGGTTAACAGAGAATCTAAGTTTGTGAGCTGCTGCAGTCACGTTGTGACGAAGTCTATATTTTCAGAACAGCTGTATGTACTGGAAACGGCTGTTCGAAAATAAATATAATATAATTCATACAAATAAAAATTCCACACAGTAAAAATTATTATCTTCATCATTAACATTTCTTAAAAGTACGCATTTTCGAATTATCGCGGTGGTGTAAAAACATATCTGTAGAGATAAGGATAAGGTATCTTGCACCGATTAAGATGTTTCAGCCGGGGACGACAGAGAGAATTTAACTACTGAGGTAGATAGTTGACCGTTTGCCGTAGCGTGTTGAAGAATATTTAGCTGGAAATTATATTCAAAAAATTAGAGTCAATTTATAGAAGTGGTAGAGGAACGTCAGTATACCGTACCCTCTTGCCCGTGATTGTGAGAGACAAGTCCGTGGCGCAATAAATCTATCTGACGCCGTCCAGGTAAGAATATTTTAGTTTTGCCTTATTTGATATAATTGTAGCGAATTTTCGGATATTTTCTCTCAGTCCCCACGTGCCTACCCGTCGACGTCGAGACCACGAGATTTAGTGCCGTTCCCCTCCATAATCCTATCCCCTCATTGTCAGCGTGTCATAATACTTCTGGAAGGTGATGCTGTATCTAACACAGACCTTCTAAGGGTATTAACTACGACGGTTCCAAGTCGACTCTGGTCTGGACGCTGTAGTACACAAGCAGGCCAAGGTCGAGTTGGTACACGACAATATCCTTTCGCAGGGTGTTCCCCTGTAACCCTCCCGTTCCATATCGACGCCCTGACGTCGAGGCGTTGGATCTCTTGTTGTCGACTCCGTCGGATAGGCGCCATTTTTGCTATTTGAGGAGCGCGTCTCCAATTGACCCATTTAACGGCTGCATCCACGGGTTGTAAACCACCGCACTCGAGGTTTCCGTCCGCGTGACTCCCGCATTTTAATCCGTGGGGAATAAGTGATTTCGTTGGTCAGTCACCAGCAATACGACTTGTCTTAGAGTAAGTTAGAGCGATAAGTACATTTCATATTGCGAGCCTACCAGTGTGTTGTAAAATCTTATAATGTAATAGAGTGGAAACTACGTTCAGTCTGTTTCATAATCTTAAATAAATCTGCTACACCCTTATAAACTTTCGGAAGATCAGGTAAATACCGGGGGAGCGATTAAAGCCCGCAACCCCGGAGGTATCTATACGGCCTGCTACACCACAGGCTACCGGACCCTCTCCACGGAGCTACCCAGACACTCCGGCCACGTCGGTGGTCGGAGTCTTGTGACGAGGTCGCAGACACCCTCGTAGGGAGTAAACCCTCTAAAATCTGGCGCCCGGGACCGTTTCTGTAAATCCATTGTTCCGTTTTACCGTATAATTCACCCCGCAAGTCAGGCCACGTTACAACGTATTATCGGTTAACGATAACATGCTGTGCTCAAACCGCCGGGAAAATTAAAATTAATTATACAATTAGACAGGTTCAAATAATACCCACCGTTGGCATATTCACTGGATGGTTGAAATGTTTAAAATATAGGTTCTTTAACATATTTGTTGATATGTCTGTAAGTGGGTTTGTGCAAGGATTAATAACACTGGTTTAATAACTAACTATTTATTAACACAGAATAACAACTTAATAATAATGACGATGTTGACTTACCGTCAGCTAGGTAGCAAGTGGCGATGGTCGAGCTGTGACAATGCGTCGACGCTGCGCTGGAGGGCGCATGCTCGTACATATGACAACTGACATTCACATACATGTCACATCTCTCCCTTTAAATTTGAAATTATTTCAGTTACATAAAATTCTAGTCATGACCATACCTTAGGGGTGGTTTAATATTTCGCTTAGGGCGAATTGGCTTTGACTTACAATAATCATGGGGTAAACCTATGATTTCCAATAGTTCCTTGTGAGTGTATTCCTTAGAACTACTTATGTCTACATTACAACCATCCGTAGTGTCGCTCGCGACTTCATTTGGTGAGTCTGGAGCACTAGCCTGAGGACTTACACTATTCTCTACAATGTTTTTATTACAGCTATTTACAATTGTTGTACTAGATTTATCTACATTAATACTAAGATTAGGGTATGCTCGGTTAAAAGAGACAGGATCTATTTCAGTACTTATTATCTGGTTGACATGCCTTTTCCAGACATGGCCTTCATTTGTCCTACAAATATAAACTGCTCCACCAATACGCTTAACCACAGTTGCTAAGGCCCACCCTTTTTTATTCTGTACTCGATAATCCCTGACCATTACAATTTTTCCAGGCAAGTGCGCTCTTCGAAGTTTTGTATGATCACTTTGTGGCTGTGGCACGGGTAGATCTCTAAGTAGATCTAATCTTGTCCTTAGTTTTCTACCCAGCATAAGTTCAGCTGGTGATACCTTAGTTGTTGCATGAGGAGTAGATCGGTACATAAACAATATCCTACTTAATATTGTGTCTACTTCGTTCGTTGCTCTTTTGAGATTGGCTATCTCTGTTGTCAACTTATGTTTTATAATGCGAACCGCATTTTCCGCTAACCCATTACTCTGGGGATTAAACGGAGGAATTGTTATATGACTAATTCCATTGTTTTTATAAAAATTCTGCATCTGGTTGGACACTAGTGAGGGTCCATTATCAGATACGACAGTATTAGGAAGACCAAACCTTGTGAAACAATTTCGCAGCGCTGCTATGGTGTTGTCAGAAGTCATGTCATTCATTGGGTATACTTCTATCCATTTTGAGTATGAATCGATTAAGATTAAGTAGCTTCTATTATATACAGAGAAAAAGTCTATGTGTACAGTCTCAAATGGCTTTTGGGCTAAGGGCCAGGGAACTGATTGCTTCGGTGGATCTGCACGTGTCTGTAAACACTTTGTGCATGATGCAACTAAGTTCTCGATTCTTTTATCAATCCCAGGAAACCACATATACTGCCTGGCTAGAGATTTCATTCTCACTACCCCTTGGTGAGTATTGTGCAGTTCTCTTAGCACTAACGACTGCAATGAGGTAGGAATAACTATTCTATCTCCCCAAAATAAACCTTTGTTGATCACATTCAATTGATGTTTTCGGTGAAAGAATGGTTTCAAATCAGATATAATATCCCGAGGCCAATTACTTTTTACACAACGAATCACGGTTTGTAGAATGCCATCATTTTCGGTGTGGGTTTTTACCGTTTGGTTACTTATTGGTGTATGATCCATGAAGTCCATAAAATAGATACGGTCTTCCCAGTCTGTGTCTTCTGGCAGAGATTCAGAAACTGGCAACCTTGACAAACAGTCCACAATAATATTTTGATTTCCGCTTATGTGAACCACTTCGTAGTCAAAATTAGACAGGTATAAGGCATACCTTTTTAAACGATTTGCACATGTCTGATTAGTGTCTTTCTTATTGCTCAAAATAGAAACAAGTGCTTTTTGATCAGTGCGAAGTGTGAACTTCACACCATACAGGTATTGCTCAAATTTCCTTACACCATAGTAACACGCAAGACTTTCTTTGTGTACTGTGGCATAGTTTTGTTCAGCTTTGCTGTATGTGCGTGAGACACATGCGACCATTTTTTCTGATCCGTCATGCATCCTATGAGTTAGGACTGCTGCAATGCCGTTTTCAGATGCATCCGTTGTTACAAAGATTGGTAACTTCGGATCAAAGTATGCCAGTACTTGATCAGATGACAACAGACTTTTTATATGCCTAAACGCTTTCTCACATTCCAAAGACCAGTGGAATTGAGAGTTCTTCTTTAAAAGCTTATATAACGGAGCAGCTAAATGAGCTAAAGGTATATATCTCGAATAAAAATTAACTAAACCCAAAAACGACTTTAATTGTGTGAGATTTGTTGGTTTAGGAGCATCTTTGATGGCTCGAATTTTGGTTTCACATTTGGAAATGCCTTCTTTAGACAAAACAAACCCCAAATAAGATACCTTGTCTTCAAAAAATTTACATTTTTCAATATTCACCTTTAGTCCTGCTTCAGACAATATTTTGAATACGCTTTGAAGTACTTTTAAATGGTTGTCATGCTCCCGATGCCCAATTAAGATATCATCTTGAAATGTAAATATGTTGTTTGTTCCTTGGAACAACTGGTCAATATACTTTTGAAAATAAAAACTTGCACACTTAATTCCAAAGGGCATCCGATTCATCATATACAGTCCTTTATGTGTAGATATAGTTGCTAAACATTTTGATTTCTCATCTAGCTGAAACTGCATGTAAGCGTCGCTTAGATCAATTTTTGAAAATTTAATGCAACCATGCAGTTTTGCAAAGAGACTATCAATGCTTGGCAATGGATAGTAGTATGACTCTAGCTGTTTGTTTAATTTAATATAGCTGCCACAAATACGTATTGTTCCATTTTTACGCATTACAGGTACTGTGTATGATGACCAGGGGCTAGAAATAACGGGAGTTATGATACCGTTGCTCTCCATGCGGTTTAACTCGTGTTCAATTTTGTGCTGTAACGCTAATGGGACAGGTTTGGGCTTATGATGATGCGGAACCGCATCAGGCTTTAGATGTAAGCTTATCTTTGCATACTTAAAACACCCTAATTTTCCATCAAAAACTTCTGGAAACTGCTTGATCAATGTCTCTTTTAACTCGCTTATACAGGTCGAGTTTATAGAAGGGACTAGTGTCAATTTAAATTTACAAATAAAATCACGACCTAGCAAACCAGTGGTTGCATTTTTAACTACGAAAAATTTCATTACTACACTCTTATTTAAATATTCTACCTTGAGATTGACAAAACCTTCAGGTAAAATCATCTCACCAGTGTAACCTTTAAAAGTTAGGGTTGTATTGTGGAGGGGAATATGATTGAAATTTTTCTTAAAACAGTCATATTTTAAAGTTGATACTGCAGAACCCGAATCTAGCTCCAAAGAAAATGTCTTATTATTTAACTTAACTGCAATTAGCATAGGGCCTGAAATTGAACTGAACATATCTAAATTATAAATTGGAAGTTCATTTTCTGAGACCTGTTCATAATCAACATTATTAACGGTCACCTTATTAGAGTTTTTACATACACTTACCAGATGTCCTATCTTACCGCACTTCACACAACGGTAATTGGCGTACTTACACTCGCCAAAGTGTTTTTTCCCACAAGTTGAACACTTCATTTTCCTGTGATCCTGCTGTTGTCGCTCTCGTCCGCCATTGTTGTTGTCAAATCTTTGGTTCGTTTGAAGTTGACGTTTGGAGGCGCCGCTACAGTCATGCGTTGAATTGTAGTTCGAACTTGATGGCGCTGACTCTTGTTTCCGATTTCCGTAATAATGGATTCCATTGTTGGCGTTGACCGAATTTGAATTTTCGGACGAATTTAAGATGGTTGCTTCTCTGGCTCCTGCGATTTCTAGAAGTTCTTCCATCTTCCTTGTGTGGGACTCTTCTACAAGACGATCCAATACTGGTCCAGGTAACATGCCACAAATGAATTTGTCACGCAGGGTATCAACTAAGTGTTCAAACTTACAACTTGATGCCAAACGCTTAATTCTCGCGTACCACTCACAACAGGATTCGTGACTGACTTGCTGAGCTTTAAAGAACGCTATTCTTTCCCTGAAAACGTTGATTGGCGGGCTGAATTGCTTTTTTAGGATTGCACATAGTTCATCGTATGTTTTATCCTGTGGCAAGGTAGGGAAACATAAATCTCGTAGCACTTTATATGTCTGTGTACCTATAAGGCTAATTAACATGGCTACTTTGAGATCGCTGTCGACCTTGTTTGCCTTATAATATTGGGATAGTTTTTCTTCGTACACGCTGAAGTCTTCTCCGTTATTGTATTCCGACATACTTCCGATCGCCGCCATTATTAAATGTTGTATTTGCGTATTAACAGATGCACGTGGTTTCGATTCAAATATCCGCGGAACACTAAAATTTTATTGCTGTTCGACACAAAACTTATTTGTTTTAAGCGCGTCCAACACAAATTTTTCTTCGTGTAGACTAAAAGGAGGGAAAGTTACAATTTTTACACACGCGACTAGGCTCTCACCATGCGGTTTCCGTTTATTATTTTTGATTTTACGGTACCGTTTCACTTGCACATTAGTTATCCTCGTCGCCAATGATATGTCTGTAAGTGGGTTTGTGCAAGGATTAATAACACTGGTTTAATAACTAACTATTTATTAACACAGAATAACAACTTAATAATAATGACGATGTTGACTTACCGTCAGCTAGGTAGCAAGTGGCGATGGTCGAGCTGTGACAATGCGTCGACGCTGCGCTGGAGGGCGCATGCTCGTACATATGACAACTGACATTCACATACATGTCATTTGTGATGGCAATATGTGACCTCTGCCACCTCCACGGGTTGATTTGAATATTTTTCAAAAATGACCAGTTCTTTAAAAAGCAATTTCTGCCTTTCATTTTATACACTTAGGTAACACTTGAATGTGTTATATATTCAGAGTTCGTCATGTCAAGTTTATAGTTTTGCTAATCGTAAATTTGCGTATTTTTGAATATTTGAATCTAAAGTTTCCATCTCGCACTCTTCGAAACCCTACTTCGAACATATTTTTTTTCTATGCTGCTTTTCCCGTTGTCTTACGAAAACTGTCCTTTTGCCATTTCGGATCTGCAGATCTTCTTGTAAGCTGTTGTATTTTATCGTCTTTTTAGACAACGGTTATGTGTAAAGTCATTGTTGTTTATGGTAATTGGTAATTGTTGTGACTGGCTGTTATGTTCTGCAGTTGGTAAGTTATAAGTTTTCTGTTATCGCATATTCCTTACGACCGCCATTGCATTGCCACAGGATTTGCTTGAAGTGGCCCTTTTTGATGTTTGCTTCTAAGTGAGTAATCGTAGGAGTAATCCGTATTCTGTCCGGAAGGCTCCGAAATCTGCCGCATTTCGAGATACGTTGGATGAAACCACTCAGCAGGTTACGAGATTTCATCCCAACCATTCACCCCCAGGTATTAGCGTGAGGACCTTTGGCTCAGAGCTCTTCCCGTCCAGCGATTAACTAGCAGATACTATTTGGATCCCGTGGCCTCCCCGGCACTGTCCAGGATTGGTTCCTAAGATAAGTACCTCCCAATTTTATATCGACTACTTTGTCCCGGAATTTAATGGGATTATCAGGAGTAATGAGAATCGTTTTGTGGACTATTATGCTAATGAATTAAATACACTTAACACCATTCATGTTGACTATTCGGAGATAGGTCACGGCTTAAATGTAAGCCTCCGCATAAAATTTATTAAACGTTAGGTAGTCTTGTTTATTTGATCTATACGATTTTTTTAGCTCTTCTGTAATAATTTTTGTGAACGTTCTTGGCAGCCAATTGCGGGAAAGATAATATTGTTCGATGCTTACCCTTAACTCATATTATTATAATAACTATTGATATTCCAAATTTACGAAGTTAACAATTCTCAATACACCGTTAACCTATCAGATATAATACCTTCGTTTTAAATTGACCAGGTTTACAAATCAAAATATTATCAGACAAGGTCTATATTTTAATTTTACCCAGTAATTTAAATATTTATACACTTACATGTTAATTTGTGCACGTATTATATTTATATAGGTATATTATCTATTTTATTATTTTCTAATAAAGAAAAACTAAAATTTTAATTTAGTCAGTGAATTGTTTGGGTCAATGTTTTACTACATGTTCTACGGGTCCTATAAATTTTTTTGCTCCTCATTTAAAGCTTAGGCAAGTGTACTGAGCGTACCTATGACTTGATGCGTCTTGCTTTTCATCCCTCCATTGATGTTATTGTAACAATTACTTTTAGGCAAATCATTACCTAGCACATTTATATCATTTTTCTAATTCAGCCGTGTCGTGAATAAACACTGACCATCTATAGCTTGCAGTCGACTGTGGGCTTCTAAAACTGCTGGCGCCCTTATAAATTGTTTATTGAATTAATGCTCCTTCCATAAATATACAACTAGAGTTGAAAGAAAAACGTTCAACCCGAACCACCCTGAGATAGCCGGAGCATAAGCGTTGCCTGCTGTTTAATCAAGATTCACATTAATTTCATTTTTAGATTGTTCTGTTATTATTTTTTTATTAGGCTATTACAGCAGAACGGAAGATTTGTAACACAGGTACATTCCCTTTGTAAATAGTTGAGATAAGTAGGTTAGCTAACCTGATCGAACCAGTTTTTCCGTGAAAATTTAATATTTCCTTCTGGAAAATGTTTAGGAACTGTCGGCATAACATCAACTACATATTAACCTGATTATAATAGAATATGGCCTAAAAACAGTTGTACCGGGTGGCCAATTAAGCGAGGTAAGCGGCTGTGTCTTGGAAACCATTCACCATAGAGCTTTGGGAAAAAAAATATATTAAGTAAATGTAGCCAATGGAAATCGTTGGAAATTATTTTTAAGTTCGTCAGATGCCCGCTAGGGGGCTTAACACCAACAGGAAATGAAAAAAATAGGATATCTCAGTAATATGTCCAGATAAACTGTGTTGAATATATATTGTTCATCAGTTGTATTTTAGTAGGACGCTTTAGTGTAGTGCTGTAAAAATGGTGAAATTTTCGAGGAAACAGATTAAATTAATAATTGAAAATTAGCTGAACTTGTTGGGTATATACTGCTTCAGTGGATAAGGTGGTTTCCTTGTTGTATTGTCTGGGGATGTCTTAGAAAACAAACGAATTAGTTTGTTAAAATTGAAAATACACACAGGTATTGGTACATTATTGTTATCAGTTATCAATACTTGATAAAGAGGTAACCTGGTAGAAGTGCTTATTTGTATACTGCTCAAGAATATTGTGCATACCAAATGACGGCAGAGGATTCTATATCAAACAAACAAATATATGATATACTTCTAAAACACCAAGACGAATTGAAACATATTCATGTGTCATTTAGAGAGGAGCTAAAGCAAAGTCTAGAAAAATTGGAGATAAAGTTTGAAAGTTACTCCGCTGAAAGAGAAGAAAAGATAGCCGAACTAGAAAAAAAATAAATTACTGAAAAATCAGGTAGAGATATTGGAGAGGAAATCAAGAAAAAATAATCTTGTACTATTCGGAGTAAAGGCTGAAGAATACAAAGATAAAGATCTGTTTAATTTTGTGCAGGACAAACTAAATGAATTGTTGGAGGTAAATCTGACAGTTACTTCAATCAGCCATGTGTATCTCATTGGAAAAGATAAATTTAGCTGACCAATTATAGTGGAATTCGCTCTTTTTGTAGAAAAACAGAGGATATTAAAGTCTGCAAGCAAGCTAAAGGGTACCGGATTATTTATTGCAAACGATTTAACAAGTTATGAGCAGATTCAAAACAGAAGTCTGAGATCACATTTGCAAAAAGCTAGAGAAAAAAATTATAGATCTTTTATCAAGGGCAACAAGCTGTCTATAAATGGAGAGTTGTTTGCTATACAGCAACTGGATGGTGGGGTAAACGATGAACCCATGGATACGATCGACATTGGTTTTGGAGAGGAAGTTGACAATTGTCCCGCAACACTCAACTTAAGTCAGTTTGAACAACAAGTTTTCCAAAATTCGAAAACACCGGCGAAACGTGGCTCTGAGAAGGAAAAGAAGGCTCCAAACACTGAGGAAGACAGTCTCAGGAAAACTTTGCGAAGTAATTCAGCGTCAAGTGCGAAGATCACATGAAATGAGGAAATAATTCAGGTGAGAAAGGCAACGACACAATCCAGGGCTGCCAAGGTGGATGATAAGAAGCGAAGCTAAGGGTGAGAAATATAAATTAATGTGAATTACTATTTGTGATCCTCGATGTTTTCGTGCAGTGTATATGAATGTGTTTGAGTTGATTTATATTGATTGGGAGCATTTATCTGCTTTGGTTATCATCTGTGTGATATGTAAATGTTTACAATTCTTTGTTTGCATATCTCAATTCGATTTTTCTTATTTTTTGATGTAATAGATTTATTTTATGCACATTCTATTATTTATTATATAATTGCCTCTGAGTGTATGGTGAATCATTGTATAAATCTTAGGTCGTTTTGATTGATTATTTTGTACATATATTTTGTTTTTCAGTGGTTGTTTTAATTTTAATGTGTCTATGAGTGTATATAATAGTTAGGATTAAGTGGCGCATGGTTGTTTTTAGTCATTTTATCTGCAGAATCTGCGTGTGATTTTTAATGTATGTTATTTGTGTAACCCTTTTGCATTACCTATTTTATTTACATTCTTGTTGTAAAAATTTTATCCAGCTGATTCTTTATGCTTTTATTAGTTTGTAGGTTTTAATTCTGTAAAAATATTTGCGCTGTTATTGTAGCCTTGTTATGATTTAATGAATGGTTAGTTGTGTATGGATGTTATTAGAGAGAAAGAGAGATATATATGTGTGTGTGTATGTATGTATATGTGTGTATATATATATATATATATATATATATATATATATATATATATATATATATATATATATATATATATAGAGAGAGAGAGAGAGAGAGGGAGAGAGAGGTAGATAGATTGCGAGGACTAGTTTGAATGGATATATGGCGTGAGAATGGAAGCATATGTAAGAGATTTCGAGATCCAGGATGTGGTGACAGAATATGTGGAGACGGAGACAGAGTGTGGGAGTGTACTGAAAATAAATAGGGAAAATTCTTCATTGAATATTTTTCATACTAATATTTGCAGTTTAAACAAAAATTTTGATGAAGTAGAGGAGTATTTGTGTGGTTTCGATCTAAATTTCGATGTTGTTGTGTTGACAGAAACATGGCAACTAAAGAATGAGAATTTGTTCGGTATGCGAGGATATGACATAGTATACAGCAATGGTTCTTACAATCAGAACGACGGAGTGGTGGTGTACGTGAATACCAACCTGACACACACTTCATCTGTTGTCAGGATTGGAGAGGTAACTGGATTGAATGTACAAATCAAAAACAATGTTACACACAATATACTTGCAATTTATAGATCTCCAGCTGGTGATACTAGGGAATTTATTAAAATGTTGCACCAGTATTTTAGTAATGCACCACCGAACGCGGACATTAACATGCTGGTTGGAGATGTAAACATTGACATAGGGGATGCCAGCAATGAACAGGTAGGCAACTACTTAAATGCAATGGCGGAATTTGGCTACAAATCAATGATTAATAGACCAACTAAGATAAGAAATAAAAGTTCATCGTGTATTGACCGTATATTTTTGTCAAGCAAGATCCATAACATCGAAGACGGTGTTCTGCCAATAGTCGTAGGAAGAACAATAACCGACCATATGCCCACTGTGCTACAGGTGGTCCTAAAGAATGCGCCTAAAAAGGAGATAAGAAAAGAACGATGGAAACAGTATATTGATTACACTCACTTGAAGGAAGAACTACAGACGGATACATGGAGAAATGTTTATGGTGCGGATGATGTACAGGATGCAACAGCAAATTTTATTGAGGGAATAGTTTACTATATACGAAGGCATACAAAATCCGTAAGGCTAAAGAGTGGAAATGTGAAGAAGAAGGAGTGGATGTCAAGTGGAATACTAAGGTCCATACAGGAACGAAATAAATTGTATAGAAAGTGGCGGGCGACACAAGATGATGAAGAACTGAGACAAAAGTATACTTCTTATAGAAATAGGTTGAATGATTTAATACGCCAGGCAAAAATAAACTTTTATAAGAGAGAAATTGCTACACACAACGATGATAGCAGAGCCCTATGGAGAACAATAAATAGACATATAAAAGGTTATAGAAAACAAAGTGAAATGAATGAAATTTTAGATGTAAATAGCTCGATAAAAGCAGAGAAGAAACAGATATGCGATGAATTCAATAGGGCATTTATAAATGTGGGGCTAGACGACACAGAGGATTCAGGAACTGAACCAGACCATAGACGTTGTACTGCTGTGAATCGTCAGTCATTTTACTTGTTTCCCTGTGACGCGGAGATTACGGGTTATATCCGTAGGCTTAAAGAGGGAAAAGCTCCTGGAGTGGATGGGATAAGGGCAGAGTTAGTCAAGAAAATTAAAGATTGCATCATAGAACCACTTGTTTATCTGATTAATTCCTCATACGAACAGGCTGTCTGCCCAAAGGAATTTAAAATAACAGTGGTAAAAACCGTAAAGGTAATAGGTTGAATCATCACAATTAGAGACCAATTTCCTTAGTCACAATGTTAACCAAGGTATATGAGATGGCCTTAAAGGCAAAAATCGACAGATTTGTGGATAGGCATGAAATCCTGTCAGAGGGACAATTTGGTTTCCGGAATAAACGTTCTACACAAGATGCAATAGAGGCAGTGACAGGCGAAATTTATGCATCATTGAATGAAAGTAAACCTTCGATAGCAGTATTCCTGGATCTGTCTAGGGCTTTCGACACGGTATCGAGAAAGATAATGGTTGATGTTTTAGAGGGCATGGGCATTCGGGGATTGCCGTTGGAGTTGCTTCGGAGTTACTTGAATGAGAGGAAACAATGCGTAGAGATGGATGCTATTAAAAGTGAGTTTGAATATACAGCACATGGTATCCCACAGGGCACCATACTGGGACCACTACTGTTTAACCTGTATGCGAATGCGCTGTATGCACTTGATTTCCGGGGAAAGGTCTATGGATATGCCGATGATATCGTTTTAGTTTGTAGGGGCGAGACTTGGGGGGAGGCCAAGGGAAAGATAGCCGAGGATATGGGAAAGATGAAAATATTTTTGGACAGCAGAAAATTAAAAATTAATGCCGATAAGACAGTTTTCGTTACATTTTCCTCCTACGTGACGGGGCTGCCACAGTTCGCGGAGATAGCGACAAATGACAGGAGTACATCCTTAAAAGTGCTGAGAGCGGAAACAGTTGAATATCTGGGTGTTCGAATTGATAACAATATGAGGTGGCACGACCAGATGAATTTTATTACAAAGAAGATTCGTTCGCAGTACAGTACATTTCTACATCTATCAAGGATATTAGATTTTAACACACTGAGACAAGTTTACCGTGCGTTAGTAGAACCACATATCACATATGGAATTATAGGTTGGGGAGGTGTAAGAGATGTTCATTTGAGTAGTCTAAATGTGGCACAGAAGCATATACTTAAGATAATTGGGCATAAGCCATATACATACCCAAGTGATGCAATTTACGCGGAATCGAACATAATGGATGCTAGACAAATGTTCTTCTTTAGATGTGTGACAAGACAGTTCTCCGAAGGAAAAGCGTATTCCAGGTATGCCTACAACATGAGCAATACACATAGGATATTACCTGTCCCTCGTATGCAGAAGGCAGTAAGTCAGAGGTCGTATATCTATCAAAAACCTCGAATGTTCAATAAACTTCCAGAAAGAATACGTACTGTTAACACTTTGAGACGGTTCAAGAGAGAAGTGAGGGAATATATTATGGGGACTCCTAGGCAGGAGATTCATTCGTTTGTTAATGTAGAGACATAGAATGAAATCAGAAATCAGGTTTTTACGTGCACGCGTGTGTGTTGCTGTGCGCTTATATGAGTGCGGATATGTGTGTGTGTGTGTGTGTGTGTGTGTATGAGAAAGAGAGAGAAAGAAGTATTGTAAGTGTGAGATGGTTGTATGTGAGGGGTGAATAAGAGAGATAGTGTGTATAAAAGTAAAGAATATATTAGTGCGTGCATGGGTGTGTATGTGAGAGAGTGAGAAGTATTGTAAATTAATTTAGGACTGTATATCCTCCTTATAGGATACTAATATTGGAAAGATGCAAAGTGCTAATTGTGTTGATGTTCTTTATTACTATTGTAAAGTCGTACACAAGGTATTACCTTTCGCGACTATAATATTATAGGTTTATTATTGTTAATTGTTGTCATCATGATACTAAATTGAATGAAATTGAATTGAATAAACTTTGTTATTATTATTATTACATATCTGCAAATAAATGTCGTGTGTATCACGAACAATTTTTGTTTTGACTATTTTTCTCTAACTCTTATAAAGTGGTGGGGGTAAGGCAAACTTTGATTAGGAAAAATGCAATATCTCGGGATCGCCTCATTGGAATATATTGAACTTAATGTCATTTAAGAGTATTTATTGCTGTATCAACTGCATTGCAAGCCATGTCTTTGTTATTGTAATGTAATTACTAGATGGCGCTTTTTAAAAATTTTAACACATTTTATGATTTTTCTCAAGAAACCTAAATACAATGATATAAATATTACTACGTAGATAGAAAAAGGACTAAAGGCCAAAGCAAGTGGTTAAAGTCCCAAGTCTCTATCTTCTGTTTAACCGGAGATATTAACGAAAAACCTATAAAACTGGAATTTAAACAAAAATACTTTCAGCATTGACTAATTTAAAGATTGAAAACAGAAATTTATTAATTTGCAAATTTAGTTTTATAGTTTTTTGTTAAAAATAAGACTTATTGATACATTCATAACACAACTATAACTTACTTGTTCGGTCCAATAATTTATACTCTAAAACTTGGACAGGTAGGCTTTGGAAAAAAGACAAAATTACAATACTTTAACGAAACGTCAAATTAGTTACTCTGAATTCTTTGGCAGATAATTTAAATATTAAAAATGCCTTTTACTAATTGTTGTTGTTGTTGTTGTTGTAATTTGGTTTGGCCTCGGACCGTTAGGTCCATTAGCCACAGATCCCTTTTACTAATGATGAAGCTGTTGATATGATTGGTGTTTACTTTGAGTGCTTTCAAAATGTGGCAGTTGCTGAAAGAGTGTATGCAATGTGGTATCTGAATCGCCACTATTACAACAGAAGAGTTTTCCTCACTTGGTGCAACACTTAGGTGAAACTGGAAGCTTAAGCCGACCGGTGCTGCAGAGACGCCGTTTTGCCAAAACGGAAGAACATATGATCAATGTTTTGGCATATATATAGAATTTAATCCTCATGTTAGCACAAGAAGATTGCATCTTGACTTGGGAATATCAGGGACCAATATCCTAACTATTTTGAAAGAGTATAGATAAGCTTATTATATCGTGAAATTCAAAATAGTTATTGTTATTTATCTCACAGGGATCATAATGACGGTTGTGAAAATGATCAGACAACAGTCGTAAAAGTTATGATATCATAACACAAAGTGTTACCATAATGATCGTTCATGATCCGAGTAAGATACAAAACTTTATCTGCTGGCATTCATTAAAACTTAAGACCCTTAAAACCAAGGGTTGCGGTGCTATCGGGGCGGCAAGGCCGCGGACGAGCCCTGAGGGAACAAAAAAAAAAAGACCCTTAAAAGATTTAAATTTTATTTGCAATAAGATGAAACTGACATTTTTTACTTAATTTCATTGGTGTGAATGTAGCGTTTGTTTGTCATTTATTATTGAACTAGCTGACCAAAGATTCGTGTTTTGTTTCTTGTTATAGTAGCAGTAATGCTGTTGTGAATCTCATTATAGCACTAGGGCTATTCACCCATGCTAGACAGTTACATCATCAACCACCAAAATCTTCTCATACCAATAACAAATACGTTTTCTCGAATTTAGAGTTGATTTTTGGTATATGAATATTATTTTACTCAAAGTTTATTGACAACATTGAAATTACCCAAAGAGGTTGTACAACCTCTTTGAAATTACCACAACTGTTCAATGTAGTAAAAGTTAAGCTTTATGATTTGTTGATGATGTAACTGTCTAGCTTGAGTGTACACCCCTTGTGGTATAATGGACAGCTTTAAATCCGATAACATACTGCGTCTATTATGTCAGCAGATAAGAAGCGGAGGTTAATTATCGGAATAAGCGATGTAGGAACGAAGCACATGTGTTATGACATAGATAACGGTATATTGATAACGATATTAAAGCACAAAACTTAATACACATAATAATAGTAACAATAATGATATAACAAATGGAATAAGAGAAACTTACTTAGGTATGGACATCTTTGACTATTAAATAATAACAGTGTTTACATAATTAAATTATCGCGGCGCTATTTCAACCGACTACATTTCAGCAGCTTATTTAAAATGAACGATATATTTTCCGCCCACATTGTAGAACGGTGTTCAAGTTAACTATATTTTCTTATTACAATGAATCTCCTTTATATTTACCAACAATAACATATTTTGATTCTTAACCTTGCTGACTATAACATTCCTGTCTGTCTTACAAATTCGTTTGTTATTGCTTATATGCTGAACGTAATAATTTCAATGTCGATCCATACAATGTTGATCTCCAATTCATTGAAATGTTTACATAACTTCATTACAGAATTTAACTGACCTACTTGTAATAATTATTTTGGTATTTTTACTAATTACATTTTTAAGGCTATTAGGGCCGTTAGGAGATATCATCTGTTCTCTTGAACATACTGCCAAGTCAAAAGAATGACAGCTCGCTCTATGGCTCTGACCTAAATGTTTGATGAACTACTAATACTTTAATAAGTGTAGACAATCTTAGGTATGTTTCCTAACTTAATCGTAAAACTAATAATTTTGGATTCAATCTTACGATATCACCATAATTAAAATGATATAACTATGGATACCACTCTATGAGGGTAATCGTAATAATAAATAAATTAATCTTTTTTGAATATAACCTTACGTGAGATAATCGACATCGCAATAATTACAATTACAATACAATTATGTCTACTACTCTAGGATGGTAGTATAAATCTTAATGATTAATATTTTTTGATACACTCTATGTATCATAATAGAACTAACAATGATTAAAATAATATACTTATATATATATATATATATATATATATATATATATATATATATATATATATATATATATATATATATCTCGCTCTAGGATGGCAATATAATAAATAAAATAATATTTGGATACACTCTATGTATCATAATAGAAATAACAATGATTAAAATAATAAAATTATATATACCATTCTAGGAGCGTAATATAATTTACATGATCTAACAATTTCTTCCTTCTTTCTGGTGATGGGTTGGGTATGTCATCTCGTCTTCCTTCTGGTGTCTCGCCTTCATGTTGTGTGAACTGTCTCTGCTTTTCTTGCAGAGCTCTTCCCACTCCAGAAAATCCAGCCACGCCGACCTTGAGTCGTTTTGGAGTGCTTTCCCATTGACCCATGACTGAACTTGACCACGCAGCGGCCATTGTTTGGTTGCTACCATGTGCCCTGCGTGTACTTTCTTCCTCTTGAACTTCCATCTAACCCTGTGCTTCAACTTGCGAACATGCACCTTATACCCATCTACCTTGTGGCTTTGCTTCCGTGAGCCCTCCACTATTGCTGGATGGCCCCAGTATACTTTGTGGCCTCTGCCCATTTTTGCTTGTCCCTACTTCTGACCTCCATACTCCACCCCAGTGTGTGTAAATCTCTGGGTGGTTGTACTTCTTACTGCTCTTACTTTATACCTCAACTGGTTCGTGGTTCCTTTCTTGGACGCATTGGTCAAACCATTCACTTCTACTCTTGATGTGGTTGCTGTTTCTTCCCCCCTTGGTTGACTTATCCAAAATTTGGGAATTTTCAGCTTGGCAACCATTCTTGACTTGTTGCTGGACCATTTTCTATAAAATTCTTTCCTATCTTCGTTTCTATTGGGACTTTTTCTATTCGTAATACTGCTTGTTTTACTTCTTGCGCTTCTTTCTTCCCTTTTAATAACTTGCTCTCTCTACTTACATTAGTTTTCTTCGCTGCTGATTTGGCTCCAGATCTGAAATTATCTGGATAACTTTTTAAAATCACTCTTTCCTGCTCGTCTTTGGCTTCTTCTATCTTTGGTATTTCTTTACTTAAATTTAAGTTAAATATTTCTTGCTTGTTCGTTGCTTCTTCAACTTCTGGCATTTCTTTACTTAAATGCAAATTAAACCTTTAATGATTGCTTCTTGCTTCTTCAACTTCTTGTATCTCTTCAATTAAATTTAGATTGAATCTTTCATGATCATTCCTTGACGCTATTTTTGCGTAGAATTCTTCAATTGTTGAATTTATTGCTTTTTGGACTTTCTCTGGGAATGCTGTCCGTTCCTTATACTTGCATGTGAAGATTGGTAATTTGCCTGCTGGAAGCTGTGCAAAGTGGTCTGTTTGTTTGTTAATTTCCCTTTTCAGCTTGACTATGGCGTTATTATACCATTGGTTTAGCGTCAAATAAGCTTCATCCAGACTTTCTGATTCTGTTATTATTTTTATATCCATTATGTTGTCTTCAATTCTATCCCACTGCTTATCTAAATTTCCTATCATGATTTTATACTTGATAAGTATATCGTCATCGTCAATTTTTTCTGCTTTTTCTAATTTCTGGATAAATTGGTTTACCCGTAATTTTAGTTCTCTCGAACGCATTTTTAATTCCTCCATTGCTTCCTTAATTTTAATTTGATTTAATAATTCACTTTGTTACCTTGCCGCTTACTTCTTCTTTTAATCTGATTCCTAGTTGCCTGTGACCTATATCTTGTCTTTAACCCTGTATTTTTGTCTTTGACCCTGTATCTGTTTTACTGGAACTGACCTTCTTTCGGTACTGCCCTGTATGCTTCTGTTTATTTGCTATATTGGAACTGACCTTCTTTTTGGTACTGCCCCGGACTCTTCTGTCCTGTTTATTTACTTTATTGGAACTGACCTTCTTTTTGGTACTGCCCCGGACTCTTCTGTCCTGTTTATTTACTTTATTGGAACTGACCTTCTTCCGGTACTGCCCCGGACTCTTCTGTCCTGTTTATTTACTTTATTGGAACTGACCCTCTTCTGGTACTGCCCTGGAATCTTCTGTCCTGTTTATTTACTTTATTGGAACTGACCTTCTTCTGGTACTGCCCCGGACTCTTCTGTCCTGTTTATTTACTTTATTGGAACTGACCTTCTTCTGGTACTGCCCTGATTATATTCACTAAAATAAAGGGTATTTGGAGACTTGGGTTAAAGGATATTTGATAAGGTTTAAGTGAGCACTGTATTTTCACTGGCACTGGTTCTTTTTCGTCGAAGGGCCCTGCTCTTCAACTACTCTTGTCTTCGAAGGACCATGTCTTCTATTACTTCATGGACCAGGTTTACGGAAGCGGAGGTTAAT
Organism: Tillus elongatus; assembly: GCA_964006375.1. Classification (NCBI taxonomy): domain Eukaryota; kingdom Metazoa; phylum Arthropoda; class Insecta; order Coleoptera; family Cleridae; genus Tillus; species Tillus elongatus. Next base: position 6,844,666 of record OZ023262.1, on the reverse strand, counting down.
TATCGGAATAAAAGATGTAGGAACGAAGCACATATGTTAAAGCACAAACTTACGATATCATAATAATTAAATAAGAGCAAACTTACTTTGACTGTTAAATAATAAGTGTTTACATAATTAAATTATCGCGGCGTTATTTCAACCGACTACATTTCAGCAGCTTATTTAAAATGAACGATATATATTCCGCCTACATTGTAGAACGGTGTTCAAGTTAACCATATTTTCTTATTACAATGAATCTCCTTTATATTTACCAACAATAACATATTTTGATTCTTAACCTTGCTGACTATAACATTCCTGTCTGTCTTACAAATTCGTTTGTTATTGCTTATATGCTGAACGTGATAATTTCAATGTCGATCCATACAATGTTGATCTCCAATTCATTGAAATGTTTACATAACTTCATTACAGAATTTAACTGACCTACTTGTAATAATTATTTTGGTGTTTTTACTAATTACATTTTTAAGGCTATTAGGGCCGTTATGAGATATCATCTGTTCTCTTGAACAATTACAATGTCCTTTTGAAGATATAATTATTATTATTTTAGTGAATTTTCTTAAAAAAAATTCACTTATGAGGAGATCCCGACTTTTGAATTTTGAAAAAATTTCTTCAAATAAGCGCTAATTAGGCCCCCCAGAACACATATCCGGGGTCAGTTTAAATTTTTATACGTTTATATATATATATATATATATATATATATATATATATATATATATATATATATATATATATATATATATATATATATATATATATATATATATATATATATATATATATATATGTATGTATCACACCGATAACTCAAAAAATAATGGGCCGATTTTGATTAAATTTAGTGAATACCTTCCTTTTGTAAATGGCTTGGATAAGTTCGTTATCCAGAAAAATTGGTCCAGGTCTTCCCGGAAAATTTTGTGTTTTCTTTCTTTTTATCTCCAGAATTAACAAAGTAAGGGCAACCAAATTTGGTACACGGGTTTACATCCTTATAGGTAAGCCACCTACCAAAATTTAGCTCTATAGGTCAAAAGACAAAAAAGTTATAGGCATGTAAAGAAAAATAAATTGGGGTTTTCCACGATTGCGATTTAAACGTCAAAATTGACAACATTTAGGAAAAGAACTTGAATCTAATACGGGCTATGGAAATAAAATGTCCCAAGAAGAATGTTTTACAAACCCTGAAGTCTTAGTTTCAACCGTCATTGTCCTTCATTTTAATAAAATATTTCCAGAAAATTCATTTCAAATAGACCCTTTCTCTGACGCTTGGCAGTAGTCTTAGCTATAGAATTTATCGTTTAATGGTATATAATTTTTGTAGAATTTTCGTAAAAAAATCAATACAGCTCAATATATCTGTTATTATACAAGATATGAAAAAAATGTATATATTAATTATAGAGTGTCTTGAGCTACATCTTTAAAAATTATTTCTACAATCACAGGGTGGCCCATTAGTCGTTGATGATACAAATTTTCTTTTTTAGTGAATTTTCTTTAAAAAATTCACTAATGAGGAGATCTCGACTTTTGAATTTTGAAAAAATTTCTTTAAATGAGCGCTAATTAGGCCCCCCAGAAAACATATCCGGGGTCTGTTTCAATTTTTATATGTTTATATGTATATATATATATATATATATATATATATATATATATATATATATATATATATATATATATATATATATATATATATATGTATATATATATATATATATATATATATATATATATATATATATATATATATATGTAATATATATATATATATATATATATATATATATATATATATATATATATATATATATATATATATATATATATATATATATATATATATATGTAGGTATCACACCGATAACTCAAAAAATAATGGGCCGATTTTGATTAAATTTGGTGAAAAAATTCCTTTTGCAAATGGCTTGGATAAGTTCGTTAGCCAGAAAAATCTGCCCAGGTTTTCCCGGAAAATTTTGTGTTTTCTTTCGAAAAAAATTTATATCTTCGGAATTAACAAAGTAAGGGCAACCAAATTTGGTACGCAGGTCTACATCCTTATAGGTAAGTTACCTACCAAAATTTAGCTATGTAGGTCAAAAGACAAAAAAGTGATAGGGATTTAAAGAAAAATAAATTGGGGTTTTCCTCAAAACGTCAAAGTGGCGATTTAAAATGTCAAAATTGGCAACATTTAGGCAAATAACTTGAATCTAATACGGGCTATAGAAATCAAATGTCTCAAGAAGAATCTTTTACAAACCCTGAAGTCTTAGTTTCAACCGTCATTGTCCTTCATTTTACTAAAATGTTTCCAGAAAATTCATTTCAAATAGACCCTTTCTCTGATGCTTGGCAGTAGCCTTAGCTATAGAGTTTATCGTTTAATGGTATATAATTTTTGTCAAATTTTCGTAAAAAATCAATAAAGCTCAATATATCCTTTATTATATAAGATATGAAAAATTTTTGTATATATTAATTATAGGGTGCCTTGAGCTACATCTTAAAATAATATTTCTACAATCACAGGATGGCCCATAAGTCGTTGGTGATACAAGTTTCCTTTTTTTTTTAATCAAACACGCCTTATGGTATTGCATTTTTGCATTTTCCATCGAAATATAATGCATGTTTGTAAGAAAAGAAATTGTGTACGCAGCAAGTGCGTTATGGTAGCTAATTTTGATCAAATGTTTCATATTTGAACAGCTCAATTTGCTATTAACCTATAAGGTTGACCAAGAAACGTGTTTTTTGGGAACACTTTAAGTTTACTTTTGGCAATTTTTGTACATTTTCACACAATAAAGTTATTTTGATGAAACATGGCACATTGTTTTTACTATATATTTTAATTAAACACGCGTTATGTTATTGCATTTTCCATCAAAATATAATGCATGTTTGTAAGAAAAAAAATTCTGGACGTAGTAAGTGCGTTATGGTAGCGAATTTTGATTAAATGCTTTATATTTGAACAGCTCAATTTGCTATTAACCTATAAGGTTGACCAAGAAACGTGTTTTTTGGGAACACTTTAAGTTTACTTTTGGCAATTTTTGTACATTTTCACACAATAAAGTTATTTTGATGAAACATGGCACATTGTTTTTACTATATATTTTAATTAAACACGCGTTATGTTATTGCATTTTCCATCAAAATATAATGCATGTTTGTAAGAAAAAAAATTCTGGACGTAGTAAGTGCGTTATGGTAGCGAATTTTGATTAAATGCTTTATATTTGAATAGCTCAATTTGCTATTAACCTGTAAGGTTGACCAAGAAACGAGTTTTTTCGGGAACACTTTAAGTTTGCTTTCAGAAATTTTTGTACATTTTTAAACAATAAAGTTATTTTGATGAAACATGGCACATTGTTTTTACTATAAAGGTTATACTGGTTACCAAATTTGATGCCTGGTTTCTTAAAAAAAACACACTAATTTCCTATTAAAAACATTTTTAAGAAAATTCACCACCATAACGCACTTGCTGCGTCCAGACTTTTGATTTTTAAACTACACCCTTATCATATTGTTTTGAATCAAGCGCTGAATGAGCAGTATAGTTTATAGTAAAAGACTAGTTCTAACAGTACCCTTCTTGAAAACACCTGTTTATGATTGCTGTCAGTGGTGTAACAATATATACAATTATATCCTCCTATAGTATAGGGAGGCAGTTAGATCATTACTTTTCGCAGCCACTACAGCTCGACCAGATTCCAAATAAAATACATAATATGTAAAACAACATTAGCAAGTGAAGGGATCACCAAATCATGGGATTTTCTATAAACCATTGGTTTGATTTAATTGATTATTCAGACTCAGATATTGGCGCAGATATCCAAACCAGGCAATCAACTATAGGATATGTTTTCAAGGTGTCACAAGGAGCTGATACATGGAGAACACAGCAACAGCATTCAGGGTCATATTCTACTACCGAAGCAGAATTCATGGCAGCTTCAGAAGCAACTAAGGAGGCAGTACGGCTTAGTGAAGTTGATGTTAGTTTAGTTATATATACATACATATATATATATATATATATATATATATATATATATATATATATATATATATATATATATATATATATATATATATAATTTTTTATTTCAACAACACACCACGAGGGCTTACAGCCTAAATACTATCATACTGTGACTGTCGACAAGGAGGAAAGAGGCAACTTGTTAATTCTGGACTTGGAGGTTCGGAGGAGAAGGAAAAATGTGCCAGCAAGGAATTCCACAACTTGGAAGTCCTCGGGACAAAAGAGCGGGCATAACAAGATGTTCTATGTTTGGTGACCTGGACAGTAAAGTGTGCATTCGCTCTGTTGGAGGCAGTAGGTGGAGCAACTATGGAAGAGAGCTCCTCTGAGCAGTGCCCGTACAGATATCTATAAAAGATAAAGAGGTCACCAACGGCACGTCGGTGGACAAGGGATGGCAGTCTTTGGGTGAGGGTAGGGTCACCGATGAGACGTATAGCTCCCTTCTGAATGGAGTCCAGGATAGCGAGTGTAGAAGCAGCAGCAGCAGCCCAGATGCGGGAGCAGTATTCGAGGTTTGGTCTTATTTGTGAAGTATATAAGGTATAGAGATTAGCTGGTGAAAAGTATTTGCGAGCCCGGAAGAGCAACCCTAATTTCTTAGCAGCCGCTTCTGCAATTGATCTGACATGTTGGTGCCAATTGAGATTACGATCCACAGAAATGCCAACAAGTGAAAAGGACTCATTACTTTGAATAACTTAGTTGTTCATTGTGATGGGTCTAGGGCTGGTGTATCTCTTATGAGAAAGAAAGCAAGACTGTGATTTGGTGGGGTTGAATTGTACAAGATTTCTACTTCCCCAGTCTAATATTTTTTGGAGATCCACAGAGACAGAACCATCCATCAGTCTGTGATCCTCTTCTAATTGGGCTAAAGAGACAGGCTCAGAATATTGTATATTTGAATGGAGGGTGCTGTCGTTAGCGTAGCTGTGAACTGGGTTGGATGTGCTAGAGAGGAGGTCATTGATGTGGAGAAGAAACAAAGTAGGGGCTAAAGCTGAACCTTGAGGAACTCCTACATTAATTGGATACAGTTTAGAGGAATGGCCCTCTACAACAACAGAAATGCTCCGGTTGGAGAGGAAATTTGCTGTCCAGGTACAGAGTTTTGGTGGTAGGCCATAGGCCGGAAGTTTATTAAGCAGCGCTGCGTGCCAGACCTGGTCGAATGCTTTGGATATTCAGGCGGTCTCTTGCATCTGTTGCCCACACCTAGCATATACCTAGTATGTATTTTATTTGATTGTTGTGCAAATGTGACTATGTAATGTTTATTATTGTTTTGTAATGTGACCAGTTGATTATTTGATTGTTGTTTTAATTATAACTGATTCTGCTTATCACTTGCTAATATTGTGCTTATGTTTAAAATTGAGGTCGTCCCGTTTTTCTGAATAAATAAATAAATAATAGGTCAGTTTTTATTATTTTGTTTGGAGATGACATGTCTTGACAGGTGGCTTTCTCTTACACTAACCTAATTACACAACTCAAATTTAAAAGGTCTCTTTTCAATATTTCTGTGTATGGAGACGACATGTTTTGACAGATCCCCCTTCCTTACACTAGCATAATCACACAGCTCGCATTTAAAAGGTCTCTCTTCAATACTTCCGTGCTTGGAGATAATGTGCTTTGACAGATTCCCTTTCCGGACACCAGTGTAATCACACAGCTCGCATTTAAAAGGTCTCTCTTCAACACTTCCGTGTTTGGAGATGACGTGTTTTGACAGATCCCCTTTCCGTACGCTAGCGTAATCACACAGCTCACATTTAAAAGGTCTCTCTTCAATACTTCCGTGTTTGGAGATGATGTGTTTTGACAGATCCCTTTTCTGTACACTAGTGTAATCACACAGCTCGCATCTAAAAGGTCTCTCTTCAATACTGCCATGTTTGGAGATGACGTGTTTTGACAGATCTCCTTTCTGTACACTTGTGTAATCACACAACTCACATTTAAAAGGTCGCTCTTCAATATTTCTGTGTTTGGAAATGACATGTTTTGACAAATCCCCTTTCCGTACACAAGTGTGATCACACAAATCACATTTAAAAGGTCTGTCTTCAATATTTCCATGTTTGGAGATAATATGTTTTGACAGATTCCCTTTCCATAAACTATTGTAATTACACAATTCACATTTAAAAGGTCCCTCTTGGATGCTGCTATGTTTGGAGATGATGTGTTTCGACAAACGGCCTTTCTGTACACTTGCGAAATCACACAACTCGCACTTAAAAGGTCTGTCTTTAATACTTCTGTGTTTGTAGATAAAATGTCTTGACAAATTCCCTTTCTGTACACTAGAGTAATCACACAAGTGGCATTTAAAGGATAGCTCTTCAATACTACTGTTCTTGGAGATGTGTGGTGACAGATTCTCTTCTCCTACACTATTAACACAGCTTGAGAAGTCCGTCTCCTGTAAATTACAGTATTGACTTAAATCACTCTTACTGTCGAACTGTTCCCAAACCTCAGTCTTTAAACATGGTTTGCAATCATTATTTCCAGAGCAGTCGCTATCACTACAGTATTCCTTTTTTACATCTACAAGTCCAGTCCAATGTTCTGCTATTTCTGTTTTGTAATCTTTCTCAGCTTTTACTTCTTCCTTGCACTCTAACTTTAATTTCACATCGCCACTGGCGTTCATGTTTAAAATTTCAACCCAAACTCAAACTTTCCAACTGCAAAAATAGATAAAAATAAAAAATTACTTGAAGCAAATACCCAAATACTTTCAAGTTTCAAGCCTTCCTAGATTGACAGTTGTTTTCATACATTGTTTACGTCTTTACTCTTTACGTATACCAGGATCGATCAACAGTATCCACTGTATACGAAACAACCTATCAGTGTTGCCAATGAACCAGAAATATGTTATCGTTAACATGTCAAAGGAGGCTATGAGCGGTAGAACCGCCCCACAAGTACGTCGTTTTGGTTTAACCCCTGAAAAAGCATTACTAAATCCATTACCAAATACTATATAATGACAATACGGGACACCCCGATGCTTTAGCATTGTTGATATTTGTGACAAGTACACTAGCGCTACCTCGCGTGAAGTACTGACAACTGAGCCGATAATTTGAATTGTATATTTACTTGCATATTCTTAATTTAGACAATTGGTTTATTATAGATGAATATAAAAACTTGTATATGACAAAACAGTGAAAATGTTCTGATTATATAGTTATAAATAGAATTTGTATCAACAATCAGCTTGAAACCTAAAGGAATTCACCATGAATATTCCTGCAAATTTCTCTTACCCATAATCTTATTTCATCATAATTTAAAGTACTATCTTGAAACCGTGGTTAAACTATTATTTCAAGGGTAGATATAGGAATATACTGAAAGCTGTTCCTGAGGATATTAACTTACAATCTGTACTTACCTATAAATAATTGTTCTAGGTATAAATGGTAGCACAATACTCAATTTGCTATATCTCTACATGAAAATTGTCTTATTAATCTAATATTTTAAAATATGTAACTGATATACTTAGTACATAATTAAGAAATTGTGCAGATGAAAGGTGAGACTAACTCTTACTTCCGTGAATAAACCTATTATAGGGCTGAATCTGTCATTTCTACTTGTCTTGGGAAGATAATTAAAAGCCTTTACCAAGTAAAATAATTTTAAATGTGAAAAAATGTGGCAATTTATGTCATACTGAAAAAAAAGGACGCAGAAGAATATAGAAAAACAGTTTTCTTATACCATTTATTATTAATACAAAACTTTTTTGCCTTCATATTTCTTTTTTTATTTTGATGCACTGGAAGACAAGTTATGATTGAAGCATTTCAACCATCCCTTTACGAAGTTTATCTATAAATAGGTACATGATGGTAAATATTACACAATAAATTATCTTCTGCGAACTGTACATATTGGCATAAAAGTGATTCTTAATTTGTCTTCTGCTTCAAATCATATTCGCGAGATAACAATAGCCAACTCATACAATGTATATAAGAAGTACAGATCCCGATTCAACACCCAAGGTCGCTGACGAATGGGTTAATTAATAGCAACGCAATTAGAAGAATAGACTATTCATAAATGGGTAAACAACTAGACCTTCAAATCAGCAACCAGCCACCTGCTAGGATCACCTTCAAGACTGCAACTTAGGTGGAAACCGCCTCTCGGTCCACGCCCCACCAGAGACTATATATGGAAGTTACCAGACCACGGACGGACATTCCTACATTGTTATTGCATGAGTCTCTTTTAACTTGTCATAATTTATATTTATCTTTTTTTTTATTATTCATAAGTATTTTATGTAACTATAATCAATAAATTATTTTAAAAAGTCAAGTGTGTTAACAAGAAAGTTAACTGGCGCAGTCGCAACGGATAGTGCTGAAGAACCAAAAGTATATTGATTCTTTGCGTTTCAACGCTTAACAGCCAAAGAACCGATCAAGAGAGACGTCATGAAGACAGCAGCAATAGCATCGATTCTGTTCATTCTCTTCACCAGAGTAAAACCACAATTAGAAGACCTAACAGACAATCCAGGCATACTGCCACGCAAACTCGGACAAGCCTTTTCAGAAAACGATAAATGGAGAATGATTCATATACATGACCTAAGACAACTATACGACGACTTTAACAGACTAAAAACTTACTTTGACAACATAATAAGCGTAATGAATGCAGAATACAAGTTAGAATAAAAAAATTTTATTTTAACAATCAATTTCACCATCAGCAATATTGATGACACATTTTATCGAATATTTCCAACAACGATTAGGAACAAAAGAGGTATAATAAACGGACTAGGATCGATATTCAAATCAATAACTGGGAACTTAGATGCAGATGACGGCGACAGAATATATAAAGCTCTTGAAATTTTGAGGAAAGATCAAAATCAAGTACATCAACTTTTTAGTTTACAGACATCCCTAATGATAGATGCTATAACAGAGTTCAATAAAACAATAGACAACCCGAACCATAACCAGGAAGCCATAGTAGCGAGAATAAACGATTTGGAATATACAATAGATAGTCTAAAAAGCGACCAACTAACAAATTTTCATAGAGTAAAACATTTAGAATTACTCACTCAAATCAGTTATTTGTTAAATAATGTACTAAACATGATATTAACAACAGAAAATGCAATTACTTTTTCAAAATTGAACACGTATCATACGTCAATACTGAAACCGAAATTTATATCAAAAGAATTAGAAAATATTGAAAACCATATCTCAAAATCAAGATTAATAACAAAATCCGACATTTCACTTTATGAAAAAATATTTAACATAAAAACCGTTCAAATTGATTTTAAAATTATATTCCAAATAGATATACCCTTAGTAGACAAATCAGATTATACTTATTATCAATTGTATGCATTACCAGTACCTAAAAATCCGTATACTTTCAGAATGATTGTCCCTAGAACCAAGTACCTAATCCTTAGCAGCAAACACTACGCTTACAGAAACGAAAAGTGTAGGAATCTAAAAGACCAAACATACTTTTGTGAAAATGACAACCCGACAGCACTTAACGAAAACAACCCATGCGAAATTAAACTGATCAACTTCCAGAAACCGATAAACAATTGCAAGCAAGAACTTGTCAAAATAACAAAAACAACAGTCTCTAAATATGGCAATACCCAATACATAATAGTGGCACCCGAAGAAACGAAAATCAAACTTAGCTGCGAAGAAAATGAAGAAACCAAAATAATCAGCGGAACAAAACTGGCGACTCTGAAACCCAAATGCCAACTTATCATCAATAATGAAAGATTTAGTTCAGTACAAATGGCATCGGAAACACAACAATCGTTCAATCTCCCAAACATCGAATTGGTAACAAATAAAGCACCCATATTTCCAGACAAATTACCAGAACTAAAATTAGAAAATGTCCAACTGCACGACTTGAACAATATCAAATCCCAGTTACAATCCATCAATGGCAAAATTCCAGGAACCATCGAATTGCCCATATACCACCCTAGTGTATGGACAATTATATTATACATTGTGATAATAATAACAATACTCACAATAACTTCAAGATACATCTGGCAGAAATCAAAAACGAAAACTGCTGACTCCAAACCAATTACTGGATTCCCGATGACTATTCGGAACGAACCATGGGCTTCGTTCTCTAAAGGATGGAGGAAATAACAATAGCCAACTCATACAATGTATATAAGAAGTACAGATCCCGATTCAACACCCAAGGTCGCTGACGAATGGGTTAATTAATAGCAACGCAATTAGAAGAATAGACTATTCATAAATGGGTAAACAACTAGACCTTCAAATCAGCAACCAGCCACCTGCTAGGATCACCTTCAAGACTGCAACTTAGGTGGAAACCGCCTCTCGGTCCACGCCCCACCAGAGACTATATATGGAAGTTACCAGACCACGGACGGACATTCCTACATTGTTATTGCATGAGTCTCTTTTAACTTGTCATAATTTATATTTATCTTTTTTTTTATTATTCATAAGTATTTTATGTAACTATAATCAATAAATTATTTTAAAAAGTCAAGTGTGTTAACAAGAAAGTTAACTGGCGCAGTCGCAACGGATAGTGCTGAAGAACCAAAAGTATATTGATTCTTTGCGTTTCAACGCTTAACAGCCAAAGAACCGATCAAGAGAGACGTCATGAAGACAGCAGCAATAGCATCGATTCTGTTCATTCTCTTCACCAGAGTAAAACCACAATTAGAAGACCTAACAGACAATCCAGGCATACTGCCACGCAAACTCGGACAAGCCTTTTCAGAAAACGATAAATGGAGAATGATTCATATACATGACCTAAGACAACTATACGACGACTTTAACAGACTAAAAACTTACTTTGACAACATAATAAGCGTAATGAATGCAGAATACAAGTTAGAATAAAAAAATTTTATTTTAACAATCAATTTCACCATCAGCAATATTGATGACACATTTTATCGAATATTTCCAACAACGATTAGGAACAAAAGAGGTATAATAAACGGACTAGGATCGATATTCAAATCAATAACTGGGAACTTAGATGCAGATGACGGCGACAGAATATATAAAGCTCTTGAAATTTTGAGGAAAGATCAAAATCAAGTACATCAACTTTTTAGTTTACAGACATCCCTAATGATAGATGCTATAACAGAGTTCAATAAAACAATAGACAACCCGAACCATAACCAGGAAGCCATAGTAGCGAGAATAAACGATTTGGAATATACAATAGATAGTCTAAAAAGCGACCAACTAACAAATTTTCATAGAGTAAAACATTTAGAATTACTCACTCAAATCAGTTATTTGTTAAATAATGTACTAAACATGATATTAACAACAGAAAATGCAATTACTTTTTCAAAATTGAACACGTATCATACGTCAATACTGAAACCGAAATTTATATCAAAAGAATTAGAAAATATTGAAAACCATATCTCAAAATCAAGATTAATAACAAAATCCGACATTTCACTTTATGAAAAAATATTTAACATAAAAACCGTTCAAATTGATTTTAAAATTATATTCCAAATAGATATACCCTTAGTAGACAAATCAGATTATACTTATTATCAATTGTATGCATTACCAGTACCTAAAAATCCGTATACTTTCAGAATGATTGTCCCTAGAACCAAGTACCTAATCCTTAGCAGCAAACACTACGCTTACAGAAACGAAAAGTGTAGGAATCTAAAAGACCAAACATACTTTTGTGAAAATGACAACCCGACAGCACTTAACGAAAACAACCCATGCGAAATTAAACTGATCAACTTCCAGAAACCGATAAACAATTGCAAGCAAGAACTTGTCAAAATAACAAAAACAACAGTCTCTAAATATGGCAATACCCAATACATAATAGTGGCACCCGAAGAAACGAAAATCAAACTTAGCTGCGAAGAAAATGAAGAAACCAAAATAATCAGCGGAACAAAACTGGCGACTCTGAAACCCAAATGCCAACTTATCATCAATAATGAAAGATTTAGTTCAGTACAAATGGCATCGGAAACACAACAATCGTTCAATCTCCCAAACATCGAATTGGTAACAAATAAAGCACCCATATTTCCAGACAAATTACCAGAACTAAAATTAGAAAATGTCCAACTGCACGACTTGAACAATATCAAATCCCAGTTACAATCCATCAATGGCAAAATTCCAGGAACCATCGAATTGCCCATATACCACCCTAGTGTATGGACAATTATATTATACATTGTGATAATAATAACAATACTCACAATAACTTCAAGATACATCTGGCAGAAATCAAAAACGAAAACTGCTGACTCCAAACCAATTACTGGATTCCCGATGACTATTCGGAACGAACCATGGGCTTCGTTCTCTAAAGGATGGAGGAAATAACAATAGCCAACTCATACAATGTATATAAGAAGTACAGATCCTGAATCAACACCCAAGGTCGCTGACGAATGGGTTAATTAATAGCAGCGCAATTAGAAGAATAGACTATTCATAAATGGGTAAATAACTAGACCTTCAAATCAGCAACCAGCCACCTGCTAGGATCACTTTCAAGACTGCAACTTAGGTGGAAACCGCCTCTCGGTCCACGCCCCACCAGAGACTATATATGGAAGTTACCAGACCACGGACGGACATTCCTACATTATTATTGCTTGAGTCTCTTTTAACTTGTCATAATTTATATTTATCATTTTTTTTAATTATTCATAAGTATTTTATGTAACTATAATCAATAAATTCTTTTAAAAAGTCAAGTGTGTTAACAAGAAAGTTAACTCGCGTTTCGCCATCCTTTGGAAACCTATGAAAAGTCTTTGATAGATTTAGCACGTTATAATTCGAACAATTATAGATTGCACACACCCAACCACTAACATTTATTGTAAAAAACACAGCTCAAACTAAATTATACACAGTTAAACACCAGCAATTGCTAGTGTTACACGTTCTCGAACGACGTAACATCAGTACTATCCGCTAGGGGCGCCGATATTTTTGTAACACGAAATCAGCCGGAGTGTCCTCTATTCTCATTATAAAGTATTTGGCATTACTAAATCCATTACTTTCGATTGCATATCAGCCTAAACCACCTTTTGCTATTTGCAGCTATATGGTGCCATAGGTTACCGTTTGCCTCTTAAAATGTTTTATTGAAGCTAACAGTAAAGCGGCCTAAGCCACACAGGAGTGGGATAGGCCATTCTTCCACCGTGTATCGCAGAACAATACTGTTAAGGAAATGTTGTTTAGGGGTTTATAAGTAGTATTTTTAGTGGGTATTATTTAAGGCTAGATACATTCTCGCAACAATTAGAATCGTAGATCGGTTTCGCTCTCATTAGAGCTCTTCAGTGCGGCATAATAATTCCAGCGAAAATACATTTTTTTATACAGGAGGGGGAAATGCTCATGCAGACCCCATTCACGGCCCCGTAGTGCCGTGGAATATCTGGGTACTGTGATACTGTACTCACTAAAACCCCCTCCCTAGGAGTACCGGACTTTAGTCCATACCTCCGTCGGAAAGATTTCACACAATGACTTTTTGGGTATGATTGTTTCCATTCTGTTGTTGCCGCGGGGGCGTTTAGCGGATAAGTATAAGCTTTGGACGCTTATGCTTATATGGAAGTTGCTCATCGTAGTCGGTGGCACTACGGAGAAGAGCATTTGGGTAAGAAGCGGCTTTAGCGAATTGAATTGTGGATAGTTGAGTTATAAACTCAAGTATCGAAGGTATTTCCAGATCAGAATGAATCTGACTGTTTCTGACAAACCATGGCGCTCCGGTAACCATTCTCAGAATTTTATTCTGGGTGATTTGAAGGGTCCTGATTTGTGTTGCGGCCGCGATGGCCCATGCAGGGGATGCATAGGTCAAGGCTGGCCGGATGACGACTTTGTACATGACCAATTTATTGTTCATGGACAATTTGTAATTTTTATTTAGAAGTGGGAACAGCTTCGAGATGAACATCGCGGCTTTTCGTCGGGCGTGTTCGACATGGGGGCGCCATGTTAAGTGTTTGTCGAGGAAAACCCCGAGGTATTTGGCGGAATCTTGCCAGGGAATTAGACGGTTGTCTAATGAAACACGTTCGTGAGGTGTGTGTCTCCCCTTGGAAAATAGGACAGCTGAACATTTATCGGGGTTTATGGCTAGAAGGGATTTCCTATACCATGCTTGCAGCTCGACTACGGCGGTCTGAAGTCGTTCGGTTATTATCCTCGGCTGAGTGGAGCTGCTGAGGATGGTAGTGTCGTCTGCGTACAGTGCGTATGTCACGATTAGGGGCGCTGTCAGAATGTCTGCGACAAATATATTGTACAGCAGAGGGGAGATAGCAGAACCCTGCGGGAGACCAGCCGTGGCTGAATATGTTCTAGATCTGGCTCCCAGATGTTTGACCTGGTACTTCCTCTGTTGCTCAGGTATGACCTGATTAGCAAAATCAGAGGGAGAGGATAATTAAATGATAGAAGTTTGTTTAGGAGGCCTGCATGCCAAACCCTATCGAAGGCTTGAGCAATATCAAGAAATATTGCACCGGTGAACTGGTTTTAATTAATCCTTCGGTGATGTTTTCCACGACACGTAGGACTTGGTCTGTGGTGAAGTGCTGGTGTCTGAATCCAAATTGCTCATCCGGGAGGATGTGATCTTCTGAGGTAAATAAAGCTAGCCTTTTCTGAATCGGTTTATCGGCGATTTTGCCGATGACTGGTAGTAGGCTAATGGGCCTGTAGTTCTAAGGGAACAGCGGATCTTTGCTGGGTTTCGGGATGTTGATAATATCGGCAAGTTTCCACATGGAAGGAAAATGTTGAAATCACAGCATGGCATTCATAACCGTAGCTAGGAATACCAGGGCTTTGCGGGGAGGTTTTCAGGGCTACGTTGGAGATTCCATCGTCTTCCGGAGCATTCCTATTTTTTAATGATTTGATTATTTGAAAACTTCTTCGAAAGTTGTGGGCTCGATAGTTGTGTCTGGGGTGGCGCGAAGCGCACTCCTGACATAGCGGTGCGTTCTTGCTACGTGCGACAGATCAACGTTGTTATAATTCGGGCTAAATTGCAACTCCAGATGGTCTGCGAATGCAGTAGCTTTCTCCGCATCCGTGTATACGACACCGTTACGGCCGTGAAGTGGGGATATCAGAAGTTTTTGGGTGCGAAGGGCTTTAGCCATTTGCCAGATGGAATTATCTTGAGTAGACAGGGTTTGCAGGCGCTCCTCCCAACGATTGTTGCGGAGTTTTTGTAGGGTAGTTCGTACTTGTTTGATGAGTCTGTTTGCGTCTCGTTTGTCGGTGGGGTTTCCGGTGCGTTGAGCTAGTCTGCGCACGCGGTTCTTTTCGAGTATAATTTCCCTGATACTGGACGGAAATGGTGGTGCGAAAATACACCTATAAAGAAACACGGCTATAGTCGCCAGCCTTTCAACACTAAGTGAGTGGTGGACGTGCCGAACCAAGTAGTATGCTGTCACGCCAATTCCAAATAACACAGTGTTAAAAAAAATAGAGACTGTATACAACCAACTAACAATTTAGTAAATTGACAGCCCTGGCCCATTTGTGTTATGTGGAGCTGGCGTGACAACATACTACTTGGTGCCGCAACTAGGTGGCAGCACGTCAACCACTCACTTAGTGGGTACTATTGTTATAATAGTGCCTGACATATTTTTTTCGGACAACAGTGGTAGGTAATATTATAAATAAAGTTGCATGTTTTTTATTTAATTAGTTGTATTTATTATTTGTTTGCAAGTTTCAATGTAAGACTATGTATGTTTTAGATCAAGAAGAACCGTATCAAGATTCTGGATCTGAATATTTACCAGATGAGTCTGAGACTGAAGACGTGAATTTAGAGCAGAATGTAGGCTTCAAACCCAAAAAAAAAAACGTATCCGCAATGAAAATAATTGGAAAAGAAGTATTGCTAAGGTAAAGCACTTAAAAGGGGAGCAGTATAAAAATTATATAGATCTAGTTGTTCAAGCCAAGTTGTTAGAATCGATAATTTGTCCCTGTTATAATTGTCACATAAAAATAATAGTTAATACCAGTTAATCGCCAAAAAAGTTAGTTCGACAGTTTTTAGTGAATTTTCGTAGAAAAAAATTACTAATGGGGAGATCCCGACTTTTGAATTTTGAAAAAAATTTTGCAAATGAGCGCTAAATTAGGACCCCTATCCGGGATCAGTTTCAATTTTTATATGTTTATATATATATATATATATATATATATATATATATATATATATATATATATATATATATATATATATATATATATATATATATATACAGGCTGTTTCAAAAAACATGCACCATCGCTCGTGGGGCAATTCCTTACTAAAAAATAAGAAAAAAAGTTCCTGTGCACATGGGCCCGGAAACGCATAGTTTCCAATATACAGGGAGTTGAATTTTAATTTTTTTTTAATTTTTTATAAATAATTTAAAAACCACTGGATTGATTTTAATGAAACTTGGAACTTGAAAGTAGATTATGAAAGTGCATATTTTCAAGTGAGAATCTGCTTACAACTGCGTCAGTGGCGTGCGTACGGGGCAACTGTAAAAATTCATTTGGGGAAAATATGTGCGCCACTGTCTTTTTCCAATTTTGATACATCAGTTATGAAGCTTATTACATAAGCCACAAAAGCTACCTCTTGGTATTTTTTCGTTCAGGGTATCCCTTAGGAGATATGATTAATTTTATAAAAAGGGGCAAAGTACCGATTAGTCGGCGTAATAATAATAATAATAATAATAATAATAATAATAATAATAATAATAATAATAATAATAATAATAATATATGTTTACTGCAACCATAAGAATATGAAAAACAAAACATACAGTAAACATTACAGCAATAAGCGTGCAAATAACTAACCTACGTAAAACTTATTGGTGATACACATTGAAATGAATATTACAAACATTGATAAAAAATGATAAATAAAAAATAAAAATAAAAATGAAAAAAGTAATCGTAAAGACACCATGATTTTTCCAAACTTTTGTTTTTTGTACATTACTCAATTGACTTTAACAACAAAGCTAAAGAAAATGTTGAAAGTGACCACCATTAGCGTCGTTACAATTATTTAACCTTCTGCGCAAAGATCTTCTTACTCTTCTGCAAATATTTTCATCTTCTCTAATGCTGTCAAATGCATATTCTATTCTTCCCAACAATTCTTCTCGTGTATTTACTGGTGTTTTATACACTATTTCTTTTAAATGACCCCACAAATAAAAATCGAGAGGATTCAGGTCCGGAGATCGAGGTGGCCATGACACCGGACCTCCACGACCAATCCATCGGTGACCGTATGTGTTGGCTAAATATGTTCTTACAACTGCTGCAAAATGTGCGGGCGCACCATCATGCTGGAACTACATTGTACCATTTCTCATAAAAAGCGGTAGTAACAACGGCAAATCATTTTGTAAAAAGTTTAAATATGATTCATGGTCAAGACGATTCGGTAGAACAACAGGACCAATTATGTGATTTTCAATAATAGCAGCCCAAATATTGATGGAAAATTGATACTGCGAATTTGCAACTCTTAGAGAGTGTGGGTTTTCATCGGCCCATGTATGTAAATTGTGAAAATTTACGATACCTTTTCGCGTAAATGACGCCTCATCAGTAAATAGTGCACGTTTAGAAAAATGTTGGTCGTGCCTAAGTTTATTTAAGAACCACTGACAAAACATTACCCTTGGTTGAAAGTCTCTAGGTAGAAGTTCCTGGACACGTGTAAAATGATAGGGATATAAACTTTGATCCTTCAGAGTTCTGTGAACTGATGATGCCAAAATATTACCCAGTTCGGTGGCAATAATTCTCGTACTTGTACTAGGATCACGTTCAACTCTATTTAATATTGCCTCTTCAACTCGTACAGTTTGGCGGTATTTTCTGCGTCCAGAGTCAGCTTTTAAAGGTTTTAAAGAACCAGTTTCTCTCAAATGTCTTACAATACGTGGGAAAATATTTTTGTCAGGAATTCTTTTTTGCGGATAAATTTCCTGATAAACTCGCACAGCTTGTCTAGCATTTTGATTTGTTTGTCCATAAATTAACAACATATCAGTCAAATCCGCTGAAGTGTACTTAATGAAAACCATCTTGAGAGGAGGAAATAATATTAATGAGCAGCTCAGTATCAACAAATAACTAAAAACGAAAATACTGCACCGTATCAAAATTTAAAGAATAGCACGAAAACTCTTTTGACGCCTACAAAGCACTTCAAAATTGTAGAATTTAGAGAACTGTCAAAAATTATAGTTTCATGGCACTTTACGATTACTGTTTTCATTACTCCGACGAATCGGTACTTTGCCCCTTTTTATAAAATTAATCATATCTCCTAAGGGATACCCTGAACAAAAAAATACCAAGAGGTAGCTTTTGTGGCTTATGTAATAAGCTTCATAACTGATGTATCAAAATTGGAAAAAGACAGTGGCGCACATATTTTTTCCCCAAATGAATTTTTACAGTTGCCCCGTACGCACGCTACTGACGCAGTTGTAAGCAGATTCTCACTTGAAAATATGCACTTTCATAATACACTTTCAAGTTCCAAGTTTCATTAAAATCAATCCAGTGGTTTTGAAATTATTTATAAAAAATTAAAAAATAATTAAAATTCAACTCCCTGTATATTGGAAACTATGCGTTTCCGGGCCCATGTGCACAGGAACTTTTTTTCTTATTTTTTAGTAAGGAATTGCCCCACGAGCGATGGTGCATGTTTTTTGAAACAGTCTGTATATGTATCACACCGATAACTCAAAAAATAATGGGCCGATTTTGATACAATTTGGCACGTACCTTTCTTTTGTAAATGGCTTGCATAAGTTCGTTAGTCAGGAAAATCGGACGAGGTTTTCTGGGAAAATTTTGAGTTTTCATTCCAAAAAAATTCTTATCTCAAAAAGTAATAAGCCGATTTAAATAAAATTTGGCATGTACCTTCCTTTTTTAAATGGCTTTGACAAGTTTGTTAGTCAGGAAAATCGGACGAGGTTTTCCGGGAAATTTTTGAGTTTTTATTCGAAAAAATTTTTTTTTCTCAAAGAATAATGGGCCGATTTTGATAAAATTTGGCATGTATCTTCCTTTTGTAAATGGCTTTGATAAGTTCGTTATTTAGAAAAATCGGACGAGGTTTTCCGGAAAAATTTTGTGTTTTCTTTTGAAAAAAAAAATTATCTTAAAAAATAAAAAATCTATGAAAACCAAATTTGGTAGGTAGGTTTACGATATAAAAAGTAAACTATAAACCAAAATTTAGATTTCTATGTTACAAGGAAAAAAAAGTTATAATAAAATATGTTGTGCCAGATCATTTCTATGAAAATTCCCTACCACGCACTTGCTGCGTCCAGGCTTTTATGCTTTAGATTCTTATAATTTGAAAACTTCTTTAATTTTTGGTTTAGTTGATGTGGTTACTAAACAGAGCATTTATAAAACAGACAATAATCCATTTAGGCGATCCAATATCCGTCTGTATCATTTAACGGCTGAAAATTGAGAGAAAATCATGGTATGTAAAGAATTATTTAAAAAAGGTTTAAGTGTCTCTGATGGAAGGATTAGCAGATTATTATGCAGTAAGGCAGCTGGTCGCACACCTTCAGTTGACAAACGGGGAAAGCATGCCCCAAGTAATAATAAAACTCTGGACGCAGCAAGTGCGTTATGGTAGTGAATTTTCATAAAACTATTTTTTAATAGCAATAATGTGTGTTTTTTTAAGAAAGCAGGCATCAAATTTGGTTACCAGTATAATCTATATAGTAAAAACAATGTGCCACGTTTCATCAAAATAACTTTATTGCTTGAAAATGTATAAAAATTTCCGAAAGTAAACTTAAAGTGTTCCCGAAAAAACTCGTTACTTGGTCAACCTTATAGGTTAATAGCAAATTGAGCTATTCAAATATTAAGCATTTGATCAAAATTCGCTACCATAACGCACTTACTGCGTCCAGAATTTTTTTCTTACAAACATGCATTATATTTCGATGGAAAATGCAAAAATGTAATAACATAAGGCGTGTTTGATTAAAAAAAAAGAACATTTGTATCACCAACGACTTATGGGCCACGCTGTGATTGTAGAACTATTTTTTTAAGATGTAGCTCAAGACACCCTATAATTAATACATACATTTTTTTTTCATATCTTGTATAATAACAGATATATTGAGCTTTATTGATTTTTTACGAAAATTCTACAAAAATTATATACCATTAAACGATAAACTCTGTAGCTAAGACTACTGCCAAGCATCAGAGAAAGGGTCTGTTTGAAATGAATTTTCTGGAAACATTTTAGTAAAATGAAGGACAATGACGGTTGAAACTAAGACTTCAGGGTTTGTAAAACATTTTTCTTGATACACTTTATTTTCATAGCCCGTATTAGATTCAAGTTCTTTTCCTAAATGTTGCCAATTTTGACGTTTAAATCGCAACTTTGACGTTTTGTGGAAAACCCCAATTTTTTTTAAATGCCTATAACTTTTTTGTCTTTTGACCTACAGAGCTAAATTTTGGTAGGTGGCTTACCTATTAGGATGTAAATCCGCGTACCTAATTTGGTTGTTCTTACTTTGTTAATTCCGGAGATATAAATTTTTTTCTAAAGAAAACACAAAATTTTTCGGGAAAACCTGGACCGATTTTCCTGGCTAACGAACTTGTCCAAGCCATTTGCAGAAGGAATTTTTTCACCAAATTTAATCAAAATCGGCCCATTATTTTTTGAGTTATCGGTGTGATACATATATATATATATATATATATATATATATATATATATATATATATATATATATATATATATATATATATATATAATATATAAATATATATATATATATATATATATATATATATATATATATATATATATATATATATATATATATATATATATATATATATATTATAAACATATAAAAATTTAAATTGACCCCGGATATGTGTTCTGGGGGGCCTAATTAGCGCTCATTTGAAGAAATTTTTTCAAAATTCAAAAATCGGGATCTCCTCATTAGTGAATTTTTTTTTAAGAAAATTCACTAAAACGAGTGAAGAAAAATGAAAATAAAAAATTTTGTAGATAGGTTTCCCACTTATCAGTCACACTATTCAAGGCACAAGAATTCGTATAGAAAATATTTTGCACCAGACCTTAGTTTGGGAAAATTGTATAGCCTTTACGCTGTAAACATTGCCTTTACTGCTTCGTATTTTATTTTTCGGAATATTTTTTCAAGAGAATTTAATCTTCGTTTCCATGCCTCCATTACTGAATCCTGTAAAAAGTGCGATAAGTTTAATATTCAAATAAATGCTTATGACAATGATGAAACGAAAAAAATCGCATTCAGCTTAAACTACATCACAGAAAGGCAGAAAGTGCCAGAGAGGGAATGAAAAAAACACACCACGAGGGCTTACAGCCTAAATACTATCGTACCGTGGGTGTCGACAAGGAGGAAAGAGGCAAATTGTTAATTCTCGACTTGCAGGTTTGGGGGTTCGGAGGCGAAGGAAAAACATGTGCCGGCAAGGAATTCCAAAACTTGGAAGTCCTTGGGACAAAAGAGCGGGCATAACAAGATGTTTTATGTCTGGTGACCTGGACAGTAAAAGAGTGCATTCGCTCTGTTCCCCTGGTAGATCTGTTGGGGGCAGCAGGTGGAGGAACTATGGAAGAAAGCTCCTCTGAGCAGTGTCCGTGCAGATATCTATGAAAGAGGTCACCAACAGCACGTCGGTGGGCAAGGGATGCAGCCTTTGGGTGAGGGTAGGGTCACCGATGAGACGTATAGCTCTCTTCTGAATGGAGTCCAGGATAGCGAGTGTAGAAGCGGCAGCAGCACCCCAGTTGTGGGAGCAGTATTCGAGGTTTGGTCTTATTTGTGAAGTATATAAAGTATAGAAATTAACTGGTGAAAAGTATTTGCGAGCCCGGAAGAGGAAACCTAGTTTCTTAGCAGCCGCTTCTGCAGTTGATGTGACATGTTGGTGCCAATTGAGATTTCGATCCACAGAGATGCCAACAAGTGAAAAGGACTCATTACTTTGAATAACTTGGTTGTTTATATTGTGATGGGTCTAGGGCTGGTGTATCTCTTATGAGAAAGAAAGCAAGACTGTGATTTGGTGGCGTTGAATTGTACAAGATTTCTATTTCCCCAGTCTAATATTTTTTGGAGATCCACGGAGATAGAACCCTCCATGAGTCTGCGATCCACATCTAATTGGGCTAAAGAGACAGGCTTAGAATATTGTATATTGGAGTGGAGGGTGCTGTCGTCCGCGTAACTGTGAACTGGGTTGATGTGCTAGAGAGGAGGTCATTGATGTGGAGAAGAAACAAAGTAGGGGCTAAAGCTGAACCTTGAGGAACTCCTGCATTAATTGGATACAGTTTAGAGAAATGGCCATCCACAACAGAAATGCTCCGGTTGGAGAGGACATTTGCTGTACAGGTACAGAGTTTAAGTGGTAGGCCATAGGCCGGAAGTTTATTAAGCAGCGCTGCATGCCAGACCTGGTCGAATGATTTGGATATTGTTGCGTTTTCTCCGGGTTCTGGATAAGTGAGACTTTTAATTTTAACAAAACAACTTTATTTACACTCTAAATATAGATACAATAAGATTTCTAGAATGTCTCTCTCACAAAACACTTAATTTACTGTCTACAATTACTAATCTGCACACAAGTCTCTACACTGGTACTACAGTAGCTACTCTCTTAACACTTTACACTGCTTCTTCAAGTCACTACCACATTCTCTTACTGAACTGAACTGTCCTGGCTTGCTTTCGTCTTTATATACTCGCCGTACCTTCCACCACTTTCTGGAGCGTTCCATTCCAGAATTTTCCAGGACCTTCTTTTACTAGAAGGTTCTGTGAATACAGATCGGTCCCGTGTGTATACAGGGGGATGTATATACAGGATGATCCAAATGTGGTCATCACTCCTATGTTACACAAGAGGTGTTTCTCGTAATATAAGATCTCTCTGCGTATACAGGGTGTAAGGGTTCTCTGCGCGTACAGGGTGTATATACAGGGTGTTTGGAATGTGCAGACCTCAGTTATCCGTTCCGACGGGGTACAAGTTGGTAACTTCGTTATTTCTGGTCCTAGAGGGTTGAGACTTCGCCTGAGGGGGGTCACCCCAGGAACCCCCAGGGGGGGTGGGGAGGCGGTGTTGCCAGATTGTGCAAAAATTCCCAGATGTTGGGGAAATTCTGGATATGTGGCGACACCGCACCTACGTCTATTGAAGTGCTTTGTAACACTGCCCCCCTCCTTAAGACTGTTCGTCCCGAACAGTATTTGCCGGCCGCCAACTTGGGGGTTCGTTGCCCCGATAGGGACTCAACCTCTCTATGTGAACAACTTTGGGTTTAGTTCTTGGAGACATCTGGATTCTGTAGACTAGGTCGTTAATTTTCTTAGTCACCAAGTATGGCCCTTCCCATGGTTTCTGAAGTTTGGGACTAAGGCCCTTTCTCCTTGTTGGTTGGTATAGCCACACTGCATCACCTTCCTTGAATGTATGGGGTGTTGCTCTGCGATCCAAGCGCATCTTCATCCGGTCGCTGCTTAGGAGGAGCCTATCTCTGACACATATGTGTATAGTGCGCAGTTTTCCTTCTAGGTCGGCGACATACTCAGGTAACGTAGCTAGGTCCGCTATGTCCTCGTTCGGTGGTGGTCTTGTCATGTCGATTGGTAACCGCATCTCTCTGCCGGTCAACATCATGGATGGAGTGTAGCCGGTAGATTCATGCTGAGAGCTTCTGTAAGCTAGGAGGAACAGAAGTATCAGCTTGTCCCAGGTTCTCTGATTCTCGTCTACAAACATAGCAAGATACTGATTGATGGTCCTGTTATGCCGTTCTACCATGCCGTCTGATTGAGGGTGGAGTGGCGTTGTTCGTGTTTTCTTTATGCCTAGCAAGTCCATTAGGCTCTTCCAGACTTCTGATTCGAAATTCCGGCCCTGGTCGGTGTGAATCTCCAAGGGTACGCCATGCCGTGATATTACATTTTCCATCAGGGCTTCTGCTACGGTCGTTGCCTCTTGGTTGGGGATCGGCGCAACTTCAGGCCATTTCGAGAAGTAGTCCATCGCCACCATTATGTATCTGTTCCCAGACTCTGTGATTGGAAAAGGTCCTGCGATGTCTACGGCAACTCTCTCCCACGGTGTACCTGAGATGTACTGCATCACCTTTCCTCTGGATCGGGTCTTTGGCCCTTTCTTTGAAGCACACTGGTCACACCTTTTGCACCATTCTTCCACGCTTCTTCGGCAATTTATCCAATAGAAGCGGTCTCTGACTCTGGCGAGAGTCCTGTTGACCCCAAAGTGGCCTCCACTCCTACTATTGTGTAACTCATGAAGAACACTGTCTATGCACTCACTTGGCACAACGCTCTGGTATATACAGTCTCTACCATCGGCAGTTTCCCATTTTCGAGTGATCAAGTCATTCTTCAGACACAAGGAGTCCCATTGTAGCCAGTAGCCTTTAACCTCCGCCCCAAACCGGGACACATCGTGCCACTCAGGTCTTTTCCCTTTTTCTAGCCATTCTCTAATATTTTTCAGGTCTGGATCTGTCTTCTGTGCATCTCTGATGTATTCAAGATTTACGTCTGGATCGGTATTATTCTCCTGTTCCGTCACCAGTTGTTTGATCTGATGAGTTACTTTGTCGATCTCTTTGTTCTCTTGTCGCTCGCAAAATTTGCATTCATGCACTGAACATGGTCTTCTTGACAGGCTGTCTGCATTGGCGTGACCTCTTCCTCTTCGATGTTCAATCCGGAAGTCGTAGCTCTGCAGTTTCTCTATCCATCGTGCTATCTGTCCTTCGGGATTTCTAAAGTTCAGAAGCCATTGCAGAGCAGAGTGATCTGACCTCACGCGGAATGTTCTTCCGTACAGGAAGCTGTGGAAATGTTCGATGGATCTTACAACTGCCAGCAGTTCTTTCCGGGTTACACAGTAATTTCTTTCTGCTTTTCCGAACGTTTTGCTGAAGTAGCCTATCACAACTTCTTCTCCGGCTTGGAGCTGCGAGAGTACTGCCCCAATGCCATACTGGGAAGCATCGGTGTCCAGTATGAACAGTACTTCGTCCTGAGGATAAGCCAGTATAGGAGTAGTGAGAAGACGATGTTTGAGTTCTCTAAAAGACTCTTGGCAATCTGGTAACCAGATGAACTCAGCATTATTTTCAGTCAGGCTATGCAGAGGTTTCGCAATGCTGCTGAAGTACTTCACAAAGCGTCGGTAGTAGCTGCAAAGTCCCAGAAAACTTCTGACCTCATGTTTGTTCCTCGGCACAGGCCAGTCTCTTACTGCCTTTATTTTCTCTGGATCAGTTTCTATCCCTTTCTCAGAAACGACATGTCCGAGGAAACTCACTTTCTTCTGGAAGAGGACGCATTTCTTGGGATTGAGTTGCAGATTGGCACCTCTCAGCCTGGATAAAACTTGCTTCAGATTCGCCAGGTGTTCATCGAAAGTCCTTCCAATCACCATGACATCGTCGAGATACACCAGGCATGTTTCCCATGTCAGTCCTCTCAGCACTAACTCCATTAGTCGCTCGAAGGTGGCAGGAGCATTACATAAGCCGAATGGCATGACCTTGAATTGGTACAACCCATTCCCGGTTGAAAAAGCAGTCTTCTCCTTATCGTCTTTATGGAGTTCTACTTGCCAGTAGCCACTTTTCAGGTCTAATGTAGAGAACCACTTTGATCCGGCCAAAGTGTTCAAAGTGTCGTCGATCCGGGGCAGGGGATAACTGTCTTTCTTGGTGACGTCATTCAGCTTCCTATAGTCCACGCAAAATCTCATAGTGCCGTCTTTCTTGGTGACCAAAACTACTGGGGACGACCAAGGACTATTAGACTCCTCGATCACACCATCTTCCAGCATTTCGTTAACCATCGCCTTGATTTCTGATTGCTTGGCAAAAGGCAGTCTTCTCGGCGGCTGTCTAATTGGTCTTGCGTCGCCAGTATTAATTCTGTGTTGCACCAGACTCGTACGACCTGTGATTTTATCTTGAGCGAAAATATCAGCCTCCTCCAATATGAATTTCAGGGCCATTTCCATCTCCATGTTGTTCAATTGGCCCCATGAATTCTTGAACCGCTTTACTATTTCTACTGGCAGTCTTCTGTCTAATGCAGTGGGTGTCACGTTTTTTGACAACGTCACTCGGTCAATGGGCTCGCAAGTGGCGATAACCTCACCTTTCTTCAATGTGACCCTGTTAGTTTGCACGTTAGCCACTCTTATGGGTATTGTCTTCTTCGGGTCTACTAAGCATCGTGCGACGAGGGCACCATCACGTCTATCTTTTAGGGGCTCCGCTATGAGAGCAGACACACAATCAAGTTTCTTCTCTAGTCTGGCTCTGACAATCTTCTCACTGTTACCAGGAATCCGTGTATCCTCGTCGACAATAAGTCTCACCTAGGGATTAGCTTCGCCTGCTGTTGGAGATAAATACAACTCTTCGTTACCGATTTTCAAGATCTTATTCTGGAAGTCTACTGATAGGACATCGAACTCTTCCATTAAATCCAGGCCCAGAATAAATTCGTCGACGATTTCTGCGACGACAGCCGTTACCTGTAGCTCAGTACTGCCCAGCCTAATGTAAACAGTGGCCTCTCCATGCACGGGTATCCTACCTCCTTTTGCCGTCTCCAACACAGGCTGTTTGTTGGTAATGAGTGCCGACCTGTTTGGTAACATGTCTGGACGTACAACGGATCTAGTGGCACCAGTATCGATTGTGAAACTGCATTGTCTTCCGTCTATGCTGCCAGGTATAACGAGGCTCTCGCGGTAGCGTCGGATAGTGGAGACCTTGACTTTGGGGCCTTGGGACTCGCACGCCAGCTGCCGCCCCCTTACACTGGCGTCAGGTCGTTTCCCTGACGGCGCTCACTGTTGGTATATTCTTGTCTTCGGCGAGCCACCTGTTGGGTTTGTGAGCACTGCCTACTTATGTGCCCTTTTCTACCACACTTGTAGCATTCTATGTCTGACCAATCTGCTTTCGTCCTACGTGCCCCAACCGGTACAGTGAGCTTGCTTATGGCTTCCTTCATCAACTTGATTTCTCGACTTAGTTCCTCTGTCTTGTCTGCATGGTCCTCTATCTCCTTCACTTCACGCAGCCTGTTGCGTCGAGGTTGAGATGCATTCTTCGCTGCTTCAAATTCCAAGCCATAAATTACGCAGTCTGTAAGTGTTTTGAACCTTCCGAGCCTTAAAGCTTGTTGCATTTCATTGTCAAATACCCCATCGATGAAGGTCTGGACGGTGATCTGGTTGACAAATTCTTCTGGGGCTTGGGGATATGCCAGTCGCACAATTTTCTCCACTTCGGCACTAAATTCTTGCAGCGTCTCATTTGGCTTCTGGACCCTTGACTTTAGTTGTGTCTGGTAGACCTGGCTCATGTACTTGTTACCATATCTCAAATCTAGAGCCTGTATCACTGTTAAGTAGTTTTGCTGTTTCGACTCCGGGATGTTCTGGAGGATTTCTAGGGCTTTACCTCGAAGCGAGAGAATTAGAGCAGTTGCTGCCTGTTGTTCGCTCCATCCATTACTGAGAGCTGCCGCCTCAAACTGCCTCCTGTACATGGGCCAGGATGTTTCTCCGTCAAAAGTCGGCGGCTTCAAGGTTCCATGAGGCTGCTGCACGATTGGCATATCTTCTTCCGGACGATTTTGAACTGGGGACATTCCAATAACTCCTCTTGGTGGAGTTCTATCAGTCTGGCCCATCACCTGTTCTGTCAGTTCTCTATGTCTGACTTCTGTGCCTTTCATCATCATCTTCATTTGTTCTTTCAACCCTTCAACTTCTTCCCATCGTTTGTTCAAATCCTCTGTTACATTTTCTACTTTCCTGTTTACCACTCCTATTGTATTTTCCACATCTTCCACTTTCTTGTCCACATTTTCTACTTTCTTCTCCACATTTTCTATTTGTTCGTTGATCTGTTCAATTTCTTCTTTTACACCAACTCTCATATTGTGGAACATACTTCGGAGGTCTTCTTTGTCTTCTTCGCGTTGCTTCTTGAGTTCTTCTTTATCTTCAAGACGCCTCTGTTCCTCCTCTTGTCGTCTTCTCTCGTCTTCTTCGCGCCGTCTTCTTTCATCTTCTTGTCGCCGTTGTCCGTCTTCTTTGCGTCGTCTTCTTTCATCTTCTTGTCGCCGTTGTTCGTCTTCTTCGCGTTGCCTCTTGAGGTCTTCTTTATCTTCTTGCCGCCGTCGTTCGTCTTCTTCGCGCCGTCTTCTTTCTTCTTCTTGTCGTCGTTGTTCGTCTTCTTCGCGTTGCTTTTTCAGTAAGTCCATCAACTCTTTGATTTCAGCCATCTTGTCGTAGTCAGTCGATCTGGTGTTTACCATTTACAGCTAGCTTGCTTGTTCACTTCTTCACTCACTTATCCCACTTCTGACACCAAATTGCCAAGAGTCTTTTAGAAAACTCAAACATCGTCTTCTCACTGCTCCTATACTGGCTTATCCTCAGGACGAAGGACAGTTCATACTGGACACCGATGCTTCCCAGTATGGCATCGGGGCAGTACTCTCGCAGCTCCAAGCCGGAGAAGAAGTTGTGATAGGCTACTTCAGCAAAACGTTCGGAAAGCTGGTGAAAAGTATTTGCGTGTCTGGAAGAGGAAACCTAATTTCTTAGCAGCTGCTTCTACAATTAATGTGACATGTTGGTGCCAATTAAGATTTCGATCCACAGAAATGCCAACAAGAAAAAAGGACTCATTACTTTGAATAACTTGGTTGTTCATTGTGATGGGTCTAGGGCTGGTGTATCTCTTATGAGAAAGAAAGCAAGACTGTGATTTGGTGGGGTTGAATTGTACAAGATTTCTACTTCCCCAGTCTAATATTTTTTGGAGATCCACGGAGACAGAACCCTCCATGAGTCTGCGATCCTCATCTAATTGGGCTAAAGAGACAGGCTTAGCATATTGTATATTTGAGTGGAGGGTGCTGTCGTCCGCGTAACTGTGAACTGGGTTGGATGTGCTAGAGAGGAGGTCATTGATGTGGAGAATAAACAAAGTAGGGGCTAAAGCTGAACCTTGAGGAACTCCTGCATTAATTGGATACAGTTTAGAGGAATGGCCATCCACAACAACAGATATGCTCCTGTTGGAGAGGAAATTTGCTGTCCAGGTACAAAGTTTTTGTGGTAGGCCATAGGCTGGAAGTTTATTAAGCAGCGCTGCGTGCCAGACCTGGTCGAATGCTTTGGATATTCAGGCGGTCTCTTGCATGTGTTGCCCACACCTAGCATATACTATAGTGATTGGAAAAACTGTTATATTGCTTTTACAGGTCACAACTGTTACTGTCATTTAGAAATAACAGTTAAATATAACAGGTTGAAAATAACAGTATGAACTATGAATTATTAAGAATTCCACGTAGACATAATAGTAGCTGAACCCGTCCGGTGGTGTAGTTGGGTAATGTTTAAAATAAAAAATATTCTTGTATTATGTTTAAAACAATTAATTTTTTATTAAAAAAATTATGGTTTTTTTTTTGGGTATTCATCACTAATAATAATTTGGTAAAAAATTCAACAATGCAGAATTTCTTTCGAATTTTCTTAACTAATTAAGTATTAGTTGAGCATTGAGCTTGAAAACCTCTATAGCCATCTTTTCCTTGAAAATGAGACTTATATGAAATAAATGAATTATTGTAAGCAAAAAATAAAATAAATAATTTTTAAAAAATTAAAACTAATTTTTTTCTCTCTACCTATAGGGCGAAGTGTGTTTGGTTTCAACTATACCGGGTACAGGGAATATTTTTATAATTTCATTAAAATTGGTACTGTTTCTGAGATTTTTTAAGTTTTAGCGATTTTTTATTTTGCAGTAGTAATAAAAAAAGATGTTTAAAATCGGACCTACTTCTTAGATTTCCAAAGTGAAAAGTAAAAAGGAATATTGATTTATTAGTTACATAAGGCAAAGAAGAATGAGCAAAGAAACTACCTAATATAATATAATACCTAAGGACTCACGTTAAAGCATAACTGTACATTTGTGTACATATCAGTTTTTTCTTAAAACAAAAAAGCCATCTGCATATCGAGTTATCTAATGAAGATTGAGTTTACGTCAACGACTGTGATTATTTTTTTATATACGCGATGACCTGATTTTATTTTTACAGTGATATAGTTCATTTTAAATAATTTTCAGTTGCTACATATACAGCCTTTCACATATTGAAAAATTAAGAACAAATTGTTTAGCGACCATACATGTCAGAAGTGAAGGAAACTTAGCTCACTTTTTACAAGCATGACTTGTAATATTAATAAAATGAGGTAATATAAAAGGTGTTCCATTTGAATAATGAAAGTTGATGGAGTTTCAGCAAAACCGGAAGCTCCAACATGCTGCACCTCATAAAATTTCGATAAAGAAATTTGCCTTTATTCTGCACATTGGTTCTTTATTACATTACGCTTTTATTTTTTGTTAGAAGGATCTCTTGTTACATTTTCGATTCTCGGTTCACCGCCGGTGACTCACCGGTCATCTTAATCAGTACACTTTTAAAAACTGTGCAAACAATGAACCGCTTTTGCCTAGAAATGGAGATCCACTTAAATGGTGGAAAATTCATTCTTATGAATATCCACATTTAAGTAAAATGGTGAAGGAGAAGTTTGGGACTATCGTTACGTCTGTTCCGTGCGAAAGACTTTTTTCTAAAACAGGACAAATTTTAAGTGACCGCCGTAACAGACTTTCGTCGACCAAAGTCAGTCAATAATGTTCATCAACAAAAACTCAGAACTTTAAAAGTGTTTTGTTAGAAAAGTATTTTTTAGTGTAAGACAATTTTTCTCAAAGAAAAAAAGAAACATCATTGATTTTATTTACATTTTTCATATTTTCTGTTTGTTTATAAATTGTAAATATATGTGTGTGTCTTGTGTGAATCAACAACCTGTCAAAATTTAACAGTTTCATTTTACCGACGACCCTACGTTCCCAAAGCTGTGAGCACACTAGTATAAAGTAGCATGTTATGAAGTAAAGTCCGCTCTATACTCTATACCCCATTCCCAGTCTCATGTCCATTCATCCTGTTGTAACATTTGTGGATGAAAACAGAAGTTGATTCATCGTAGCTAGTTGCAGTGCAACAGAAACAGATACGACAACAGAAATAGATACGACTCCGAGTTCTAGTGTAAAGCGCAACAGCATCCCCTCCCCTGTACCTGTTATTTGTATATATCCATAACAGGTTGTTACTGTTGCGGCTCGACAACAGTTAAAAAATAACAGACTATTAAATAACAACCCATCACTAGCATATACCTAGCATGTATTTTATTTGATTGTTGTGCAATGTGACTATGTGATGTTTAATATTGTTTTGTAATGTGACCAGTTGATTATTTGATTGTCGTTTTAATTATAACTGATTGTGACTATCACTAGCTAATATTGTGCTTATGTTTAAAATTGGGGTTGTCCCGTTTTTCTGAATAAATAAATAAATAATAGGTCAGTTTTTATTATTTTGTGTTTGGAAATATGTCTTGACAGGTGGCTTTCTCTTACACTAACCTAATTACACAACTCAAATTTAAAAGGTCTCTCTTCAACATTTCTGTGCATGGAGATGACGTGTTTTGACAGATCCCCTTTCCTAACACTAGCATAATCACACAGCTCGCATTTAAAAGGTCTCTCTTCAATACTTCCGTGCTTGGAGATAATGTGCTTTGACAGATTCCCTTTCCGCACACCAGTGTAATCACACAGCTCGCATTTAAAAGGTCTCTCTTCAACACTTCCGTGTTTGGAGATGACGTGTTTTGAGAGATCCCCTTTCCGTACGCTAGCGTAATCACACAGTTGACATTTAAAAGGTCTCTCTTCAATACTTCCGTGCTTGGAGATGATGTGTTTTGACAGATCCCTTTTCTGTACACTAGTGTAATCACACAGCTCGCATCTAAAAGGTCTCTCTTCAATACTGCCATGTTTGGAGATGACGTGTTTTGACAGATCTCCTTTCTGTACACTTGTGTAATCACACAACTCACATTTAAAAGGTCGCTCTTCAATATTTCTGTGTTTGGAAATGACATGTTTTGACAAATCCCCTTTCCGTACACAAGTGTGATCACACAAATCACATTTAAAAGGTCTGTCTTCAATATTTCCATGTTTGGAGATAATATGTTTTGACAGATTCCCTTTCCATAAACTATTGTAATTACACAACTCACATTTAAAATGTCCCTCTTGGATACTGCTATGTTTGGAGATGATGTGTTTTGACAAACGGCCTTTCTGTACACTTGCAAAATCACACAACTCGCACTTAAAAGGTCTGTCTTTAATACTTCTGTGTTTGTAGATAAAA
The DNA here is from genome assembly GCA_964006375.1 of Tillus elongatus. Lineage (NCBI taxonomy): Eukaryota > Metazoa > Arthropoda > Insecta > Coleoptera > Cleridae > Tillus > Tillus elongatus. The sequence continues at coordinate 6,811,925 of OZ023262.1, read as the reverse complement.
TGTCTTGACAAATTCCCTTTCTGTACACTAGAGTAATCACACAAGTGGCATTTAAAGGATAGCTCTTCAATACTAGTGTTCTTGGAGATGTGTGTTGACAGATTCTCTTCTACACTACTATTAACACAGCTTGAGAAGTCAGTCTCCTGTAAATTACAGTATTGACTTAAATCACTCTTACTGTCGAACTGTTCCCAAACCTCAGTCTTTAAACATGGTTTCCAATCATTATTTCCAGAGCAGTCGCTATCACTACAGTATTCCTTTTTTATATATACAGGTACAGTCAAATGTTCTGCTATTTCTGTTTTGTAATCTTTCTCAGCTTTTACTTCTTGCTTGCACTCTAACTTTAATTTCACATCGCCACTGGCGTTCATGTTTAAAATTTCAACCCAAACTCAAACTTCACTACTGCAAAAATATATAAAAATAAAAAATTACTTGAAGCAAATACTTTCAAGCCTTCCCAGATTGACAGTTGTTTTCATACATTGATTTACGTCTTTACTCTTTACGTCTTTACGTATACCAGGATCGATCAACAGTATCCACTGTATACAAAGAGGTTGTAAGGGATAGAGGTAACAAAGGTGCAGTTTTGCAATACAAAAAGCCTGTACACTTTTCCTAACTGGGCGGAGTTCGGTGACTTAAGTGGGAGAAACGTCAGGGACGTATTTAGGAATTTTTAGTTTGGTTAGAAATAAAACTGAAATTATTCAATCATTGAAATGTAATGCTTATTCATGAATTTCTTAAGCTTTTGTATAAATAGGTAACCTAAAAAGGTTCGGAACGCAGCAAGTGCGTTATGATAGTGAATTTTCATAACAATATTAAATAATATATTTATATAAGCTGTAAGATTTAGCCTTATATTAAAAGTTATGAAAATTAATTAATTAAATTAGGAACAGTAAAACAAGGTAAAGAAGGACAAGCAAAAACATGATCTATGACATATATTTATAGAGTAATTTGGATACAAAACTCAAACAAAGCAATTGATAAACAGGAAATATACCCTAGAAAAATACACTAGAAAGCTGGAAAAAAAATCCTTTGGTTGATGCATTGAGGGTGATTGTATGCATGCAGGAGAAGAACCCCCAGGAGGAAGAGGGTTTCTGCTCCTCACCCAAAAATTCGAGGGGTTCTCCTTCCCCTTGTGCATGCATTCAACTACCTTCAAAGCATAAAGCACAAGAAAAATTTCTTGTGAGCAACCCCCAAGAAGGTTGCTGGACCTGGACGAATATGGGGTAGACAGGGTTTAAAGGAGGTATTGCTGTAAAATGTGAAAAACGCATGTTTTCAAAGTCCCTTAATTTTCTTGGGGGTTGTTTGCCAGAAAATTTGTCTTGTGGCCGAGGAAGGTTCTAAGCATGTTGCTGGAAAAAAATATCTAAAACCCTCATGCAGTCAACTGCAAATTTACCGAAATTACATTCTACTTCGTCGCCTATAATGTCTTTTTCAGATAATGTAGAATACAGAGCTAAATTAAATAGGTTCACTTGCATTTTCATTTCTTTTTTATTTTTATATTACATTTATAAGCACAATATGCGTATAATTAAGGGAACCCTTAATTAACATTGCAGCAACACAAACTTGAAAAGTGGAGAAATTATTTACAGTATGTTAACAGTTATAAACTTGATTTCATCATGTTACAGTAGTATTCTGATAATAAAAAATTACATCTAACTGTATGCACACAACAGCTGGGTGTTACGAGATGTGATGAAACGCCAAACTGACTGTACCACAGCATTAGCATAATATTATTATGCTGCCACATTATCATATCTCTCTAGTAATGGTATCATGTCAAAAACCTACACTAGAGGCTAAATTTCCAATTTCTTCTTTGTTTATGGTGTCTGTTTCTACTGTCCTAAATTTCCAATTTGATATTGTCAATAAATAACACTACCACACAATGACAAATGACAGCTGAGCTTCAGCACAGACGCAGTCTAACAAAGTTGTCGCATAGATTAAATTATGATCGGAGGGATACCTAAGTTAAAAATCATGAGAAATGGGTAATTCGAAATTTGCAGGTATTAAATACAGTATTTTTTAACTGACTGATAAAATTAAATTTTATAAAATGTTTTCTTTATTATCAGAAGTTGTAAAAATTTCATATGTTTATACATGAAAGGTTTAACTACATGAAATTTCTGAAGATCGGGCAACCCCGGTCAGCAACATCTTGACATCTGGCAATGGTTGTGACTTCCATTATTTAGATTTTATCTACAATTTATTTAAATAGCATAACAGTACAGGTAGCTGTAGTGCTCTGCCTTTGTCCAACATTGTAGATATTGCGTTACAGAATTTGAAGTGATGTCGAGGATTATTTTATTATTTATTTCGAATAACTTCATTTTTCTTTGATCAAAAGACTTGAAAATTGGTACACAACCACATCTCTGTATGTTCTTTTAAGTTGTAAATTTTCGTTCCAATCACTTAAACAATTTGAAAGCTATTGCGTTTAAAAAAATATATTTAATTTTTTGTTAGGAATAACTATGTGTTAAGATCTGATGAACGAACTCATCCAAGCCATTAGCAAAATAAGCGTAATTCCAAAATTTTCTCCAAATCAGTGAAATATTTTTTGGGTTATTGGTTGGATAAATTGTTGGATGAATATATTGGATAAAGTTTTATATTCAAAAGGTTGGATAAATAATAATAGTTTTTATTTCAACAACAGAAGAAAATACAACATAAAGTACATTGTACTGTTTACAAATTAATGTTAACATTCCTTGTCTCTTTTAAAGAAATAGAGATTAATTTCATTGATTGCTGTTGCCCTTACTTCGTGAAACTGGTCCATACTTCATACAGATTTGGAGACTACTTCTCTGGCTTCACTGTGGTTTTCGTTTTGGTAGGTGAAGGACGTAGCCAGCGCGTAAGCTAACTGGAGCAAGTGGCCCTTCTGAATTCAAGATATTCTTCAACGTCTCTGTTACTGGTTTTGCTGCTTGATAGTATCCTCAGACAGAAAAAATTTGAATTAATACGAAATCATGACAATTACAAATAAAGATCTGTTGCTATTTTATGATGTTATAATTTAAAAAATCTTTAAAAGTGAAAATAAAATAAAACAAATATGACGTATGACGCCTTTAAAATGTCTACGTGATGTATATCAATATTTAACATAAAGATAGAAGAAACCTATAACAGTAATAACTATAATAACAATTACAACAATAAAATAACTAAACAAACACATTAATAAAGCAGACTATACAATGAAAATATCGACACACATCATGTCTTATAACAACTTTTTGGAAAAAATAGTTAGATTTATGTTGTCTGATTTATTTAATTAGGAAGAAGAATATCTCAGAAATCCTAAATATTGTCGTGTATATGCTTTTTTACTTCTAAAGCTTAAAACAAGTCTAGTTTACACTTGTCATGACAAAAATGTTGTGGTTTTATGCCGTTATTTACTGTGGGTCTATGTTGGGTATCAATAATATGTTTTGCAAATGTAGATTTGTCAGCATGGTTATTTCTAAATGCAAAAATATGTTCTTTGTATCGGGTGTTAAAATTTCTAGAAGTTTGATCGATGTAGATTGCGTTACGTGTGCATTTCACAAATTTTGAATACCTATACAAATACAAAAGTAGCTTTTAAATCTTATAACATGACGCTTGATTTATTAGATTATTTCAAATAATTGATTGGAAGTATTATCACAGATGATGGTAAGTGTAGGAAAGGTCTGAAGAGGATCGCGATGGCAAAACAAGCATTCAATAACCAAAGGACTGTTCTCACTAATAAACATTTTAACCTGTACATGAGGAACAAATGCAAGTCGTACGTGTATGGAGTATGGTAATGTATGGGGCGGAAACTTGGGCTGTAGTTAAGCAGGATATGAAGAGAATATAAGTTTTTGAAATGTAAACAAGAAAAATGTCAAAGACAGTGCAGGTTGATAGAAAGACGCTTCAAAGTGTGCTAGGAGAGGTGAAAGAATAAAGAGGCTTGCTCAAAGAAATCGAGAGGAAGCTAAAATTTATTGGTCATATTATAAGACATAATAACTTCCCGATAACATTATTTGAAGGACATACGAGTACTTGAAATGTACACTGAATTATTGGCCCTTAAATAAGAGAAGTTTGTTATAAACAGCCCTTAAACTTCTACTTTTATCAAATAGATTTTTGTTATAATGATGTATTCTATTAGAAACATACATAGATGATATTAGTTTAATTAGATGGCCATAATGGCAAGTCAAAAGATTTTGTTCTCGAAAGTGAACTTCAAGTTTTTTAAATATGCTGTTTTGGTTTATTATAGTTTTTAATATTCGCATGTTTATTTCCTTTACATTTATAATCACCGCAGATTCATTTAAGTATGTTTGAAGAACTTTTTCTGCAATAGTGCAAATAGATATTACATCGTCAGATGGGTATGTGAGGAGTTGACCTTTGTCTTTCTGATCTATAAACGATGTTAATAACGCAGACCTCTCCCCAACAAGTTCACCCGCGCATTCTTCGCATCTCAGAGCTTTTGTTATTTTCCTTACTACATAGCCAGATATATATGTCACGACTTATTTCTTAAACTCTGATATATTGATATCTAATATTTGAAGAACTGTGTCGTCGTCAAAATTATCTATTTGACTCATGTCTTCATCTGGTTCTTCAGATATTCGTTCTCGCCCACAAGTTTTATTTATTACCTCAATGGGTGACAGAATAGGAATTGCTTCTAAAGGGATACAATTTCCTTTAAATGAATCTTTTAATTCAAGATGCACCATCATCCTTTTATATGCACTTTTAAATTGCTTTGCTGATGGGTTATTGTTATAGCCTCCCATGGATCTAATTTGCCCAAAAAAAAGCTCAATATGATCCTGACTGATTTTGTAAGTGGGAAAATACAGCAAAAAATTATTGTCGGCAATTAAAGTTTTATAAACAAATTGCAAACTTTGTATGCAAAATAAAAAGCCAATTATACCCATTTTTCTACCACTCTCACACAGAAGCGGTCCATCAATTATCCTAAGTGACGTTAAATATTGTGATAGCTCTCTTAAAAATACATTAATGTTTTCAAAATTTTCTGCATTTATTGCTTTCTTAAAATCTGAATTGTTTAAATTTCTAGAATTAAGAATGTCAAATAAATTGTTTATAAGTCGGATAAATTTCACAGTTCCCTCACATTCTTTGAACTCCTCAAGATGTAAAACTTCATTGCAATATTCCAAAGAATGTGCCACTGAGTGGCTAAAAAGTTGTGTGGCTAATTTAACCTTCATTTTTTGGTTTGTATAAAATATATGCGATTTTCTTAATTTATTTGCTAAATGAACGCCCTCCTGATCCTGTAACTCATTTAATTTTACTAAATAATCCCACTTTATATTTTCCCCATTCTCATCAATTATTAATTTTTTATCGCCTAATGTGTTTCTTATCAGTTTGATCATATGACATGGATCAAAAAAGACTGCAATTTTCTTACCTGAACTAGGATCAACAAACGTTGAGTTAATGTTCCTCCAATTCAAATCGCAGCCAAGTTCTTTTGCTAACGTTAGATTATTTGTTGCCCCATCAAAAGTTATTGAGACCACGTATATGCCCGACTCATTTAGTAGAGTTAAACACTGTAATACCAAATTTTGTTTTTGTGTACCCCTTAAAGAGTCGATTAAAAAATATCCAAGAGGAAGCTTCCATGATTGATTAATGCTAACAAGCATAAAAACAAGAGCTTCTTTGGCTACAGGGTTACAATCGGTCTCAAGATTTGTACCAAAATCTACAAACCCATAATATTTTACCCCATCCCATTCTATATGTTGGCGAATTGCCATCTCATCTATGACTAAAGAACATATAAGTTTTCCATCTGTGCTTTCTGATTTTGACTTTAATAAGTTGAACACCTCTGACGTAAAACTAGCTTTCCCATTAACGCTTTGATACCATCTAGATATAGTTTTTGGATGAGGAAGAGCCGAGTTAAATGTGTTTCTGACAAAACTGTAAGCTTTGGGAGAGTAATAATGCAGTGTAAGAGAAAAAGCTTTAAGTTGACTTTCATACTTATGTTTACGACCTAATTGTCTTTGTAAAAATTCTTCATTAGGTCCTATTTGCATTAATGTTTCTAATGTTTCGTCAGTTACTTTACCTTTTAGTTGTTTGATTATATTCGCAAGGGTTGCTGTTCTCTTCTTATAATGATGAACACTACTGCTGAGCCGTTTAATTTTTTTTCGTGCATCGAATAACTGCTTCTTCAGTTTACGTTTGCGCGGTGTAACAACCTATAAAAAATGTTCAATGATAAACCATTTATTTTCTCAAGTAAAATGAATATATAAACAAAATTTCCAACAACACATTTTGGTTAATAGTGGTTGAGATAAATTGCAAAACAGTTGTTTCTAACTTATTTAATCATGGACTATACAAACTTAAACACCACATAAAATGTGATGGAATAACATATTAGGTTTTTTAAAATTATACTGATTTCATAAACGGCAAAAACTGAATCTAACTCACCATGTCCTTCAAAGTGGGTGGCATTGAAGGTGTTTTCATTTCAGCAAATCCTAAACTACTAAACGATCTTTGCGGTACCTCTACAACAGTTTTCTCTTCATAAAAACCAGCACTTGTTGATGGCCGAGAATAATCCATTACAGGTACATTGCTACCAGACCAAGTACTAGTTGACGGGGCAGCTGCAAATGGCACATTGATAGCAGTTATATCAGTCATTGGCTGCTCGCCAAAAACGACTTGTGGTGATGGCTTGTTTGTTACCTGCATAAATAAATTTGAAACGAATACCATTAATGTAAATTTGGAGGGCTAATTAAATTACGATAAATATCATAACAATATATTACGTGAATGTAATTAGTAGCATAGTTACTAGAGATGAGCGATATATAGCTACCGGTGATTTAATCGCTTCTATTAAAAGATCGCTGTTAGCAGCTGTTATTAAAACACAAAACAACAGCGATTGTGAAAACCGAGATTTACACAAATCATTAGAGTAATTCTTTCTATGAAATTCACCTTATACTAAAAACTCCATGACAAACAGCAATTGCTGTATTCATAATACACGCAATCGCAGTTTGTGCGAGCGAGTAGAAGTATCTGTATACTTTCCTTCTCGCCAGTATTAGAATACAACATTTCTCCTTTTCTTATAGGTAGAAAACGAAAAACTCATGATACAAATAACGCGAGATATGATAATGAGACTATCTATTTTTAGAACCGTCATGCGCATGGCGTCATGTGGTGAGTCCAATGCAATAATAATATGCTGTCGTACAGTGGAGTTTGACGTTTCATCACAACCCCTTAACAAATTAGGTATTTTACTGCTATTTGAGTGCATACAGTTGGAAGTAATTTTTTAAGATCAGAATACTATACTATGATTATGTGACATGATGATCAAATCAAGTTTATGAATGTTAACGCCCCCTGTAAATGTCTACAAACGTCTTCTCTACTTTTTAAGTTTGTGTATCACCAATGCTAATTCAGGGCTCCCCTTAATTATTATACTTCACTTGTGCATATATATATATATATATATATATATATATATATATATATATATATATATATATATATATATATATGTATGTATGTAATATAAAAATGAAAAAGATTAAATTATGAGCTGCGTTCTATATTATCTGAAAAAGACAATATAGGCGACGAAGTGGAATGTAACTTCAACCACATTAAACTGACGTATAGAAATGCGAATGACTTTGTGTTAAGTGTGTAGTTGGCCTTCTATAACGTTACTCACCATGTGATGTCATAGGAGGGGACGGGGCATATGCGCAATATCATATATCTTGTAAGTCATTATATCATGGAAAAACCTGCTGAATCTAAAATTAAAGCAGCACCGAACTGTAGCATATATATGCCTTCCAAGTTTTTCATTATATTAAAATAAAAATAATATGTAGATTTCTCTCAGCGTATATTCTTGTAATATGCTAATTTTATAGAACTTCTATTAATAGTAAAAATCTGAGTAGTTTTAAAATTAATATAATTTAAAAGCTATCTGAAGATCATATTGTGGTTTCAATTAAGCGGTTAACACTAACACCTTGTAAGTGTTTAAAATAAAAGCATATGCACATGCAGCATTGTAAATGGCTAAACCACAATCGCAGTAGCTGTTTAAAGTCCCTGTTATTTAAAAATAGCCATCACTGATAGCAGTGCCATTGAAAAACCGCTGTTTGGCTATATATATATATATATATATATATATATATATATATATATATATATATATATATATATATATATATATATATATATATCACTAATAGTTACATAAATTAATAACCTTGATTCAGAACTTACCAATACAGGTATAGAACTTTTTTTTAAGTGTACTGCAAAAGGTGATTTTTCTAAATCATAAGATTCCTCGGTAAAATGTAAATCGCACACATTTGAGTTCATAAAAATATCTTCATCGCTTAAATTTAATGCTCGTTTCCAAGCCTCGTATCTTTCACCAGCTTTGGGAAATCTGAAAATAATATCTCGAATTATCTACTTTATTAGTGACTGAACCTCTAGAAAGATGCAGTAATAGATAAAACGAAACTATTCTACTTTTTTTCTGCTTCTACTGGAACTACATAGGTAAATACATCTAATTCAAATAATAATTGCCAAACAAAATGCTTAATTTCATTACAAATATTCAATAAATAATGCATTATTAAGATTTTATTTCTTAAAAAAACACAATTGACAATAATAAATGCTAAAGATTTAACAAAAGCAATACAATGTGTAAATACGGACCTGTGAAAACCAATAAACATTTGGCGCCAAACAAGGAAACAGAAGACATGCAAACAACTTACCAAAATAAATGCACAGTTGCTTTATCCTTTTCATAATTGGCACTTTTATTGTACATACAGTTCTTCACAATACACCTTGGCATTTTTTAACTTTTACACTGCTAAAAAACGGCAAAACACACAAGATAACCTCTAATCGCAAATTAACAAACACTTCAAATACTTGTTGACATCTGACAATAACTTCAAGAGCGGTTGGGGGAACGAATCAAAACAAAACACATTAGCGCGTTATTCAAAATTTTGTTTGTGATTGGACGGTGACAAGAGTGGGAAATCGACAGGCTGCAAACTCGGCTTTGTTCCCTCTAACATATACAACCTCTTTGTTTCCTATACAGTCAAAGAGGTTGTATATGTTAGAGGGAACAAAGCCGAGTTTGCAGCCTGTCGATTTCCCACTCCTGTCACCGTCCAATCACAAACAAAATTTTGAATAACGCGCTAATGTGTTTTGTTTTGATTCGTTCCCCCAACCGCTCTTGAAGTTATTGTCAGCTGTCAACAAGTATTTGAAGTGTTTGTTGATTTGCGATTAGAGGTTATCTTGTGTGTTTTGCCGTTTTTTAGCAGTGTTTTAAGAGTGTAAAAGTTAAAAAATGCCAAGGTGTATTGTGAAGAACTGTATGTACAATAAAAGTGCCAATTATGAAAAGGATAAAGCAACTGTGCATTTATTTCGGTAAGTTGTTTACATGTCTTCTGTTTCCTTGTTTGGCGCCAAATGTTTATTGGTTTTCACAGGTCCGTATTTACACATTGTATTGCTTTTGTTAAATCTTTAGCATTTATTATTGTCAATTGTGTTTTTTTAAGAAATAAAATCTTAATAATGCATTATTTATTGAATATTTGTAATGAAATTAAGCATTTTGTTTGGCAATTATTATTTGAATTAGATGTATTTACCTATGTAGTTCCAGTAGAAGCAGAAAAAAAGTAGAATAGTTTCGTTTTATCTATTACTGCATCTTTCTAGAGGTTCAGTCACTGATAAAGTAGATAATTCGAGATATTATTTTCAGATTTCCCAAAGCTGGTGAAAGATACGAGGCTTGGAAACGAGCATTAAATTTAAGCGATGAAGATATTTTTATGAACTCAAATGTGTGCAATTTAAATTTTACCGAGGAATCTTATGATTTAGAAAAATCACCTTTTGCAGTATACTTAAAAAAAAGTTCTATACCTGTATTGGTAAGTACTGAATCAAGGTTATTAATTTATGTAACTATTAGTGATATATATATATATATATATATATATATATATATATATATATATATATATATAGCCAAACAGCGGTTTTTCAATGGCACTGCTATCAGTGATGGCTATTTTTAAATAACAGGGACTTTAAACAGCTACTGCGATTGTGGTTTAGCCATTTACAATGCTGCATGTGCGTATGCTATTATTTTAAACACTTACAAGGTGTTAGTGTTAACCGCTTAATTGAAACCACAATATGATCTTCAGATAGCTTTTAAATTATATTAATTTTAAAACTACTCAGATTTTTACTATTAATAGAAGTTCTATAAAATTAGCATATTACAAGAATATACGATGAGAGAAATCTACATATTATTTTTATTTTAATATAATGAAAAAGTTGGAAGGCATATATATGCTACAGTTCGGTGCTGCTTTAATTTTAGATTCAGCAGGTTTTTCCATGATATAATGACTTACAAGATATATGATATTGCGCATATGCCCCGTCCCCTCCTATGACATCACATGGTGAGTAACGTTATAGAAGGCCAACTACACACTTAACACAAAGTCATTCGCAATCAAAAAGTTTCTATACGTCAGTTTAATGTGGTTGAAGTTACATTCCATTCCATTTTTATATTACATATATATATATATATATATATATATATATATATATATATATATATATATATATATACATATATATATATATATATATATATATATATATATATATATATATATATATATATATATATATATATATATATATATATATATATATATATATATATATAAGTGAAGTATAATAATTAAGGGGAGCCCTGAATTAGCATTGGTGATACACACACAAACTTAAAAAGTAGAGAAGACGTTCGTAGACATTTACAGGGGGCGTTAACATTCATAAACTTGATTTGATCATCATGTCACATAATCATAGTATAGTATTCTGATCTTAAAAAATTAATTCCAGCTGTATGCACTCAAATATCAGTAAAATACCTAATTTGTTAAGGGGTTGTGATGAAACGTCAAACTCCACTGTACGACAGCATATTATTATTGCATTGGACTCACCACATGACGCCATGCGCGTGACGGTTCTAAAAATAGATAGTCTCATTATCATATCTCGCGTTATTTGTATCATGAGTTTTTCGTTTTCTACCTATAAGAAAAGGAGAAATGTTGTATTCTAATACTGGCGAGAAGGAAAGTATACAGATACTTCTACTCGCTCGCACAAACTGCGATTGCGTGTATTATGAATACAGCAATTGCTGTTTGTCATGGAGTTTTTAGTATAAGATGAATTTCATAGAAATAATTACTCTAATGATTTGTGTAAATCTCGGTTTTCACAATCGCTGTTGTTTTGTGTTTTAATAACAGCTGCTAACAGCGATCTTTTAATAGAAGCGATTAAATCACCGGTAGCTATATATCGCTCATCTCTAGTAACTATGCTACTAATTACATTCACGTAATATATTGTTATGATATTTATCGTAATTTAATTAGCCCTGCAAATTTACATTAATGGTATTCGTTTCAAATTTATTTATGCAGGTAACAAACAAGCCATCAACACAAGTCGTTTTTGGCGAGCAGCCAATGACTGATATAACTGCTATCAATGTGCCATTTGCAGCTGACCCGTCAACTAGTACTTGGTCTGGTAGCAATGTACCTGTAATGGATTATTCTCGGCCATCAACAAGTGCTGGTTTTTATGAAGAGAAAACTGTTGTAGAGGTACCGCAAAGATCGTTTAGTAGTTTAGGATTTGCTGAAATGAAAACACCTTCAATGCCACCCACTTTGAAGGAAATGGTGAGTTAAATTCAGTTTTTGCCGTTTATGAAATCAGTATAATTTTAAAAAACCTAATATGTTATTCCATCACATTTTATATGGTGTTTAAGTTTGTATAGTCCACGATTAAATAAGTTAGAAACAACTGTTTTGCAATTTATCTCAACCACTATTAACCAAAATGTGTTGTTGGAAATTTTGTTTATATATTCATTTTACTTGAGAAAATAAATGGTTTATCATTGAACATTTTTTATAGGTTGTTACACCGCGCAAACGTAAACTGAAGAAGCAGTTATTCGATGCACGAAAAAAAATTAAACGGCTCAGCAGTAGTGTTCATCATTATAAGAAGAGAACAGCAACCCTTGCGAATATAATCAAACAACTAAAAGGTAAAGTAACCGACGAAACATTAGAAACATTAATGCAAATAGGACCTAATGAAGAATTTTTACAAAGACAATTAGGTCGTAAACATAAGTATGAAAATCAACTTAAAGCTTTTTCTCTTATGCTGCATTATTACTCTCCCAAAGCTTACAGTTTTGTCAGAAACACATTTAACTCGGCTCTTCCTCATCCAAAAACTATATCTAGATGGTATCAAAGCGTTAATGGGGAAGCTGGTTTTACGTCAGAGGTGTTCAACTTATTAAAGTCAAAATCAGAAAGCACAGATGGAAAACTTATATGTTCTTTAGTCATAGATGAGATGGCAATTCGCCAACATATAGAATGGGATGGGGTAAAATATTATGGGTTTGTAGATTTTGGTACAAATCTTGAGACCGATTGTAACCCTGTAGCCAAGGAAGCTCTTGTTTTTATGCTTGTTAGCATTAATCAATCATGGAAGCTTCCTCTTGGATATTTTTTAATCGACTCTTTAAGGGGTACACAAAAACAAAATTTGGTATTACAGTGTTTAACGCTACTAAATGAGTCGGGCATATACGTGGTCTCAATAACTTTTGATGGGGCAACAAATAACCTAACGTTAGCAAAAGAACTTGGCTGCGATTTGAATTGGAGGAACATTAACTCTACGTTTGTTGATCCTAGTTCAGGTAGGAAAATTGCAGTCTTTTTTGATCCATGTCATATGATCAAACTGATAAGAAACACATTAGGCGATAAAAAATTAATAATTGATGAGAATGGGGAAAATATAAAGTGGGATTATTTAGTAAAATTAAATGAGTTACAGGATCAGGAGGGCGTTCATTTGGCAAATAAATTAAGAAAATCGCATATATTTTATACAAATCAAAAAATGAAGGTTAAATTAGCCACACAACTTTTTAGCCACTCAGTGGCACATTCTTTGGAATATTGCAATGAAGTTTTACATCTTGAGGAGTTCAAAGAATGTGAGGGAACTGTGAAATTTATCCGACTTATAAACAATTTATTTGACATTCTTAATTCTAGAAATTTAAACAATTCAGATTTTAAGAAAGCAATAAACGCAGAAAATTTTGAAAACATTAATGTATTTTTAAGAGAGCTATCACAATATTTAACGTCACTTAGGATAATTGATGGAACGCTTCTGTGTGAGAGTGGTAGAAAAATGGGTATAATTGGCTTTTTATTTTGCATACAAAGTTTGCAATTTGTTTATAAAACTTTAATTGCCGACAATAATTTTTTGCTGTATTTTCCCACTTACAAAATCAGTCAGGATCATATTGAGCTTTTTTTTGGGCAAATTAGATCCATGGGAGGCTATAACAATAACCCATCAGCAAAGCAATTTAAAAGTGCATATAAAAGGATGATGGTGCATCTTGAATTAAAAGATTCATTTAAAGGAAATTGTATCCCTTTGGAAGCAATTCCTATTCTGTCACCCATTGAGGTAATAAATAAAACTTGTGGGCGAGAACGAATATCTGAAGAACCAGATGAAGACATGAGTCAAATAGATAATTTTGACGACGACACAGTTCTTCAAATATTAGATATGAATATATCAGAGTTTAAGAAAGAAGTCGTGACATATATATCTGGCTATGTAGTAAGGAAAATAACAAAAGCTCTGAGATGCGAAGAATGCGCGGGTGAACTTGTTGGGGAGAGGTCTGCGTTATTAACATCGTTTATAGATCAGAAAGACAAAGGTCAACTCCTCACATACCCATCTGACGATGTAATATCTATTTGCACTATTGCAGAAAAAGTTCTTCAAACATACTTAAATGAATCTGCGGTGATTATAAATGTAAAGGAAATAAACATGCGAATATTAAAAACTATAATAAACCAAAACAGCATATTTAAAAAACTTGAAGTTCACTTTCGAGAACAAAATCTTTTGACTTGCCATTATGGCCATCTAATTAAACTAATATCATCTATGTATGTTTCTATTAGAATACATCATTATAACAAAAATCTATTTGATAAAAGTAGAAGTTTAAGGGCTGTTTATAACAAACTTCTCTTATTTAAGGGCCAATAATTCAGTGTACATTTCAAGTACTCGTATGTCCTTCAAATAATGTTATCGGGAAGTTATTATGTCTTATAATATGACCAATAAATTTTAGCTTCCTCTCGATTTCTTTGAGCAAGCCTCTTTATTCGTTCACCTCTCCTAGCAAACTTTGAAGCGTCTTTCTATCAACCTGCACTGTCTTTGACATTTTTCTTGTCTACATTTCAAAAGCTTATATTCTCTTCATATCCTGCTTAACTACAGCCCAAGTTTCCGCCCCATACATTACCATACTCCATACACGTACGACTTGCATTTGTTCCTCATGGACAGGTTAAAATGTTTATTAGTGAGAACAGTACTTTGGTTATTGAATGCTTATTTTGCCATCGCGATCCTCTTCAGACCTTTCCTACACTTACCATCATCTGTGATAATACTTCCAATCAATTATTTGAAATAATCTAATAAATCAAGCGTCATGTTATAAGATTTAAAAGCTACTTTTGTATTTGTATAGGTATTCAAAATTTGTGAAATGCACACGTAACGCAATCTACATCGATCAAACTTCTAGAAATTTTAACACCCGATACAAAGAACATATTTTTGCATTTAGAAATAACCATGCTGACAAATCTACATTTGCAAAACATATTATTGATACCCAACATAGACCCACAGTAAATAACGGCATAAAACCACAACATTTTTGTCATGACAAGTGTAAACTAGACTTGTTTTAAGCTTTAGAAGTAAAAAAGCATATACACGACAATATTTAGGATTTCTGAGATATTCTTCTTCCTAATTAAATAAATCAGACAACATAAATCTAACTATTTTTTCCAAAAAGTTGTTATAAGACATGATGTGTGTCGATATTTTCATTGTATAGTCTGCTTTATTAATGTGTTTGTTTAGTTATTTTATTGTTGTAATTGTTATTATAGTTATTACTGTTATAGGTTTCTTCTATCTTTATGTTAAATATTGATATACATCACGTAGACATTTTAAAGGCGTCATCCGTCATATTTGTTTTATTTTATTTTCACTTTTAAAGATTTTTTTGATTATAACATCATAAAATAGCAACAGATCTTTATTTGTAATTGTCATGATTTCGTATTAATTCAAATTTTTTCTGTCTGAGGATACTATCAAGCAGCAAAACCAGTAACAGAGACGTTGAAGAACATCTAGAATTCAGAAGGGCCACTTGCTCCAGTTAGCTTACGCGCTGGCTACGTCCTTCACCTACAAAAACGAAAACCAACAGTGAAGCCAGAGAAGTAGTCTCCAAGTCTGTATGAAGTATGGACCAGTTTCATGAAGTAAGGGCAACAGCAATCAATGAAATTAATCTCTATTTCTTTAAAAAAGACAAGGAATGTTAACATTAATTTGTAAACAGTACAATGTACTTTATTTTGTATTTTCTTCTGTTGTTGAAATAAAAACTATTATTATTTATCTAACCTTTTGAATATAAAACTTTATCCAATATATTCATCCAACAATTTATCCAACCAATAACCCAAAAAATATTTCACTGATTTGGAGAAAATTTTGGAATTACGCTTATTTTGCTAATGGCTTGGATGAGTTCGTTCATCAGATCTTAACACATAGTTTTTCCTAACAAAAAATTAAATATATTTTTTTAAACGCAATAGCTTTCAAATTGTTTAAGTGATTGGAACGAAAATTTACAACTTAAAAGAACATACAGAGATGTGGTTGTGTACCAATTTTCAAGTCTTTTGATCAAAGAAAAATGAAGTTATTCGAAATTAATAATAAAATAATCCTCGACATCACTTCAAATTCTGTAATGCAATATCTACAATGTTGGACAAAGGCAGAGCAATACAGCACCTGTACTGTTATGCTATTTAAATAAATTGTAGATAAAATCTAAACAATGGAAGTTACAACCATTGCCAGATGTCAAGATGTTGCTGACCAGGATTGCCCGATCTTCAGAAATTTCATGTAGTTAAACCTTTCATGTATAAACATATGAAATTTTTACAACTTCTGATAATAAAGAAAACATTTTATTAAATTTAATTTTATCAGTCAGTTAAAAAATACTGTATTTAATACCTGCAAATTTCGAATTACCCATTTCTCATGATTTTTAACTTAGGTATCCCTCCGATCATAGTTTACTCTATCCGACAACTTTGTTAGACTGCGTCTGTGCTGAAGCTCAGCTGTCATTTGTCATTGTGTGGTAGTGTTATTTATTGACAATATCAAATTGGAAATTTAGGACAGTAGAAACAGACACCATAAACAAAGAAGAAATTGGAAATTTAGCCTCTAGTGTAGGTTTTTGACATGATACCATTACTAGAGAGATATGATAATGTGGCAGCATAATAATATTATGCTAATGCTGTGGTACAGTCAGTTTGGCGTTTCATCACATCTCGTAACACACCAGCTGTTGTGTGCATACAGTTAGATGTAATTTTGTATTATCAGAATACTACTGTAACATGATGAAATCAAGTTTATAACTGTTAACATACTGTAAATAATTTCTCCACTTTTCAAGTTTGTGTTGCTGCAATGTTAATTAAGGGTTCCCTTAATTATACGCTTATTGTGCTTATAAATGTAATATAAAAATAAATGAAAATGCAAGTGAACCTATTTAATTTAGCTCTGTATTCTACATTATCTGAAAAAGACATTATAGGCGACGAAGTAGAATGTAATTTCGGTAAATTTGCAGTTGACTGCATGAGGGTTTTAGATATTTTTTTCCAGCAACATGCTTAGAACCTTCCTCGGCCACAAGGCAAATTTTCTGGCAAACAACCCCCAAGAAAATTAAGGGACTTTGAAAACATGCGTTTTTCACATTTTACAGCAATACCTCCTTTAAACCCTGTCTACCCCATATTCGCCCAGGTCCAGCAACCTTCTTGGGGGTTGCTCACAAGAAATTTTTCTTGTGCTTTATGCTTTGAAGGTAGTTGTATGCATGCACAAGGGGAAGGAGAACCCCCCGAATTTTTGGGTGAGGAGCAGAAACCCTCTTCCTCCTGGGGGTTCTTCTCCTGCATGCATACAATCACCCTCAATGCATCAACCAAAGGATTTTTTTTCCAGCTTTCTAGTGTATTTTTCTAGAGTATATTTCCTGTTTATCAATTGCTTTGTTTGAGTTTTGTATCCAAATTACTCTATAAATATATGTCATAGATCATGTTTTTGCTTGTCCTTCTTTACCTTGTTTTACTGTTCCTAATTAAATAAATTAATTTTCATAACTTTTAATATAAGGCTAAATCTTACAGCTTATATAAATATATTATTTAATATTGTTATGAAAATTCACTATCATAACGCACTTGCTGCGTTCCGAACCTTTTTAGGTTACCTATTTATACAAAAGCTTAAGAAATTCATGAATAAGCATTACATTTCAATGATTGAATAATTTCAGTTTTATTTCTAACCAAACTAAAAATTCCTAAATACGTCCCTGACGTTTCTCCCACTCAAGTCACCGAACTCCGCCCAGTTTGGAAAAGTGTACAGGCTTCTTGTATTGCAAAACTGCACCTTTGTTACCTCTATCCCTTACAACCTCTTTGGGATGGTATGCTACAAAAAGTGGAAGAAGATTTAAAAGTTATCAAGGACTGTTTTGATTATAAGCTTTTAACAATAAACTATGAAAAAACTAAATGGGTGCCCTTTTCATCTTTCAACAAAAATTTACCACACCTAACCATAAAAACAACAAAACAAAAATAGACCACTCAAACAGTATGAAATGTTTAGGAGTCACAAATGACAGCACACAGCACACTGAAATGGGATAATAATGATAATAATAATAATAATAATATATAGATTTATTCAATTCAATTACATACAAATGGTATAAATATTTACAACTGTAGACCAAAAATAACAAAAATGAAAATTTAAATAAACCTAGAAAACCCCACATAAATCTTAGACTTGTACGTGGGTGTGAGAAATACGTAAATTACACAACTGCCTGGCATAATAATCGATTTCTACACATGTATATATAGCAACATAGCAAACGTAAAAGCGACTAAAAATACGCACATATCAGCTGCAGACATAAACATATAACAATTAAAACAATAAACAACTAGAACAATAAAGTAACTTAACAATAACCAATTTTCATTTACTGAAGCACACCATCAAACAAGGATAAAAAGCACAACGGCTTGTCAACATCCCTGCTTTGAGAGCCAGCAACAGCATTCGTACTCTAACTTAAGGCAACAACTACTCCCGTCTCGACATAGGTAACCATTTCAGCCATAAAAATAACCATCAAACAATATACAAAATGACGTGTCATACACAGCAAAAAAACAGCATCAGCAAAGCAACACATTCCAATCCAGCAACCGAATCAGAAACTACAGGTGTTCTTCAGATCAATCATTTGATGAATACGGGGTCGGCCCTCATTCAGTATCCATTTCTTCGCTTGTTTCCTGAACAATGCAATAGTTAGCAGACCTTATATCGCCCGCAAGCAAGTTGAATATCCTCGGACCCAAATACAAGTGGCATCTTTGTCTTACGGTTTTAACAAACCTTGGAATTTCTACGGAATTTCCTCATTTTCTAGTATTGTACCGATGTTGGCAGTGATTGCAGCAACTAATAACTCTCTTCTGGTGCACGACGAGTTGAAGGCAATATAGTTGTCTAACATCCATAAGTTGTGACTCTTTGTATAAACTATCCGTTGGAAACACATATGCTCTACCCAACATGATCTTGATTATCCATTTTTGAACTACCTCCAGTTTCCTCAAATAATTATTTGTCACCCCGCCACACGCCACAATTCCGTATGTAAGATGACTTTGAAGTAATGCATTATATACTTTTTTCAAATACGTTATCTTCAAAATATGTTTCAAAAATTTAAACATTGAAACAAGTCCTCGGATTTTTTTAACAAGGCATGACACATGCACATCCCACCTCAGATGTCTGTCGAGTACTGCACCCAGATATCTAACACTATTTGCAGCCTTTAGATCGCAAGTAAAACCATCACACTGAAAACTGAGCCCGCTAAAAGAAGGAAGATTATTACTGTAACTTGAGAACGGTAAATAGCATGTTTTATTCATATTGATTGACAGAGATTTAAACTGTAAGTGTTTTACTATTCTAGGAAAATCTTCCCTCACAATATTTTCTAATCCCCCCAGGACTGAGCAGTATACAACAGCACAGTGTCGTCAGCAAAGCTCGTGATTTTTGCCTTTGTATTTACAAAGAACAGGTCATTTATATATACTGTAGGTAAAACTATTACTTTGTAGGCGGAATAACGAAATAAAAACACTTAGTATTCAAACACTACACTGTTTACTTTAGGAGAGGTTAATTTTATAAATAAATATTAAAAAAAAAAAAGATATAACTAATACCGATACTAAACTGACAACACAATACAATAAGACCTCTTAACTCTCCAAGCTGAACCGACAGAATAGCCCTTTCTCATATCGAGAAGCTTACCCTCGATTCAACCAGGGGGTGGGAGTCGAGTTCTAGCCAATAGAGCTGCGCTTCCTGAGATTGCGCCGTTCGAATGAACGGCGGGAAATATAAATTAAATTTTACTATAATTATATATATATATATATATATATATATATATATATATATATATATATATATATATATATATATATATATATATATATATATATATATATATATATATATATATATATTAAATTATATATATTAAATTAGTCGGGTCCAAGTACTGTGCCCTGAGGAACACCACAATCAATGCTTTTATAAGAACTGTATGCACTCCCTATCGACACAAATTGTTTTCTGTTTGAAATATAACTGCTCATAAGCTTCAATGTTATACCTCTAAATTCAATCTCCTCCAAACGCTGCAAAAGTCCAACATGATCGATGGTATTGAATGCTTTAGAGAAATCAAGAAATATACAAAGCGATGACTGCTTAGAATCCAGCGCCTCGTACACTTTCGAAGTCACGTCCAGGATAGCATCCTGAGTTGACACAGTTTCTCTAAACCCAAACTGTTGAGGTGAGATCAACTTATGTTTAAGTAGATATTCCGTCTATCGTCACTCTCAGGACTCTCTCAAACACCTTGCTGAGTGCCGACAACAAAGATATCGGTCGATAGTTGCAGGGCTCTGTTTTATCGCCACCCTCATATAATGGTCTTATTATGGCAACCTTCAGAGCATCAGGAAAAATACCAGCTTCAAAAGAAGCATTTATCAGGTGTGCGATAGGAGCCGCCAAAAAATTACATATTGATGGATTAATAAATGAACTCCGATCGGTGTTATATATATATATATATATATATATATATATATATATATATATATATATATATATATATATATATATATATATATATATGTTCCGGACGCAACAAGTGCATTATAATAGTGAATTTTCATAAGAATTGTACACTATTAGTAAGGTATGTTATTAAAACAATTCTTTAAATTTAAAAGGACCTGGGAGACCGGTTTTAGAGGTCCCAGTTTGCGATTATTTGAATAAGTTTCAATTTTCTATAGGGCTAGACAATTATAGTTTGGTAGAGATATATGTGAGTACTGTAAGTCTCTTTAAAAAAAAAAAATGTTACAAATTTCATTAGTCACAAAAGTTTTCTAGAAAAAAATATTTATGTACAAAGGGAATGTACCTGCCAAATCATAAATATGGCAGGTATTTTTCCTTTTAATTGCTTGGATCGTTTTGTTTTAGTCAACTCAATCGAATTACTTTTTGCAAACAAAACAACAAAAAATGTTTTTTAAAACCAACTTGTATAGTTATCCGCGAAGCTCATTATGTTATTTTTCTTTAATTTAATACCCAGGCTGCGTTTACACAGTACCATGGTTCAAGATTGAAGATTATAGCTTAATAGGAAATTGATTTATCGGATTTCAAATATTTTTACAGAAACTCTGCACCATAATGTGTTTGCTGGGAAAGGTTTTGCTAAATCCGACTCTGACCTACTGTCTGAACCACTGTTAGAACTACTTTTAGAGGTAACCTCTACTTCACGAATTACTTTGAACAATCTAGCCTCTTTTGGTTCTATTTTTGAAATATTTGAATGCGTATAAATATAAACAATAAAATTTTGTTGTTCAATTTTTGTCTCCTATATGTACTTATCGTAGTATAATGATTCATAAACGCTGCAAATATAGGTAGAGCGCCAGACACAGAACAGCTAGTCATACACACAGTAAAACAGTGAGATATAATAATATAATAATAAGTCAAAAAACATATGTAAATGGATGCAACAACTATCTGCTGTCACAGACGAAGCACACGAAGCTACTGCGTAGTTGACTAGAGTGAAGATCATGGGACACATCTATGCAATGTTATTTGATCTACAGGAACACGAGATTAGTAAATGCATGTAGTTGTAAAGAGAATGTGTCTGCTAATGCAGAGTTGCATGTCTGAGAGAGCCAGATTACCACGGATTTTTTTTTATCAAACAAAATGACAAGGCGTACGGCAGCTCTATTGTCGGAGGCAACTGGGTAGAGGGTCGGACTTACCTTTCTCATGTGTAATGTTTCTTAAATGAAGATGGGGCGCCACACATTTTTTATAGCACACAGCTGTTGAGCTTTTTGAAGTCAATGAAATGTGAAAATTGATTCAAATTAGTTACTCCCTAAACTCTACAATTTAATGAAAACACGAAAGACAATTTATTGATTTTAATAGTAATGTAGAAATATATAGACATATTATATGATGAGAAATGGGTAAATGTAAATATAATTATAATTTATGCGAGTGAAATTCAAAATAAATATAATTGGTTATATAAGTATTTAAAGAGATTTACGTTATAATTAAATTTCCCCTCGCATGGTATACCTTGCTTCGGTTAACAGAGGTGTTACAAGTTTGTGTCGCCAGGTGTACACGTGTGAGCTACAACTTATATCGTGCAGTGTACACTAAAGCAAAATGAGTTTATCTACTTTTGAACTATCATCTAAGATTCTAATGTCCATTGGAACTACACTGACAAATGCCAGTTCATCATAGCCTAAATAATCAAATAATGCTAAACGCTAGTTAATAGTTAATTGTTTTTGTTTGTGAATATGAAAAGATAAGGAACTTAGTACTTTGAATAAAACAAAATGCGTACAAAAGGCTTACGACAAATTTAAAGAAGCTATTGAAATTTAAACACATCAAATCGGTGAGTAATAATGATTATTATGTTGAGTTAAAGGAAACGATTAACTTGTTTTCTAATGCTGTGTGATTGGTTTTGATTTTAGAATATACCAGAACTATGGATCTTCCACTACTGCTATATGCTTTCCTCAAGCTCGAGATGGATAGAACAATTAATTACGGATGCTGAACTTACTACAAATTCAATCTTTATTATCTTCCATTGTTACCTCTACTGTGATTTGAGGAGGTACTTCTGCTGCTGTGAAAACCATTTTATTTAACTGGTATTGGTTTATAAAATCACCTGGAGTTGTTATATAGGTGGGTAGACCTTTACACCATAAAAATTCGCTTATAATGGGCATAAAATAGACAAAAACTATTCAGCTACAATATAGCCCTCAGAAAAAACCTGCAACTGTATTTTAAAATACAATTAGACGAATTTTTACTAGAAAAGAAATTAAATCCTTACCTATTCAAAGTGATAGGCTTTTACAAAAGTTAGGTGCAGACTGAATTAAAACGAGAGGAAAATTTTCTGCTTTTTTTTTAAAGTTGACAAAATTCCAGAGAAAACTGATAATTTTTAATTCAGAATTTAAAAACTTTTTATTAACAAGAATGGCAAAACCTTACTTTGACATATGTCAAGGATAATTTGAAAAAGATAAACAAAACAATTAAATAATGTTTAAAGAACAACACTTGATAGAAACAAATGATCACAAACTAAACAAAAGCAAGATATATAATAAGAAGACCTTATTTAAAATATAATATATTCCTGTATTTATGTAATTATTTACTTTTAGGTCATGTACTGGAGATGACAGTGTTCCTGATATTATTTAAGCTACACCCAAAGGAACAACAGCAAGACAAAAGGGAAATTTTGCTCAACTGTGGAGCCACACGGTTTTAATCTTTAATGAAAGAAAGAAGATGTGCAGCAAAGATCGGCAACGTGTGCAATGAAGTGATGTGTAGTGCATAGTATAGACTCGCATGCTGGTGATCAATGTGCTGTTACTGTATGTTGCGGTTATTACATTGGCTTAAGAAACATGTATGCCTTTCATTGCTACTCTCCACAAAATTCACATGTGACAAGATATTGTATGCATTTGCAGACATGTCCGTCAATGTGTTAAAATAATTATTTATTCTGGGATAGGACATGGCAACGCTGTGTGACATTTCAAACTGCCGAACAGAGTTTCGGGACACACCTAAATATAAGAGACATCTTGAAGTATCAATGTTGAAGATTACCAAGAAAGTATGTAACAGCTCACTACTTACACTTTCTTTAAAAAGGATTCTGCACGGTTGATACGACATTACCTTGCTCAGTGTCTTGCCATTATGTGTTGTGTTAACTGATACTTCCCAACTGTACAATAGACACACTGATCACATTTATAAAGCCTTTCTTCACTGTGTTTTGCTTTCATGTGTTGTGTTAACAGATACTTTTTAACAGTACTATAATCACACTGGTCACATTTGTAAGGTCTTTCTTCAGTGTGCCTTGTTGTTATGTGTCGAGTTAAGTTAGACTTTCCAGCAGTACAATAATCACACTGATCACATTTATAAGGTCTTTCTTCAGTGTGCCTTGTTGTTATGTGTCGTGTTAAGTTAGACTTTCCAGCAGTACAATAATCACACTGATCACATTTATAAGGCCTTTCTTCAGTGTGCCTTGTTGTTATGTGTTGAGTTAAGTTAGACTTTCCAGCAGTACAATAATCACACTGATCACATTTATAAGGTCTTTCTTCACGGTGTCTTGCTTTTATGTGTTTTGTTAAGATAGACTTTCTAACAACACAATAATCACACTGACCACATTTATAAGGTCTTTCTTCACTGTGTCTTGATTTTATGTGGTGTGTTACCTGAGACTTTGTAACAGCACAATAATCGCACTGATCACATTTATAAGGCCTTTCTATACTGTGTTTTGCTATTATGTGTAGTGTTAAGTAAGACTTTGTAACAGTACTATAATCACACTGGTCACATTTAGACCTTTCTTCAATGTGTCTTGCTTTTATGTGTTGTGTTAACCGAGACCTTGAAACAGTATTATAATCACACTGATCACAGTTATAAGGCCTTTCTTCACTGTGTCTTGTTTTTACGTGTTGTGTTAAGTCAAACTTTCTAACAGTACCATAATCACACTGATCACATTTAAAAGGCTTTTCTTCACTGTGTCTTGCTGTTATGTGTAGTGTTAACAGATACTTTGTAACAGTACTATAATCACACTGATCACATTTAAATGGTCTATTTACAGTATGTTTTGCCATTACGTGTTGTGTTAAGTGAGATTTCATAACAGTACAATAATCACACTGGTCACATTTATGAGGTCTTTCTTCAGTGTGCCTTGCTGTTATGTGTTGTGTTAAGTTAGACTTTCCAGCAGTACAATAATCACACTGATCACATTTATAAGGTCTTTCTTCACTGTGTCTTCCTTTTATGTGTTGTGTTAACTGAGACTTTCTAACAGCACCATAATTACATTGACCACATTTATATGGTCTTTCTTCACTGTGTCTTGATTTTATGTGGTGTGTTACCTGAGACTTTCTAACAGCACTATAATCACACTGATCACATTTATAAGGTCTTTCTTCACTGTGTATTGCTCTTATATGTCGTGTTAAGTTAGACTTTCCGACAGTACAATAATCACACTGGTCACATTTATAAGGTCTTTCTTCACTGTGTCTTGCTTTTATGTGTTGTGTTAACTGAGACCTTGAAACACTACAATAATCACACTGATCACATTTATAAGGTCTTTCTTCACTGTGTCTTGCTTTTATGTGTTGTGTTAACTGAGACCTTGAAACACTACAATAATCACACTGATCACATTTATAAGGCCTTTCTTCACTGTGTCTTGCTTTTACGTGTAGTGTTAAGTCAAACTTTCTAACAGTACCATAATCACACTGATCACATTTAAAAGGCTTTTCTTCACTGTGTCTTGCTGTTATGTGTAGTGTTAACAGATACTTTGTAACAGTACCATAATCACACTGATCACATTTAAAATGCAGTTCTCCACTGTGTCTTGCTTTTATGTGTCGTCTTAACTGATAATTTGTAACAGTACCATAATCACACTGAACACATTTAAAAGGCCTTTCGTTGCTGTGTCTTGCTTTTATGTGTTTTGTTAACTGATAATTTGTAACAGTACAATAATCACACTGATCACATTTAAAAGGCTTTTCTTCACTGTGTCTTGCTGTTATGTGTAGTGTTAACAGATACTTTGTAACAGTACCATAATCACACTGATCACATTTAAAAAGCCTTTTTTTGGTGCGTCTTGTTTTTATGTGTTGTGTTAACCGATACTTTTCAACAGTACAATGATCACATTGGTCACATTTAATATGTGGTTTTTTAGAATGTTCCGTCCCCAGATGATAACATTCAAATGGCTTGTCTGCCTTGCGTTTTGACTTGTGTTGTGGTAAATCCATTTTGCAGGCAGTTTTGTAATCATCTGTGCTACAATTGTAAAAACATTTTGCATTGTCTTTTAAACTTGTTTCTACTTCATTTTTCACTAATACATTCTTCAAATCGACAAAGTCATGATTACTGAGACCTGTGCAGCCATGGTCTAATGTTTCAATTTTAAATTCTTCTATGATCGTTTCACCTTTAATCATAAAATTTGTATTTTCTTCATCAATCATCTTTAAACATGTAACAGCTTCGCAACTCGCAGTTCTTTCGTCGCTCACTTCACCTACAAAGTGATGTTTTGATTCCTCTAAATACTGTCCTTCGATCTTCTCCACTTTAATTGTACAAGGCATATAATCTGTGTTGTCTTTAATGGTCATTGTCCTCCCTCTCCACTGATTCTCCCAGTTTTGTTCGTGTTTAAGCACTAAATCTTTCTCTTTAGTATCAAAGCCATGTAGGGAGATGTCACCATCACTATACTTGCAGTCACTTCTGTGAAATGTTTCACAGTTGCAATCACAAACTTGGCTCTCCTTATTCACACTCATGGTTATCTTTGATATTCCAACAATTTTAACAACCTATTTCTGTTACATACCTATAATTACAAAAATATGCAACGCACAATGCACATGCACAATGCAAAATAATATGCAATATGCCATAATTAGCGATGGCAGTGTTGCCAACCGATCAGAAACATATTATCGTCAAAACCTGTCAAATATTATCGTATATTTTACTAAATTATCGTATACCGGGTACCCCCACTAAAATCTTTGAGATTGAAGATTTTGACGTTTTAGTGAATTTTCCTAGAAAAAATTAACCATTGGAAAGATTCAGACTTTTAAATTAGGAACTTTTTTTTCAACAGCGCGAACTAGGACCCCTATAACCCACCCAGTTTCAATTTATATATATATATATATATATATATATATATATATATATATATATATATATATATATATATATATATATATATATATATATATATAGTAAAGGTTTACTTTCGGGGAGAGTGTTCGATTTTTATGAAATTTTGTATAAAGACGTGTTTTAGGGTGTAGATGACAAAATCACAATAAAAAATGAGGGCAGAAGCCATGCAGCCCTCTCAGGGCTGCAACTAAATTCATCTGTTCCATTTACCGGTCACCTTCTGACAACAACTTTATCCAGCTCTTCGACTACCTTTCTGAAAAAACCGACCATCTGACTTCTAAATATCCTTCCTCCGGGGTCACCATTCTTGGTGACTTCAATGTCCATAATAAGGAATAGCTAGGATCTTCAAAAACCGATCCACAAGGGAGAGCAGCGGAGGCCTTTGCAGTCAGCAGTTCTTAAGCCAATATGGTTCAGCAACCTACTTACTTTTCTCGCATCCCAACACACAGCTCAAATCCCTTGGATCTCCTTACTACAAAACCTGAATGCTATAAGACATCAGTCACCGCCCCACTTGGTTGCTCAGACCATGGAATGGTCACTGCTTCCTGCGCAATGCAACCCGAGGTCACACAGTCATCACACCCACGTATCGTTTGGCAATACAACTCTGCGAACTGAAAGGAATTGCGGGATTACTTTTCCTCATTCCCATGGGCATCTGTCTGCTTCTCTCAACCTGACCTCTCTGATATCTCACAAAACGACACCGAAATCATCCAAGCTGGCACGGAATTATTTATTCCACGTACACAGAAAACCTTTTCAGCAACTCAAAAGCCCTGGTTCTTTAAATCCTGTGACAAGCGGCCATACTTGAAAAGGTCAAAGCTCACAAAACGCTTCTACACAATACCAGTCAAGAAAACCGTCAATCATTTAACGACGCAAGAAACCGCTATGTCCGCATTCTTTCTTTGGCAAAAAACTCGTTTAATAACCACATCAAAAACAAAGTCCTCTCAAGCTCTAAAGACAGCAAACCCTTCTGGAGTCTTGCAAAGTCTATTGGGAATAATTTCTGCAAGAGCACGTTCCCACCTCTTGTTTCAGGGGATGAAATTGTTTCTACCACCCTGGGCAAGGTTGAACTTTTTGCCTCGTTGTTCGCCGACAATTCTACTCTCAACCCACCTCCAAATGTTTGACCACCAACAGTTCGCAATGTCGCGCATAAAATACCGGATATCATTTTCAAAACTAAAAAGGTACGAAAGATGCTCTCTTCTCTTAAAGGAACGCCTCTGGCCTTGACGAGATCCCAGCAATTGTTCTCAAAAAATGCGCACCAGAACTTGCTCCTGTCCTGACTCGTCTGTTTCAGACACCTTGCAATAGAGGCATTTTACCTAGTAACTGGAAAACTGCTCGAGTACAACCCGCCCCCAAGAAAGGATCCAAAGCGCTCCCTAGCAACTACAGGCCTATTTCTCTCCTTTCAGTGGTCTCTAAAGTGATGGAAAAGTATATAAACACCGAATTACTAAAATTTCTTGAACAACACAGTCTAATCCACGACATGCAGTATGGATTCCGTCAGCGCAGATCAATTGCCGACCCCCTTTCCTTTATAATCCATTATTGAAACAAGTCTATGGAACTACACGGCGAATTCCAGATTGTCGGTCTGAACATATCCAAAGCATTCGACCAGGTCTGGCATGCAGCGCTGCTTAATAAACTTCCGGCCTATGGCCTACCACTTAAAGTCTGTACCTGGACAGCAAATGTCCTCTCCAACCGGAGCATTTCTGTTGTCGTGGATGGCCATTTCTCTAAACTGTATCCAATTAATGCAGGAGTTCCTCAAGGTTCAGCTTTAACCCCTACTTTGTTTCTTCTCCACATCAATGACCTCCTCTCTAGCACATCCAACCCAGTTCACAGTTACGCGGACGACAGCACCCTCCACTCCAATATACAATATTCTAAGCCTGTCTCTTTAGCCCAATTAGATGTGGATCGCAGACTCATGGAGGGTTCTATCTCCGTGGATCTCCAAAAAATATAAGACTGGGGAAGTAGAAATCTTGTACAATTCAACGCCACCAAATCACAGTCTTGCTTTCTTTCTCATAATAGATACACCAGCCCTAGACCCATCACAATATAAACAACCAAGTTATTCAAAGTAATGAGTCCTTTTCACTTGTTGGCATCTCTGTGGATCGAAATCTCAATTGGCACCAACATGTCACATCAACTGCAGAAGCGGCTGCTAAGAAAGTAGGTTTCCTCTTCCGGGCTCGCAAATACTTTTCACCAGCTAATCTCTATACTTTATATACTTCACAAATAAGACCAAACCTCGAATACTGCTCCCACAACTGGGGTGCTGCTGCCGCTTCTACACTCGCTATCCTGGACTCCATTCAGAAGAGAGCTATACGTCTCATCGGTGACCCTACCCTCACCCAAAGGCTGCATCCCTTGCCCACCGACGTGCTCTTGGTGATCTCTTTCATAGATATCTGCACGGGCACTGCTCAGAGGAGCTTTCTTCCATAGTTCCGCCACCTGCTGCCCCCAACAGATCTACCAGGGGAACAGAGCGAATGCACCCTTTTACTGTCCAGGTCACCAGACATAAAACATCTTGTTATGCCCGCTCTTTTGTCCCGAGGACTTCCAAGTTTTGGAATTCCTTGCCGGCACATGTTTTTCCTTCGCCTCCGAACCCCCAAACCTTCAAGTCGAGAATTAACAATTTGCCTCTTTCCTCCTTGTCGACACCCACGGTACTATAGTATTTAGGCTGTAAGCCCTCGTGGTGTGTTGTTGATATATTTAAAAAAAACAAATCTAATACTTTATTCATTTTGTGCTATAATTTTATCCTTTTTCATTCCCTCTCTGGCACTTTCTGCCTTTCTGTGATGTAGTTTAAGCTGAATGCGATTTTTTTTCGTTTCATCATTGTCTTAAGCATTTATGTGAATATTAAACTTATCGCACTTTTTACAGGATTCAGTAATGGGGGCATGGAAATGAAGATTAAATTTTCTTGAAAATATATTCCGAAAAATAAAATACGAAGCAGTAGAGGCAATGTTTTCAGCGTAAAGGCTATACAATTTTCCCAAACTGAGGTCTGGCGCAAGATATTCTCTATGCGGATTTTTGTGCCTTGATTAATGAGATTGATAAGTGGGAAATCTATTTATAAATTTTTTTATTTGCATTTTTTTTCTTCTCTCGTTTTATTACTTGGGGCATGCTTTCCCCGTTTGTCAACTGAAGGTGTGTGACCAGCTGGCTTACTGCATAATATTCTGCTAATCCTTCCATCAGAGACACTTAAAACTTTTTAAAAGAATTCTTTACATAACATGATTTTCTCTCAATTTTCAGCCGTTAAATGATACAGACGGATATTGGATCGCCTAAATGGATTATTGTCTGTTTTATAAATTCTCTGTTTAGTAACCACATCAACTAAACCAAAAATTAAAGAAATTTGCAAATTATAAGAATCTAAAGCATAAAAACTGCTGGACAAACTTTCTTGGCGATTAACTGTTATTAACTATTATTTTTATGTGACAATGGTTAGAACAGGGACAAGTTATCGGTTCGAACAACTTGGCTTGAACAACTAGACCTTTATACTTTTTATACTGCTCCCCTTTTAAGCGCTTTACCTTAGCAATACTTCTTGTCCAATTATTTTCATTGCGGATACGTTTTTTTAGGTTTGAAGCCTACATTCTGCTCTAAATTCACGTCTTCAGTCTCAGACTCAGAATCTTGATACAGTTTTTCTTGATCTAAAACAAACATAACCTTACATTGAAACTTGCAAACAAATAATAAATACAACTAATTAAATAAAAAACATGCAACTTTATTTATAATATTACCTACCACTGTTGTCCGAAAAAATATGTCAGGCACTATTATAACAATAATACCCACTAAGTGAGTGGTTGACGTGCTGCCACCTAGTTGCGGAACCAAGTAGTATGTTGTCACGCCAGCTCCAAATAACACAAATGGGCCAGGGCTGACAATTTACTAAATTGTTAGTTGGTTGTATACAGTCTCTATTTTTTTTAACATTTTATGTTATTTGGAGCTGGCGTGACAACATACTACTTGGTTCCGCAACTAGGTGGCGGCACGTCCACCACTCACTTAGTGTTGAAAGGCTGGCGACTATAGCCGTATTACTTTATAGGTGTATTTTCGCACCACCATTTCCGTCCAGTATCAGGGAAATGATACTCGAAAACAACCGCGTGCGCAGACTAGCTCAACGCACCGGAAACCCCACCGACAAACGAGACGCAAACAGACTCATCAAACAAGTACGAACTACCCTACAAAAACTCCGCAACAATCGTTGGGAGGAGCGCCTGCAAACCCTGTCTACTCAAGATAATTCCATCTGGCAAATGGCTAAAGCCCTTCGCACCCAAAAACTTCCGATATCCCCTCTTCACGGCCGTAACGGTGTCGTATACACGGATGCGGAGAAAGCTACTGCATTCGCAGATCATCTGGAGTTGCAATTCAGCCCGAATTATAACAACGTTGATCTGTCGCACGTAGCAAGAACGCACCGCTATGTCAGGAGTGCGCTTCGCGCCACCCCAGACACAACTATCGAGCCCACAACTTTCGAAGAAGTTTCCCAAATAATCAAATCATTAAAAAATAGGAATGCTCCGGAAGACGATGGAATCTCCAACGTAGCCCTGAAAACCTCCCCGCAAAGCTCTGGTATTCCTAGCTACGGTTATGAATGCCATGCTGTCATTTCAACATTTTCCTTCCATGTGGAAACTTGCCGATATTATCAACATCCCGAAACCCAGCAAAGATCCGCTGTTCCCTTAGAACTACAGGCCCATTAGTCTACTACCAGTCATCGGCAAAATCGCCGAGAAACTGATTCAGAAAAGGCTAGCTTTATTTACCTCAGAAGATCATATCCTCCCGGATGAGCAATTCGGATTCAGACACCAGCACTTCACCACAGACCAAGTCCTACGTGTCGTGGAAAACATCACCGAAGGATTAATTAAAACCAGTTCACCGGTGCAATATTTCTTGACATTGCTCAAGCCTTCGATAGGGTTTGGCATGCGGGCCTCCTAAACAAACTTCTATCATTTAATTATCCTCTCCCTCTGATTCTGCTAATCAGGTCATACCTGAGCAACAGAGGAAGTACCAGGTCAAACATCTGTGAGCCAGATCTAGAACATACTCAGCCACGGCTGGTCTCCCGCAGGGTTCTGCTATCTCCCCTCTGCTGTACAATATATTTGTCGCAGACATTCTGACAGCGCCCCTAAACGTGACATATGCACTGTACGCAGACGACACTACCATCCTCAGCAGCTCCACTCAGCCGACGATAATAACCGAACGACTTCAGACCGCCGTAGTCGAGCTGCAAGCATGGTATAGGAAATCCCTTCTAGCCATAAACCCCGATAAATGTTCAGCTGTCCTATTTTCCAAGGGGAGACACACACCTCACGAACACGTATCATTAGACAACCGTCTAATTCCCTGGCAAGATTCCGCCAAATACCTCGGGGTTTTCCTCGACAAACACTTAACATGGCGCCCCCATGTCGAACACGCCCGACGAAAAGCCGCGATGTTCATCTCGAAGCTGTTCCCACTTCTAAATAGAAATTACAAATTGTCCATGAACAATAAATTGGTCATGTACAAAGTCGTCATCCGGCCAGCCTTGACCTATGCATCCCCTGCATGGGCCATCGCGGCCGCAACACAAATCAAGACCCTTCAAATCACCCAGAATAAAATTCTGAGAATGGTTACCGGAGCGCCATGGTTTGTCAGAAACAGTCAGATTCATTCTGATCTGGAAATACCTTCGATACTTGAGTTTATAACTCAACTATCCACAACTCAGTTCGCAAAAGCCGCTTCTCACCCAAATGCTCTTCTCCGTAGTGCCACCGACTACGACGAGCAACTTCCACACAAGCATAAGCGTCCAAAGCTTATACTTACCCGCTAAACGCCCCCGCGGCAAAAAACAGAATGGAAACATTCATTCCCTAAAAAGTCATTGTGTGTAATTCTTTCCGACGGAGGTATGGACTAAGGTCCGGTACTCCCTGGGAGGGGGTTTTAGTGAGTACAGTCTCACAGTACCTCGATATCCCACGGAACCTATGGGGCCGTGAATGGGGTCTGCATGAGCATTTCCCCCTCCTGCATTAAAAAAAAAATAAAAAAATAATAATACTAGGGGTATTATTTTTCCCATTTGTGTTTTGGGTTCTGCACCGTCTTTGTCTTCAAATTGGAGAGCTCGTAAAATCAGCAAAAAACGATTACGACTCATATAGGACGAAAAAGATTGTAAACTGAACAAATGGTGTGTTTTCCAATAGTCATTTATTCGATTGAGCTTGATAGTGCCCATATGAAACAACAATCCCAAAAATTTTCTCATTTCAGCTGGGGTTACGTCTACCCACCGGGAAATTCTAGGTTCATTTCCAGTGCTCAATGCAATAAGGTCAATAGCATGATTGTTTGCTCGCGTACAAAGCATTTCAAAAAAATCATCTGTTGCTAAAAGGTTGAAACAATCAATCGGCTCTGCTGAATTGTTTACATCCACAAGCAACCCTGTCGTCTTTATAAAAGGAAATTTTTTACTTGGAACTTCCTCATAGGTCCAATCAGAAAGATCTGCACGATTCGGAGAAGGTGGTGAATGAAGTTGCGACAAAGCCGTAGGAGAAGTGGCACGAAGAGGCACTGGTAAAGTTGGAGGCAGTAAACGTGCGTCCTCTTCTTCTCCATCCTCCACGTTGCTATTATCACTAGGAAAAAATTCAGGGTCGTCGTTACTATCATCATAAAAAGGATCTGTATCAGTGTCTGACTCTTCTAACAAAGCCAGCAACTCTGCATCTGACAACTTTTTTTATTGTCATATTTTTTAGCTTTTTTTATTTTAATTTTAACAACACACCACGAGGTCTTACAGCCTAAATACTATCGTACCGTGGGTGTTGACAAGGAGGAAAGAGGCAACTTATTAATTCTGGACTTGAAGGTTTGGGGGTTCGGAGGCGAAGGAAAAACATGTGCCGGCAAGGAATTCCACAACTTGGAAGTCCTCGGGACAAAAGAGCGGGCATAACAAGATGTTCTATGTCTGGTGACGTGGACAGTAAAAGGGTGCATTCGCTCTGTTCCCCTGGTAGATCTGTTGGGGACAGCAGGTGGGGAACTATGGAGGAAAGCTCCTCTGAGCAGTTCCCGTGCAGATATCTATAAAAGAGAGAGTCACCAACGGCACGTCGGTGGGCAAGTGATGGCAGCCTTTGGGTGAGGGTAGGGTCACCGATGAGACGTATAGCTCTCTTTTGAATCGAGTCCAGGATAGCGAGTGTAGAAGCGGCAGCTGCACCCCAGATGTGGGAGCAGTATTCGAGGTTTGGCCTTATTTGTGAAGTATATAAGGTATAGAGATTAGCTGGTGAAAAGTATTTGCGAGCCCGGAAGAGGAAACCTAATTTCTTAGCAGCCGCTTCTGCAATTGATGTGACATGTTGGTGCCAATTAAGATTTCGATCCACAGAAATGCCAACAAGAGAAAAGGACTCATTACTTTGAATAACTTGGTTGTTCATTGTGATGGGTCTAGGGTTGGTGTATCTCTTATGAGAAAGAAAGCAAGACTGAGATTTGGTGGGGTTGAATTGTACAAGATTTCTACTTCCCCAGTCTAATATTTTTTGGAGATCCACGGAGACAGAACCCTCCATGAGTCTGCGATCCTCATCTAATTGTGCTAAAGAAACAGGCTTAGAATATTGTATATTTGAGTGGAGGGTGCTGTCGTCCGCGTAACTGTGAACTGGGTTGGATGTGCTAGAGGAGGTCATTTATGTGGAGAAGAAACAGAGTAGGGGCTAGAGCTGAACCTTGAGGAACTCCTGCATTAATTGGATACAGTTTAGAGGAATGGCCATCCACAACAACAGAAATGCTCCTGTTGGAGAGGAAATTTGCTGTCCAGGTACAAAGTTTTGGTGGTAGGCCATAGGCCGGAAGTTTATTAAGCAGCGCTGCGTGCCAGACCTGGTCGAATGCTTTGGATATGTCTAGAGCGACAATCTGGGATTCACCGTGTAGTTCCATAGACTTGTTCCAAGAATGGGTGACAAAAGAAAGGAGGTCGGCAGTCGATCTGCACTGACGGAATCCATACTGCCTGTCGTGGATTAGACTGTTTTTCAAGAAATTTTAGTAATTCGGTGTTTATATAATTTTCCATCACTTTAGAGACGACTGAAAGGAGAGAAATAGGCCTGTAGTTGCTAGGAAGCGCTTTGGATCCTTTCTTGGGGATGGGTTGTACTCAAGCAGTTTTCCAGTTACTGGGGAATATGCCTCTATTGTAAGATGTCTGAATTAGAGGAGTCAGGACAGGAGCAAGTTCTGGTGCACATTTGTTGAGAACAATTGCTGGGATCTCGTCAAGGCCAGAGGCTTTCCTGGTATTAAGAGAAGAGAGCATCTTTCGTACCTTTTTAGTTTTGAAAATGATATCCGTCATTTTATGTGCGACATTGGGGACTGTTGGTGGTTGAACATTTGAAGATGGGTTGAGAGTAGAATTGCCGGCGAACAACGAGGCAAAAACTTCAGCCTTGCCCAGGGCGGTAGAAACAATTTCATCCCCTGAGACAAGAGGGACTTTAGCTCTTTTAGATGGTCCCGGCTCACCTTCCATGATGCCTGTAAAGAAACGACAAAATGTAACACATGTGTGCTGTGTGCCCAACAACGCCTCTGGGGCGGTTAGCATGTTATTTTTTGCATATTTGTGAAAAAATCCCTAATATATGTAAAGATAAACACTTTATATTATATATGAAAAATATAATAAACAAGAAAATAAAAAAGATTGACACTTACCTTGTTCAGGCATTTTTTATATAGCGCATGTGCGCCCATATTTGAATTTCGCATCAAGAGCGAAGAAGCGGGGACGTGAAACAGAACTCTAGAGTCAGTCATCGTATACGTAAGACGTTTTAATGTAGTGTCTCGATTGTTACAATAAAGTGTTAAGTTTTTACGTGCTTATTGCTCATTTCATTATCACACATCAAAAAACATAAAATAATCAAACATACCTCTTTTAATCAAATTGAAAAAACTATCAATAAAAAAGTCACAAAAGTAATTTCGCAAAACCAAACCTTACACGTGGTAAACTAGACCTCAACTATGTGCCCGCATACCACACCGTTCAAAGCCAAACTGTTCCCACAGATTCATTCACGATTATATCACCCATATACGAGAACGCCTCTCGGGCGGGCTCGGCGTGGGGGAAAAGTGACGTGACCCTCGCTAAGGCATTGCGGGCAGTGAATGTGTTAATGAAGATTGTAACACAATTTTTTTAAAGGCACTTACAGTA
The DNA here is from genome assembly GCA_964006375.1 of Tillus elongatus. Classification (NCBI taxonomy): domain Eukaryota; kingdom Metazoa; phylum Arthropoda; class Insecta; order Coleoptera; family Cleridae; genus Tillus; species Tillus elongatus. Next base: position 6,775,285 of record OZ023262.1, on the reverse strand, counting down.
CTTACATATTATATCTAAGACCAAATTTTAATTTAGTAGCTCCATATAAAATATAATTTTTTTCAAATAATCGCTAACTGGGACTCTAAAACCGATCTCCAAGGTAAATTTAAATAATTAGTTTCAATAATATATCTTACTAATAATGTACAATTCTGATGAAAATTCACTATCATAACGTACTTGCTGCATATAGACTTTTTTAATACTTGTGTTTGGAGACATTGTGTCTTGACAGATTCCCTTTCCTTACACAAGTGTAATCACACAGCTCACATTTGAAAGGTATCCCATCGATATTTCTATGTTTGGAGATGATGTGTCTTGACAGATTTCCTTTATGTACACTAGTGTAATCACACGACTCACATTTAAAAGGTCTCTCATCAATACTCCCGTGTTTAGACATGATGTGTTGTGACACATTTTCTTTTACAACACTAGCGTAATCACACAACTCACATTTAAAAGGTCTCTCTTCAACATTTCTATGTTTGGAGATAATGTGTTTTGACAGACTCCATTTCCATACTGTAGCGTAATCACACAACTCACATTTAAATGGTCTGTCTTCAATATTTCTGTGTTTATAGATGATGTGTAATAACAGGCTTCTCTTTATTACACTAGTGTAATCACACAACGCACATTTAAAAGGTCTGTCTTCAATATTTCTGTGTTTGGAGATGATGTGTTTTGACAGACTCCCTTTCCGTGCACTACTGTAATCACAGAATTCACATTTAAACGGTCTCTCTTCAATATTTCTGTGTTTAGAGATGATGTGCGTTGATAAGTTTCTTTTCAGTACACTAGTGTAATCACACAACTCACATTTATAAGGTCTATCTTCAATACTTCTGTGTTTGGAGATGATGTGATTTGACATACTTATTTTCCTTACACTGGTGTAATCACACAACTCACATTCATACAGTCTCTCGTCGATACTTCTGTGTTTGGAGATGATGTGTTTTGACAGATGTGTTTTCAATACAGTAGTGTAATCACACGACTCACATTTAAAAGGTCTTTCTTCAACACTTTTGTGTTTGTGAATGATGTGTGTTGACAGACTTTTTTTCCATACACTGGTGTAATCACACAACTCACATTTAAAAGGTCTCTCTTCAATACTTCTGTGTTTGCAGATGATGTGTCGTGACAGATCCCCTTTCAATACACTAGTGTAATCACACAAATCACATTTATAAGGTCTCTCTTCAATGCTACTATGTTTGGAGATGATGTGACTTGACAAACTTTCTTTCCATACACAACTGTAATCGCACAGCTCACATTTAAATGGTCTCTCTTCAATTTTTCTGTGTTTAGAGATGATGTGTGTTAACAGACTCCGTCTCTCTACACTAGTGTAATCACACAATTCACATTTATGAGGTCTATCTTCAGCACTTCTGTGTTTGGCAATGATGTGTTTGAACAGAGCTCCTTTCCGTAGACAAGCGTGATCACAGAACTCACATTTAAACGGTCTCTCTTCAATATTTCTGTGTTTAGAGATGATGTGTCTTGAGAGCCTCATTTTATTTACGCTAGTGTAATCGCACAATTCACATTGAAAAGATGTCTCTTCATTACTTCTATGTTTGTAGATAATGTGTCTTGACAGATTCTGTTTCCATACAGTAGTGTAATCACATAACTCACATTGGTGAGGTCTCTCATCGATACTTCTGTGTTTAGAGATGATGTGTTGTGACAGCTGCCCTTTCTGTACACTAGTGTAATCACACAATTCACATTTAAAAGGTCTCTCTTCAATACTTCTGTGTTTGGATATGACGTGTCTTGATATATTCCTTTTATGCACACTAGAGTAATCACACAACTCACATTTAATAGGCCTCTTCTCAATACTTCTGTGTCTGGAGATGATGTGCCCTCTCTTTTTGGGTGTAGTGTAATCACAAGTGTCAGATTTAAAAGGTCTCTCTTCAATACTTCTACTATAATTACCCTTACTCTCGAACTGTTGGCAAACATCAATATTTAAATTCATTTTGCAATCATTATTTCCAGAACTGTCCTTATCACTGCAGTCTTCTTTTTTGAAATCCACAAGTACCGAAAAATCAGGTTCCGCTATTTCTGTTTTGAAATCTTCATCTGATTTTACTTCTTGCTTGCAATTAAACTTAAATTCCAGATCGCTCGTGGCCTCCATGTTTAAACTTTCAACTCTAACCAAAGATTTTTCTTTTTTCCAGATTAGGAAAGATACTTAGTTCCAGGTTTTCTCATTGCCTCGTAATGAGCCAGAGACGGAGGCACTCTAGACGTGCTTACTGTTCACAGTTACCCTGTTATAATTATTCTATATTCTAGGCAATCTTCAGTTTTCAAAGTTTACAGCTTCCACTAAGGACGGGACGTGGAAATCGCCAGTCTTATTTGACAATTCTTAATTCTTTGCAAACACTATATAATATATAATGACAATACGGGACACTCCTATGCTATAGCATTGGTGATATTTGTGACAAATACACTAGCACCACCTCGCGTGAAGTACTGACAACTCAGCGGGTAATTTGAATTGTATATTTACCTGCATATTCTTAATTTAGACAATTGGTTTATTATAGATGAATATAAAAACTTGTACATGATAAAACAGTGAACATTTTCTGATTATATAGTTATAAATAGAATTTGTATCAACAATCAGCTTGAAACCTAAATGAATTCAGCATGAATAATTCTGCAAATTTCTCTTACCCATAATCTTATTTCATCATAATTTGATTTACTACCTTGAAACCGTCGTTAAACTATTTCAAGGGTAGATATAGGAATATACTGAAAGCTGTTTCTGAGGATATTAACTTACAATCTGTACTTACCTATAAATAATTGTTCTAGGTATAAATGGTAGCACAGTACTCAATTTGCTATATCTCTACATGAAAACTGTCTTATTAATCTAATATTTTAAAATATACAACTGATATACTTAGTACATAATTAAGAAATTGTGCAGATGAAAGGTGAGACTAACTCTTACTTCCGTGAATAAATCTATTATAGGGCTGAATCTGGTATTTCTACTTGTCTCTTTAAAAACTTGTCTTGGGAAGATAATTAAAAGCCTTTACCAAGTAAAATAATTTTAAGTGTGAAAAAATGAGACAATTTATGCCATACTGAAATAAAAAGGACACAGAAGAAGATAGAAAAACAGTTTTCTTATACCATTTATTATTAATGCAAAACTTTTTTTGCCTTCATATTTTTTTATGCACTGGAAGACAAGTTATGATTGAAGCCTTTCAACCATCCGTTTACGAAGTTTATCTATAAATAGGTACATGATGGTAAATATTACACAATACATTATCTTCTGCGAACTGTACATATTGGCATAACAGTGATTCTGAATTTGTCTTCTGCTTCAACAAATTAATTCTTTTGGAAGTGAAATTGATATGTAAAATGCAGCTTGTGTCTTCCATACTATATCCAAATCAGTTATTTTTGATAGCAGTACCATTTTCTTGCATCTATAATACAAAATTATCGTCAATCCATGTTCTAGTTATTGTTTAATATAAATTATTAGGCGAATTTGTGAAAAAATTCACTGGTAACAAAAGAAAACACAAAAAATCATATTCACGTTTCGCCATACTTTGGAAACCCATGAAAAATGTCTTTGATAGATTTAGCACGTTATAATTTGAACAATTATAGATTGCATACACCCAAACACTAACATTTATTGTAAAAAACACAGCTCAAACTTAATTATACACAGTTAAACACCAGCAATTGCTAGTGTTATACGTTCTCGAACGACGTAACATCCGTACTATCCATGATAAAATGACTTAGAAGAGATATGATATTGTGCATATGCCTTGCCCCCCTCCTATGACGTCACGTGGTGAGTAAATTTATACAAGTCCAACTACACACAAAGTCATTCCCAATCAAAAAGTTTCTATACGTCAGTTTAATGCGGTTAAAGTTACGCCTATATTGTCTTTTTCAGATAATATAGATCGCAGCACTAAATTTGATCTTTTTCATTGTTATTACTTCCAACTGTATGCACTTAGATATTAGTAAAATACGTAATTTGTTAAGAGGTTGTGATGAAACGTCAAACCCCACTGCACGACAGCATATTATTGTTGCATTGGACTCACCACTTGACATCATGCGCGTGACAGGTCTAAAAATAGGTAGTCTGAATATAATATCTCTCGTTATTGGTATCATGGGCAATAGGCATCCATGAAACAAATAACGAGAGATATGACTTCGGATTACTTAATTTTAAAACTGTCACGCGCATGGCGTCAAGTGGTGAATTCAAGGCAACAATAATACTGTTGTGTAGTGGGGTTTGACGTTTCATTACAACCTCTTAGCAAGTTACGTATTTTACTAATATTTAAGTGTTGCAGTGTTATAGGGGCGGCAAGGCCGCGGTCGAGCCCTCAGGGAACAAAAAAATATTTAAGTGCATACAGTTGGAAATATTTTTTTAAGATCAGAATACTATACTGTGATTATGTGACATGATGATCAAAACAAGTTTATGAATGTTGACGCCCTCTAAATGTTTGCGAACGTGTTCCCTATTTTTTTTTAAGTTTGTGTATCCCCAATGCTAATTAAGTTCTTCCCTAATTATTATACTTGTTTTGTGCATATATATATATATATATATATATATATATATATATATATATATATATATATATATATATATATATATATATATATATATATATATATATATATATATATATATATATATATATATAAGTTTCTATACGTCAGTTTAATGCGGTTAAAGTTACGCCTATATATATATATATATATATATATATATATATATATATATATATATATATATATATATATATATATATATATATAGTATCAAAATTAAAAAGACAATATAGGCGTAACTTTAACCGCATTAAACTGACGTATAGAAACTTTCTGATTGCGAATGACTTTGTTTTAAGTGTGTAGTTGGACTTCTATAACGTTACTCACTACGTGACGTCAGAGGAGGGGGCGGGGCATATGCGCAATATCATATCTCTTCTAACTTCTAATTCATTATATCATGCCTATTGCCTATATGACTATATGAAAATATGAACTGTAATAAAAGAATATCATTTTTCAAGGTAGTGTTAGTGCATGATACAAATAACGAGAGATATGATATTCAGACTATCTATTTTTAGACCTGTCACGCGCATGCTGTCAAGTGGTGAGTCCAATGCAACAATAATATGCTGTCGTGCAGTGGGGTTTGACGTTTCATCACAACCTCTTAACAAATTATGTATTTTACTAATATTTAAGTGCATACAGTTGGAAGTAAAACAGAGCACTCTCAAATAGTGACTTTTAGTCCCATCCTTTCCAGATTTTGGATAACAATATCGTGACCAATTTTATCAAAAGCATTTGAAAAGTCGGTGTAAATAACGTCTACCCATGATACAAATAACGAGAGATATGATATTCAGACTACCTATTTTTAGAACAGTCACGCGCATGGTGTCAGGTGGTGAGTCCAATGCAACAATAACATGCTGTCGTGCAGTGAGGTTTGACGTTTCATCACAACCTCTTAACAAATTACGTATTTTACTAATATTAAGTGCATACAGTTGGAAGTAATAAAAATGAAAAATATTACATTTAGTGCTGCGATCTATATTATCTGAAAAAGACAATATAGGCGTAACTTCAACCGCATTAAACTGACTTAAGGAAACTTTTTGATTGCGAATGACTTTGTTTTAAGTGTGTAGTTGGACTTCTATAACGTTACTCACCAGGTGACGTCATAGGAGGGGGCGTGGCATATGCGCAATATCATATCTGTTCTAAGTCATTATATCATGGTGTTAGTGTTTGTCATAGTCATAAGAGTTAGTTGCATGATATAACGAGTTTAAAGAGATATGATATTGCGCATATGCCCCGCCCCCTCCTATGAGTCACGCGGTGAGTAACGTTATAGAAGTCCAACTACACACTTAAAACAAAGTCATTCGCAATCAAAAAGTTTCTATACGTCAGTTTATTGCGGTTGAAGTTACGATTATATTGTCTTTTTCAAATAATATAGATCGCAGCACTAAATTTAATCTTTTTCATTTTTATTACTTCCAACTGTATGCACTTAAATATTAGTAAAATACGTAATTTGTTAATAGGATGTGATGAAACGTCAAACCTCACTGCACGGCAGCATATTATTGTTGCATTGGACTCACCACTTGACACCATGCGCGTGACAGGTCTAAAAATAGGTAGTCGGAATATCATATCTCTCGTTATTTGTATCATGCGTTAACGTTAACCTATTTGAGCGAAATTTTTAGAAACCTGGCCAGTAGTGCTGCAATTTTCAAACATTTGATTTGGGACGAATCGGTCTTTAAATTAAATTAAACCATGAATATGAACAAAGAGACCCAGCTTTGTGGTTGCAACTATAAAACAGTTCACAGAAATGAGTGTGAGTATAGCAATGACATTTTCGTAGGTGGTTTATTTGATACTAAAGAGGGCAAAGAGGCAGATTTAGTACTTAAACAGGAACAAAACTCTGAGCACCAATGGGTAGACGGAGTGAAAATTGAACACAACACAGAATACATGCCTATTACTGTTAAACTGGAGAAGATCGAAGGACAGTGTTTAGATGAACCAAAACAAGACAGTATAGGTGAGATGCTAGCGAGCCAGGAGAGAACTGAGGTTTCTGAAGCTGTTACAGGTGGACAGGTAATTGGTGAAAATGTCTTTATCAAAAGCGAAATGGTTATAGAAGATTATAAAATTGATCAGGGCTACACAGATCTCGGTAATCATGAGTTTGTTGATGTGAAGAATGTACTAGTGAAACATGAAGTAAGTACAAAATCAAAACACAATGGAGACCAACATTTGAAATGTGATCAGTGTGACTTTAGTACGGCCCATAAGCCTTCTCTAGCAGATCATATAATGTTAAAACATACCAGGAGAAGACCGTTCAAATGTACTCGGTGTGATTTTTGTAGTGTGAGCAAGTGGCATTTAACACAGCATGTAATGGCAAGTCACAGTGAAGAAAAGCTTGTTAAATGTGCTCATTGCGATTTTAGTACTGCCCATAAGCATTCTTTAGCACATCATATAATGGCAAAACACACCAGAAGACCTTTTAAATGTGACCAGTGTGATTTTTGTTGCGTCAGCAATTGGCATTTAACACGACACATCATGGGAAGACACAGTGAAGAAAAGGTGTCTTCTTTAGTGAATCATGTAATGTTAAAACATACTAAAAAAAGTGTTTTTAAATGTAATCAGTGTGACTGTTCTTTTGTTAGAAAGTTTCACTTAACACAGCACATAAAGGCAAGACACAGTGAAGAAAAGCTTTTTAAATGTGATCAGTGTGATTTTAGTACTGCCCTTCAGAGTTATTTGTCAAGACATATAATATCGATACATGGTAGAAAAATAACTTTTAAATGTGATCAGTGTGACTTTGGTACGACACTTATGAGGTATTTATCAAAACATATAATATCAAGACATAGTGGAAAGAGAGTTTTTAAATGTGATCAGTGTAATTTTTACACCCCTTTTAAGAGTTATTTATCAAAACATAAAATGTCAAAACACTTAGGAGTAAAGCCTTTTAAATGTAGTCAATGTAATTATAGTACCGTCAACAACTGGTGTTTAACAAGACACTTTATGGCCAGGCATGGCGAAGAAGAGGTTATTAAATGTGCTCAATGTGACTTTCGTACCGTCCATAAGCGTTCATTAGCACATCATGTAATATTAAAACATACTGAAAGAGGTCCTTTTAAATGTGATCAGTGTGACTATAGTCATGTTAGACAGCGTCGGATAACACAACATATAATAGCAAAACACAGCAAAGAAAAGCTTTTTAAATGTGATCACTGTGACTTTTTTGCTACCCTTAAGAGTTATTTATCGAAACATATATTATCAAGTCATACTGGAAAAAAACTATTTAAATGTGATCAATCATTGTGATTTTTGCACTGCATATAATAATTATTTATCAAAACATATAATTACGAAAGGATAAACGTTGAATATATGGTCACTCCTTCCTGCGCAATACAACCCGAGGTCACACAGTCATCACACACACGGTACTACAACCCCGCGAACTGGGACGAAATGCGGGATTACTTTTCCCCATTTCCATGGGCGTCTGTCTGCTTCTCTCATCCTGACCCCTCTGATATCTCACAAAACATCACCGAAATTATCCAAGCTGGCATGGAAATATTTATTCCACGTACACAGAAAACCTCTTCAGCCACTCAAAAGCCCCGGTTCTCTAAATCCTGTGACTAGGCCAGACTTGAAAAGGTCAGAGCTCACAAAACGCTTCTACACAATCCCAGTCAAGAAAACCGTCAAGCATTTAACGATGCAAGAAACCGCTATGTCCGCATTCTTTCTGAGGCAAAAAACCCGTTTAATAATCACATCAAAAGCAAAGTCCTCTCAAGCTCTAAGGACAGCAAACCATTCTGGACTCTTGCTAAATCTATTGGGAATAATTTCTGCAAGAGCCCGTTCCCGCCTCTTGTTTCAGGAGATGAAATTGTTTCTACCACCCTGGGCAAGGCTGAACTTTTTGCGCCGTTGTTCGCCGGCAATTCTACTCACAACCCACGTCCAAATGTTCAACCACCAACAGTCCCCAATGTCACGCATAAAATGACGGATATCATTTTCAAAACTAAAAAGGTACGAAAGATGCTCTCTTCTCTTAATACCAGGAAAGCCTGTGGAATTGACGAGATCCCAGCACTTGTTCTCAAAAAATGCACACCAGAACTTGCTCCTGTCCTGACTCGTCTGTTTCAGACATCTTACAATAGAGGCATATTCCCTAGTAACTGGAAAACTGCTCCAGTACAACCCATCCTCAAGAAAGGATCCAAAGCGCTTCCTAGCAACTACAGGCCTATTTCTCTCCTTTCAGTCGTCTCTAAAGTGCCAGGCAGTATAGATTCCATCAGCGCAGATCAACTGCTGACCTCCTTTCCTTTGTCGCCCATTCTTGGAACAAGTCTATGGAGCAACACGGTGAATCCCAGATTGTCGCTCTAGACATATCCAAAGCATTCGACCAGGTCTGGCACGCGGCGCTGCTTAATAAACTTCCGTCCTACGGCCTACCACCAAAACTCTGTACCTGGACAGCAAATTTCCTCTCTAACCGGAGCATTTCTGTTGTCGTGGCTGGCCATTCCTCTAAACTGTATCCAATTAATGCAGGAGTTCCTCAAGGTTCAGCCCCTACTTTGTTTCTTCTCCACATCAATGACCTCCTCTCTAGCACATCCAACCCAGTTCACAGTTATGCGGATGACAGCACCCTCCATTCAAATATACAATATTCTAAGCTTGTCTCTTTAGCCCAGGTAGATGAGGATCGCAGACTCATGGAGTGTTCTGTCTCCGTGGATCTCCAAAAAATATTAGACTGGGGAAGTAGAAATATTGTACAATTCAACCCCACCAAATCTCAGTCTTGCTTTCTTTCTCATAAGAGATACACCAGCCCTAGACCCATCACAATGAACAACCAAGTTATTCAAAGTAATGAGTCCTTTTCACTTGTTGCCATTTCTGTGGTCCGAAATCTCAATTGGCACCAACATGTCACATCAATTGCAGAAGCGGCTGCTAAGAAATTAGGTTTCCTCTTCCGGGCTCGCAAATACTTTTCACCAGCTAATCTCTATACCTTATATACTTCACAAATAAGACCAAACCTCGAATACTACTCCCACATCTGGGGTGCTGCTGCCGCTTCTACACTCGCTATCCTGGACTCCATTCAGAAGAGAGCTATATGTCTCATTGGTGACCCTACCCTCACCCAAAAGCTGCTATCCCTTGCCCACCGACTTGCTGTTGGTGACCTCTGTCTGTCTTTTATAGATAACTGCACGGGCACTGTTCAGAGGAGCTTTCTTCCATAGTTCCTCCACCTGCTGCCCCCAACAGATCTACCAGGGGAACAGAGTGAATGCACCCTTTTACTGTCCAGGTCACCAGACATAGAACATTTTTTCATGCACGCTTTTTTGTCCCGAGAACTTCCAAGTTGTGGAATTCCTTGCCGGCACATGTTTTTCCTTCTCCTCCGAACCTCCAAACCTTCAAGTCCAGAATTAACAAGCTGCCTCTTTCCTCCTTGTCGACACCCAATGTATGATAGTATTTAGGCTGTAAGCCCTCGTGGTGTGTTGTTGAAATAAATACAAATAAAAAATGTAGGATACTATCGATTGACTATCCAGTTCAAAATAACCGAAGCTGTTATTCAACGGTTATTATTAAATAACGTTAACGACTTCAACTGTTAATAGAAAACAACCGTTTTGCACATCACTAACGTCAAGTAATTTACATAACAATTTGTGTTTGCTTTTGAGCTGTAAAATACAACATTTAACCTCAAGTAGGTAATGTTAATATTTTGGTAACCTACAACCATTTTATCTTATTATTTTGTCATATGCCATGTGAAATGATAATTTCTTTTTCTTAAAAATTCTTGCTGTTTATTTGATTTTCATTTGTGTATGATTAATGTTTATTTGAGATTTACCAACCATGTTGATTTAATTTTGTTTGCAATCCTAATTTATTTATATGAATAAATTCAAAATTATTGTTACATTAACATATCTGTTTAATTGAAAAATAATTCCTAACCAATATTTCCCACATTTGATGGTGACACATTTAATAATTCTGATTACTGCTTACGAGATATCTACAACTTAACCAGGTTCTGATCAGGGGATCCAACAAATATGGGACTTCAGAACAACCCAGAACTAAGGAAGTAGTAAGCTTTTTTTAACATCTTCTGACCTTTCTCATCTTGCAAATAATAAAATCTGATAGATAGATACATTAGGTTAGGGTTTAACAGGTAATGGTGACCTCACTATCGACCGGATTTAGATCCACTTGAGGTCAATGTTTAGATAACAGCTTTTCCGCGTACTATAATATATATATATATATATATATATATATATATATATATATATATATATATATATATATATATATATATATATATATATATATATATATATATATATATATATATATATATATATTTACCGTGTGTCCAAGATAAGGAGGGGATAGCATGGGGAAATTGGAAACCTTAAGAGATACAGGGTGGGTTAAATTAGAAAAAAGTTGCCCATTTTAAAGCTCAATTAAACGGTATTTTGAAATTTTGGAAATTCCGATTAGTTCCGAAGATATCAGAAAAAAATCGAAATTCGCCAATTTTGGTTTTATTTTTTTGTGGCGTCATTTGAGAAGATATTGAAAAACAAAAAACACTTTCTCACGTACACTTTTTAAGCTCTACAAGTTGGTGTTTACAGATTTTTTATTCGACGTTTCGTCTCCGAGAAATCATCATCAACTTTAATTTTTTAAATACGGCCCTGTTATTTTTATTCCAAAACTTAAAACTATTTTCAAATATAAATTAGAGGATGTATCATTTGTACGGTTTTAATTATGTTTTCAGCTTGTTTTAGTCAAAAAACAAAATTATTCAGGAATAATCTTCTGAGTACCGCCCTGAATACTCGAAAAGCGTTTATTTCGGTAAGGTCGTACCTTTTAAAATGTCAATGAAGCACAACATTTTCAGTAAGATTCTTCAAACTTATTCACGAAAAATAAATACATTTGTTATAAATAAACCAATAAAATAACTTGAATTCATGAAATGTAGGTACCTTATTAACTAATGAATATTATATGTAAATAGATTATCTGCCTTAATCATAAGAGATGTTCAAACAAATCACCATTATTTTCTAGGCATAGGTAACATCGTCTAATTGTGGAATCCAAAACATTGTTTACTGCATCTGGTGTAATGGTCTGCAATGCTTGCAAAACCAGTTGACGTAATCGTTCCCCCGTGTGAAAATTTCGTTGGTATACGTAGTTTTTGACATACCCCCAAAGATGGAAATCAAGAGGCGTCAGATCTGGCGATCATGGAGGCCAAGAAACCGCCGAATGCGTATCTATCCATTTGTCAGGCAACCTGTTTGATAGGTATTCTTGAACAGTTCTCGAATTATGAGCCGGGGCCCCGTCTTGTTGAAACCAGATGTTATTGACTTCTGCTAATGGTAAGTGAGCATCAAACCATTCGGTGAATTTGCAGTTTAACTCACGGACGATTTGAAAAATATCGGCTGCTGATAGATAAAGTTTGGTGTCTTAAATGCACGCTGACACAAATGTTACCTTTTGTTCTCCCTTATTTCCCGAGTCATTCACATTTAAAGTTGTTTACACATTACACAGTTTTTTAACAATTTCCTATTACGGTCCTGTCACGTGCCGTCTCATTCCCTCCTAAACATTACATTTGGCATAAGGTGTCCATTGTGTTTGGGAATCCCTAGAATATTCTGGAATCAGAATATGGGAAATTGTCATTATAACTGACAGTTTACACATCGCTTTCAGTACGGCGCTAGTACCAGTACGCTTTGGGCGCTTTCTCATGCATTCCTGTATTACGAACATTCTTTCTGAAATTGTGTGCTGTTTACCTTGTTCTGTTGATGACCAGTGATATTATAGTGGCTTATAAGCTGCATGTGTGGCCCCTTTTCTTGGTCAGTGACGCGTTATTTGTTTCCTATGTTGTTTTTGTGGCGAGGAAATTGCCTTGTCGAGGCCGTCAAATTACAAGGTCAGGTCAGGTTGCCTACACAAGGGCCGGACCTACATCATTTTCCTGAGATGTTAAGGTAAGTTTGTGTAAATTTGTTGTTCTTTTGTGTAAATTTCGGGCGATCCTTAAGTAGACGGGCCCCGTCATTTCATGCAGCATTGCCAGACTGTGCTTTTGGCTCTAGGGTCCTCCCTGGCCTGACGTTTCTGACCAACAGGACTCCCTGACCTAACTTTGACCTGACCTGACCTACAGGGCAGGTCAGGTAGGTCAGGTCAGGCAGTCCTGTTGGTCAGAAACGTCAGGCCAGGGAGGACCCAATGCAGCATGAAATGACGCTCTCGTGATGCATGGACCGGATCCGTCTGCTTAAGCATCACCGACCTGGCCTGACCTGCCCTGTAGGTCAGGTCAGGCAGGCCCCTACAGCAATAAGCACTATCCGGCAATGACGCTCTCGCGATGCATGAAATGACGGGACCCGCCTACTTAAGGGTCGCCCTTTTCTCGGAGGAGGGGGGGTTTGGGGGTGTGTTTCCGGGTGCTTCGCTGTAGGGGTTTCCTTCCCCCCACGCGTGCGTACAACCACCCCCGTTGCATAAACCACGAGAAAAAGTTCTTGTTCATACCCCCTAAGGAGGTTACGGGACCTGGCGTGAATAGGGGTGATGTGCAGGGTAGGCAGGGTTTAGGGGGGATATGGCGTCAGGTTGTGAAAAAGACAGCTTTCAAGCCGCTTTCTTCGCATTTTCTGCTCATATTTCCTCCTTACTTCCTACCCCGCCCAGCACCCCTCTTCACTCCTGGTCCCGTAACTTCCTTGGGGGGTGAGAACAAGAAATTTTTCTTGTGGGTTGTCTGTCCAGGGGGGGTTCTAGGCACGTTTCTGAAGAGAAAAATTTAAAAATCGTCCGTGAGTTAAACTGCAAATTTACCAACCATTCTTCCAAATTATTCTGCAGGAAATTTCGATACCGGTCGGAAGTCAGTGATCCATGATAAAAAAATGGCCCAATTATCCGTGTCCCTAACATCCCCAACCACATGTTGAAACCACAACGGTGTTGGTGCTTAGACGTTTTGTATAAACGCGGATTTCTTCTGGACCAGAAATGTGTATTTCGCCTGTTGAAGATTCCGTTGTTAGTCACCATACTCTCATCAGATCATAATATTTTATTGACAAAATGTTCATCCTCTTGACATTTTCTAGTGTACCACTCACAAAATGCCCTGCGTTATATATCGTCCCCGAGCCGTAATCCTTGGTAGATTAGAAATTTGTAAGGATGGTATTTGTTCTTACGCAAAATAAAATTTGCAGTAGATTTTGGAGTCCCAGTTATTCTTTCAATATTTCTAACCGATGTTATAGGGTCTTGTGCAACGTTAAATGAAACGAAAACCATTTCAGGATAACGGAGGGAAAAATGTTTTTACAGTAAAATAAGCTTTCGTACTCCAAAAAACAACAAGATTCTTATAAGGCGTAATACAATAGTGCATAATGATAGTCCACAGCAACAGTACATGTTATATTCAACTGACAAAGTATTTTGATAAATGTCAGCTCTACAAAGTGACATGTAAATAAGCATTTTGTTTTCTGACATTTGTCATACAAATGTAGACATGCACTTCTTCTTACAATCATATTTATTTTTTGCCATGATAATTTTACTCATTGAGTTTGATACAATTTTAGTGACTTTTGAATTTTGAAAATATTTCTTTAAATGAGCGCGAAGTAGGCCCCATAGAACCCATATCCGGGTTAGTTTCAGTTTTTATCTGTTTTCATATATACAGGGTGACGCATTTCTAGGGTAAAGATCAAAATATCCATTATTATACAAGATATGATAAAAAAATATTATATGTTAATTATACGATGTCTGGAGCTGCATCTTATAAAATTATTTTTACAATCACAGGGGGCCCATGAGTCGCTGCCGATGCAATTTTTTTTTCCTAATCGAACACGCCTTATAGTATTACAATTTTTGCATTTTCCATCCAAAGATAATGCATGTTTGTAAGAAAATAAATTCGGGACTCAGCAATTGCGTTATGGTAGCGATTTCTCATAGAATGTTTCTTTCGATGGCTTAATTTACTATTAACCTAAGGTTCGTTGGCGAGGAAACCAGTTTTTTGGGCACATTTTAGGTTTATTTTCGGAAGATTTTTGTATATTGTCAAACAATAAACTTATTTGGATGAAATATGGTACATTGTTTCTCCTATATAGGTTATACTGGTAACCAAATTTGATGCAAGCTTTCTTAAAAATATATATATTTCCTATTAAAAACATTTTAATGAAAATTCACTACCATAACGCCCTTGCTGCGTCCAGAGATTTTATTCTGTCGATGAGTTCGAAAATCACTTAAGCGGTCATCATAGTTGTTGTGGTGTCTCTTATATTTAGTCTTTTTGGTATCTTTTTGTGATTTCACAGTTATATAGTGTGCGACTGTTTGTATTTAGGTGAATATTTTGTACATTAACTATTGATTCTTATGTTTTTATAATCTTATTGACGTGTCTATCTGAAACATTGTATTAGCTTATTATAAATAAATCTATCTATCTACCTATTTATCTATAGAGAAAATATTTTATTGTTGCATTCTTATAAAACTGCTGTTGAGTGTATGTTTTGATATTTTATAAATAAATTTTTGTTCTGGTTCCTTTTTCTTTTCAATTTTAATGACCAAAGGTCAACCGTTATTTACATGTGATTTTCCCACTGAGCAAGGTAATATTGCATTAACATTGCAGAATATTTTCCAAAGCAAGTGTAAGTTTGATAGATTACTTACAGAAAGCCTCCTGCAAGTTTGTTGCAAATGGCAAATCTTCCCCCCAGTGACTTTACATATGTAAGTGTTTCTTTTATAACTTTACTGCAAGTTTACTGTAGTGAGCTGTTACAAACTTTCTTTATACTTACACATGTTACCTTACAGCAAGCTTCAATTTTAAAAGGGCCTAGCAAAGTTGTAAAATTTAAACTTACATTTGCAACTTATCTGCAATTGTATATATTATATATACAGTGCAAGTTTGTAACTTGGGATAATTCCAATAAAATCTACTTCAGCTTTTTTTCAAAAATGCTCGGAGTCTGATAATATTCTCAGTTACAATCTTTTCAAAAAATGTATTATACCATTTGTGTCAAATGTCATTGATAATTTTAGTAAATGACAACCTTAGCTTTTTGTTGACTATTTATAAAGTACACATCAAGCAATACAAAACCACCAAATTTCAAATTTTTATTATAAATCTTGAGTTGAAAGCACGAAAAAAAATTCAATCAATGAATAAAAATTTTAAATCTGCTGGTTTTCTACAACTTCACATGTAAGAACTTTAAAAATAGTCAACAAAAACGTAGGGTTGATTTAAAGAAATTATCGATGAAGTCATTTTTTAAATATGGTAAATACTGTACAGATTTTTTAAAAGACTGCAACTTGAAATACTAACCAATGTGTCCAAGCATTTTTGAAAAAAAGAAACTATTTGATTAACTGAATTTATTTCAAGTTACAAACTGATACTGAATATAGTATAGGTGTATTTATACATAATATATATTTCTTACAAAACTGTAAAAAAACGACTTAAGACAATGTTAATTAAAAAAATATCTTTATTACATAAAAAAATTAAAGACTTACAACATATTATTCATTTCTGCTGATATATAGATTTTATTGACCATCAAATGTACATAGTAAGTCACTGTCTTTATAAGTACCGACTATAGTTACTCGATTGAGATAGTTAAGACATATAGCGAGCCTGTCCATGTTTAGCCTAAAATGCAGTTCCAGTCAAAACTCAACGACAAAATAGATAACTTGAACTCGTGAGATCTTTATTAATTGCCGATTTCAAAAATTCTTGTTTCTAAATGAATACCAATTAATTGTTTTTGATATTGTTTTACTAAATAACTCTTGGTGCTCTAGAGAAACGTGTGAAACACCAATAACAAAAACGAAGTCTTCTGCAGCATTACTTGTTTTGAGACGCGATAATTTTTTTAGCTTCTAAAATATGTGGTAACATATGTTACATAAAATAAAGTCAACATATCAAATACTATTGTGAAAAAGAAATATCTAAAATGGTGCGTTCATTTCGATTTTAGAAAAAGTTGAATTAAGCAAACGTAAGAATATGCAATGGATAAATCAAACGCAGGGAAATGAATACAACTTCACTGCGAAAATAGCTTAAATATGTCGACAGTCTCTGAAAGTGTTCACACATGTCTTAACTATCCCTATCGAGTAAGTATAGTACCATGAATGTCTGTGTACATTCAAAAACATTGACTTAAAATAAAGAAAAATTATGACTACAATGAATTATATATATATATATATATATATATATATATATATATATATATATATATATATATATATATATATATATATATATATATATATACTATATATATAAAGTCTGTGGCTAGTGGAACTTGCCTTCCAAAGCTTTTGCCGAACGCACTCACACACACACTACAAAGAATGAATACAAGTACTCTGTAACACTATACACATTAGTTTAGAGCACCAATAAATTCCTTCACCTTGGTTTTTATTTTATAACATCCACTAGTGCCTACTGTAATCTTGTTAGTGGGATTTTATAATAATTCACCAGTAGCCACATACCAAAATAATTATGCAACAGAAAAGTGACTAATTTTATTGCTGTTTTAGGGATTCTTACCTTAAATGTTTGTCGATATACTCCATGTTTCCAGTCAACGAATTACTTAATTACCCACAATTCAAATAATTTAGGCTACAGTAAGATTGTTCAGTCTTTAAAACTTCCAGGAAAATAAATAGACATAGATCAAATAACAACTTATGATGACGCAATTATAAAAAATGTAAACAACAAACCGCCATTAATTAATGCCGGGCGCTTTGTCAGAGTCAGTTCGTCAGTTCGCTGTTGGCGTCGGTGTTGCTATGTTGCTATTGGACGACGATGACATACGATCGAACATACACGATCACCAAAACGGAGGGAATTCAAATAAATGTTGTTTACAAATTAAAACAAACTTTCAGAAACATTACAATTGTAACTTTACGCCAGCTTACAAATGGAGGAAAACAACAAGCCGGCAAAGGAGATATTACATTTGAAAGTTATGTTAAAGTTTCATTTGTAAGTTTGCATTGGTTTTTTGGCTGCAAACATTTAGAAATGTTACAAACTTAACTTGCTTAATGGTAAATTGTCTAACGTTGCGGTAAGCATTTGTAAGTTACCATGCTTAGTGGGTTGATTCACGATAGATTTTTTCTCTTCTTTAACGTCGGTCTATGGCCAATCACCGACGCCATGGAGCAGCTTTAGGTACCTCACTATCCTGGAAATCTTGCTGAAACTTTCTGTAGGGAGTGTGGGGATCATATCATAAACCTGCCCAACATTGTATGGTACACAAGACCGACGGATTTACAACCAAACATCCACCCCCCCCCCCCCCCCCTCGGAACTGCGGAATATGCAGACATTCGACTTGCTCAAATACATTGCCACAACCTCTGGGTTGATGTTAATTTTATATTATGTACTGAAAAAGTGAGAGGGGGAACCCTGGGAATCGAACCCAGTGCGCTTGGGTCCAAAGACACACGTTCTCACTCATGGACCACCGAGGCTCTTCAACCTAAAAGAAAGCTTTTATAACAAAAATTGAAAATCACGCCGAAAAATTAAGTTTGAACGATTTGATAAGTGACAATTCTTACAGAAAGTAAGTGATTTTGGGCGATTTTCCATGGATGAAAAGTTGGCGATTTTGGACGATCTCGTTCAACAAAACGGCGATATTTAGTTTTAATAACCTGGCAACCCTGCCTGTACCTTATATTCTTATTATTCAACATTTACTGTTTACTAGGAACACGATATCGATCATAAAATATCGATACTCGATACTACCAGACATCTCTAAGACTTGTATAGATACCTAGTAAATATCACAATCTTAGACCAGAGAGAACTTTCTGGTCTAAGCCCGATACTCTGATACTAATAAATGACAAATGACATTTCTTGTTCTTGTTGGTTAGGTTGTGTAAAATATGGTTTACTTTACGTTTTAAAATGAAATAGATGAGGATTAGAATAAGCTATATTTTAGTATAAATAAAATAAAACAAATAGTATAAATAAAATTAAAAAAAAGTTAATTTATAATTGAACTTTTGGATTTCAGTTTGTCAAATTGTCACATCTTTTCTGGTGCTGCCTGTATTTAATTACATAAGGCGAACGGCAAAGCAGTCTGAAGGCCCGAAAACCAATTAAATGTAAGAGTATGCAAATGATTGACAAATCCACAGTAAATATAAAAATATAGCTTATAAGTTTTCCTACACCAAAACTTTATAAAGGATTCTCGTTTCTACAAAGAAAACGTAAGACAGCAAACGACAAAAAATGGCGGGAAGTTGCGAAATGAAAAGTGTGTGTATGTGTGTGTGATGATTACTATATGGCCCCGGAAGCCAGCCATGAAAAGAAAATATCCAAAACATCGACAACTAACGACTACAAATGAAAATCAACAACAAAACGGACAAAAATAATAATGTTATTGTAAAATGTCAACCTGACAGTGACAGTTGCAGGGCAGAAAACATAGACATAAGTAGATAGGGAACTCTCTTTGAAGTTTAAGAAGGCATATACAAGGTATCGATATCGATACTAATAAAATATCACTAAGAAAGTATCAATGCCAAGAGTACTAGGTATCGCTGCAAAAGTATCGATACTGTGATGGTATCGATGTATCATTTGTGTGCCTACTCCCTACTGTTTACCAAAACCTTACCAATAGTTATACAATTTCCAAATATTCGTTTTGGAATTAATCGGGGTTTTAATTAAATTTAACGATGAGTGTGGTGAACAAAGAGAGCCAGATTTGTGATTGCAACTGTAAAACAGTTCACAAAACCGAATTTGCGTATAATAGCAATGAGATTTTCGAAGATGGCTTTGAATCCAAAAAGGAACATTTAGTGCTTGAATACGAACAAAACTCTGGACACCAATGGAGAGAAAGAGTGAAAATTGAACAGAACACAGAATATACACCTATCACTGTTAAACTGGAGAAGATGGAAGATCAGTGTTTAGATGAACCAAAACCTGACCTTATAGGTGAGCTAAATATTGGTGAAGTGAGCCACGAGAGAGCTGAGTGTTTTGAAGCTGTTACAAGTGGACCGGTAGTTGATGAAAATGTTGTTATTAAAGGTGGAATGATTATAGAAGATTTTAAAATTGAAACGTTCGACCATGGCTGCACAGGTGTCAGTGATAATAACTTTCTCGATCTGAAGGATGTACTAGTGAAAAATGAATTAGGTACAAAATTAAAACAGAATGCAAAAATTTCTTACATTTGCAACATATGCGATTACAGAACTTTTTACAAACGCAACTTATCAAACCACGTAAAGTCAAAACATACTGGAGAAAAACCTTTTAAATGTTATCAGTGTGACTTTAGTACATGTGTTAAGTATTTATTAGCAGGTCATATAATGTTAAAACATACTGAAAGAAGACCTTTTAAATGTGATCAGTGTGATTTTTGTACTGTTACTAAGTGGCATTTAACACAACACATCATTGCAAGACACAGTAAAGAAATGCCTTATAAATGTGATAAATGTGACTATAATACTGCACTTAAGCATTCCTTAGGACTTCATATAATGGCAAAACATACTGGAGAAAGACCATTTAAATGTGGTCAATGTGATTATAGTGCTGTTACTAAGGCTGTGGTAACACAACACAGCCTGGTGAAGCACACTGAAGAAAGGCCCTATAAATGTGATAAATGTGACTTTAGCACTGCACATAGGCAGTCTTTAACATTTCATGTAAAGGCAAAACATACAGGAGAAAGACCATTTAAATGTGGTCAATGTTCTTTTGCTGGTATTCAAAAGTATGAGTTAGTGCGACATATACAGGCAAAACACACCAAAGAAAAGCGTTTTAAATGTGATAAATGTGATTTTTGTGCTTTTAGCAAGTGGCATTTAACAAAGCACATAATTTTAAGTCACAGTGAAGAAGGCGCTTATAAATGTGATAAATGTGACTTTAGTACTATACTTAAGCAATATTTAGCATGTCATATAATGGCAAGACATACTGACAACAGACCATTTAAATGTAGCCAGTGTGATTATGGTGCTGTTAAAAAGTATCAGTTATCGCGACACATCCAGGCAAAACACACTGAAGAAAAGCAGGCAAAACACACTAAAGAAAAGCCTTATAAATGTAATGAATGTCATTTTAGTACTGCAGTTAAGGTGTGTTTATCAGGTCATATAATGGCAAAACATACTGGAGAAAAACCATATAAATGTGGTCAGTGTGATTATATGTGTGTTAGCAAGTCTCTGTTAACAAGACACATAACAGCAAAACACACCAAAGAGAAGCCTCGTAAATGTAACCAGTGTGATTATATGTGTGTTAGAAAGTATCAGTTAGCACTACATGTGACAGTAAGACACACTGAATTAAGGCCTTATAAATGTGGTCAGTGTGATTATAGTGCTGCCAGAAAGTCTCAGTTAACACACCACATAACAGGAAGACATAGTGACATAAGGCCTTATAAATGTGGTCAGTGTGATTATATGTGTGTTAGAAAGTCTGGGTTAACACGACACATGACAGGAAAACATACTAACATAAGGCCTCATAAATGTGGTCAGTGTGATTATAGTACTATTAAAAAGTCTGGTTTAACACAACACATCCAGGCAAAACACACTGAAGAGAAGCCTTATAAGTGTAATAAATGTGACTATAGTACTGCAGTTAAGTGTTCTTTAGAACGTCATATAATGGCAAAACATACTAGAGAAAGACCATTTGAATGTGATCAGCAAAGCACTAGTTCTCACAACATTAAGACACAGTGAGGAAAACCCATATAAATGTGATCAGTGTGATTATAGTGCTGTTCACAAGTCTCGCTTAACCCAGCATATAACAACAAGACATGGTGAAGACAAACCATATAAATGTGGTCAGTGTGGTTATAGTAGTGTTGGAAAGTCCCAGTTAAGATGACACATACAGTCAAAGCACACTGAAGAAAGGCCTTAGAAATGTGATAAATGTGACTATAGTGCTCCTTCTAAGTATTATTTATCAAAGCATATAATAGCGACACATATTGGAAGAAGACGTTTAAAATGTGACCTATGTGATTATTCTGCTGCCAGAAAGTATTCGTTAACACAACACAAAAACAGGAAACACTGAAAAAATGTCTTATATCTATATTGTAGGATAAACCATATAGTCATTGGACAGTTAAAAACATTTCTAGGAAAATAATTCAGTATTTTGCTTTCAGTGAAAAATTAAAAATATCTAGATATGTTACTGGTATATTCATAGATCACTGAATTAATATATGATGTGTGGATTCAATTAAGATTAGTTTTCTTCTTGCAAATCACTGTTCAAGTGAATAACCACATCAAAATACCACATAATAACACAAATAACCACATCAAAAACAAAGTCCTATTAAGCTCCAGCGGCAACAAACCCTTCTGGACTCTTGCTAAATCTATTGGGAATAATTTCTGCAAGAGCACGTTCCCACCTCTTGTCTCAGGGGATGAAATTGTTTCTACCGCCCTGGGCAAGGCTGAACTTTTTGCCTCGTTCGCCGGCAATTCTACTCTCAACTCACCTCCGAATGTTCAACCACCAACAGTCCCCAATGTTGCGCATAAAATGACTGATATCATTTTCAAAACCAAAAAAGTACGAGAGATGCTCTCTTCTCTTAATACCAGGAAAGCCTCTGGCCTTGACGAGATCCCAGCAATTGTTCTCAAAAAATGCGCACCAGAACTTGCATCTGTCCTGACTCTTCTGTTTCAGACATCTTACAATAAAGGCATATTCCCTAATAACTGGAAAACTGCTCGAGTACAACCCGTCCCCAAGAAAGGATCCAAAGCGCTTCCTAGCAACTACAGGCCTATTTCTCTCCTTTCAGTCATCTCTAAAGTGCTGAAAAAGTATATAAACACCGAATTACTAAAATTTCTTGAAAAACAGTCTAATCCACGACAGGCAGTATGGATTCCGTCAGCGCAGATCAACTGCCGACCTCCTTTCCTTTCTCACCCATTCTTGGAACAAGTATATGGAACTACACGGCGAATCCCAGATTGTCGCTCTAGGCATATCCAAAGCATTCGACCAGGTCTGACACGCAGCGCTGCTTAATAAACTACCGGCCTATGGCTTACCACCAAAACTCTGTAGGTGGACAGCAAATTTCCTCTCCAACCGGAGCATTTCTGTTGTCATGGATGGCCATTCCTCTAAACTGTATCCAATTAATGCAGGTTCCTCAAGGTTCAGCTTTAGCCCGTACTTTGTTTCTTCTCCACATCAATGACCTCCTCTCTAGCACATCCAACCCAGTTCACAGTTACGCAGACGACAGCACCCTCCACTCAAGTATACAATATTCTAAGCTTGTCTCTTTAGCCCAATTAGATGAGGATCGCAGACTCATGGAGGGTTCTATCTACGTGGATCTCCAAAAAATATTAGACTGGGGAAGTAGAAATCTTCTACAATTCAACCCCACCAAATCACAGTCCTGCTTTCTTTCTCATAAGAGATACACCAGCCCTAGACCCATCACAATAAACAACCAAGTTATTCAAAGTAATGAGTCCTTTTCACTTGTTGGCATCTCTGTGGATCGAAATCTCAATTGGCACCAACATGTCACATCAATTGCAGAAGCGGCTGCTAAGAAATTACGTTTCCTCTTCCGGGCTCGCAAATACTTTTCACCAGCTAATCTCTATATTTTATATACTTCACAAATAAGACCAAACCTCGAATACTGCTCCCACATCTGGGGTGCCGCTACCGCTTCTACACTCGCTATCCTGGACTCCATTCAGAAGAGAGCTATACGTCTCATCGGTGACCCTACCCTCACCCAAGGTTAGGTTTAGGTTTGTATGTGAGTGGGCCATATCGGCCCTCCACCGCGACCTTAAGGTCTATTGTGGCTCACGCCTAAAGTCTATATTTCGCCCAACAAATCCAGCCTCCTGCAGAGGTCGATAATCTTTGTGGGCGAAAGTTGATCCAAGTCTTCTGGAGCAAGCTTTACCTTGCCAAAGAGCAGGTATCTAGTCCTGTCCGCTGCCGGACAGTAACACAGCACATGCTCTGCTGTTTCTTCATTCTCCATGCACAGCCGGCACTTGGTCTCCTGACCGATCCCAATATGGTGCATGTGGTGCCGTAAGCGGCAGTGTCCTGTATACAGGCCGACTAGAGTTCTCAGTTGTTGTCTGTTCAACTCTAGAAGCTTTTTAGCCCTTGACTCAGACAGGCCATTTATGAAGGCCTTAGAGTGGGCTAATCCCGGAAGATTTTGCCAATATTGGATTGTCATTCTTTCTGTCCAGGTCTTTAAGGTGCGTTTTGCTGTGCAAGATGTTATCCCCAGCACCGGTTCTGGTCCGACAAAGTCACTCTGGGCCCCACTCTTGGCAAGCGCGTCGGCCGCAACATTGCCATCATGGTCCGAGTGAACCGGTATCCAGACCAGCGACACCTCATTACAGCTGCCCAATTCGTTAAGGGCAGATTTACAACTCCATACCGTCTTTGAATTGCACCGGTAGGAACCAAGAGCCTTTATTGCAGCTTGGCTATCTGCATATATCTTTATCGATTTGTTTGTGCATAGGTCCTTTAAACTTTCCCTTGCACACATCTCGATGGCATAAACTTCTGCCTGGTGTATGGTTGCGTACTTGCCGAGACTAGCTGATTATCTAGCATCGGTGCTGCCCCCATAAGCGCCGGCACTTACTCCCATATTGGTTTTGGAGCCGTCAGAGTACCAGCAGAGGTCCGCTCTCAACAGGGTCGATTGGTTCCGGTCCCAGTCCTCCCTTTCCGGGAGGACGGTCTTGAAAGACAGATCTCTGCTGATTTTTGTAGGCATCAAGTCTGAGACCATTCCCAGAATCCCGTGACAATCACTGTCATCAAGGAGTCCGGTCCCCCTCAGACTGATTTCCCTCGGCATATTATCTGCCGTTTGTTTTAGTCTGTACGTTGTCCACCTCGCCACCCATATGTGAAGTGGGGGAATATTGAGGAGGACCTCCAGAGCGGCTGATGGTGCGGTGCTTATCGCTCCCGTTATCATCAGACAAGCTTGTCTCTGTAGATGAGCCAGTTTGGCCCTCGCGATACCACGAAGTACCTTAGGCCAACAAACTATGGCTCCATATGTTATCACTGGCCTGATAACCACTACATAGAGCCAGTACATCTGTTGGGGGTTTGTTCCCCAGTTATTACCACAGATTCTCCGCCAGGTCCACAGGGACAGTTTTGCCCTGCGGATAACGTTTTCTAACTGTATATCCCAGTTGAGCTTCTTATCTAGGATAACTCCCAGATATTTTGCTTGGTCCGAAAATGGAATGGTTTCTCCCAAGAGAATAGGTGGTTTTAATTTGTCCAACCTTCTTCTTCTGGTAAATGGAACAATGATCATTTTGCGAGGGTTCACAGACATCTGTTCCCTCCGGCACCAATCATTGATTACATTTAGTGCTTCCTGAAGAGTATTAGCCAGTTCCTCCTCAGATTTGCCTCTAACCATTATGACGAGATCATCAGCATACGCCTGGACCTCAACCTCCCAGAGTTCGAGAATAGCCAGCAGATCGTCCACAAAGAGGGACCACAGCAGGGGGGATAGTACGCCCCCCTGAGGACACCCCCTCGCAGCCCTGACGCCGACCACCTCTCCCCGCAACGAGGTAATAATGGTCCGATTGTGCAGCATGTTTCCGATCCAGCCACAGATGGTAGGTTCCACCCCCCTAGCGATAGTGGCCTCGTAGAGGGAGATCGGTAATGCATTATTAAATGGGCCTTCGATGTCGAGAAATGCCGCCACCGCA
Source organism: Tillus elongatus (assembly GCA_964006375.1). Lineage (NCBI taxonomy): Eukaryota > Metazoa > Arthropoda > Insecta > Coleoptera > Cleridae > Tillus > Tillus elongatus. Next base: position 6,749,413 of record OZ023262.1, on the reverse strand, counting down.
ACCTCTCCATTTTCCAGAGAGTGTGTGATCTTCTCGACGAGGTTATTGAGCGCTAACTCAGTTGATTTGCCAGTTTGATAGGCATACTGGTGGGTATTTAGGGGGTTAACGGTTAAGATGTTCCCCCTAATGTGTCCGTCCAGTATTTTTTCCAATCCCTTCAGGGGGAATGATGTAATACTGAGAGGTCTCAGTGATGTAGGTAGGAGGTCCTTACGTCCCAATTTGGGAATGTAAACCCCCTAACCATCGTCCAGCTGGATGGAATGTAGTTCCAGGCCAGACTGACTCTGTACAGCCTGATAAGGTGAGGTAGGAGAATCTCCAGTCCCTTTTGTAGTAGGACCGGTACCACCCCATCCTCCCCTGGCGACTTGAATGGCTGGAAATGATTCACAGCACACTCCACTGCCGAGGCTGTTACTATTCGCCGAGCAACTCGCCAGTCCTCCCCATGAGGGCGTTTAAATCGTCCCTCAGCCGGTAGGACCTCTCCGTTGCTCAGGATCAGACAATCTGGGAAGTGTGTGTGTGTGCTAAGAGCTCTAACGTTTCTTTCCGAGATTCAGTAAAGGAACCATTTGGTCGTTTTATCGATCCCAGCTCCTGAACACGGTCGCGTGGGAGAATCCTGTGGATTCTGGCGCTGCTGGGCATATTATTAATGTCCCCGCAGAACCTCCTCCAGGACTCCCTCTTAGCGTTCCTAATCTCTTTGTTATAGTGTGTTAGAGCGGTTTTATATTGCTCCCAGTTGCCTGTAGTCTTAGCACGATTGAAGAGACGTCTAACTTCCCTTCGTAGTTTATCGAGGTTATTATTCCACCAAGTAGACCCCCGACTGTCTTTCTTTGACCTTAGTGGACATTTTTCGTAATATGCAGAGACAACAGCTTCCCTAACTTGTTCAGCCGCAATCTCAATCTCATCACGATCCCTCACTGTGGGGATAGCGGAACCAAGACCTGCGGCGAGGGACTGTTTGTACCCCTCCCAATCCGTCCTTCTCGGATCGCCATACTCCACCACAGGTCTAGGGCCTGTTACAATCTCAAATAGGATATGGGCATGGTCAGAACATGAGGGTTCAGACGACACCCTCCATTTGAGAATTTTTGAGCTCAAAAGTCTTGAGCTGATCGTGAGATCTAAAACCTCTCTACGATTAGCTGTAAGGAAGGTGGGTTCCGAGCCTATGTTGTTGACAACCAGCTCCTCCCCTAAAATGTATTCAAATAGTGATTCACCTCGTCTGTTAGTGTCCGTGCTCCCCCAAGCCAAGTGATGGGAGTTCGCATCACACCCCATTACGAGGTGATAGTTGTTCCTCTTGCAGAAGGCGATCATTTTCCGCACCTCTGCTGGAGGTGGTTGTTCTGCATCTTTGTCTCCAGGGAAATAGGCCGAACAGGCCACTACTTCCAGCCTGGTCCCCCCGGATGTGATTACGAGATGGATGGATGCCATGTCCTTGGTGCAGTACTCTGAAAGTGTAAAATACTGCAAGTTGTTTCTGATCCAGATACAGGCTCTGGGGTTGGTACCAGTGCCCACCTCTACTATCTTGCCAGAAGTGTTACCCAGCCCTTTAGTTCGTTCCGAATTGGAGGTCCAGGGCTCTTAGAGAAGAGCAATATCTATTTGCTCTTCCTTTAATTTCATGCTAAGGAGGTATGTCGCAGCCTTAGCATGATGCAAATTAGCTTGGATGCACCTTATGTTGGTGGGCATGGGGGTAGGAATATAGGAGTCTATAGAGGATAAAGGAGTAGGTTAAGGAGGTCGAAAGGAAAGGGAATTATGGTGCAGGTTCCTCCTCTTTTTTAGAAGCTCGATTACCAAGCTTCCTATAGGAGGGTCTACCTTTGGTAGTCGTCCTAGGGGTGGACTTTCCTTTCCCCTGTTGTTTCCCTCTTGAGGTTCCAGTGGAAGGTTGAATCCTGCCACCTCCTCTATTGGGTCTCGTGTCCATGTTTGGTCCCACGAGCAGCAAGGGAAAATAAACCTCCATGGAAGAGCCCCGCCTCCCATGAAGAGGCATTTTACACAGGGAGGTCGCCCGGTTTCCCTGGGGAGGGTTAACGTTAGCGACAGAATTACCATCCTGCCAATGCCCGGCCATTTCGGCCAGAAGCAACATCGCTTCGGCACCAACCCGCCAACGACCTTGCGATATGGGTTTTTTATAGAGGACTCTCCTCGCAATGCCGGCCAATTAAGGCAAGCATTCCCGGTCCTCCTAAGACATGACTAGGAAGGGTTACGGTTTGGTTAGTTCATTTAGTTCACGTCTAATAGTAGACGCTATCCAGGGTGCACCACGGGGAGGCGAACTAACTTTACACCCCACCCTCACCCAAAGGCTGCCATCCCCTGCCCACCGACGTGCCGTTGGTGACCTCTCTCTCTTTTATAGATATCTGCACGGGCACTGCTCAGAGGAGCTTTCTTCCATAGTTCCTCCACCTGCTGCCCCCAACAGATCTACCAGGGGAACAGAGCGAATGCACCCTTTTACTGTCCAGGTCACCAGACATAGAACATCTCGTTATGCCCGCTCTTTTGTCCCGAGGACTTCCAAGTTGTGGAATTCCTTGCCGGCACATGTTTTTCCTTTTCCCCCAAACCTTCAAGACCAGAATTAACAAGTTGCCTCTTTCCTCCTTGTCGACACGCAATTTTCTTTTCTTTTCTTTTTTTTATAGTTATTGCATTATGTTATTGCATTTTTGCATTTTCCATCGAAATATAATGCATGTTTGTAAGAAAAGAAATTCGGGACGCAGCAAGTACGTTATGGTAGCGAATTTTCATTAAATGCTTCAAATTTGAATAGCTCAATTTGCTATTAACCTATAAGGTTGACCAAGAAACCAGTTTTTTCGGGAACACTTTAAGTTTACTTTCGGAAATTTTTGTGCATTTTCAAACAATAAAGTTATTTTGATGAAACATGGCACATTGTTTTTACTATATAGGTTCTACTGGTAACCAAATTTGATGACTGCTTTCTTAAAAATAAAAAGCCTGGACGCAGCAAGTGCGTTATGATAGTGAATTTTCACAAAAATGTTTTAAATAACATATGTTTTTTTTTCAAGAAATCAAACATCAAATTTGGTTACCAGTATAACATATATAGTAGAAATAATGTACCATATTTCATCAAAATAACTTTATTGTTTGAAAATGTACAAAAAAATTTCGAAAATATACTTAAAATGTTCCCGAAAAAACTAGTTTCCTGGCCAACGAACCTTATAGGTTAATAGCAAATTGAGCTATTCAAATTTGAGGCATTCAATAAAACTCGCTACCATAACGCTCTTGCTGAGTCCCGAATTTATTTTCTTACAAACATGCATTATAATTTCATGGTCGAAATTCCATACATTTAAGGTCAGCTCAGAACTGACACTAATAAGGGAAATCCGTCTGTCTAATTAAAATAAATCATTATTTAATCTATTTTAACGTAGCAGATTTTTCTGGTTAACGAACTTATCCAAGCCACTTGCAAAAGTAAGCTACTAAGTGTTTTTATTAAAAAAATCATATCTCCGGAAATAACAAAGTAAGGGCAACCAAATTTGAATGATTTGTTCCCTAACTGACAACCAAATACTATATAATGACAATACAGGACACTCCGACTGATTTCGTGTTTCAAGAATATCAGCGCCCCTAGCGGATAGTACTGATGTTACGTCGTTCGAGAACGTGTAACACTAGCAATTGCTGGTGTTTAACTGTGTATAATTAAGTTTGAGCAGTGTTTTTTTTACAATAAATGTTAATGGTTGGGTGTGTGCAATCTATAATTGTTCGAATTATAACGTGCTAAATCTATCAAAGACATTTCATAGGTTTCCAAAGTATGGCGAAACGTGAATATGATTTTTTGTTTTCTTTTGTTACCAGCGAATTTTTTACCAATTCGCCTAATAATTAATATTAAACAATAACTATAACATGGATTGACGTTAATTTTGTATTATAGATGCAAGAAAAGTACACTGTTATCAAAAATAACTGATTTGGATATAATATTGAAGACACAAGGTGCATTTTACATTTCAATGTCACTTCCAAAAAAATTAATTTGTTGAAGCAGAAGACAAATTCAGAATCACTTATGCCAATATGTACAGTTCTCAGAAGATAATTTATTGTGTAATATTTGCCATCATGTACCTATTTATAGATAAACTTCGTAAACGGATGGTTGAAAGGCTTCAATCATAACTTGTCTTTCAGTGCATAAAAAAGAGACATGTAGACAAAAAAAGTTTTGCATTAATAATAAATGATATAAGAAAACTGTTTTTCTATGTTCTTCTGTGTCCTTTTTTATTTCAATATGGCATAAATTTTCACATTTTTTCACATGTAAAATTGTTTTACTTGGTACAGGCTCTTAATTATCTTCCCAAGACAAAATTTTAAAGAGACAAGTAGAAATAGCAGATTCAGCCCTATAATAGATTTATTCACGGAAGTAAGAGTTAGTCTCACCTTTCATCTGCACAATTTCTTAATTATGTACTAAGTATATCAGTTACATATTTTAAAATATTAGATTAATAAGACAGTTTTCATGTAGAGATATAGCAAATTGAGTACTGTGCTACCATTTATACCTAGAACAATTATTTATATGTAAGTACAGATTGTAACTTAATATCCTCAGAAACAGCTTTCAGTATATTCCTATATCTACCCTTGAAATAGTAGTTTAACGACGGTTTCAAGGTAGTACTTTAAATTATGATGAAATAAGATTATAGGCAAGAGAAAGTTGCAGAATTATTCATGCTGAATTCATTTAGGTTTCAAGCTGATTGTTGATACAAATTCCATTTATAACTATATACTCAGAAAATTTTCACTGTTTTGTCATGTACAAGTTTTTATATTCGTCTATAATAAACCAATTGTCTAAATTAAGAATATGCAGGCAAATATACAATTCAAATTACGCACTCAGTTGTCAGTACTTCACGCGAGGTGGCGCTGCTGTACTTGTCACAAATATCACCAATGCTAAAGCATATGAGTGTCCCGAATTGTCATTATATAGTATTTGTGATAACTGTGTAAAACAAATTGATTTGGATTTGACAAATGAAAATCAAATCAAATTTCCCGCCTGTGACAGTCATTCATCGCGTCCGCCAGAGGCGCTGCAATAGTGTTTAAAACGTTAGCAATGCCGTTCCTTTTCTATAGGGAGTATTCTGTGCCAAACGAACCGGGACATAAATCTTGCAGCGGGTAGATACGGTACAACGATGGACAAACTCATCGCTTACATTTTCGGACGCTTGTGGTGCAATCGCTATTTACTCAGTTAATTTTCGTAGATCCCTGATTAACCCCAAGACTAGTCATGTGACGAGCGTCTCGCCACAGTAAACACCCGGTTGCATTGATCATACGCACTTCGCAGAAAATTTAAGTAACGAAATAAAAGAGCTCTCTGGCGTGCTATTGACACACAATCTACCCAACTGACCTGCCCTGACATCAGTTCGCCTGATCAAAAACTCAAAGAAAGAAAAGGGGAAGGAAATGTGCATTATGGTCACATGAATGGCAGGGTTGATTTTCCTTCCCCTTTTTAATTGGCAAACTAATGTCAGGGCAGGTTAGTGATGGGCAAAACGGTTATTTTCTATTAACAGTTGGAGCCTTTAACGTTATTTAATAATAACCGTCGAAAATAACAGCTTCAGTTATTTTGAACTGGATAGACGATCGATAGGATCCTACATTCCCAAAGCTGTGAGCGAGAGCGAGCACACTAGTATAAATAACGTGTTGCCTGTTAAGTAATAAGTTATGAAGTAAAGTCTGCTCTATACTGTATACCCATACATATTTAGCATTCCCAGTCTCATGTCCATTCATCCCGTTCAATAGTTAAATTTAACAGTTGCCGATTAAAAAACGATGTTTAATCATCGAACCTAGTTGCAATGGAACTGAAACAGATACGGGTCCGAATTCTAGTTTAGTGTAAAAAGCGTCATTTTGTACCTGTTATTTTTTAAATCCATAACTGCTTGTTACCGTTGCTGCTCGACAACCGTTTAAAAATAACAGACGGTTAGATAACAACCCATCACTACTGTTGACACACAATCCACCCAACTGACCTTCCTGACCTGCCCTGACATTAGTTCGCCTGAAGCTCAAAGAAAGAAAAAGGGGAAGGAAATGTACATTATGGTCACATGAATGGCAGGGTTGATTTTCCTTCCCCTTTTAAGCTTTTACTTGGCAAACTAATGTCAGGGCAGGTCATGACAGGACAGGAAGGTAAGTTGAGAGAATTGTGTGTACAGCACGTCAGGGACAGGGAGCAGGGAGGTCTTTTATTTCGTGACTTAAAATATTTTGAGAAGTGCGCATGATCAGTGCAATTGGTTATTACTGTGGCGACACGATCGTGTCATGGGTCGTTCATCATTGAGTCAATGTCAATATTGTGTGTCATTAGTGATGGGAAAAACTCTTATATTGCTGTAACAGGTCGCAACTGTTTCTGTTATTTAGAAATAACAGTTAAACATAACTGGTTGAAAATAACAGCACAGCATAAGGTTTATTATGCTGTGATAACAGTATGAACTATGAATTATTAAGAATTCCACGTAGACGTAGTAACAGTAGCTGAACCCGTCCGGTGGTGTAGTTGGGTAATGTTTAAAATAAAAAAATATTCTTGTATTATGTTTAAAACAATTAATTAATTTTTTATTAAAAAATTGATGGAGTTTTTTTTTTTTTGGTATTCATCACTAATAATAATTTGGTAAAAAATTCAACAATGCAGAATTTCTTTCGAATTTTCTTTATTAATTAAGTATTAGTTAATCACTGAGCTTGAAAACCTCTATAGCCATCTTTTCCTTGAAAATGAGATTTATGAAATACATGAATTATTTGTAAGCAAAAAATAAAATAAATAATTTAAAAAAAATTAAAACTAATTTTTTTCTCTCTACCTATAGGGCGAAGTGTGTCTGGTTTCAACTATACCGGGTACAGGGAATATTTTTATAATTTCATTAAAATTGGTACTGTTTCTGAGATTTTTTAAGTTTCAGCGATTTTTAGTGAATTTTCTTAAAAAAAATTCACTATTGAGGAGATCCCGACTTTTGAATTTTGAAAAAATTTCTTCAAATGAGCGCTAATTAGGCCCCCCAGAAAACATATCCGGGGTCAGTTTCAATTTTTATATGTATATATATATATATATATATATATATATATATATATATATATATATATATATATATATATATATATATATATATATATATATATATATTTATATATATATATATATATATATATATATATATATATATATATATATATATATATATATATTTATATATATATGTATCACACCGATAACTCAAAAAATAATAGGCCGATTTTGATCAAATTTGCTGAAAAAATTCCTTTTGCAAATGGCTTGGATGAGTTCGTTAGCCAGGAAAATCTGCCCAGGTTTTCCCGGAAAATTTTGTGTTTTCTTTTAAAAAAAATTTATATCTCCGGAATTAACAAAGTAAGGGCAACCAAATTTGGTACGCAGGTTTACATCTTTATAGGTAAGTTACCTACCAAAATTTAGCTATGTAGGTCAAAAGACAAAAAAGTTATAGGTATTTAAACAAAAATAAATTGAGGTTTTCCTCAAAACGTCAAAGTGGCGATTTAAAATGTCAAAATTGGCAACATTTAGGCAAATAACTTAAATCTAATACGGGCTATAGAAATAAAATGTCTCAAGAAGGATGTTTTACAAACCCTAAAGTCTTAGTTTCAACCGTCATTGTCCTTCATTTAACTAAAATATTTGCAGAAAATTCATTTCAAATAGACCCCTTCTCTGATGCTTGGCAGTAGCCTTAGCTATAGAGTTTATCATTTAATGGTATATAATTTTTGTCGAATTTTCGTAAAAAATCAATAAAGCTCAATATATCCGTTATTATATAAGATATGAAGAAAATTTGTATATATTAATTATAGGGTGTCTTGAGCTACATCTTAAAATAATATTTCTACAATCACAGGATGGCCCATAAGTCGTTGGTGATACAAATTTCCTTTTTTTAAAATCAAACACGCCTTATGTTATTGCATTTTTGCATTTTCCATCGAAATATAATGCATGTTTGTACGAAAAGAAATTCTGGACCCAGCAAGTGCGTTATGGTGGCGAATTTTGATCAAATGTTTCATATTTGAACAGCTCAATTTGCTATTAACCTATAAGGTTGACCAAGAAACGTGTTTTTTCGGGAACATTTTAAGTTAACTTTTGGAAATTTTTGTACATTTTCACACAATAAAGTTATTTTAATGGAACATGGCACATTGTTTTTACTATATAGGTTATATTGGTAACCAAATTTGATGCCTGCTTTCTTAAAAAAAAAACACATATTTGTTATTAAAAAGATTTTTATGAAAATTCACTACCATAACGCACTTGCTGCGTCCCGAACTTGTTTATTTTGCAGTAGTAATAAAAAAAGATGTTTAAAATCGGACCTATTTCGTAGATTTCCAAAGTGAAAAGTAAAAAGGAATATTGATTTATTAGTTACATAAGGCAAAGAAGAATGAGCAAAGAAACTACCTAATATAATATAATACCTAAGGACTCATGTTAAAGCATAACTGTACATTTGTATACATATCAGTAACGTAACAGACTTTCGTCGACCAAAGACAGTCAAATAATGTTCATCAACAAAAACTCAGAACTTTAAAAGTGTTTCGTTAGAAAAGTATTTTTTTTAGTGTAAGACAATTTTTCTCAAAGAAAAAAAGAAACATCGTTGATTTTATTTACATATTTCATATTTTGTGTTTGTTTATAAATTGTAAATATATGTGTGTGTTTTGTGTGAATCAACAACCTGTCAAAATTTAACAGTTTCATTGTACCGACGACCCTACGTTCCCAAAGCTGTGAGCACACTAGTATAAAGTAGTATGTTATGAAGTAAAGTCCTCTCTATACTCTATACCCTATTCCCAGTCTCATGTCCATTCATCCTGTTATAACAGTTGCGGATGAAAACTGAAGTTGCTTCATCGTAGCAGTGCAACAGAAACAGATACGACAACAGAACAGATACGACTCCGAGTTCTAGTGTAAAGCGCAACAGCATCCCCTCCACTGTACCTGTTATTTGTATATATCCATAACAGGTGGTTACTGTTGCGGCTCGACAACAGTTAAAATATAACAGACTTTTAAATAACAACCCATCACTATGTGTCATAAAGTATTAAGTATTCAAAATGTCAGTGTCAGGTCAGGATGTACTGTATGTATGCTGTATTAAAAGTTTAAACCCTGTAAAGAATAAACCTCATCAATAGTTATACAATTTCCAAATATTCGTTTTCGAATTGGACGGGGTTTTAATTAAATTTAATCATGAGTGTAATCAAAGAGAGCCAGGTTTGTGATTGCAACTGTAAAACAGTTCACATAGGTGAATGTGAGTGTAGCGATAACATTTTCGTAGATGGGTTTGATACCAAAGAGGAACATTTAGTGCTTGAACGAGAACAAAACTCTGAGCACCAATGGAGAGGAAGAGTGGAAATTAAACATAACACAGAATATACACCTATTACTGTTAAGTTGGAGAAGATCGAAGGTCAGTTTGTAGATGACCCAAAACATGACTTCAAAGGTGAAGTGAGCCACGAGGGATCTGGTGGTTTTGAAGCTGTTACAGGTGGACAGGTAGTTGATGAAAATGTTTTTATTAAAGGTGGAGTGATTATAGAAGATTTTAAAATTGAAACATTTGATCATGGCTGCACAGGTCCGAGTAATAATGACTCTGTCGATCTGAAGAATGTACTAGTGAAAAATGAAGTAGGTACAAAATCAAAACACAATGCAAAAAATTCTTACTTTTGCAACACCTGCGATTACAAAACCGTTTCGAAACGCACCTTATCAAACCACATAAGGTCAAAACATACTGGGGAAAAACCTTTTAGATGTTATCAGTGTGACTTTAGTGCATGTGTTAAGTATTCTCTAGTAGGCCATATAATGTCAAAACATACTAAAACGAGACCGTTTAAATGTTTTCAGTGTGATTTTTGTACTGTTAATAAACGGCGTTTAACACAACACACAATTGCAAGTCACAGTGAAGAAATGCCTTATAAATGTGATAACTGTGACTTCAGTACTGCACTTAAGTATTCCTTAGGACTTCATATAATGGCAAAACATACTGGAGAAAGACCATTTAAATGTGGTAAATGTGGTTATGGTGCTGTTAGGAAGTCTGTGTTAACACAACACATACTGGTAAAGCACACTAAAGAAATGCCTTATAATTGTGATAAATGTGACTTTAGTACCGCACTTAGGTGTTCTTTAGCACTTCATATAATGTCGAAACATACTGGAATAAGACCATTTAAATGTGGTCAATGTGATTATAGTGCTGTTACTAAGTCTTATGTAACACAACACGTCCTGGCAAGACACACTGAAGAAAAGCCCTATAAATGTGATAAATGTGACTTTAGTACTGCACTTAAGCATTCATTACCAGGTCATAGTGCAATACATACTGAAGAAAGGCCATTTAAGTGCGGTGAATGTGATTATAGTGCTGTTAAAAAGGTTCAGTTAACACGGCACTTCATGACAAAACACACTGAAGAAAAACCTTATAATTGTTATAAATGTGACTTTGGTACTACACTCAAGCATTGTTTAGTAGGTCATATCATGGCAAAACATACCGATCAAAGACCATTTAAATGTGGTCAGTGTGATCATAGTGCTGTTAAAAAGGGTGACTTAACAAGGCACATACAGGCAAAACACACTGGGGAAAGACCCTATAAATGTGATATATGTGACTTTAGTACTGCACATAGGAGTTCTTTACCAGGTCATATAATGTCAAAACATACTGGACTAAGACCATTTAAATGTGGTCAATGTTCTTTTGCTGGTGTTCAAAAGTATGAGTTAGCGAGACACATACAGGCAAAACACACCAAAGAAAAGCGTTTTAAATGTGATAAATGTGATTTTTGTACTTTTGGCAAGCGGCAGTTAACAAAACACATAATTTTAAGTCACAGTGAAGAAAGGCCTTATAGATGTGATAAATGTGATTTTGGTACTATAAATAAACAATATTTAGCATGTCATGTAATGGCAAAACATACTGAAAACAGACCATTTAAATGTAGTCAGTGTGATTATGGTAGTGTTATAAAGTTTCAGTTATCACAGCACATACAGGCAAAACACACTGAAGAAAAGCGTTATAAATGTGATGAATGTCACTTTAGTACTGGACTCAAGCATTCTTTAGCGTATCATAGAATGACTAAACATACTGAAAGCAGACCATTTAAATGTGGTCAGTGTGATTACACGTGTGTTAGCAAGTGTCGTTTAACACAACACATAACAGCAAGACACACTGAAGAAAGACCTTATAAATGTGATCAGTGTGATTATAGGTGTGTTAGAAAGTCTCAGTTGACACAACACGTAACAATAAGGCACTCTAAAATGAGGCCTTATAAATGTGGTCAGTGTGATCATAGTACTACTAGACAGGCTTACTTAACACAACACATACAAGCAAAACACACTGAAGAAAAGCCTTATGAATGTGATCAGTGTGATTATTGTGCTGTTACAAAATATCAGTTAACACAACACGTAACAGCAAAACACAGTGTAATAAGGCCTTATAGATGTGACCAATGTGACTATAGTACTGCATTTAGGAATTGTTTATCACAACATATAATGGTGAAACATAGTGAAGAAAGGCCGTTTAAATGTGGTCACTGTGATTATGGTACTATTAACAGGTTTCAATTAACACAACACATAAAATCAAGACACAGTGAAGAAAAGCCTCATAAATGCCGTGAGTGTGATTATAGTACTATTACGAAGACTCGCTTAACACAGCACACGCAGGTGAAACACACTGGAGAAAGGCCTTATAAGTGTAATAAATGTGACTATAGTACTGCCCGTATGCATTCTTTAGCAGATCACATAATGTCAAAACATACTGGAGAAAGACCATATAAATGTGGTCAATGTGATTATAGTGCTGTTATCAAGTCTCGGTTAACACGACATATAACAACAAATCACTCTGAAGAAAAACCATATAAATGTGATCAATGTGATTATGGTAGTGTTAGAAAGTCCCAGTTAATACGACACATACAGACAAATCACACTGAAGGAAGGCCTTATAAATGTGATAAATGTAGCTATAGTGCTGCTTTTAAGAATTATTTATCGCAACATATAAGGCTGATACATATTGGAAGAAGGCGTGTAAAATGTGACCTGTGTGATTATTCTGCTACCAGAAAGTGTTATTTAATACAACACAAAAACAAGAAACACTGAAGAAATGCCTTATACAGGCTGATTGATAAGTGGTGACCAAAAATGAAACCCCATGTTCTTTGAACAATTTTATAGATATCTGCACGGGCACTGCTCAGAGGAGCTTTCTTCCATAGTTCCCCCACCTGCTGCCCCCAACAGATCTACCAGGGGAACAGAGCGAATGCACCCTTTTACTGTCCAGGTCACCAGACATAGAACATCTTGTTATGCCCGCTCTTTTGTCCCGAGGACTGCTAAGTTGTGGAATTCCTTGCCGGCACATGTTTTTCCTTCTCCCCCGAACCTCCAAAACTTCAAGTCCAGAATTAACAAGTTGTCTCTTTCCTCCTTGTCGACACCCACGGTACGATAGTATTTAGGCTGTAAGCCCTCGCGGTGTGTTGTTGAAATTTAAAAAAATAGTAGTGATGGGTCGTTATTTAAAAATCTGTTGTAACACGTTATTTATACTAGTGTGCTCGCTCTCGCTCACAGTTTTGGGAACGTAGGATACTATCTATCGACTATCCAGTTCAAAAGAACAGATAAATAACTGGACCTGTTGTTTTGAACGGTTATTATTAAATAACGTTAACAAGTTCAACTGTTAATAGAAAATAGCCGTTTTGCCCATCACTAGTCCCACGTGACCGCTTAAGTTAGGCAACCCGGCATACACGGTTGTACAACCTGAATAAATGAAATCCCTAAGTTGCCAGTATTGTCTCATATTTCCTTTGGGGTTTTATAAAAATTATAGTAAGGTGAAACAGTAAATGTCTCAAATGTATTTATTATTTAGTATTTTTAACAGCAAGTCTGTTCATGTATGGTTTACTGTTATTGATTGTTAAAAAAATAAATTAAAAACATTATAAAATATTACTTTTATTTTGTATAGATATCAAAATAAAACCAACAAAACTAGCATTACAAAAAACATTTTACCTAGTGTTCAGTAAATAAAATAAGTTTTAAAAAATTTTGCATTTCTTATAAAAAGAGTTCAAAATGACCACCCTCGTTTTCTAAACATAAATTTACTCTGCGTTTCATGCACTCAAAAACATTTTCCAATTCATTTGGAACTTTATAGCGATGCATATGCAAGACCTTGGTTAGTGCTTTGTGACAAGAGCAAATCGACGGACCTATAACAAAAATTACAATAATTAGAAAAACAATTATAGCATAAAATAACTTAATAACACCCGTAATTGATGGAATACTTTTGTGAAACGTAGTTAAGTACAGAAGCTAAAAGGAATTAGATTATAAAATTTTACATACATTTTTATTAAACTTGAAATTTTGTAGTGTACGTAAACAAATTGAGGTCCGATTATTTAAATTTCTAATTTACGGTTTTAGGAATGTGTATTGTGTAACATGTAACAAATATGTACCTGTTTGGGCAGATAACCGACGAACATATTTGGTAGGGCTTCGCTCCATGTGATGTTGAATATCGTCAACAACATTCTCTGTTAGAATAGTTGGCCTGCCTGTAGATTTGCCTTTGCAAATACAGTGCTTTTCCTCATATCGTTTAATAAGGACCAATCTGTGGTTTTTAAAAATATCGTATGGAATGTTATCCTCAGGAAAAGCTTTAGAATATTGCTCGATGCATGATTGTATCGAATAAGACCAACTTCCATTGGGATTTCGTGTACCACTGCGAAAATGGGCCATTAAAATAAAGGCATCCTGCTCCGGTGTGAAAGGCATCTTTACAATCAAGTATATAAAAATCGAACAAATAAATGAACATAACCTTAGCAGACCTACACTTTTAACTTACGTAAAAACGCAACGAAGATGCTAAGTTTTGATAAAAACAGTTTATTTTTATTGTCCAAAAGATAGAAAATTATTTGAAGAAGGTAAACACTGGTCGAACTTGGAAAATGCACAATATACATACAAAATAACCGGTCAAAAAGGAAATGAGCGCCAGCGCCGATGGAATGAATTGTCAATTGATTTAGTAACTTTGGGGCAAGATCTATAAATAAGTTTTATAAATCTTGACTTTTGGGTCCCTAGTCTAGTGGTTTTTTGGTTACTTTTTAACTGCCAACTCATAAAATCATATTCCACTAAGAGAGAGACAGAATCTCGTCACGTGGGACTCGGGAATTAATGAAAGCCCTGTTTTGTGAACGCAGTTGAATTTTCATCTGGGTTTGTGCCTCCCCGGAATAGATGCCTCGTTGCTTTCAAAATATTCTCATATTGTCGTGATGTGCCTTCAGTTTTTGGAATCGTTTTTTTTTAAATTTCAACACACCACGAGGGCTTACAGCCTAAATACTATCATACCGTGGGTGTCGACAAGGAGGAAAGAGGCAACTTGTTAATTCTGGACTTGACGGTTCGGAGGAGAAGGAAAAACATGTGCCGGCAAGGAATTCCACAACTTAGCAGCCCTCAGGACAAAAGAGCGGGCATAACAAGATGTTATATGTCTGGTGACCTGGACAGTAAAAGGGTGCATTCACTCTGTTCCCCTGGTAAATATGTTGGAAGCAGCAGGTGGAGGAACTATGGAAGAAAGCTCCTCTGAGCAGTGCCCACGCAGATATCTATAAACTAGAGAGAGAGGTCATCAACGGCACGTCGGTGGGCAAGGGATGGCAGCTTTTGGGTGAGGGTAGGGTCACCGATGAGACGTATAGCTCTCTTCGGAATGCAGTCCAGGATAGCGAGTGTAGAAGCGGCAGCGGCACGCCAGATGTGGGAACAGTATTCCAGGTTTGGTCTTATTTGTGAAGTATATAAGGTATAGAGATTAGCTGGTGAAAAGTATTTGCGAGCCCGGAAGAGGAAACCTAATTTCTTACGTGTCGGTGCCAATTGAGTTTTCGATCCACAGAAATGCCAACAAGTGAAAATGACTTATTACTTTGAATAACTTATGGTTGTTTATTGTGATGGGTCTAGGGCTGGTGTATCTATCTTATGAGAAAGAAAGCAGGACTGTTATTTGGTGGGGTTGAATTGTACCAAATTTCTACTTCCACAGTCTAAAATTTTTTGGAGATCCACGGAGACAGAACCCCCATGAGTATGCGATCCTATTGGGCTAGAGACAGGCTTAGAGTATTGTATATTTGAGTGGAGGGTGCTGTCATCTGCGTAACTGTGAACTGGGTTGGATGTGCTAGAGGGGAGGTCATTGATGTGGAGAAGAAACAAAGTAGGGGCTAAAGCTGAACCTTGAGGAACTCCTGCATTAATTGGATACAGTTTAGAGGAATGGCCATCCACGACAACAGAAATGCTCCGGTTGGAGAGGAAATTTACTGTTCACGTACAGAGTTTTGGTGGTAGGCCATAGGCTGGTAGTTTCTAGTATAGTACAATGTTATGTAGTAAATTTACACCGGTGCGACATTGCATGTATGTTAATGTCGCAAAAATAGTGGCTGGGTAGTACCTGGTCCTAGTGCATATATTATGGGCTTTTTTTTTACTATTACCTGCTCGATGGAAAGTAAACAGAGAGGTATTGACCTGAAAACTGAAATGAAAGTGAGATGCGTGAATGCGTAGATTTATATTTGTAGATGTAGACTGTAGATATCAAAGGAGGAGTTCACCAGACGCCAGAGCTGCATCGTTTGTTCGAGTTACCAGGCTCGACCTGCTGCCAAGAGTTGAATTGTGTCAACGTCAACATTTTTTGACGTAGCAATTAAACTGGTGGCGCCTGATGAACTCCATGGTATATCTGTCGTACAGCATTATCTACAAAGTATTATAGATCTTGGGTACTGGGTAGAGGGAATGAACGATTTGAATCGTTCTGTTTGAGCATCTAGGATTTATACGCGGTTCGATTCTTTGTGTGGGTATTCGAGTACACTGGGTAGTTGAGGATCGAATCCTTTCCGATTTTCGATACTCGGATTCGGTCCTATCATAACTAGTTGACTAGTTTTAAGCTCTAGTTGTTTTTTAAAGAAAACAACATTAAGATTTAATAAAAACTCTACAACTATTACAATCAGCCGCACCTACGCTAAATACATATCAAACATAATAGAGAAAATATGGCGATGCCAATATAAAGTCCGACAATCGACAACCGTCACTAGATTAGACTACGTTAATGGCTCAATGGACCTACGTCTTAGGCCCAACAAAATAGACATAGAATAGAATAGAAGCTCTAGTCGTTGTCCTGTTGTCTTAACTGTCAAAAATTTAATTATACTTGCAATTATTATTTTAATAATATATATACATTTTTGAAACTGTTTGTTTAACATTAATAGCACTTTACAAGAATTACGGATACACCGATCAAGCTAGCAGATAAAACTACGAAACAACGTCTTTAAGACAAAATCTCGCCAATGTGTGTAGGTTCTCAAACAATCATTTTGGAATGAATTGAGGTCTTAATTAAATCAATTAAAATAAAGTCATAGTTAACCATGAGCGTGAACAAACAGAGCCAGCTTTGTGATTGCAACTGTAAAACAGTTCACAGAAGTGAGTGTGTGTATAGCGGTGATATTTTCATAGATGGATTTGATAGTGTAAAGGCAGAGGAAGCTTTAGTGATTAAAGACGAACAAAACTCTGAGCACCAGTGGCGAGAGGAAATTAAACACAACACAGAATATACGCATATTACTGTTAAATTGGAGAAGATTGAAGGGCAGTGTTTAGATGAACCAAAACATTACTACATAGGTCAAGTGGACCATGAGAGAACTGAGGGTTCTGAAGTTGTTTCAGGTGGACAGATCGTGAATGAAAAAAATGATAAACCCTTTATTAAAGGCGAAGTGATTATAGAAGATTTTAAAATTGAAACATTGGATCATGGCTGTACAGGTCTCGGTAATCATGACTTTGTTGATCTGAAGGATGTATTAGTGAAAAATGAAGTAGGTACGAAATCAAAACGTTTTAAATCGTATGAATGTAATTATTGTACAGTCAGAAAATGTTCTTCGACAGAACACAAACTGGCAAGACACAGTAAAGAGAAGTGTATTAAATGTGACTTTAGTACTGCCAATAAGTATTATATTTCCCAACATATAATGGCAAAACATAGTGAAAAAAGACCTTTTAAATGTGATCAGTGTGATTATAGTACTGTTGGGAAGTCTCAATTAGCACAACACATAACAAGATACACTGAAGAAAGGCATTATAAATGTGATCAATGTCACTTTAGTACAGCACATAAGAGAAGTTTATCACAACATGTAATGGTGAAACATAGTGAAGAAAGACCTTTTAAATGTGATCAGTGTGATTATAGTACTGTCGGAAAGTCTCAGTTAACACGACACGTAGGTGCAAGACACACTGAAGAAAGGCATTATAGATGTGATCAATGTGACTTTAGTACAGCACATAAGAGTAGTTTATCACAACATAAAATGGTGAAACATAGTGAAGAAAGACCTTTTAAATGTGATCAGTGTGATTATGGTACTGTTGTAAAATCTCAGTTAACGCGACACACAAGAGCAAGACACACTGAAGAAAGCCATTATAAATGTGATCAATGTGACTTTAGTACAGCACATAACATGAGTTTGTTACAACATGTAATGGTGAAACATAGTGAAGAAAGACCTTTTAAATGTGATCAATGTAATTATAGTACTGTTGGAAAGTCTCAGTTAATACGACATACAAGAACAAGACACTGTGATGAAAGACCTTATAAATGTGATCAGTGTGATTATAGTACTGTTGGAAAGTCTCAGTTAAGACAACACATAACAGCAAGACACACTAAAGAAAGGCATTATAAATGTGGTCAATGTGACTTTAGTACTGCCGACAAGAGACGTTTATCAAATCATGTAATGGTGAAACATAGTGAAGAAAGACCTTTTAAATGTGATCAGTGTGATTATTGTACTGTTGTAAAATCTCAGTTAACGCGACACACAAGAGCAAGACACAATGAAGAAAGACCTTATAAATGTGATCAGTGTGACTATAGTACTGTTGGAAAGTCTCAGTTAAGACAGCACATAACAAGACACACTGAAGAAAGGTGTTATAAATGTGATCAATGTGACTTTAGTACCGCCCATAAAAGAAGTTTATTACATCATGTAATGGTGAAACATAGTGAAGAAAGACCTTTTAAATGTGACAAGTGTGATTATAGTACTGTTGTAAAATCTGAGTTAACACGACACAAAAGCAAGACACAGTGAAGAAAGACCTTATAAATGTGATCAGTGTGATTATAGTACTGTTGGAAAGTATCAGTTAAGACAACACATAACAAGACATACTGAAGAAAGGCATTATAAATGTGATCAATGTGACTTTAGTACAGCACATAAGAGAAGTTTATCACACCACTTAATAGTGAAACATAGTGAAGAAAGACCTTTTAAATGTGATCAGTGTGATTATAGTACTGTTGAAAAGTCACAGTTAATACGACATACAAGAGCAAGACAGTGAAGAAAGACCTTATAAATGTGACCAGTGTGGTTATAATACTGTTGAAAAGTCTCAGTTCACACGGCACACAAGAGCAAGACACAGTGAAGAAAAACCTTATAAATGTGATCAGTGTGATTATAGTACTGTTGAAAAGTCCCAGTTAATACGACATACAAGAGCAAGACAGTGAAGAAAGGCCTTAGGAATGTGGTTGGTGTGGTTATAATACTGTTGTATAGGGTCTGACTTGTGAGACTGCTTTTCAGTGTGTATTTGAATGAATGGAAAAATAGTATGGATGAAAAGCGTGTAACAGTTGCTGTGTTTTTAGACTTAGAGAGAGCTTTCGAAACTGTTGATAGAGGGAGACTGCTGATGAAATTGAGGATGTATGGAGTGGAGGGAGTTGTATATAAGTGGTTTGAGAGTTACCTAAGTCAGAGGGTACGGAATGTTAAGTGTGAAGCGGAGGTATCAGAAATAAAAGAAATTCCATGGGGCATTCCTCAAGGCAGCGTACTGGGTCCTCTTTTATTTGTGTTATATATAAATGACATTGAAAACTGCTTAACGCACACTAAATGTCATTTGCTTGCAGATGATGCGGTAGTTTATATAACAGAAAATGATTATAATGAAATAATTGGAAAGTTACAAGAGGATCTAGAAAACATAAGTAAATGGTTGAAAATAAATAGATTAAAATTAAATCTTGAAAAAACGAAAATGATGGTTTTTAAAAAAATTTCCAAGTTGGGAATGAAGATCAATAATGGACTACAAATAGATAAACAAATTATTGAAATAGTGGATTCCATAAAGTATTTAGGTATAATGGTGGATAGCAATTTGATGTTTAGTAAGCATGTAGATTATCTGTATAAAAAATTTCAAAAAAGTTAGGTGTTTTGAAAAGAGCCAGTCCTTATTTATCCATATGGGCTAGGAAAACTATTTATAATACAATAGTCCTGCCACATTTTCATTGCGCCTCAGTTTTGTATTTGGCAAATAAAGAAGCTGTACATAGATTACAGTTACTTCAGAATAGAGGAATGAGAATAATATTAGGTTGCAGTAAATATGAGAAAATTGTAAACATGTTGGGGGTGTTAGAATGGTTGAATGTAGAGAGACTGTTAGATTGAATGTACTTGTTTTTCTACATAAAATAAAAAAAGGAACTATGCCAGTCCATCTTAAAGAATGTCTAACATACTTCAATGTGGTGCACAATTATGGGACAAGAGGTAAGAGTGACTTCTTTCTAGAACATAAGAACACAAAGATGGCACAAAATTCAGTTTTTTTCAAGGGTGCTAAAGAATATAATTCACTTCCTAGTGATATTAAAAACATAGAAAGTGTTAGGTTGTTTAAAACCAAAGTTAGAGAGTACCTGACCAAAATATAGATGGCTTTAGTTTTAAATTGTTATCATTAATGTTGTGCATCAGTTGTTTGATAGAATTTTTGTGATAAAACTATATTAGTAATAAGTGTTTTAAGACTGAGTTTTATATTAGTAATAAGTTTGTAGCTTAGCATTTATTTTTATTGTAATTTTTATATGTAGCATTTCTGCTAAATAAACGTTATTATTATTATTACTTAATGCGACACATATCAGTACGTCACAGGCCTTATAAATGTGATAAATGTGACTTTAGTGGTACCCTAAATGTGTAGTTTATCACAACACATGACAGCAAGGCACACCAAATATGATTTTAGTACTGCCTATAATTTCTGTAGAGGAAGTTTTATCTAAGGTAAGTTAGTTCAGTATTAAGTCGGTGTGGCGAAGAAGTGATCATAGAGTATTAGGCAAGTTAACAGTAAGTGTTGGTGTTTAAGAACGATCATAGAAGGCGAATAGTGGAATATAGTTCCATGGACATTTAATAATAAAAATGAACATTTTAGTTGATACTAGTGTTGGAAAATAGTTGCTTATAATAAATTAGTAGTTTGAAAAGCTGTGTTTTGTTAGTCAACGAATACAGAACCCCGTAGAACGTAACAATATTAATTAAATAAAATATATTCATAAAATAAGTTTGTCAGTACAAATACGTTTTCAGTTTACGTGAAGTAGGAGCCAGTATATGCACAGTATACTGAATAATTTTTTTACAATAAAAAATGGTTTGTCGATAAAGCAGCTATCAGCTATATTTAAAAAACCATGGCGTCAAAATGTTGATAGTTTGGAAGATTTTAGTGGGGGTACCGGTATACGTTAATTTGTTATAATATACGATAATATTTGACAGGTTTACACGATAACATGTCTTTCATCGGTTGGCGATTGGCAAGACTGGGTCTGATCAGATGATCTATGATCTGATGCAGATCTGTGTAGTTGTTTTTATATGTTATTTGTATCATGGATGTAGTGATGAGAAGAGTCAGTCTTTTAAGTGAGTCGAGTCCCAAGATTCAACTCACTGAAATGAATCGACTCACTGAGTCGAGTCCGAGTCCCGACTCACCTAGACTTATGATTTGTTTCAAGACTGGGAGTCGTCCATGACTGAATCGCATTGGGAGTCGAATCACCTCGTTCAAGACTCATGAGTCGTTCATAACTGAATCAGAATCGGAGTCGCAAGAATGCTATTGATGTATTGTGATTTGTAACTCTCAAATCTTGAACCGCTCCGTGACCGTGAATCTGTCCTGAGTAGCGTAACGTAAAATGAGTCGCCAGTTTGAAAAAGCCATTAATAAAGTAGTTTATTATAAATCAGTAAAATACAAAATAAGTCGACAGTATTTAGTTAGCTACTATTATTTGGTAATCAATTTTAAAATTAAAATATAAATTATAATACAAGGCTTACTGTTTTATAAATCACAATAATTATGTTACTATAAATTTACATATATACATAATGAAACTAAATATTAAATAGTAAGCAGTTTTTCAGTGCTTTATATATGCAGAGCAAAGAAACATATTCTAACAAAAATCGCGACTTTCTTTTGTTTTCCTAATAAATTGGTACCTATACCTATAGTTTATTATAAATCAAGTAAAATAGAAAATAAGTCGACAGTATTCGGCTGGCTACAAATATTTGGTAATAAATTTTAAAATTAAAATCAATATAAGTTATAGGAAAAGGGTCACTGTTTTTTAAATTCACAATAATTGTGTTGCTATAAATTTACATATATACATAATGGAAATAAACAGTAAGCAATCTGTCATCAGTGCTTTATATATGGAGAGCAAAGGAACATTTGCTAACGAAAATTGCGACTTTGTTATTTTCCTAAGTGGATCTAACCAAAAAATAATAATTAGAGAAGCCCTTAAAAATATACACTATTATACCCAATGGATGGATAAGTTTAAATTTAAAAACCAGTTTTTTTTTTCAGAAACAAAGATTTTGACAAAAATACATCATGTTTTAGCGAATTTTTGTAAAAAAAAGTTGTTAACGAGGATTGTCATGACTTTTGGAAATTAGAAAAATTTCTTCAAATGAGCGCGCCTGTTCCCGTTAGACCTATTTTTCCGAGGTTAGTTTCAAACTTTATATGTTCAGATAGCACAATGATAAAAAATAAGTAACTTAAATAAGCAACCCTTTTCCTGGGAAACTTTCGGTTCATCAGTCACTAAAAATAATACAAGTAAATATACAAAAGTCTGGACGCGGCAAATGCGTTATGGTAGTGAATTTTCATAGAAATGATCTCGCACATAATATTTTTTTCCTGTAACATCAATATATGAATTTTAGCATATAGTTTCTTTTTAATATCGATAACTTACGTACCAAATTTGGTTAGCATAGCTTTTCTATTTTTTGAGATACATTTTTTCTCCTACATAAAACTCATAATTTTCCCGGAAAACCTGGTTTTATTTTCCTGGCCAGCGAACTTATCCAAGCCACTTACAAAAGGAAGGTACATGTCAAATTTTATCAATATCGGACCATTATTTTGTGAGTTATCGGTGTGATATACACACACACATACATATATATATATATATATATATATATATATATATATATATATATATATATATAAACATATAAAAACTGAAACTGACCTTTGATATGGGTTCTAGGGGTTCTAGTTTGAGCTCATTTGAAAAAAATGTTTCAAAATTCAAGATCTCCCCATTAGTAAATTTTTTCTAAGAAAATTCACTAAAAGGGAAAAGAGAGTAGGTGTACCTATATTTTCAATTCTTAATATTCTATAGATATCGTAAATAAGGCAAGTGTGAGCAATATAATGAAATAAAACATTTTAAAAGAATACTGTTATTAATAGGTAATCAACTAACATTGAAAATTAACTATAATTAGAATGCACAAAGGAGTCGTCTTACAGATTTCTCCTTTTATTTTATACAATGTTTTTAAGATACCTATGCGTATTTTATGAAAATTATAATTTTCAATACTATTAAGTTACTTTTATAGATAGTATGAATAAGAAATTATACTCAATAACTGATAATTATAATTAAAGCATTGGCGTTTCTCAAGCACAAAGCATGTAGATGCAGGTAATCTTTTTTAGGCGCCAAGATGGCTTATTGCTTTATGGCATTGACCTTGACCATATCATCTCTCCTACTTTGTAAAAGTCACGTACAAGACCCTAATCCGAATCGACTCATTCTTGTTGCGAGGTGGCGACTCCCATTCTCAGTCTCAGACTCAAATCTCCGAGTCCGATTCAATCATGAGATGAGTCGGTGAGTGGTGAATCAGTGAATCGGATTCGGATTCAGTGACCAAGAGTCCTGAGAGTGAGTCGGTGACTCGGACTCGGAGCCGGGAGTCGTATCAGCAACTGAGTCGATTCAATAGTGGGAGTGGACCAAAGAGGTTCTTACAACCTCTTTGGAGTGGACTCAGTGAGTCGAATCAGTCAGTCAGTCAGTACCCAACACTAGTCGAATCGTCGAATCATTCATTCAGCGCCAGTGCCTAACATAACAGTAAATACTAATGTGCTGTATTAAAAAATAAACCATGTTCAAGAAAAAACCTTCCCAATAGTTATACAATTTCCAAATATTCGTTTTGGAATTAATCGGGATTCTAATTAAATTTAACCATGAGTGTGGCGAGCAAAGAGAGCCAGATTTGTGATCGCAACTGTAAAACAGTTCACAGAAGGGAGTGTGCCTATAAATAGCAATGACATTTTCGTAGATGGCTTTGATACCAGAAAGGAACATTTAGTGCTTGAATACGAACAAAACTCTGGAGACCAATGGAGAGAAAGAGTGAAAATTAAACACAACACAGAATATACGCCTGTTACTGTTAAACTGGAGAAGATGGAAGATCAGTGTTTAGATGAACCAAAACCTGACCTAAGTCACGAGGGATCTGGTGGTTATGAAGCTGTTACAGATGGACAGATAGTTGATGAAAATGTTTTTATTAAAGGTGGAGTGATTATAGAAGATTTTAAAATTGAAACGTTGGACCACGGCTGCACAGGTCTCAGCAATAATGATTTTGTCGATCTGAAGAATGTACTAGTGAAAAATGAACTAAGTACAAAATCAAAACACAATGCAAAAATTTCGTACAACACATGCGACTACAGAACTTTTTACAAACACAACTTATCAAACCACATTAAGTCAAAACATACTAGAGAAAAACCTTTTAAATGTTATCAGTGTGACTTTAGCACTGCACTTAAGCATACCTTAGGAGTTCATATAATGGCAAAACATACTGGACAAAGACCATTTAAATGTGGTCAATGTGATTATGGTGCTGTTAAAAAGTCTATGTTAACACAACACATACAGGCAAGGCACACTGAAGAAATGCCTTATAATTGTGATAAATGTGACTTTAGTACTGCACTTAAGCCTTCTTTAGCACGTCATATAATGTCAAGACATACTAGAGAAAGACCATTCAAATGTGGTCAATGTGATTTTAGTGCTGTTACTAAGTGTGAGGTAACAACACACATCCTAAGAAAGCACACTGAAGAAAAGCCCTATAAATGTGATAAATGTGACTTTAGTACTGCACTTAAGCATTCGTTAGCAGTTCATATGGCAAAACATAGTGAAGAAAGACCATTTAAATGTGGTCAATGTGATTATAGTGCGGTTAAGAAGTTTGAGTTAACACGGCACTTATTGGCAAAACACACTGAAGAAAAGCCATATAATTGTTATAAATGTGACTTTGGTACTACACTCAAGCATTGTTTAGTAGGTCATATAATGGCAAAACATACTAACATAAGACCATATAAATGTGGCCAGTGTGATTATAGTACTGTTAACAAGTGTGACTTAACACAACACATACAGGCAAAGCACACCGAAGAAAAGCGTTATAAATGTGATAAATGCGACTTTAGTACTGCACATAGGAATTCTTTACCAGGTCATATAATGTCAAAACATACAGGAGAAAGACCATTTAAATGTGATCAATGTTCTTTTGCTGGAGTTCAAAAGTATGAGTTAGTGCGACACATACAGGCAAAACACACCAAAGAAAAGCGTTTTAAATGTGTTAAATGTGATTTTTGTACTTTTAGCAAGTGGCATTTAACAAAACACACAATTGTAAGTCACAGTGAAGAAGGGCTTTATAAATGTGATAAATGTGCCTTTGGTGCTATACTTGAGCGATCTTTAGCATTTCATATAATGGCAAAACATACTGAAAACAGACCATTTAAATGTAGTGAGTGTGATTATGCTACTGTTAAGAAGTTTCAGTTAACACAACACATCCAGGCAAGACACACTGAAGAAAAGCGTTATAAATGTGATGAATGTCACTTTAGTACAGCCGGCAAGCATTCATTAGCAAGTCATATAATGGCGAAACATACTGGAAACCGACCATTTAAATGTGTTCAGTGTGAATATATGTGTGTTAGCAAGAGTCGGTTAACAAAACACATAACAGCAAGACACACCAAAGAGAGGCCTTATAAATGTACTCAGTGTGATTATAGGTGTGTTAGAAAGAATCAGTTAACACTACACATAACAGGAAGACACACTGACATAAGGCCTTTTAAATGTGGTCAGTGTGATTATAGTACTGTCAGAAAGCCACAGTTAACATCACACATAACAACAAGACACAGTAACATAAAACCTTATAAATGTGATCAGTGTGATTATATGTGTGTTGGACAGTTTGCCTTAACACAACACATAAGAGCAAGACACACCAAAATAAGGCCCTATAAATGTGAGCAATGTGACTTTAGTACTGCATTTAGGAGTTATTTACCACAACATATAATGATGAAACATACTGGAGAAAGGCCATTTAAATGTGATCAGTGTGATTATGGTACTGTTAAAAAGTATCAGTTAACACAACACATAACATCAAGACACAGTGAAGAAAAGCCTCATAAATGCGGTCAGTGTGATTATAGTACTGTTAATAAGTCTCTCTTAACGAAACACATGCAGGCAAAACACACTCAAGAAAGGCCCTATAAGTGTAATAAATGTGACTATAGTACTGTCCGTAAGCATTCTTTAGCAGATCACCTAATGGCAAAACATACTGGAGAAAGACCGTTTAAATGTGATCAGTGCGATTATAGTACTGTTAACCAGTCTCAGTTAACACAACATATAACAGTAAAACACAGTGAAGAAAGACAATATAAATGTGATCAGTGTGATTATAGTAGTGTTGGAAAGTCCCAGTTAATACGACACATACAGGCAAAGCACACTGAAGGAAGGCCTTATAAATGTGATAAATGTAGCTATAGTGCTGCTTTTAAGAAATATTTATCACAGCATATAATGGTGATGCATATTGGAAAAAGACGTTTTAAATGTGACCAATGTGATTATTCTGCCACCAAAAAGTATTCATTAACACAACACAAAAACAAGATACACTGAAGAAATGTCTTAGGTCACGTTGGATGACTGAAATTTTTTTTTGAAACTCTTCAGCAAGTGAGTGAACTGTTTGGGGATATTGTATTGTTTTTAGGTGACTTTAATGCTAGTACAAATAGTAAGAAACTTATTGTTACAAACTTTGCTAGTTTTTTCGGCTACACTCAATATAATGAAATGCTAAATGTTAATGGAAGAATTCTGGACTTAGTTTTTTCGGATATGAAATGTCAACCCACTGAGCAAGATAATATTGCATTAATTGCAGAATCTTTTCCAAAGCAAGTGTGAGTTTGATAGATAACTTGCAGAAAGCCTCCTGCAGGTTTGTTGCAAATGGCAAATCTTCCCCCCAGTGACTTTACATACGCAAGTGTTTCTTTTGTAACTTCACTGCAAGTTTACTGTAGTGAGCTGTTACAAACTTTCTTTATACTTACACATGTTACCTTCCAGTAGGCTTCAATTTTAAAAGGACCTAGCAAAGTTGTAAAATTTAAACTTACATTTGCAACTTATCTGCAATTGTATATATTATATATACAGTGCAAGTTTGTAACTTGGGATAATTCCAATTAATCTACTTCAGCTTTTTTTCAAAAATGCTCGGAGCCAGATAATATTCTCAGTTACAATCTTTTCAAAAATGTATTATACAATTTGTGTCAAATGTCATTGATAATTTTTGTAAATGACAAACTTAGCTTTTTGTTGACTATTTTTAAAGTACACATCAAGCGATACAAAACCACCAAATTTCTAATTTTTATTATAAATCTTGAGTTGAAAGCAAAAAAAAAAAATAATTGTGTAGTTATCAATGATAATCAATATCTTTGACGCGATATAAATATACGGGATCTAGTCTTTTATGTTAGAATTTTTCTTCCTCTGAAGATGTTGACTTGGTCAACGAAACGATCGTAAGGTCTCTGAAACATGTGTTGTGGTGATTTGGGTGTTCTCAAAGTGTACTTATTAGTGCTCATCACAGGTTCCAGTTTTCACATAGTAGTTATCAATGAATAAAAATTTTAAATCTGCTGGTTTCCTGCAACTTCACATGTAAGAACTTTAAAAATAGTCAACAAAAATGTAGACTTGATTTAAAGAAATTATCGATGATATTCATTTATCAAATATGGTACATACTGTATAGATTTTTTAAAAGACTGCAACTTGAAATACTAACCAATGTGTCCAAGAATTTTTGAAAAAAGAAACTGTATTTGATTAACTGAATTTATTTCAAGTTGTAAACTAATACTGAATATAGGTATAGGTGTATTTATACGTAATATATATTTCTTGTAAAACTGTAAAAAACGACTTAAGACAATGTTAATTAGAATAAGATCTTTATTACATAAAAAAAATTAAAGACTTACAACAGATTTCATTTCTGCTGATAGATAGATATATACACTTTATTGACCATCAAATGTACATGGTAAGTCACTGTCTTTATAAGTACCGACTATAGTTACTAGATAGAAATAGTTAAGACATATAGCGAGTGTCCATGTTTAGCCTAAAGTGCAGTTCTAGTCACAACTCAGCGACAAAATAGATAACTTGAACTCGTGATATTATTAATTGACCGATTTCAAAAATTATTTTTTCTAAATGAATACCAATTAATTGTTTTTGATATTGTTTTACTAATAACTCTTAGTCGTCTACGAAAACGTGTGGAACACCAATAACAAAAACGAAATGGCATTACTTATTTTGAGAGGTGAGAATTTTTTTAGCTTCTAAAATATGTGGTAACATATGTGACAAAATAAAGTCAACATATTAAATACTATTGTGAAAAAAGAAATACCTAAAATGGTGCGTTCAATTCTGTTAGAGAAAATTTAATTAAGCAAATGTAAGAATAAGCAATGGATAAATCAAGGACAGGGAAATGAATACAACTTTAATGCGAAAATAGCTTAAATATGTCTCTAAAAGTGTTCACGCATATGTCTTATCTATCCCTATCGACTAAGTATA
Source organism: Tillus elongatus (assembly GCA_964006375.1). Classification (NCBI taxonomy): domain Eukaryota; kingdom Metazoa; phylum Arthropoda; class Insecta; order Coleoptera; family Cleridae; genus Tillus; species Tillus elongatus. Next base: position 6,720,614 of record OZ023262.1, on the reverse strand, counting down.
GTACCGTCAGTGTCTGTGTACATTCAGAAACATTGAGTTAAAGTAAAGCAAAATTATGACTACAATCAATTACGTATGTATAAGAAAAGTCTTTGGCTAGCTCCAAAGCTTTTGCCTAACGCACTCACACACAGTCACACACACACTACAAAGAATTAATACAAGTAGCATGTAACACTATACACATTAGTTTAGAGCACCAATAAATTCGTTCACCTCGGTTTTTGTTTTATAACATTCACTAGTGCCTACTGTAACCATGTTAGTGGGAGCATCTTAATAACATTAGGTAGAAAACTGAGGAATTTGATTCCCAAGTAATTAAACATCTGCTTTGTTTTCTCCTTTTTGTGGAACTATATTTTTAATTCGTGCCTGCACCTGGTATTTATGTTGCAAGCCTCATCATTCACTGGATATTTTGAATACATATACTGAAGAGGAATATAGCTGGAAGGGTACCTAAGTATCCCATTGGCCTCGAACACATCAGAGCAGCTTTTTCTTGGACCTACTGACACAATGTCCTTCTTGCTCTTTTTTGCATGATAAACACATGTTCCGCTGCTGACGAGTTAACTCATATGAATGTTCCGTACGATAGGATACTGCGACAATGTACAAAATAAGCAATCCTGGCAACTTGATGGGTACTGTACTGTTTCTTATGATGTCGATTGCTCTGGATAAGCCTCATTCTTCCATAGGTCAATCATATTTAACGTTTTAAAATGAATTGGTCTGACCAGGTAAGACATCTCCAGACTGCTTCTAAGGACATAACAAAATTCGTATTTAGCTATTAGGTTTTCTTTTTCCTTGAGTATATTTAATAAAAAGAAACAAAAATATAAATGCAGTCATTTAAAAATAATTCACCAATAGCGATATACCAAAATTTAATTATGCTACAGAAAAGTGACTAATGTTATTGAATTCACACATGTATTTAGTATATAGCTGTTTTAGGGATTCGTAGCTGACATTTTGTCGATATACTCCATGTTTCATTATCTACACTCCAGACAACGAATTACTTAATTACCCAAAATTCAGGCTGCAATAAGATTGTTCAATCTTTAAAACTTCCAGAAAAATAAATAGACATAGATTAAATAACAGCTTATGATATCATAAATATAAACAACAATCCGCCATTAATTATTATGGCCGGGCCGGGCGCTGGACGCATTGTCAGAGTCAGTTTGCTGTTGGCGTTGCTATTGGATGACGATGACATACGATCAAACATACACGAACACCTAAACGGAGGGAATTTAAATAAATGTTTACAAATTAAAACAAACTTTCAGAAACATTACAATTGTAACTTTACGTGAGCTTACAAATGGAGAAAAACAACAAGCTGGCAAAGGAGATATTACATTTGAAAGTTATGTTAAAGTTTCATTTGTAAGTTTGCATTGGTTTTTTGGCTGCAAACATTTAGAAATGTTGCAAACTTAACTTGCTTAATGGTAAATTATCTAACGTTGCGGTAAGCATTTGTAAGTTACCATGCTTAGTGGGAAGTTTCACATGAAGGGGCGCCTTTGGTGAGGGAAGACCTACAGCATCCTTGTTTGTTTGTTAATATTTCTTTGAATAGTTCATTTAGGTCATTTAATGTTTGTAGAGCACTGAAGATGTATAATTTCAGAAAGGCTAATTACGTTGCATTGTATGATGCACTACTGGGGGTTGATTGGTCTTTCCTGTACAACTGTCTTGACTGCAATGAAGCATGTGATAGGTTTTATGACACACTGTATGGGGTGTTTGATGCATGCGTGCCTGTCTATAGGAATTGTAAATATAACTACCCTGTGTGGTATAACGATCAGATTAGAGCCAATATTTAACTGAAACATGAGCATTGGTTAAAGTATAAAAGGTGTGGTTCAGACTATCATTTGCAAAGGTTTAGGGAATTGAGAATTTTGGTGAAGCGTCAGATTGGCGATGCATATAGGAGGTATCTGTGTGACACTCAGAAGTCGATCACTGACTGTCCTAAGAAATTCTGGTCATAGGTAAATAATATAAAAAAACGCACAGGAATACCTGGTCAGATGTATTATAACGGTGATGCGCTAAATGGCTCACAACAAATAGTTGATGTGTTTGCTGCATTCTTTGGTAGTGTTTATACACCAGCCGGCAGAATTGACTTACAGAATAATGTGTCTGACTCAGAGCCTAATCGGTATTACATCCACCTGTCTAGAATTACGGAAGAGGAGATAGGAGAGCTATAAAAAAATTAAGCAGTAAAATGACGTCTGGCCCAGATCAGATTCCCTCCTTTCTTGTAAAAGACTGCGCTGGTGTTCTAGTTGTTCCACTTTGCTACATATTTAGTTTATGTTTGAACACTGGTCGGTTTCCTGCGATCTGGAAGTTGGCACGTATATGCCCCATATTTAAGACTGGTGATGTATCCTTGGTCATCAACTATCGTCCTATAGCTCTACTATGCATTTTTGCTAAGATCTTCGAGATGGTCCTATACGAGGGTATCTACAACTCTGTGAAGACACTGATATCACCCTGTCAACATGCATTTGTGAGGGGTAGGTCAACTGTCACAAACTTAGCGGTTTTCACTCAGTGGGTCTCAGACGGCATTGATGCTGGGGGTCAGATTGATGTTGTCTACACAGATTTCGCAAAGGCTTTGTCGATCACTTGGTCCTTTTGAGGAAGCTTGCATCGTATGGATTCAGCGATAGCATGTTATGTCTTTTTAGGGATTATTTTAGTGATCGTGTTCAATTTGTTAGCTGTGGGGGGTTCAGGTTCTCTGAGCTCATTGCTACTTCGGGCGTTCCTCAGGAGTTTAATCTGGGGCCGCTATTGTTCTTATTATTTATCAATGATTTGGACCGTAGGTTAAGTGTGTTGAGACTATTCTATGCAGATGGCTTGAAGCTGGTTATGAGAGTGACGTCGCTGGATGATTGCATTAGACTGCAGCAAAATCTAGACTTGCTCTATGAGTGGTGCTTACAGAATGGATTGGAACTAAATGTGAGTAAATGTAAGGTCATGACTTTCACACGTAGAGCTTTCCCGATTCAGTTTGAGTATAATGTGGGTCGGTTGGTGGTCGAGCGTGTGGAGACTGTGAAGGACTTGGGGGGTCCACTTTCTGTCGTTTGACATTCACATCAATACCATAGTAAGCGAGTGTAACAGGTTTTTGGGATTTATAGTACGGAACTGTGGGTCATTTACATGTTTTGGTGCTCTCAAAGCTTTGTATTGTGCTTTTGTTCTTTCAAAGTTATGCATCTCTTGTCTGGGGCCCATATTATGGTGTGCATATAAGCTCACTCGAATCTGTCCAGAGAAGGTTCCTAAAATATATGTGGTTTAAGGAAACTGGGCGTTATCCGGAGAGGGGGTTCAATCATTCTGTTCTGCTTGGGCACTTTGAATTCGTCAGTTTGTGTAAGCTAAGAAGAGTTGATTCTATCAAGTTTTTATATAAACTGATACACAATGTCATTGATTGTCTGGAATTATTGGTGCAGATAAATTTCCATGTTCCCAGGATGAGTGAACGGCACAATATGTTATTTTATAATAATCAGGCTAGGACTGTTGTTATGTTAAGATCTCCAATATATGTAATGTGTGAAACTTTTAATATCATTTGTTCACGTAGTGATATACTTAGCGACAGTTTGTGTACATTGTTGCATAGAGCTATTGAAATGTTGTAGTTTTAGGTTTGTTTTTGGATTGATATTTTGTTATTATTAATTTATTATATATATATATATATATATATATATATATATATATATATATATATATATATATATATATATATATATATATATATATATATATATATATATATATATATATATATATATATATATATATATATATATATTGTAGCATAAATCACATAGTCATTAGGCAGTGAAAAACACTTCTGGGAAAATAATTCAGTATTTTGCTTTCAGTGGGAAATTAAAAATATCTAGATATGTTACTGGTTTGTTTATAGATCCCTGAATTAATACACGATGTGTGGATTCAATAGACCACATTTGTAAGGTTAGAAAATTTTTTCCCGCTGATTAATAATATAAATTTATTACCATTGCTTCTATACAGGATGTAGACCTTCCATAAGCCGTTTCTGGAGTACGGCTCACGATTGAATTTTGAAAATTCAAGCACATGGGTTTCTCAAAATTTCCAGTTCACTGAAAGTATTGAAGTTAGTATGGGACATCTGGTTATACCGAAAGTAGACGTCAGCTTTCTTATTTCAAATGGAAGATGGTGTTTTTTATTACAGATCTAGATTGCTTGTCAAATTTTATAGTAAGTTTCACTAAGATGTTATGTAATTTTTCTCAACCATGTTCGAGATATTTGACTTTTTTCAAAAATTTCTTAAAAAAACATTGTCACATAAACACACCTGTATCTCTCTTATTTTTCAACCCGAAGAGTTGAAATTTTAAAGTGCAAATTCTAAAATGCCACAAAATATTTGGAATTTACTAAAGCTAGTACAAGTTAGACAGGGTGTCCGGAATAGACCGGTCAATCGTGGCAACTTTAAACCTAATAACTCTCTTATTTTAGATAGACCACCCTATATTTTATAAGGTTAGTTCATGTACTTTTTATTGTTCTTTCGATTGGTATCAGCATTCCCTATACCTAAGTCCCACCGATTTGGAGATATTTAAACATTATTTGCGATAAGAAATAATTATCAGTCAGTTTATTAGGTTGCCTAGGAGATGAAAATTTGAAACGTCATCTTCCGACATAAGTAAAATATGCGACGACTTTTGAATATAACTTTTATTTACGATGAGTATAACCGAATTATTAACAGAAGATGTCGTGTGGTTGCAAAGAGATTTCCACATAAACACAGATCAACCCGTTACATGATCAGAATACTACTGAAGAATTTCTAAGAATGAAGTGTTTCCTCCAAAATTTCATAAGAGTAAAGCATTATTAGGGAACAAAAAGATTTGTGTGTTATCAATTCACAATAAATGTTCGAAATTTGCACCGTTCACTTCGAGGCATTTGATGGCTCTTTTAATGATGTTACCCATGGCTCGAAAAAGGTAATCCTGCTCCACTGCATTGAAGGCCTCTAATACTCCAGCTATCTTATGTTGTTTTGTAGTAGGTGGTTCCTGGTAAACTTTGTTCTTAATGCACGCTCAGATACTAACATCTATTGCAGTCAAGTCTGGTGAGTGGGCCGGCCAACGATGAGGACCACCGTTAGCTATCCATCTGTCTTCAAATGTTTCCTGGAGTAGGTCGCTTACTATCTGTGAGTTGTGTGGTGGAGCTCCATCTTGTTGATACCAAACTTCTGCAGCGTCATGTTCATGCAAGGAGTTCAGTGCTGGTATTATTACTTGCTGCAGAATGCGATAATATCCAGGACCTGTGAATACTGCACGTTTAGAATTCGTTCTTACCTTTTTTTTAATCTTACCATTATTACTGATATGGTTAAAAGGGTCATATTTTCAAATTTAGTTACAGTAAGTCTAATAAATATTTTAATAACAATGTACTAATACACAAATGAAATTCAGTATTGCTTAATATTATCGGTACCAACCTGTTAAGTTTTCATCATAAATGCTAAGGACAAAAATTCGATTGTATTTTAGTACGCAAAATACATTGAAACTCCAACAGTCCTGGAAATTTCGTTCTCTAGTAATGTGAGGATTGTCGTCCGACCTATAATGACTGTTGTGATGATTGAACATGCCCCTCTATGAAAATTTTGACTCATCGCACCATATAATTTTTCTTGAGAAATTTTCATCTTCTTGAGTTTTCAAAAGATACCATTCGCAGCATTCTACATGCAGGGAAAAATCCTGAGGTTCTGTGAATAGTTCCTCTTGAAAAATGCAAATTTCTACTGCAGTCTGCAGTCTCTGATTGACACATGCGGACAAGCAGTTAAAAATGCCAAAACATTTATTTGTGTCTCTTCATTGTCCAATAGCGGTTTATTTTTATTACCTTCTGAATGAAACATTCCATTCTCAGAACATTTTTTCAATAGTCTTATGATCATGTCAGGAGTTGGTCTGTCTATCTCAGGGGCGTGCGGTGACATTTCAAATAAGGGAAGCAATTCTCAGAAATTTACCTATTTGTAGTGTAACTCAATTCTTCTGTCGTTTTTGGAAAATTCGTTAATAATGTCGTCATGTAACTGTGGAATCTGGGACATTTCCTGGACGAGTTTATTTTCAACTGACAAAATTGAAATTTGGGAAAGTCTTTCCTGTCCTATTGAATTTCTAACAAAACTCTTGATATGTTTCAATGTAGAAAAATTTCGTTCTAAAGATGCACTAGTAGCAGGAATTGTTAATACTAATTCTCATAATTTGAACACTTATTCAGAGTATGCATTTTCCAATTTTGATTGTTTTAAGAAAGTTAAAAGTTCACTCGCGTTAGTTTTTGTGTCAATAACATCGGGTTCATAAATGACTGTAAGTTCTGATCGTAATAAGGCTTTGTCAAAATAATGTCCATAGTGGTTAAATAATGATTTGAATGAATCTTCTGGGAAAGGTATCCCTTTAAATCCTCCAAAATTACACAATTCAAGAAATTTCAGGTCACTGAGATGATAAAATCTGCAGTTAATTTGCTGCTGAATTTGATCTATAATTTCGTAGAAAAGGCGGCGGTACGAAGTTCGAAGGTCTCCCACATTATCAGTGCGCAGACGCTTTCTTCGTGGCTTCACTTCCTAATTCAACTGTTTTTTCCCAGAACTTATTAAATTCATTCCTTTTTTGAAATACAATGGATTTAAATTCACTAATTTTTTTCAGGCAAAAACCAATGTAATTTATTTTACAGTGCAATATGTTACATACATTATTTGAAAACGAAAATATTTCCGAAAATATATTAAGTAAAAAATTAAAATTAAAGTCTCCTTTCAAACCATTCAAAAATCCTCTAGAACTATTTATTGTATCTGCGTCCCAATTTTTGCTATTTTCCATTATGTTTTCAAAAAGTTCAATTAACGATTCATTACATTCTTTAATATGAATTATAATAGATTGGGATAAAATTAAATTAAATTTATGAGCACAACAGTGTACAAATAGAGCAATGGAGAACGTTTCCTGCACTTTAGCTTGAAGACCTCCTAAACGTCCGGCCATAACAGCAGCCCCATCATAGCTTTGGGCAATTAATTTATTATCAGCCTCCTCAATATCTTTCATAATATTAAGCACAATTTTATATAGAGCGTTTGCGGTACGATCTTGTGTCACATTTTTAAAGCCTAAAAATATTTCTTGCTCCCATCCATTTTTACATAGCGTATTACTACAGATAGTTGACTTTAATTAGTTACGTCGGTTGTTTCATCTAGAACAATAGCAATGAAACAAGTCTGTTTAATTTCAGATTTAATTCTGTTCAAAATAATAGTGGCAGCACCCGCAATTAAGTCATTCTGAATGCGATTTGATGTCCCGCGAAAAACGTTAGACTGATCCAAGTGATTTTTTAAACAGATGCCGTACTTGGCTATTAAAGAAACTAGGTCTTGAAAGTTTCCTCTATTTGCATATGTAATTGTTTCGTCATGACCCCTAGCCCAATTCATGCTGACCAAGAAAACACACAGCATCAATAAGTCTTTTTAATATGTTTCTGTTTTTATCAACCAGTTCATTGTGTTGGCGATGACTAATTTCTATCTGCTTGTCAACGGCGTGTTCAATTCGCGTTTTTCCAAAGACACTTAATTTTAAAATGGTCTGTAAATGCGCTTTAGACATAACATGTCTTTTTACTACTTTATGTAGATTATTCAAGTCGAAAACCCACTTTTATTCCACACGCCCTTTTCAGTCACAAATAGACTACAAGACCAACAAAACAATTTATTCCTGTTTTCACAACCCGTTAACCATTCATATTGTTTATAAGTTTTTTCCGCGTTGAAATGTCGAATAGGTACATGTTTTAATTCTTTAATTTAAGTTTTTTAGAGTGGGTTTCGGCCTACCTTTATTAATAATAGCAAGTTTTTCAGCAAACTGTAAAGCTGAAAATTCTTTAGTTATCAAAAAACATACAATACAATCACAGTTATTATTATCACTTGTTTGTTAAGTTTGTAAATCCCCATAAAATGCCAATGTATTTAACGTAGCCAACTGCTTATATCTACGAAATAATCAGCCACATTCACGTTGTACGCGACCCGGGTCTTCGTAATACAACACGTGCTAAAAACACGCGTACATCGCTCCGAGCCGGGGTTTCTTTCATAGAGTTGCCTGCTGACTACGTGTATGTAACTGAAGGCATTACATCCAATCCTAGTATCAGATCAGGTTCATGCTGTCCGCATGCGGTCGCATTTACTGGAACGATGTCCTTGCTAGGAGCGTATATACAAATACAGTATGATGCATAATAAATAATTATGTGTGTGAGTTTGCGAAATCAAAATTTTAATAATTAAATTAGTTTCAGAATTTGAAATTTAATATTTAAAATACAGAGGAATTTTAAAATAAAGCGGTTTAGGTATGTAGTCGTTATTTTAAGAGAAGCAATGCTTCCATGGACCGCACGCCACTAGTCTATCTGGAAATCTCTTTGCAAACACACATGTTCTGATAACAATTCGATTACATTCCCCGTAAATAATAAAATTCAAAAAGTCATCGTTTGAGTAATTTAAGTGTGCCATTATTGTGGAAAATACTCCCTTTTTTTCAAACTACAATTAACAAACGTACTTTACAGTACAATTTAAGTTTACTGTCGGAAGATGACGTTTAAAATTTTCATCTCCTAAGCAACTTGAAAAAGTCTGGACGCAGCAAGTGCGTTATGGTAGTGAATTTTCATAGAAATGATCTGGCACAAAATATTTTATTATAACTTTTTTTTCTTGTAACATAGAAATCTAAATTTTGGTGTATAGTTTACTTTTTATATCGTAAACCTACCTACCAAATTTGGTTATCATAGATTTTATATTTTTTAAGATAAAAAAATTTTTCAAATGAAAACTCAAAATTTTCCCGGAAAACCTCGTCCAATTTTTCTAAATAACGAACTTGTCAAAGCCATTTACAAAAGGAAGGTACATGCCAAATTTTATTAAAATCGGCTCATTACTTTTTGATATATGAATTTTTTTCAAATGAAAACTCAAAATTTTCCCGGAAAACCTCGTCCGATTTTCTTGACTAACAAACATGTCAAAGCCATTTACAAAAGTAAGGTATGTGCCAAATTTTATTAAAATCGGCTTATTACTTTTTGAGATATGAATTTTTTTAGAATGAAAACTCAAAATTTTCCCGGAAAACCTCGTCCGATTTTCCTGACTAACAAACATGTCAAAGCCATTTATAAAAGGAAGGTATGTGCCAAATTTTATTAAAATCGGCTTATTACTTTTTGAGATATGAATTTTTTTCGAATGAAAACTCAAAATTTTCCCGGAAAACCTCGTCCGATTTTCCTGACTAACGAACTTATCCAAGCTATTAACAAAAGAAAGGTACATGCCAAATTTTATCAAAATCGGCCCATTATTTTTTGAGTTATCGGTGTGATACATATATATATATATATATATATATATATATATATATATATATATATATATATATATATATATATATATATATATATATATATATATATATATATATATATATATATATATATATATAAACATATAAAAATTGAAACTGACCCCGGATATGGGTACTAGGGGTCCTAGTTCGCGCTCATTTGCAAAAATTTTTTCAAAATTCAAAAGTCGGGATCTCCCCATTAGTGAATTTTTTCTAAGAAAATTCACTAAAACTGACTGATAATTATTTCTCATCGCAAATAATGTTTGAATATCTTCAAATCGGTGGGACTTAGGTATAGCGAATGCTGATACCAATTGAAAGAACAATAAAAAGCACATGAACTAACATTATAAAATATAGTGTTAATTTAAAATAAGAGAGTTATTAGGTTTTAAAGTTGTCACGATTGACCGGTCTATTTCGGACACCCTGACTAGCTTGTACTAGCTATAGTAAATTCCAAATATTTTGTGGCATTTTACAATTTGCACTAAAAAATTTCAACTCTCCAGGTTTTTTTTTTTTCAACAACACACCACGAGGGCTTACAGCCTAAATACTATCGTACCGTGGGTGTCGACAAGGAGGAAAGAGGCAACTAGTTAATTCTGGACTTGAAGATTTGGAGGTTTGGGGGAGAAGGAAAAACGTGCCGGCAAGGAATTCCACGACTTGGAAGTCCTCGGGACAAAAGAGCGGGCATAACAAGATGTTCGATGTCTGGTGACCTGGACAGTAAAAGGGTGCATTCGCTCTGTTCCCCTGGTAGATCTGTTGGGGGCAGCAGGTGGAGGAACTATGGAAGAAAGCTCCTCTGAGCAGTGCCCGTGCAAATATCTATAAAAGAGAGAGAGAGGTCACCAACGGCACGTCGGTGGGCAAGCGATGGCAGTCTTTGGGTGAGGGTAGGGTCACCGATGAGACGTATAGCTCTCTTCTGAATGGAGTCCACGATAGCGAGTGTAGAAGCGGCAGCAGCACCCCAGATGTGGGAGCAGTATTCGAGGTTTGGTCTTATTTGTGAAGTATATAAGGTATAGAGATTAGCTGGTGAAAAGTATTTGCGAGCCCAGAAGAGGAAACCTAATTTCTTAGCAGCCGCTTCTGCAATTGATGTGACATGTTGGTGCCAATTGAGATTTCGATCCACAGAGATGCCAACAAGTGAAAAGGACTCATTACTTTGAATAACTTGGTTGTTTATTGTGATGGGTCTAGGGCTGGTGTATCTCTTATGAGAAAGAAAGCAAGACTGTGATTTGGTGGGGTTGAATTGTACAAGATTTCTACTTCCCCAGTCTAATATTTTTTGGAGATCCACAGAGATAGAACGCTGCATGAGTGTGCGATCCTTATCTAATTGGGCTAAAGAGACAGGCTTAGAATATTGTATATTTGAGTGGAGGGTGCTGTCGTCCGCGTAACTGTGTTGGATGTGCTAGAGAGGAGGTCATTGATGTGGAGAAGAAACAAAGTAGAGGCTAAAGCTGAACCTTGAGGAACTCCTGCATTAATTGGATACAGTTTAGAGGAATAGCCATCCACGACAACAGAAATGCTCCGGTTGGAGAGGAAATTTGCTGTCCATGTACAGAGTTTTGGTGGTAGGCCATAGGCCGGTAGTTTATTAAGCAGTGCTGCGTGCCGGACCTGGTTGAATGCTTTGAATATGTCTAGAGCGACAATCTGGGATTCGCCGTGTAGTTCCATAGACTTGTTCCAAGAATGGGTGACAAAGGAAAGGAGGTCGGCAGTTGATCTGCGCTGACGGAATCCATACTGCCTGTCGTGAATTAGACTGTGTTTTTCAAGAAATTTTAGTAATTCCGTGTTTATATACTTTTCCATCACTTTAAAGATGACTGAAAGGAGAGAAATAGGCCTGTTGTTGTTAGGAAGCACTTTCGATCCTTTCTTGGGGACGGGTTGTACTCGCGCAGTTTTCCAGTTACTAGGGAGTATGCCTCTATTGTAAGATGTTTGAAACAGACGAGTCAGGACAGGAGCAAGTTCTGGTGCGCATTTTTTGAGAACAATTGCTGGGATCTCGTCAAGGCCAGAGGCTTTCCTGGTATTAAGAGAAGAGAGCATCTTTCGTACCTTTTTAGTTTTGAAAATGATATCCGTCATTTTATGCGCGACATTGGGGACTGTTGGTGGTTGAACATTTGGAGGTGGGTTGAGAGTAGAATTGCCGGCAAACAACGAGGCAAAAAGTTCAGCCTTGCCCAGAGCGGTAGAAACAATTTCATCCCCTGAGACAAGAGGTGGGAACGTGCTTTTGCACAAATTATTCCCAATAGATTTAGCAAGAGTCCAGAAGGGTTTGCCGCCGTTGGAGCTTAAGAAGACTTTGTTTTTGATGTGGTTATTAAACGAGTTTTTTGCCTCAGAAAGAATGCGGACATAGCGGTTTCTTGCGTCGTTAAATGCTTGACGATTTTCTTGACTGGGATTGTGTAGAAGTGTTTTGTGAGCTTTGACCTTTTCAAGTCTGGCCTTGTCACAGGATTTAGAGAACCAGGGCTTTTGAGTGGCTGAAGAGGTTTTCTGTGTACGAGGGATAAATAATTCCATGTCAGCTTGGATAATTTCCGTGACGTTTTGTGAAATATCAGAGGGGTCAGGATGAGAGAAGCAGACAGACGCCCATGGAAATGAGGAAAAGTAATCCCGCATTTCGTCCCAGTTTGCGGAGTTGTAGTGCCAAACGATACGTGGGTGTGATGACTGTGTGACCTCGGGTTGCATTGCGCAGGAAGCAGTGACCATAGGGGGGCGGTGACTGATATCTTATAGCATTCAGGCTGTGTAGTAAGAAGGAGATCCAAGGGATTTGAGCTGTGTGTTAAGATACGAGGAAAGTAAGTAGGTTGCTGAACCATATTGGCTAAAGAATTGCTGACTGCAAAGGCCTCCGCTGCTCTCCCTTGTGGATCGGTTTTTGAAGATCCTAGCCATTCCTTATTATGGACATTGAAGTCACCAAGAATAGTGACCTCGGAGGAAGGATATTCGGAAATCAGATGGTCGGTTTTTTCAGAAAGGTAGTCAAAGAGCTGGACAAAGTTGTTGTCAGAAGGTGACCGGTAAATACAACAGATGAATTTAGTTGCAGCCCTGAGAGTTTTATCCATAGTATGTCTTTTCTTCCAGCTTCTAAACTGGGGAGTCTGGTGCAGGGTAGATTGCTACGGACGTATGCGCACAAGCCTCCAATCTAAAGGAAGTAAGGAGCTCATACCCCGGGAAATTAAGGTGATTAGTGGCTGTTTTGGCACTGATTTGAGTTTTGGTCAGGAAGAGGAGTTGGGGCCTATTAGCCTGGAGGAAATGGTGGACGGAGTTCAGGTTAGAATTTAGGCCACATATATTCGAAAAGGATATGTTAAATCTTGATGTTGGCGCTCCCTGTACACCCCTCTCCCGGAGATCCGAATGGAGGGGTATTTTGCCTCCGGAATATTTTGTACAAGGAGGAGCCATCATCATTTTTGTTTATAAGAGAAACCGACTCATACACCAGAACCGGAAACGTCCGTTGGGACTTCACCGGCCCCTTGATGTATGGGGTGGTACCTCCTCGGGCGTGAATGAAATTATGAAATGAATTGAAATTATATCAGAACATTCCTCCAGTCTGTTTTCCAATGCCAATCTGCAAACGCCATAAATCAGTGAATATAAAATTGCTGTGGCATAAATTAAATAAAGAAACATTAATAATAACATGTAAATGTACCAATTGTTTTAGAACTAAATATTTATGATTTTTAACATCACTTGTATATACACTGAGAAAAATGTCTATTAAAATATGTGTCAATTCTAATAACCACAGCAAAAATGATGCATTAAATAAGGGACAATTAGACAGGTTTTTGTGACAACAATCTTGGTAATGGCGGAACAGTATTTCTGTAGTAATTAAGCTGGTGTAGAATTACCGTAGTACACATATCTAGTAAAAGCAACATAACAGATTTGCTATAGTTATTAAGCTTCTTTTTTTTTAAATATTTCAACAATACACCAGAAGGGCTTACAGCCTAAATACTATCGTACCGTGGGTGTCGACAAGGAGAAAGAGGCAACTTGTTAATTCTGGACTTTAAGGTTTGGAGGTGCGGGGGAGAAGGAAAAACATGTGCCGGCAAGGAGTTCCACAACTTGGAAGTCCTCGGGACAAAAGAGCGGGCATAACAAGATGTTCTATATCTGGTGACCTGGACAGTACAAAGGTGCATTCACGCTGTTCCCCTGGTAGATCTGTTGGGGACAGCAGGTGGAGGAACTATGGAAGAAAGCTTCACCAGCGGCACGTCGGTGGGCAAGGGATGGCAGTCTTTGGGTAAAGGTAGGGTCACCGATGAGACATATAGTTCTCTTCTAAATGTAGTCCAAGGTAATGAGTGTAGAAGCGGCAGCGGCACCCCAAATGTGGGAGCAGTATTGAGGTTTGGCTGTATTTGTGAAATATATAAGGTATAGAGATTAGCTGGTGAAAAGTATTTGCGCGCCTAGAAGAGGAAACCTAATTTCTTAGCAGCCGCTTCTGCAATTGATGTGACATGTTGGTGCCCAGAAATGCCAACAAGTGAAAAAGACTCGTTACTTTGAATAACTTGGTTGTTCATTGTGATGGGTCGATGGCTGGTGTATCTCTTACAAGATAGAAAGCAAGACAGAGATTTGGTGGAGTTGAATTGTACAAGATTTCTACTTCCCCAGTCTAATATTTTTGGAGATCCACAGAGACAAAACCATCCATGAGTCTGCGATCCTCATCTAATTGGGCTAAAGAGACAGGCTTAGAATATTGTATATTTGAGTGGATGATGCTGTCGTCCGCGTAACTGTGAACTGGGTTGGATGTGCTAGAGAGGAGGTCATTGATGTGGAGAAGAAACAAAGTAGGGGCTAAAGCTGAACCTTGAGAGACTCCTGCATTAATTGGATATAGTTTAGAGGAATGGCCATCCACGACAACAGAAATGCGCCGGTTGGAAAGGAAATTTGCTGTCCAGGTACAGAGTTTTGGTGGTAGGCCATAGGCCGGAAATTTATTAAGCAGCGCTACGTGCCAGACCTGGTTGAATGCTTTGGATATGTCTAGAGCGACAATCTGGGATTCACCGTGTAGTTCCATAGACTTGTTCCAAGAATGGGTAACAAAGGAAAGGAGGTCGGCAGTTAATCTGTGCTGACGTAATCCATACTGTCTGTCGTGGATTAGACTGTGTTTTTCAAGCAATTTTAGTAATTTGGTGTTTATATACTTTTCCATCACTTTAGAGACGACTGAAAGGAGATAAATAGGCATGTAGTTGCTAGGAAGCGCTTTGGATCCTCTCTTGGGGACGGGTTGTACTCAAGCAGTTTTCCAGTTACTAGGGAATATGCCTCTATTGTAAGATATCTGAAACAGGCGGGTCAGGACAGGAGCAAGTTCTGGTGCGCATTTTTTGAGAATATTTGGTGGAATCTCATCAAGGCCAGGTGGGGTGACTGATGTCTTATTGCATTCAGGTTTTATAGTAAGAAGGAGAGCCAAGGGATTTGAGCTGTGTGTTGGGATGAGGAAAGTAAGTAGGTTGCTGATCCATATTGGCTAAAGAATTGCTGACTGCAAAGGCCTCCGCTGCTCTTCCTTGTGGATCGGTTTTTGAAGATCCTAGCCATTCCTTATTATGGACATTGAAGTCACCAAGAATAGTAACCTCGGAAGAAGGATATTCAGAAATCAGGTAGTCGGTTTTTTCAGAAAGGTAGTCAAAGAGCTGGACAAAGTTGTTGTCAGAAGGTGACCGGTAAATGCAAGAGATGAATTTAGTTGCAGCCCTGAGAGAGAGAGTTTTATCCATAGTATGTCTTTTTTCCAGCTTCTACTGGTGAGTCTGGTGCAGGGTAGATTGCTACGGAGGTATGTGCACACGCCTCCATGCTATCTAAAGGAAGTAAGGTGGCTGTTTGGCACTGATTTGAGTTTCGGTGAGGAAGAGGAGTTGGTTATTAAAAAAACTAATGAATATTTTTTCAAAATTTTTGAGTTTATTATAAAGATTGAACCTTTCCATTTGGGAATGGAAGACATCATTCAAATGATTGCCACGGCTAGACTTACAATACCCCATTCGATGAGTCCAATTTTTCAGGACATTTTCGATTGTTTGGGCCTCTATTTCGCCAATGTGAACTTCGATTTCATGTTTCAAGTCGTCAATCATCTCTGGATGGTTAGCGTAACACTTGTCCTTAACGGCTCCCCACAAAAAAAGTCCAACGGAGTCAAATCGCAGCTTCGAGGCGGCCAATTGACATCAACATTTCGGCTGATATGCGATTTTCGAAAACAGTACGCAAAAAATCGATTGTTACATTGGCTGTGTGGCACTTTGTGCCGTCCTGTTGAAACCAAATGTCGTCTATGTCATACTCTTCAATTTTGGGAAACAAAAAATCTCTTAGCATGGCGCGGTAGCGAACGCCATTCACCGTAACGGTGGTTCCTTGCTCATTTTTGAAGAAAAATGGCCCAATAATGCCGCCAGACCAAAATCCGCAACAGACAGTTAATCGTTGTGGATGCATTGGTTTCTCCACGAAGATGTGTAGATTTTCTGAGCCCCAGATAAGACAATTTTGCTCATTGACATATCCTCCGAGGTGGAAATGAGCTTCATCTGAAAAGATTATTTTTCTGTAAAAATGCTCATCTATGATCAAGCTGTCTTCGGCCCATTGAGCAAACCGAAAACGCATCGGATGGTCATGCAGCTTCAGCTCTTGCACAAATTGAACTTTGTACGCATTCATACCGAGATCTTTATGCAACATTCTTCTCAAAGAAGTGCCTGAAATGTTCAATTCTTGAGAAAGATGACGAGTTGATGTTGATGGTTGTTCATGCACGCTCTGAGCAACAGCAGATATGTTTTCGGTTGAGCGCACTAGACGAGTACGTACACGGGTTGTTTTAGTCAACAACGATCCAGATTCACGAACTCGCTTTACAAATTGATCCACAAGCTGCGTTTTTGGCACATCCTTTTTGTCACATTTTTTCGTACATTTCTTATAGTTTGGGTAGAAGACTCACCACTTTTGAAATAAGTTTTTAATATTTTCCAACTCTGTTCAAGCGAAAAGCGACCTATTTCATAAATGTAAAACATTAAACTAACTTTCTGTTACATCGGAAATGTCATCAAACCTTCCAACCTCAAAATAACCTACAGTTCCAATTCTAATTGTTAGATGGCCCACCTATTATAATCACACTGATCAGATTTAAAAGGTCTTTCTTCACTATGTTTCACGATTACGTGTTTTGATAACCTGCTGTTATAGGCTGTACTATAGTCACATTGATCACAATTAAAAGGTTTTTCTACACTATGTTTCACCATTACGTGTTGTGATAAACTGCTCTTATGGGCAGTACTAAAGTCACACTGATCACATTTATAAGGTCTTTCTTCAATGTGTCTTGCTCTTGTGTGTCGTGTTAACTGGGATTTTACAACAGTACTAAAATCACACTGATCGCATTTAAAAGGTCTTTCTTCACTATGTTTCAGCATCACATGTTGTGATAAACTTTTCTTATGTGCTGTACTAAACTCACATTGATCACATTTATAATGCCTTTCTTCAGTGTGTCTTGCTGTTATGTGTTGTGTTAACTGAGACTTTCTAACAGTACTATAATCACACTGATCACATTTATAAGGTTTTTCTTCACAGTGTCTTGCTCTTGTGTGTTGTGTTAACTGAGATTTTACAGCAGTACTATAATCACACTGATCACATTTAAAAGGTCTTTCTTCACTATGTTTTACTACTACATGTTGTGATAAACTTCTCTTATGCGCTGTACTGAAGTCACATTGATCACATTTATAATGTGTTTCTTCAGTGTGTCTTGCTATGTGTTGTGTTAACTGAGACTTTCCAACAGCACAATAATCACACTGATCACATTTAAAAAGTCTTTCTAGAGGTCTTTCTTCAGTATGTTTCGTCACTATGTGTCGTGATAAACTTCCCTTATGACCAGTACTAAATTCACATTGATCACATTTGTGCTTTTCTTCACTGTGTCTTGCTTTTGTGTGTCGTGTTAACTGAGACTTTCCAACAGTACTATAATCACACTGATCACATTTAAAAGGTCTTTCTTCACTATGTTTCACCATTACGTGTTGTGATAAACTTCTCTTATGTGCTGTACTAAAGTCACATTGATCACATTTAATGGGTTTCGCTTCACTGTGTCTTGCCATTTTGTGTCCTGTCGAAGAGCATTTTCTGACTGTAGGATCATTACACTCATAAGATTTAAAACGTTTTGAATTCGTACCTACTTCACTTTTCACTAATACATCCCTCAGATTGACAAAGTCATGATTACTGAGACCTGTACAGCCATGATCAAATGTTTCAATTTTAAAATCTTCTATAATCACTTCGGCTTTAATAAAGGAATTATCGTTTTTTTCATTAACTATCTGTCCACCTGTAACAACTTCAGAACCCTTAGATCTCTCATGGTCCACTTGACCTATGTAGTAATGTTCTGGTTCATCTAAACACTGTCCTTCAATCTTCTCCAATTTAACAGTAATAGGCATATATTCTGTGTTGTGTTTAATTTCCTCTCGCCACTGGTACTCAGAATGTTCTTCGTCTTTAATCACTAAAGCTTCCTCTGCCTTTACACTATCAAACCCATTTACGAAAATATCATGGTTATACTCACACTCACCTCTGTGAACTGTTTTACAGTTGCAATCACAAAGCTGGCTCTGTTTGTTCACGCTCATGGTTAACTATGACTTTATTTTAATTAATTTAATTAAGACCTCAATTCATCCCAAAATGATTGTTTGAAAACGTACACACATTGGGGAGGTTTTGCCTTAAAGACAGTGTTTCGTATTTTTATCTTCTAGGTTGATTGGTGTACCCGTAGTTCTTGTTAAAATGCTTTTAATGTTAAACCAATAATTTGAAAAATAATGTGAATCTATTATTAAAATAATAATTGGAAGAAATACTTAAAATTTTGACAGCTAAGGACAACTAGAACTAGACTAGACACTAGACATAAGTAGGCGTTTACGAAAAGTATCCGGGTAGATATCTACCGTTTACCGAATGGTACACAGCTCGTTTTATGGAAAATGGATCCGGTGCAGTAATTTTCGAACGCTTTTAAATGCGCGGTAACTAAATGACAAACGCCAAACTGTCAAAGGTTCGTCTTTGTTGTTTGAGGATAATTTGGTTTTGAACTTTGAAGTAGTGATATTAATATATCAGTATGGATATTGAAAAAATTGCTTTAGTTAATGTTGTATCTGAAATATTAGACAGCCATAGCGACAACGACGAAGAGTTATTAACAGGAGTTACGACATTAAAAAATTCCAAAAAGAAGCGCCGCGCCATTGAAGATTATATATCTGATGTTGCTCTCATTCACAATCCTGATGGTAACACCTTCAGCTTCCTTCAAGTAACGATCGAGAAATGAACGAATGAAAAACAAAAACCTTAGGGTATTGGTATTATTATTTATTTACATCCAGTTTATAGGTTAGACTTTAGACAATTTGTATAGAGAATTAAGTTTGCTCTCTATATAACTCAATTTACCGACTGTTTGGTTCGGTACACAAATCCTGCACCGGGTTGATGCACCGGGTAGATACCGTATAATATTCGAACGGTGGACAGAGTAACCAGTTACATTTTCGAACGCTTGCGGTGTAACCGATATCTACCCGGTTACTTTTCGTAAACGCCTAGTGGTGTTCAATATCGAATAAAAGTATCGTTTTATGCGATACTACAGTGTATCGGATACAAGTATCGAATATATTTTCATAGCGAATTCAAATCTGTATCGATACAGAGAAGGCAACAGACAATGACAGTATAAAAGCAATCTCTATACAACGAAAATATCGACATACATCAACTCAGAGAAAATAAATTTAACTATTATTTAAAAAAAGTTGTAATAAGATAATGAATTTAAGACTAGATGCATTCTCGCAACAATTAGAACCGTAGATCGGTTTCGCTCTCATTAGAGCTCTTTAGTACGGCATACTAATTGTAGCAAAAATGCACCAAAAATAACACGGCTATCGTATAGCCAGTCTTAAAACACTAAGTGAGTGGTGAACGTGTCGCCACCTAGTTCGGAACCAAGTACTATGTTGTCACGCCCGCTCCAAATAACACAGAGTGTTAAAAATAGAGACAGTATATAACTAACTAACAATTTAAAAAATTGTTAGCCCTGGCCCATTTCTACCCCAATATAGGGACAAAGTATGTAAGACTAGATGCATTCTCGCAATAATTAGAACCGTAGACCGGTTTCGCTCTCATTAGAGCTCTTCAGTACGGCATACTAATTGTAGCAAAAATGCACCAAAAATAACACGGCTATCGTATAGCCAGTCTTAAAACACTAAGTGACCGGTCTACGGTTCTAATTGTTGCGAGAATGCATCTAGTCTTACATACTTTGTCCCTATATTGCGGTAGAAATGGGCCAGGGCTAACAATTTTTTAAATTGTTAGTTAGTTGTATACTGTCTCTATTTTTAACACTCTGTGTTATTTGGAGCGGGCGTGACAACATAGTACTTGGTTCCGAACTAGGTGGCGACACGTTCACCACTCACTTAGTGTTTTAAGATAATGAATTGATGTATGTCGATATTTTCGTTGTATAGAGATTGATTTTATACTGTTATTGTTTAGTTATTTTATTGTTGTAACTGTTATCATAGTTATTATAGGCTAGTTCTATTTTTATGTTAAATATTGACATACATCACGTAGACATTTTGAAAGCCTCATCTGTCATCTGTGTTCACATTGTGAGGGGTCAAGTCGGGATAAGGTTATCTTTCCCTAATATGAGGAGGTTTTCACGGGATTAATCTGTCATCTGTGTTTCATTTTTATTTTCAATTTGATAAATTTTTTGATCAAAACATCATATCATAACATAGCAACAGATCTTTATTTGTAGTTGTCATGATTTCGTACTAATTCAATTTTATTCTGTCTGAGAATGCTGTCAAGCAGCGAAACTATAGTCACAGAAACGTTGAAGAACATCCAGAATTTGAAGGGCCTCTTGCTCCAGTTAGCTTACGCGCTGGCTACGTCCTTCACCAACGAAAACCAACAGTGAAGCCAGAGAAGTAGTCTCAAAGTATGTATGTTTTATATAGTAAAACAAAATAAGAATGTTACTGGCCTAGTTGCGATAATGTGGATAAGTGCTTCTTGTTTTTAAGTTTAAAGATAAAAGAAAACAAGCTGCTTTGAAATCATTTCCATAGAAACGGGTGAGCTGATTTCGTTTACAATATTTCATTCTTTTGATCTCATATGAGACTGATTTATAAATCAAAATGAAGTACGTTTTGTACTTGCATTAAATTTTTACTGCGCTATCTTTTATGAAATAGCTAAACTACGGGTGGTGGCGACACGCTCTAATTTGAACATATTGGCTAAACAACTAATATATCACATATTATATTTCAGTTTGATTTTCGTTTTTATTTGGAATAATAGAAAGAAATTTAAGAAACGTATTCTTGGACACTTATTCTAGGCTATGAGTGATTTTGAACAGATTCTGTGACAAAAAAATTGTAAAATCATGGTTTGGCAAACACGTTTCATTTTCTTTACAAAAGCGACATTTCCTTAAAAACTACTTCATTGCCTTCCTTAAACGTTTACCTTTCTATTATATACTACATTTTTAGTCCAAAGCTTTAATTGAGACGGATAATCAAGCTGCAGATATTGTGTATATTAAACATTTTATTGAGTCGCCCTTTTAACTGCAACAGGCTTTAAATATTCTGCAAAATGCGCATGATGGGTGCACAGTTTTTACTGTGGCGAGAGGCTTGTTTATGCTGTGCTTGTGTCGTTATTATAAAATGTCTTATGATGATCAGATGCCAGATGCAGATGTGCGAATCAAGGAATGGGGTCGGCGATGGGTGAGTCGGAGTCGCGTAGCGAAAGTGGAAGCGCAGAGGAGGCGGTGACCAAGAGTCATTGAATGAGTCGGTACGGGAGTCGAATATGCAGCTGAGTCGATTCGCTTGATTCATTGGGGTGAGTCGAATCCAAGATCTGTTTTACATAGTGATGGGAAACACCGTTATTTTCTATTAACAGTTAAAGCCGTTTACGTTATTTCATAAAAACCGTTGAAAATAACAGCTTCAGTTATTTCGCTGTTATTTTGATCTGGATAGTCGATCGATAGTATCCTACATTCCCAAAGCTGTGAGCGAGAGTGAGCACACTAGTATAAATAACGTGTTTCCTGTTAAGTAATATGTTATGATGTAAAGTCTGCTCTGTACTGCATAGCATACCCATAAATATTTATTTCATTCCCAGTCGCATGTCCATTCATCCCGTTAAATAGTTAAATTTAACAGTTGCCGATAAAAACCGATGTTTATTCGTCGAACGTAGTTGCACAGGAACTGAAAGAGATACGAGTCCGAATTTTAGTTTAGTGTAAAAGCGTTATTTTGTAAGCTGTTATATTTATAAATCCAAACTGGAGGTTACCGTTGTGGCTCGACAACCGGTTAAAAATAACCGACAAATAAATAACGACCCATCACTAGTTTTACAGGCCTTGAGTCGAATCTAGTGATGGGAAGAATCAGTCTTTTAAGTGAGTCGAGTCCCAAGATTCAACTCATTGAAATAAGTAGACTCACTTCGATTTATGATTTAATGATTTGTTTAAAGACTCGGAGTCGTCCATGACTGAATCGCATTGGGAGTCGACTCACCTCGTTCAAGACTCATGAGTCGTTCATATGTGAATAAGAATCGGAGTCGCAAGAATGCTATTAATAAAATCTTGAACCGCTCCGTGACCGTGAATCTGTCATGTGTAGCGTAACGTAAAATGAGTCGCCAGTTTGAAAAAGCCATTAATAAAGTAGTTTATTATAAATCAGTAAAATACAAAATAAGTCGACAGTATTTAGTTAGCTACTATTATTTGGTAATCAATTTTAAAATTAAAATATAAATTATAATACAAGGCTTACTGTTTTATAAATTCACAATAATTATGTTACTATAAATTTACATATATACATAATGGAACTAAATATTAAATAGTAAGCAGTTTTTCAGTGCTTTATATATGCAGAGTAAAGAAACATTTTCTAACAAAAATCGCGACTTTCTTGTGTTTTCCTAATGAAGTGGTACCTAGCTTATTATAAATCAAGTAAAATACAAAATAAGTCGACAGTATTCAGCTGGCTACAAATATTTGGTAATAAATTTTAAAATTAAAATCAATATAAGTTATAGGAAAAACGTCACTGTTTTTTAAATTCACAATAATTGTGTTGCTATAAATTTACATATATACAAAATGGAAATAAATAGTAAGCAATCTGTCAGTGCCTTATATATAATAATAATAATAATAATGTCTTTATTTGTACTACAACCAAACTAAACTATACAAAATTCACAACAAGAATATAACCTACAATGTAGTACAGGGGCGAAGTTCAGTGCAACACATAAGCGTGTGCTCTGCTCTACCACTTAACCCCAGCATACACACTATCCACTATATACTATATACATATACTGGCACACCGCAACGGGAGACATCAGTCAAGGCCAAAAACAATGAACACTCATCAGCACCTCATCTAGTGAGCAAATAATAAACACGGCTGTGGGACGGAAAAGTATCCTGGAAAAGGGAAAGAACATGAGAATGATAGCAAAAAGAAAAAGAAAGAGAAAAAGTAGGAGAAAAAGGCAGGGCACCTGTTTTACGTTTTACACACACAAAAAAACATACACGCTCATTCATCACTGCCTACCATGCAAATAACCAGTCATTGCCTTCCTGAAGGATCGCACCGATAACTTTTTCATGTCTTCTGGTATATTATTGTACACGCTACAAACATCGTATGAAAAGGATCGCCTGTAAATATTCAATTTATGCTTAGGCACGGACAATAAATCCTTCTTTCGTATGTTCACATTATGCACATCCGTGCGGTATCTTATTCTTCTGCACAAGTACCGAGGCAACCCTGACTGAATTATAGAATGGTAAAAGCAGGCTCTACGTAGTGTCATTCTGTTATTCATGTTCAACCAGCCACTGTCCCTAAGCTCACGCGATATGTGATCATACTTACGCACCCCATAAATGAACCGCAAGCACGAGTTTTGCAACTTTTGTATTCTACTCATATACTCGGCATCAAGACACGGATAGTACACCTGCGAGCAATACTCCAGCTGCGATAGGACCAGTGAATCACATAGCACAGTTTTCAGTCCACGCGAAAGATACGATCTATGTGGGTACAGTAGCTTTAAACCACCATATCCTCGCTGTAAACATTTGGAAACGTGTCTCCGATATCTGAAAGTAGCGTCCATGGTAAGGCCAAGATTCGTAACTTCTTCAAGCAGAGGTATCGGCTCCCCATTGACACTCAGCATTATATGCGGCTTTATAATATCAATACCTGATTTATGACCAAAAACAATTGCTGCAGACTTTTTTGCATTCAAATGCAGTGAGTGATCCAACGATAGTTCACTCACAATCCTCAAATCATCATTTATCTTGCTGAGTGCCTCACCGAGTCGTGACCTTGGAAATAAATAATAGAGCTGCGTGTCGTCCGCATACATATGTATTGTACAGCTTTTTATAAATGTTGGAAAAATATGCGTATAAAGGGTAAACAAAAGCGGGCCAAGGATTGAACCCTGGGGTACACCTCTACTCACCCCAATTGCAGCGGAAACATTGCCACGCAACTCTACATGCTGTGACCTACCAGTGAGGTAACTAGACAGAAGCCCAACGGATTCGCTGCCAATACCAATATAACGCAATATGTCTACCAGAACATCGTGCCTTATGGTGTCAAATGCCCTTGTATAATCCAAAAGAATCAATACAGTAAACTTGCCATCATTGCAGGCTTGAAGAATGTCATCATTGACCTTGCAGAGGGCTGTTGTACAGCTAAAATTTGGCCTGAAACCAGACTGCACATCCGGCAAAATCTTATTTTCATCAAGGTATTGTCTCAGCTGCAGGCAAAGGACCTTTTCAAAAATCTTTGATAATATTGGCAGCAGACTAATTGACCTCAAATCCTTGAACTCTGTGGGCTCATTAACCTTCGACAGAGGCGTCACTCTAGCACACTTCCACATGTCTGGAAAATACCCAGCTAAAATACAGGAATTAATTATATTAGTTATGTATAGAGTAATACGTGGTGCACATGTTTTTAACATTTGAAGACTTATATTATCAATACCACTTGCATTACTTTTGATTTTATCTAAACATTTAGATATGGTTTCTGTGTCTGCCAGAACAAATTGAAAATCAGCTGGACTTTTCATATGTGCATAATATCTCTTATAATTATCATTTATAGAACCCACAGGAACACTATTCACAAAATAATCATTTAACTTATCTACGTCACTCAAGCTATCAGGAATGCCCACCCTAGTCCCTGTACCTTTAATATTCAGTCTATTTAATTCCCTATATAAATCACGCGCATTTTTACCTTTCAGTGAATATTCAAAGTATGCCTTTTTTTCTCTAAGTATAGTAGCGCTGGTAAAATTTCTCAGAGCCTTGTAGTAATTCCAGTCCCCCACAGCCAGGGACCCACGATATTTTACTTTAGCATTATCCCTCAGCGACATAAGCATTTTTACATTATCCGTTATCCAAGGCTGCGGTGTCCTCGTGATTTTCTTAACTTTATAAGGGGCATGCTTGTCAAATAGTCCAGTAATAGTGCTGGTAAATATTGCAATTTTTTGATCAATATCACTCGTGTGGTAAATGCCATCGAGATCAGTGAAAATTGGATCCATCATAAATAAGTCATTATTAAAGTGCCTGTAATCACGGCTTGTCACGATAACTGGCTTCCTAGCAGCCTTTCTCACGTCTAATATACAATATACCATATCATGATCCGATATCTCAGTCAGCGCAACACCTGATGCCACTACAATACCACTGTCTGATACCAAAATGTGATCCAGTAATGCCCCCTTTCGCGTTGGATCCTCTATCATTTGTCTGAAACCAATTTCCTTCAGCGACACATTATACGCCCGGCTCATGGAATCATCTTTTAGTAAATCAATGTTCGTATCGCCGCAAATGATGATGTCATCAGTAAGCAGCAGCGCATTTCCAATTAAATTTTCAAGTTCATCAATGAAGATTTTGTAATTCAATTGATGTTTACGATACAAGGCCGCAAGAAAAATTCTTTTATCGTTTATATTCAGGCATACACATACCTGCTCTATACTGCTCGTTGTAGAGATCAAATTGTACTTTATGTGATCCCTTACATAAATAGCAACACCGGAGCCTCTCCTATCGTAATCCCCCCTCACCAAACGAAATCCATGCACATTCAGCACAGCGGTCGGTGTCTCAGAGTACAACCACGTTTCGGTGACACACAATATATCAATATCCTCATCCCCTATAAGTCGCTCCACCTCTTCCAAATGCGGCCGCAATGATCGCACATTCAACTCTGCAATTTTTAATTTTTTAAGATTCATCGCAAGCTGTATCCCCAAAAAGAAAACAATTTATTATTGACCAGTCAGATCACATCAGTCAAAATACACGTACTATAGTTCTCAAAGTGATAATCATACAGGCCCTGTATAGCAAACAAAAAGAAAATGTGAGAAGAAAAGATAAGAATGTATATGATTAAAAGTGCCTTATTATACACAAATATTAACACCAAAATTTAACAATTTAAAAGATGCCGATAAAGTAATATAATATCCAAGGTAACCGTTAAACAATATAAAATTTCGAGTTTAATGTCTACAAGTACGCCACTCAAAAAAATAAAGTATTTAAGAACGTACAAATCAATATTAGTCTACAACCGATATCACCCCACGCTATGCCAGCATCCAAAAAACCTAAAGTAAATAAACAAAAGCAAAAGTAAACAAAAATATTATACAAACAAAAACTGTAAATTCCACAAAAGTTATCAAGATAATATAAAACAATGCCTATGCAAAAACACACCTAAATAAATTCAAGATAACAGCCGTGCGTCTACAGATTACTTCTGTTTCAGTTCAGGTCAATGTATTCACATGTTAAGGTGAGCCCACGGACCAGTCACCAACACAACGCACACATTACAAGTTAATACATATTATCAAACTTCCATTTTCTTACCACATCATTTTCTCTATAAAAAATGGTACCACCATTAGTCCACACATTCCTGGCGCCATACTTCACCATGACTTCTCTACATGCAGAAAATCTGTGCGATGTTAAATCTTCCTTAATCACAATACTAGTGCCCTTCAACTTGCTCTTATTTCTGAAAACATCCTCCTTGACACGCCTTCCGCAAAATTTGACCAGGATAGGTCCACTCCCATCTCTTCCCACTGGTAGACGGTAACACGCCTCAATGTCGCCCCTGTTGAACCTATGGAACCTATGGAGAGCAAAGGAACATTTGCTAACGAAAATTGCGACTTTGTTATTTTCCTAAGCGGATCTAACAAAAAAACCTAGAGAAGCCATTAAAAATATATACTATTATACCCAATGGATGGATAAGTTTAAATTTAAAAACCAGTTTTTTTTCAGAAACAAAGATTTTGACAAAAATACATCATGTTTTCGAGAATTTTTCAAAAAAAAGTTGTTGACGTGGATTGTGACTTTTGGAAATTAGAAAAATTTCTTCAAATGAGCGCTTACTAGGCCCTGTTCCCGTTAGAACCTATATTTCCAAGGCCAGTTTCAAACTTTATATGTTCAGATAGCACAATTATAAAAAATAATTAACTTAAAGCAACCCGTTTCTTGGGAAACGTTCGGTTCATCAGTCACTAAAAATAATACAAGTAAATATACAATAGTCTGAACGCGGCAAATGCGTTATGGTAGTGAATTTTCATAGAAATGATCTCGCACACAATATTTTTTTCCTGTAACATAAAAATATGAATTTTAGCATATAGTTTCTTTTTAATATCGCTAACTTACGTACCAAATTTGGTTAGCATAGCATTGAGATAATTTTTTTTTCCGAAATAAAACCCATAATTTTCCCGGAAAACCTGATGGTTTTATTTTCCTAGCCAGCGAACTTATCCAAGCCACTCAAAAGAAAAGTACATGTAAAATTTTATCAATATCGGACCATTATTTTATGAGTTATCGGTGTGATATACACACTCACACACACACAAATATATATATATATATATATATATATATATATATATATATATATATATATATATATATATATATATATATATATATATATATATATATATATATATATATATATATATATATATATATATATATTGAAACTGACCTTTGATATGGGTTCTAGGGGTCCTAGTTCGAGCTCATTTGAAAACATGTTTCAAAATTCAAAAGTCAAGATCCCCCCATTAGTAATTTTTTTCTAAGAAAATTCACTAAAAGGGAAAAGGGAGTAGGTGTACCTATATTTTAAATTCTTAATATTCTATAGATAGCTTAAATAAGGCAAGTTTAAGCAATATAATGAAATAAAACATTTTAAAAGAATATTGTTATTAATAGGTAATCAACTAACATTGAAAATTAGTTATAATTAGAATGCACAAAGGAGTCGTCTTACAGATTTCTCCTTTTATACAATGGTTTTAAGATACCTATGCGTATTTTATGAAAATTATAATTTTCAATACTATTAAATTACTTTAATAGTTAGTATGAATAAGAAATTATACTCAATAACTGATAATTATAATTAAAGCATTGGCGTTTCTCAAGCACAAAGCATGCAGATGCAGGTAATCTTTTTTAGGCGCCAAGATGGCTTATTGCTTTATGGCATTGACCTTGACCATATCATCTCTCCTACTTTGTAAAAGTCACGTACAAGACCCTAATCCGAATCGACCCATTCTTGTTGCGAGGTGGCGACTCCCATTCTCAGTCTCAGACTCAAATCTCCGAGTCCGATTCAATCATGAGATGAGTCGGTGAGTGGTGAATCAGTGAATCGGATTCGGATTCAGTGACCAAGAGTCCTGAGAGTGAGTCGGTGACTCGGACTCGGAGCCGGGAGTCGTATCAGCAACTGAGACGATTCAATAGTGGGAGTGGACTCAGTGAGTCGAATTGTCGAATCAGTCAGTCAGTACCCAACACTAGTCGAATCGTCGAATCATTCATTCAGCGCCAGTGCCTAACATAACAGTAAATACTAATGTGCTGTATTAAAAAATAAACCATGTTCAAGAAAAAACCTTCCCAATAGTTATACAATTTCCAAATATTCGTTTTGGAATTAATCGGGATTCCAATTAAATTTAACCATGAGTGTGGCGAGCAAAGAGAGCCAGATTTGTGATCGCAACTGTAAAACAGTTCACAGAAGGGAGTGTGCCTATAAATAGCAATGACATTTTCGTAGATGGCTTTGATACCAAAAAGGAACATTTAGTGCTTGAATACGAACAAAACTCTGGAGACCAATGGAGAGAAAGAGTGAAAATTAAACACAACACAGAATATACGCCTATTACTGTTAAACTGGAGAAGATGGAAGATCAGTGTTTAGATGAACCAAAACCTGACCTAAGCCACGAGGGATCTGGTGGTTATGAAGCTGTTACAGATGGACAGGTAGTTGATGAAAATGTTTTTATTAAAGGTGAAATGATTATAGAAGATTTTAAAATTGAAACGTTGGACCACGGCTGCACAGGTCTCAGCAATAATGATTTTGTCGATCTGAAGAATGTACTAGTGAAAAATGAACTGAGTACAAAATCAAAACACAATGCAAAAATTTCGTACAACACATGCGACTACAGAACTTTTTACAAACGCAACTTATCAAACCACATTAAGTCAAAACATACTAGAGAAAAACCTTTTAAATGTTATCAGTGTGACTTTAGCACTGCACTTAAGCATACCTTAGGAGTTCATATAATGGCAAAACATACTGGAGAAAGACCATTTAAATGTGGTCAATGTGATTATGGTGCTGTTAAAAAGTCTATGTTAACACAACACATACAGTCAAGGCACACTGAAGAAATGCCTTATAATTGTGATAAATGTGACTTTAGTACTGCACTTAAGCATACCTTAGGAGTTCATATAATGGCAAAACATACTGGAGAAAGACCATTTAAATGTGGTCAATGTGATTATGGTGCTGTTAAAAAGTCTATGTTAACACAACACATACAGTCAAGGCACACTGAAGAAATGCCTTATAATTGTGATAAATGTGACTTTAGTACTGCACTTAAGCATACCTTAGGAGTTCATATAATGGCAAAACATACTGGACAAAGACCATTTAAATGTGGTCAATGTGATTATGGTGCTGTTAAAAAGTCTATGTTAACACAACACACAGTCAAGGCACACTGAAGAAATGCCTTATAATTGTAATAAATGTGACTTTAGTACTGCACTTAAGCCTTCTTTAGCACGTCATATAATGTCAAGACATACTAGAGAAAGACCATTCAAATGTGGTCAATGTGATTTTAGTGCTGTTACTAAGTGTGAGGTAACAACACACATCCTAAGAAAGCACACTGAAGAAAAGCCCTATAAATGTGATAAATGTGACTTTAGTACTGCACTTAAGCATTCGTTAGCAGTTCATATGGCAAAACATAGTGAAGAAAGACCATTTAAATGTGGCCAATGTGATTATAGTGCCGTTAAGAAGTTTGAGTTAACACGGCACTTACTGGCAAAACACACTGAAGAAAAGCCATATAATTGTTATAAATGTGACTTTGGTACTACACTCAAGCATTGTTTAGTAGGTCATATAATGGCAAAACATACTAACATAAGACCATTTAAATGTGGTCAGTGTGATTATAGTACTGTTAACAAGTGTGACTTAACACAACACATACAGGCAAAGCACACTGAAGAAAAGCGTTATAAATGTGATAAATGCGACTTTAGTACTGCACATAGGAATTCTTTACCAGGTCATATAATGTCAAAACACACAGGAGAAAGACCATTTAAATGTGATCAATGTTCTTTTGCTGGCGTTCAAAAGTATGAGTTAGTGCGACACATACAGGCAAAACACACCAAAGAAAAGCGTTTTAAATGCGATAAATGTGATTTTTGTACTTTTAGCAAGTGGCATTTAACAAAACACATAATTGTAAGTCACAGTGAAGAAGGGCTTTATAAATGTGATAAATGTGACTTTAGTGCTATACTTAAGCAATCTTTAGCATTTCATATAATGGGAAAACATACTGAAAACAGACCATTTAAATGTAGTGAGTGTGATTATGGTACTGTTAAGAAGTTTCAGTTAACACAACACATCCAGGCAAGACACACTGTAGAAAAGCGTTATAAATGTGATGAATGTCACTTTAGTACAGCCGGCAAGCATTCATTAGCAAGTCATATAATGGCGAAACATACTGGAAACCGACCATTTAAATGTGTTCAGTGTGAATATATGTGTGTTAGCAAGAGTCGGTTAACAAAACACATAACAGCAAGACACACCAAAGAGAGGCCTTATAAATGTACTCAGTGTGATTATAGGTGTGTTAGAAAGAATCAGTTAACACTACACATAACAGGAAGACACACTGACATAAGGCCTTTTAAATGTGGTCAGTGTGATTATAGTACTGTCAGAAAGCCACAGTTAACATCACACATAACAACAAGACACGGTAACATAAAGCCTTATAAATGTGATCAGTGTGATTATATGTGTGTTGGACAATCTGCCCTAACACAACACATAAGAGCAAGACACACCAAAATAAGGCCTTATAAATGTGAGCAATGTGACTTTAGTACTGCATTTAGGAGTTATTTACCACAACATATAATGATGAAACATACTGGAGAAAGACCATTTAAATGTGGTCAGTGTGATTATGGTACTGTTAAAAAGTATCAGTTAACACAACACATAACATCAAGACACAGTGAAGAAAAACCTCATAAATGCGGTCAGTGTGATTATAGTACTGTTAACAAGTCTCTCTTAACGAAACACATGCAGGCAAAACATACTCAAGAAAGGCCTTATAAGTGTAATAAATGTGACTATAGTACTGTCCGTAAGCATTCTTTAGCAGATCACATAATGGCAAAACATACTGGAGAAAGACCGTTCAAATGTGATCAGTGCGATTATAGTACTGTTAACCAGTCTCAGTTAACACAACATATAACAACAAGACACAGTGAAGAAAGACAATATAAATGTGATCAGTGTGATTATAGTAGTGTTGGAAAGTCCCAGTTAATACGGCACATACAGGCAAATCACACTGAAGGAAGGCCTTATAAATGTGATAAATGTAGCTATAGTGCTGCTTTTAAGAAATATTTATCACAGCATATAATGGCGATGCATATTGGAAGAAGACGTTTTAAATGTGACCAGTGTGATTATTCTTCCACCAAAAAGTATTCATTAACAAAACACAAAAACAAGATACACTGAAGAAATGTCTTAGGTCACGTTTTTTTGAAACTCTTCAGCAAGTGAGTGAACTGTTTGGGGATATTGTATTGTTTTTAGGTGACTTTAATGCTAGTTTAGATAGTAAGAAACTTATTGTTACAAACTTTGCTAGTTTTTTCGGCTACACTCAATATAATGAAATGCTAAATGTTAATGGAAGAATTCTGGACTTAGTTTTTTCGGATATAAAATGTCAAAAGTTTCACATGAAGGGGCGCCTTTGGTGAGGGAAGACCTACAGCATCCTTGTTTGTTTGTTGATATTTCTTTGAATAGTTCATTTACGTCATTTGATGTTTGTAGAGCACTGAAGATGTATAATTTTAGAAAGGCTAATTACGTTGCATTGTATGATGCACTACTCGGGGTTGATCGGTCTTTCCTGTATGACTGTCTTGACTGTAATGAAGCATGTGATAAGTTTTATGACACACTGTTTGATGCATGCGTGCCTGTCTATAGGAATTGTAAATATAACTACCCTGTGTGGTATAATGATCAGATTAGAGCCAATATTAAACTGAAACATGAGCATTGGTTAAAGTATAAAAGGTGTGGTTCAGACTATCATTTGCAAAGGTTTAGGGAATTGAGAGTTTTGGTGAAGCGTCAGATTGTCGATGCATATAGGAGGTATCTGTGTGACACTCAGCAGTCGATCACTGACTGCCCTAAGAAATTCTGGTCATATGTAAATAATTAAATAAAAAAAACGCACAAAAATACCTGGTCAGATGTATTATAACGGTGATGTGCTAACTGGCTCACAACAAATAGTTGATGTGTTTGCTGCATTATTTGGTAGTGTTTATACACCAGCCGTTGACTTACAGAATAATGTGTCTGACTCAGAGCCTAATCAGTATTACATCCACCTGTCTAGAATTACGGAAGAGGAGATACGGAGAGCTATAAAAAAATTAAGCAGTAAAATGACGTCTGGCCCAGATCAGATTCCGTCCTTTCTTGTAAAAGACTGCGCTGGTGTTTTAGTTGCTCCACTTTGCTACATATTTAATTTATGTTTGAACACTGGTCGGTTTCCTTCGATCTGGAAGTTGGCACGTATATGCCCCATATTTAAGACTGGTGATGTATCCTTGGTCATCAACTATCATCCGATAGCTATACTCTGCATTTTTGCTAAGATCTTCGAGATGGTCCTATACGAGGGTATCTACAACTCTGTGAAGACACTGATATCACCCTGTCAACATGGATTTGTGAGGGGTAGGTTAACTGTCACAAATTTGGCGGTTTTCACTCAGTGGGTCTCAGACGGCATTGATGCTGGGGGTCAGATTGATGTTGTCTACACAGATTTCGCAAAGGCTTTTGACCGTGTTGATCACTCTGTCCTTTTGAGGAGGCTTGCATCGTATGGTTTCAGCGATAGCATGTTATGTCTTTTTAGGGATTATTTTATAGATCGTGTTCAATTTGTTAGCTATGGGGGGTTCAGGTCCTCTGAGCTCATTGCTATTTCGGGCGTTCCTCAGGAGTCTAATCTGGGGCCGCTATTGTTCTTATTATTTATCAATGATTTGGACAGTAGTTTAAGTGTGTTGAGACTATTCTATGCAGATGACTTGAAGCTGGTTTTGAGAGTGACGTCGCTGGATGATTGCGTTAGACTGCAGGAAGATCTAGACTTGCTCTATGAGTGGTGCTTACAGAATGGATTGGAACTAAATGTGAGTAAATGTAAGGTCATGACTTTCACACATAAACCTTTCCCTGTTCAGTTTGAGTATACTTTGGGTCGGTTGGTGGTCGATCGTGTGAAGACTGTGAAGGACTTGGGGGTCCTCTATGATAAGAAACTGTCGGTTGACATTCACATCAATACCATAGTAAGCGAGTGTAACAAGTTTTTGGGATTTATAGTGCGGAACTGTGGGTCATTTACATGTTTTGGTGCTCTCAAAGCTTTGTATTGTTCTTTTGTTCTTTTAAAGTTATGCATCTCTTGTCTGGGGCTCATACTATGGTGTGCATATAAGCTCACTCGCATCTGTCCAGAGAAGGTTCCTAAAATATATGTGGTTTAAGGAAACTGGGCGTTATCCGGAGAGGGGGTTCGATCATTCTGTTTTGCTTGGGCACTTTGAATTCGTCAGTTTGTGTAAGCTAAGAAGAGTTGATTCTTTCAAGTTTTTATATTGTCACGAAGTGACGTAATTGCCATTAGATAATCTAATTAGTTAACAGGGGAATAGATCCGTACCATCTGTATTTAATTTAATTCATTTTTCTTATTAAAACATTCAATAAAATATAGTTTCAAGAAAACGTCGCAAGATCGGTGGAAGGGTAAGGATTATAGCGAGTTGAGGTCGCCCAGGCGAATCCTGCGGCATGCGAAAGGATGAAAGCGGGGACGGACGGGCTGGTCCACTGCATCAACCTACGCGCACCGCGTGCGGCACATAAACTTCGGATGACTGAGGCCGCATCGAGGTCTGGATATATCGACTGTAACGCGCTCGACAAGTTAGTTCTTTTTCAGCAGTCGCAGGGGCCGTCACGGAGAATAACCAGCCACCGTCCGCGTCTCGATTCTTGTGTTGGGTTTTATTGTGTATTTCAGGCCGGCCGTGGGAGAGTACGCAGCGATTCGTTAGGTGCACCAGCTTAGTAGAGTTAGCAGCTGTGGCAAGTGGAGAACGCCGTCTTCAGCAGGCCGCTCATTTCCGCTTGGTTTGGGTAGGTCGCTGTCTCTATAGCTGTACCGTGCAGGGCCTGTATGAAAGGGGTTTTCCACGGATCGACGACTCTCTCTGGCGGCGAACACCTGGGCGCGCTTGATGGCCTTCGCCAGAGGTGACGTTAAAAGTCCAGGTGTGGAAAAGGTATTGAATGTTGTTGTGTTTGTCAGCGGTTTTATTTCAGAGAGACGGCCGCAGAGGAGCTTCGGATAAATAGGTCCATCGTTCGCTTCTGCCTGTATCCGCTGAGCGACCTGGGGGAGCCGGGGCTCGCGTTCCTGGGCTGGAGTCTTGCCGAGAGCGCGAGAGCACTAGCAAAGCGGCTGACTGCACGTTGATTTGAACCCGGGGGGCGGTCTAGCCACGGTCAAATGACCCCAAGGCGGTCTCCCGTGGCGCAGCATTCGTGCTCCTGGATCTGGACGACAGCAGGGATATTTCGGGCTGCAGTAGGTCTCCACCACTCCTGGCGATCGAAACAGTCTGGCAATACCCGGTGTCCCGACCGTCCGACCGACATTATTGGGAAAACCTTGTCGTTTTCAGTCTTCGGGGAAAAAGCTTTCTTTGTTTCCGTCGGGAGGCGCAAAGGGTTGCGTTCCTGGGCTGGAGTCTTTCCGAGAGCGCGAGAGCACCAGCAAAGCGGCTGACTGCACGTTGATTTGAACCCGGGGGGCGGTCTAGCCACGGTCAAATCACCCCAAAGCGGTCTCCCGTGGCGCAGCTCTCGTGCTCCTGGATCTGGACGACAGCAGGGATATTTCGGGCTGCAGTAGGTCTCCACCATTCCTGGCGACCGAAACAGTCTGGCGGTACCCGGTGTCCCGACCGTCCTGAAGACACCGTTGGGAGGTTGTGTTTTCTTTCAACTTGATGGCGAGGACCTCCTTTATTTTGTCGAGGGGAAATTTCCGTCTCCTTACTGAGACACTTCCTCCGGTGGTAGAGAGTCTGTATGACTGCAACGCATGCTTGAGGGTCCGTAATTAATCAAGTGATAGTAGAAAGTAGAACAAGCCGTTAGCTGATCTTGATATTGCACCTAGAGTTGGCTTGACCTGACCTGACCTGACCTGTCCGGTGCTTTGCTTCGGGGATGCCGGGACGCTTCTGCCCGCTTACAAGACG
The DNA here is from genome assembly GCA_964006375.1 of Tillus elongatus. Lineage (NCBI taxonomy): Eukaryota > Metazoa > Arthropoda > Insecta > Coleoptera > Cleridae > Tillus > Tillus elongatus. The sequence goes on along the minus strand of OZ023262.1, from coordinate 6,684,434 downwards.
CGAGTTTACCACCCCTATTCGTGATACCGTCCGTATAACTCGCGAATATTTCAGTTTCTGCCTCTGGTCTCTAATAAATTGATTTGTTGTCAAATAAGTTAGTTTAAACGTGGGGTATACCGGGAGAATCCCTTGTGTAAATATTTCTTTGTATATATTTTGTAAATACTTCCCCACCAATACTTCTGTAAATAGATTATTTGTTTTACACGGTATTTCATTTAAAGCTTCCCAACCAATCCACCCCAACGTAACACGTAACATCCTGATCTCTAATACATAGGCCATAATTAAGGAGTCCCGAGGGACTTCGCCTGAGGACTTAGGTGAACCCTGTCTCCACTGAAGTTTACCCCGGATCCGTGTAACTGTAAATGGCAACCGAGGACAGATATATAGTCCTGAGGGAGCGCAGCATCTTCCTTTAAACCCACGCTGCTGGCGCCTGAGCAAATCCCGTAATAAAGCCGTATTGATAAGGTTATCCCGTGCGAACCTCCCCATATTAGGGAAAGATAACCTTATCCCGATTTGACCCCTCACAATATAAACTGATACACAATGTCATTGATTGTCCAGAATTATTGGCGTAGATAAATTTCCATGTTCCCAGGATGAGGGAACGGCACAATATGTTATTTTATAATAATCAAGCTAGGACTGTTGTTATGTTAAGATCTCCAATATATGTAATGTGTGAAACTTTTAATATCATTTGTTCACGTAGTGATATACTTAGCGACAGTTTGTGTACATTGTTGCATAGAGCTATTGAAATGTTGTAGTTTTAGGTTTGTTTTTGGATTAATATTTTGTTATTGTTAGTTTATGGTAATCTCACTCGCTAATTAGTTTGTAAGTGTCCTGTAATTGGTCCTGTACTTGGTCTGTTGGACACAATAATTATTATATATATATATATATATATATATATATATATATATATATATATATATATATATATTGTAGCATAAATCACATAGTCATTAGGCAGTGAATAACACTTCTGGGAAAATAATTCAGTATTTCGCTTTCAGTGGGAAATTAAAAATATCTAGATATGTTACTGGTTTGTTTATAGATCACTGAATTAATACATGATGTGTGGATTCAATAGACCACATTAGTAAGGTTAGAAAATGTTTTCCCACTGGTTAATAGTTTAAATTTATTACCATTGCTCCTATACAGGATGTAGACCTTCCATAAGCTGTTTCTGGAGTAAGGCTCACAATTGAATTTTAAAAATTCAAGCACATATGTTTCTCAAAATTTCCAGTTCACTGAAAGTATTGAAGTTAGTATGGGACATCTGGTTATACCGAAAGTAGACGTCAACTTTCTTATTTCAAATGGAAGATGGTGTTTTTTATTACAGATCTAGATTGCTTGTCAAATTTTATAGTAAGTTTCACTAAGATGTTATGTAATTTTTCTCAACCATGTTCGAGATATTTGACTTTTTTCAAAAATTTCTTAAAAAAACATTGTCACATAAACACACCTGTATCTCTCTTATTTTTCAACCCGAAGAGTTGAAATTTTAAAGTGCAAATTCTAAAATGCCACAAAATATTTGGAATTTACTAAAGCTAGTACAAGCTAGTCAGGTGTCCGAAATAGACCGGTCAATCGTGACAACTTTAAAACCTAATAACTCTCTTATTTTAGATAGACCACCCTATATTTTATAAGGTTAGTTCATGTACTTTTTATTGTTCTTTCGATTGGTATCAGCATTCCCTATACCTAAGTCCTACCGATTTGGAGATATTTAAACATTACTTGCGATAAGAAATAATTATCAGTCAGTTTATCAGGTTGCCTAGGAGATGGAAATTTGAAACGTCATCTTCCGACATAAGTAAAATATGCGATGACTTTTGAATATAACTTTTATTTACGATGAGTATAATCGAATTATTAACAGAAGATGTCGTGTGTTTGCAAAGAGATTTCCACATAAACACAGATCAACTCATTACATGATCAGAATACTACTAGAAAATTTCTAATAATGGAGTATTTCGTCCAAAATTTCATAAAAGTAAAGCATTATTAGAGAACAAAGAGATTTGTGTGTTATCACTTCACAATAAATGTTCTAAATTTGCACCGTTTACTTCGAGGCATGTGATGGCTCTTTTAATGATGGTACCCGTGGCTCGAAAAAGGTAATCTTGCTCCACTGCGTTGAAGGCCTCTAATACTCTAGCTATCATATCTTGTTTTTGTAGTAGGTGGTTCCTGGTAAACTTTGTTCTTAATGCACGCCCATATACTAACATCCATTGCAGTCAAATCTGGTGAGTGGGCCGGCCAACGATGAGGACCACCGTTAGCTAGCCATCTGTCTTCAAATGTTTCCTGGAGTAGGTCGCTTACTATCTGTGAGTTGTGTGGTGGAGCTCCATCTTGTTGATACCAAACTTCTGCAGCGTCATGTTCATGCAAGGAGTTCAGCGCTGGTATTATTACTTGCTGCAGAATGCGATAATATCCAGGACCTGTGAATACTGCACGTTTAGAATTCGTTCTTACCTTTTTTTTAATCTTACCATTATTACTAATATGGTTAAAAGGGTCATATTTTCAAATTTAGTTTCAGAAAGTCTAATAAATATTTTAATAACATAATGTACTAATACGCAAATGAAATTCAGTATTGCTTAATATTATTGGTACCAACCTGTTAAGTTTTCATCATAAATGCTAAGGAAAAAAATTCGATTGTATTTTAGTGCGCAAAATACATTGAAACTCCAACAGTCCCGGAAATGTCGTTCTCTAGTAATGTGAGGATTTTCGTCCGACCTATAATGACTGTTGTGACGATTGAACATGCCCCTCTTTGAAAATTTTGACTCATCGCACCATATAATTTTTCTTGAGAAATTTTCATCTTGAGTTTTCAAAAGATACCATTTGCAGAATTCTACATGCAGGGAAAAATCGCCAGGTTCTGTGAATAGTTCCTCTTGAAAGATGCAAATTTCTACTGCAGTCTCTGATTGACACATGCGGATAAGTAGTTAAAAATGCCAAAACATTTATTTGTGTCTCTTCATTGTCCAATAGCGGTTTATTTTTATTACCTTCTGAACGAAACATTCCATTCTCAGAACATTTTTTCAATAGTCTTATGATCATGTCAGAAGTTGGTCTGTCTATCTCAGGGGCGTGCGGTGACATTTCAAATAAGGGAAGCAATTCTCAGAAATTTATCTATTTGTAGTGTAATTCAATTCTTCTGTCGTTTTTGGAAAATTCGTTAATAATGTCGTCATGTAACTGTGGAATCTGGGACATTTCCTGGACGAGTTTATTTTCAACTGACAAAATTGAAATTTGGGAAAGTCTTTCCTGTCCTGTTGAATTTCTAACAAAACTCTTGATATGTTTCAATGTAGAAAAATTTCGTTCTAAAGATGCACTAGTAGCAGGAATTGTTAATACTAATTCACATAATTTGAACACTTCAGAGTATGCATTTTCCAATTTTGATTGTTGTAAGAAAGTTAAAAGTTCACTCGCGTTAGTTTTTGTGTCAATAACATCGGGTTCATAAATGACTGTGAGTTCTGATCGTAATAAGGCTTTGTCAAAATAATGTCCATAGTGGTGAAATAATGATTTGAATGAATCTTCTGGGAAAGGTGTCCCTTTAAATCCTCCAAAATTACACAATTCAAGAAATTTCAGGTCACTGAGATGATCAAATCTGCAGTTAATTTGCTGCTGAATTTGATCTATAATTTCGTAGAAAAGGCGGCGGTAAGAAGTTTGAAGGTCTCCCACATTATCAGTGTGCAGACGCTTTCTTCGTGGCTTCACTTATCCTAATTCAACTGTTTTTTCCCAGAACTTATCAAATTCATTCCTTTTTTGAATTACAATGGATTTAAATTTACTAATTTTTTTCAGGCAAAAACCAATGTAATTTATTTTACAGTGCAATATGTTACATACATTATCTGAAAACGGAAATATTTCCGAAAATATATTAAGTAAAAAATTAAAATTAAAGTCTCCTTTCAAACCATTCAAAAATCCTCTAGAACTATTTATTGTATCTGCGTCCCAATTTTTGCTATTTTCCATTATGTTTTCAAAAAGTTCAATCAACGATTCATTACATTCTTTAATATGAATTATAATAGATTGGGATAAAATTAAATTTAATTTATGAGCACAACAGTGTACAAATAGAGCAATGGAGCAAGTTTCCTGCACTTTAGCTTGAAGACCTCCTAAACGTCCGGCCATAACAGCAGCCCCATCATAGCTTTGGGCAATTAATTTATTATCAGCCTCCTCAATATCTTTCATAATATTAAGCACAATTTTATATAGAGCGTTTGCGGTACGATCTTGTGTCACATTTTTAAAGCCTAAAAATATTTCTTGCTCCCATCCATTTTTACATAGCGTATTACTACAGATAGTTGACTTTAATTAGTTACGTCGGTTGTTTCATCTAGAACAATAGCAATGAAACGAGTCTGTTTAATTTCAGATTTAATTCTGTTCAAAATAATAGTGACAGCACCCGCAATTAAGTCATTCTGAATGCGATTTGATGTCCCGCGAAAAACGTTAGACTGATCCAAGTGATTTTTTAAACAGATGCCGTACTTGGCTATTAAAGAAACTAGGTCTTGAAAGTTTCCTCTATTTGCAGATGTAATTGTTTCGTCATGACCTCTAGCCCAATTCATGCTGACCAAGAAAACACACACCATTAATAAGTCTTTTTAATATGTTTCTGTTTTTATCAACCAGTTCATTGTGTTGGCGATGACTATTTTCTATCTGCTTGTCAACGGCGTGTTCAATTCGCGATTTTCCAAAGACACTTAATTTTAAAATGGTCTGTAAATGCGCTTTAGACATAACATGTCTTTTTACTACTTTATGTAGATTATTCAAGTCGAAAACCCACTTTTATTCCACACGCTCTTTTCAGTCACAAATAGACTACAAGACCAACAAAACAATTTATTCCTGTTTTCACAACCCGTTAACCATTCATATTGTTTATAAGTTTTTTCCGCGTTGAAATGTCGAATAGGTACATGTTTTAATTCTTTAATTTAAGTTTTTTAGAGTGGGTTTCGGCCTACCTTTATTAATAATAGCAATTTTTTCATCAAACTGTAAAGCTGAAAATTCTTTAGTTATCAAGAAACATACAATACAATCACAGTTATTATTATTACTTGTTTATAAAGTTTGTAAATCCCCACCCCCACCGTCACTGCTGTTAAAAACTGATCTACTTGCAGCCATATTAATAATCATAAAATGCCAATGTATTTAACGTAGCCAACTGCTTATATCTACGAAATAATCAGCCACATTCACGTTGTACGCGACCCGGGTCTTCGTAATACAACACGTGCTAAAAACACGCGTACATCGCGCCGAGCCGGGGTTTCTTTCATAGAGTTGCCTGCTGACTACGTGTATGTAACTGAAGGCATTGCATCCTCTCCTAGTATCAGATCAGGTTCATGCTGTCCGCTGACAGTCGCATTTACTGTGACGACGTACTTGCTAGGAGCGTATATACAAATACAGTATGATGCATAATAAATAATTATGTGTGTGAGCTTGCGAAATAAAAATTTTAATAATTAAATTAGTTTCAGAGTTTGAAATTTACTATTTAAAATACAAAAGGGATTTTAAATAATGTGGTTTAGGTATGTAGTCGTTATTTTAAGGGAAGCAATGCTTCCATGGACCGCACGCCACTAGTCTATTTGGAAATCCCTTTTCAAACACACGACATGTTCTGATAACAATTCGATTACATTCCCCGTAAATAATAAAATTCAAAAAGTCATTGTTTGAGTAATTTAAGTGTGCCATTATTGTGGAAAATACTCCCTTTTTTTCAAACTACAATTAACAAACGTACTTTACAGTACAATTTAAGTTTACTGTCGGAAGATGACGTTTAAAATTTTCATCTCCTAAGCAACTTGATAAAACTGACTGATAATTATTTCTTATCGCAAATAATGTTTGAATATCTTCAAATCGGTGGGACTTAGGTACAGGGAATGCTGATACCAATTGAAAGAACAATAAAAAGCACATGAACTAACATTATAAAATATAGTGTTAATTTAAAATAAGAGAGTTATTAGGTTTTAAAGTTGTCACGATTGACCGGTCTATTTCGGACACCTGACTAGCTTGTACTAGCTATAGTAAATTCCAAATATTTTGTGGCATTTTACAATTTGCACTAAAAAATTTCAACTCTTCAGGTTTTTTTTTTCAACAACACACCACGAGGGCTTACAGCCTAAATACTATCGTACCGTGGGTGTCGACAAGGACGAAAGAGGCAACTTGTTAATTCTGAACTTGAAAATTTGGAGGTTCGGGGAGAAGGAAAAACATGTGCCGGCAAGGAGTTCCACGACTTGGAAGTCCTCGGGACAAAAGAGCGGGCATAACAAGATGTTCGATGTCTGGTGACCTGGACAGTAAAAGGGTGCATTCGCTCTGTTCCCCTGGTAGATCTGTTGGGGGCAGCAGGTGGAGGAACCATCGAAGAAAGCTCCTCTGAGCAGTGCCCGTGCAAATATCTATAAAAGAGAGAGAGGTCACCAACGGCACGTCGGTGGGCAAGCGATGGCAGTCTTTGGGCGAGGGTAGGGTCACCGATGAGACGTATAGCTCTCTTCTGAATGGAGTCCAGGATAGCGAGTGTAGAAGCGGCAGCAGCACCCCAGATGTGGGAGCAGTATTCGAGGTTTGGTCTTATTTGTGAAGTATATAAAGTATAGAGATTAGCTGGTGAAAAGTATTTGCGAGCCCGGAAGAGGAAACCTAATTTCTTAGCAGCCGCTTCTGCAATTGATGTGACATGTTGGTGCCAATTGAGATTTCGATCCACAGAGATGCCAACAAGTGAAAAGGACTCATTACTTTGAATAACTTGGTTGTTTATTGTGATGGGTCTAGGGCTGGTGTATCTCTTATGAGAAAGAAAGCAAGACTGTGATTTGGTGAGGTTGAATTGTACAAGATTTCTACTTCCCCAGTCTAATATTTTTTGGAGATCCACAGAGATAGAACCCTGCATGAGTGTGCGATCCTCATCTAATTGGGCTAAAGAGACAGGCTTAGAATATTGTATATTTGAGTGGAGGGTGCTGTCGTCCGCGTAACTGTGAACTGGGTTGGATGTGCTAGAGAGGAGGTCATTGCTGTGGAGAAGAAACAAAGTAGGGGCTAAAGCTGAACCTTGAGGAACTCCTGCATTAATTGGATACAGTTTAGAGGAATAGCCATCCACGACAACAGAAATGCTCCGGTTGGAGAGGAAATTTGCTGTCCATGTACAGAGTTTTGGTGGTAGGTCATAGGCCGGTAGTTTATTAAGCACTGCTGCGTGCCAGACCTGGTTGAATGCTTTGAATATGTCTAAAGCGACAATCTGGGATTCGCCGTGTAGTTCCATAGACTTGTTCCAAGAATGGGTGACAAAGGAAAGGAGGTCGGCAGTTGATAAGCGCTGACGGAATCCATACTGCCTGTCGTGAATTAGACTGTGTTTTTCAAGAAATTTTAGTAATTCGGTGTTTATATACTTTTCCATCACTTTAGAGATGACTGAAAGGAGAGAAATAGGCCTGTAGTTGTTAGGAAGCGCTTTCGATCCTTTCTTGGGGACGGGTTGTACTCGCGCAGTTTTTCAGTTACTAGGGAATATGCCTCTATTGTAAGATGTTTGAAACAGACGAGCCAGGACAGGAGCAAGTTCTGGTGCGCATTTTTTGAGAACAATTGCTATAATCTCGTCAAGGCCACAGGCTTTCCTGGTATTAACAGAAGAGAACATTTTATGCGCGACATTGGGGACTGTTGGTGGTTGAATATTTGGAGGTGGGTTAAGAGTAGAATTGCCGGCAAACAACGACGCAAAAAGTTCAGCCTTGCCCAAGGCAGTAGAAACAATTTCATCCCCTGAGACAAGAGGTGCGAATGTGTTCTTGTAGAAATTATTCCCAATTGATTTAGCAAGAGTCCAGAAGGGTTTGCTGGCGCTGGAGATTAAGAGGACTTTGTTTTTGATGTGGTTATTAAACGAGTTTTTTGCCTCAGAAAGAATGCGGATATAGCGGTTTCTTGCGTCGTTAAATGCACAGCTGAGCTATATTATATAGCCATAGTCATTAGTAATGAATGAGCAGTACTGTATATCTACCATCCCTATAATCAAATACTATATAAAGACAATACAGGACACTTCCGCTGATTGCGTGTTTCAAGAATATCAGCGCCCCTAACGGATAGTACTGATGTTACGTCGTTCGAGAACATGTAACACTAGCAATTGCTGGTGTTTAAATGTGTATGATTAAGTTTGAGCTGTGTTTTTTACAATAAATGTTAGTGGTTTGGTGTGTGCAATCTATAATTGTTCGAATTATAACGTGCTAAATCTATCAAAGACATTTCATAGGTTTCCAAAGGATGGCGAAACGTGAATATGATTTGAAGCAGAAGACAAATTCAGAATTACTGTTATGCCAATATGTACAGATCGCAGAAGATAATTTATTGTGTAATATTTACCATCATGTACCTATTTATAGATAAACTTCGTAAACGGATGGTTGAAAGGCTTCAATCATAACTTGTCTTCCAGTGCATCAAAAAAAAAAAAAAAATATGAAGGCAAAAAAGTTTTGCATTAATAATAAATGATATAAGAAAACTGTTTTTGTGTATTCTTCTGTGTCTTTTATTTCAGTATTGCATAAATTGTCACATTTAAAATTATTTTACTTGGTAAAGGCTTTTAATTATCTTTCCAAGACAAGTAAAAATAACAGATTCAGCCCTATAATAGATTTATTCACGGAAGTAAGTGTTAGTCTCACCTTTCATCTGCACAAAAATATTTGGTGCTAGATCACTAGATGACGCATTTGCTGCGTCCAGACGTTTTTGTAATATCGGATGATATAGTGAAAAAAAAAACAGTAGATACCTATAAAAGTGCCTCTGAAAATGTAGAAGTAGGTAATGCGGCACTTTGAGCAGACAGTGACGTCACAGGAAGTGACGTCACGGCGCCGGCGCCACGCCCTGGCGCCGGCGCCACGCCCTGGCGCCGGCGCCACGCCCTGGCGCCACGCCCTGGCGCCTGCCACGCCCTGGCGCCTAGCCACGCCCTGGCGCCGGCGCCTGCCCCGGCCCTGGCGCCTGCCACGCCCTGGCGCCTAGCCACGCCCTGGCGCCTAGCCACGCCCTGGCGCCTGCCCTGGCGCCTGCCCCGGCGCCTGCCCCGGCCCCGTTCCTAAGGTCATTGACCTGTCTAGGAAACTGTGACGTCACACGACTTGTGCCAGACAATCACATCCAGACAGTCACATTTACATTTAGCCGTGTTATTCCTAAGGCCATTGACCTGTCTAGGAAACTGTGACGTCACACGACTTGGGCCAGACAGTCACATGCAAACATTCCAAAGTGTCTAACCTATTACTTCAAATTATTATATTTTGAAAAAAACCATTTGGTGCAGGTGAGTTTCGAACCCGGGGCATTCAGATGGGAGGCAACGATGCTACCCGTTGAGCTAAGCAGACGCTTATTAATTTATTGTTTTAGGTTGGTATATATATATACGACTACAAACAAACCATACATGTAACATAATTAAAGTTTATTATTAGACAAATGGATGATTTACAAAATAATGTTTAATATTAGAGGCTGCTGAACCAAAACGGAGGAAAATGGCGGAATGAAAGATGGAAGCCTGTGATACCTTACAAACCATACATGTAACATAATTAAAGTTTATTAGTAGACAAATGGATGATTTACAAAATAATGTTTAATATTAGAGGCGGAACCAAAACGGAGGAACCAAAATGGCGGAAAATGGCGGAATGAAAGATGGAAGCCTGTGATACCTTAAGCTGACATCCCTGACATTATAAAAATGGCGGCTTTCGCTGATAAAGAATGGCGGCTTTCGTTCTTAAAGATGGTGCCTTTTGTTGATAAAGATGGTTGAAGACTCCATTATTTAAAGATACGTCACCCCAACCTAGCCGACAAATGAGAGTGAGGTTGATAAGCGAGAATAATGGTATTGCCGACAAATGAGAGTGAAGGTTGATAAGCGAGAATAATGGTATTGGTCGAAGACTCGGAAGATCCGTGAGATGTACGATGGAACCAATACATGCACGGTGTTAAGGAGGCCAAATCAAATTGGAATATACAATAAAATGGCCACTTCCGGTCTAAACTTTAAATCCTTGTATCTTTTCAACGACAAGTGATAGAAATGAACCGACTTTAAAAATGTATCGTTTCGTAACAAGCTCTACAAGAAACTGAGATAAAAAAACTTTAAACCCTTATCGCGGAAGATCCGTGAGATGTACGCTGGAACCAACACATGCACGGTGTTAAGGAGGCCAAATCAAATTGGAATATACAATAAAATGACCACTTCCGGTCTAAACTTTAAATCCTTGTATCTTTTCAGCGGAAAGTGATAGAAATGAACTAACTTTAAAAATGTATGTTTCATAACAAGCTCTACAAGAAAATGAGATAAAAACTTTAAACCCTTATCGCGGAAGATCCGTGAGATGTACGAGAGAACCAACACATGCACGGTGTTCAGGAGGCCAAATCAAATTGGAATATACAATAAAATGGCCACTTCCGGTCTAAACTTTAAATCCTTGTATCTTTTCAACGACAAGTGATAGAAATGAACCGACTTTAAAAATATATCGTTTCGTAACAAGGTCTACAAGAAAATGAGATAAAAAACTTTAAACCCTTATCGCGGAAGATCCGTGAGATGTACGAGAGAACCAACACATGCACGGTGTTCAGGAGGCCAAATCAAATTGGAATATACAATTTTTAGTACACCCTCTTAGACTTATTGAAGTTGACGGTACAGGCAGTTGTCAAGCGTAGGCAACGTCCACAAACTATAATGAGTTTAATCTAAAGTGAATAGATATTTTTATTATTTGAATCCATTGGAGGCTAGGGTCTTATAAAACGTATATAAAATTAGTAGATATCATGGGTTATTACAAATGGAAAGTTTATTCTGAATGATCATCAGGTAATAGCTTATATTTGTTAAACGTAAAAATTAAAAACTCTAATATAAAAAACTAAACACAACCTAACCAAACCCAGTTGAAAAGCTTAGATATTAACCTGAGATACCAGTGATATACACTTAACCTGAAGCTAAACAAATACGACATAACATTTAGACAAGTCTGTTAATAATATATATCCGAGTAAAAGAAGGAAAAATATGTCAACATTGCTCAAGCTAAGATAAACGGTTTTAACCCCAAACTGACAACGCTGTCTCGCATAGAACGGATGTCGGATTGATAATCAGAATTTACTGGCCTAGTTCAGGATACAAAGTTAGTTTTACAATTATTCTGGGCGCTGTCAACAAAATTTTAACGGGGTTATTTCAAAGTAGTAAGCAGTTAATTCATAATTTTTCTCCATATTCGTATGTAGACTCCTTTGATAAATTAAATGAGACTAAGCTTCCATCACAGTCTGGATTTTATGATAATCTAAGAGGTGAACACATCATGCAGTCTAATTATGAGCGTGCGTGTAAGGTGTGTGCAAACGTCTGTTTTTTAGTGCAATACGTCAAGAAAAATGTATAGCTATAAACAAACCAGAGAGGACCGTTTTAAGACAAAACTTGAATATCTAGTAAGTAATATACTCTTAAAATATATCTTGTAGCAAATTTTCTTATACAAACTCCTTAACTAATTTTAAAAATAGACAACAATAACATCTTTAATATTGACAAGACGTTCGACAGTGAGAAAAATCTGGGTAATCCCATAAATATTTATTTAACATTCGGTGTCTATATAACGATTTCAACAATTTATGATATTACACGCTGATATGGACGAATTAAAAAAATTAGCCTTTATGATTGCTGGTTAAATATATATTTATTACAGCTGTGTTACCTAGAATTTTTAAATAGCAGTAAGCGTATAGAAACACCAGTATTGGCCTTATTTAAATCGTCTTAGCATCTAGAATTTTTAAAATATTGTGGGGGGATGCAGGCGCCCAATAAATTTTTTTCTTTAATGACTCAATCTCCACGTGTTTGATCTTACTTAAAACGTCTTGATGCCTACAATTTAAATATATTGTGAGGCGCATGCTCTTACTCAGTTTTTATTTTTGTTGGTTAAAGTCCTACATGTTTGGTGTCATATCACTGGTCTAGGTAAGCAGAAACCAAATTTAACAAATGTACATGCGTACAATAAAATATCTATATTCTTAAGTCTTATTGAAATCGGTTTAATTTAAAGAATCTGTTGAAAGTAGAGCTGGCAACAATACCTCTAGTGGTAACAGCGATATCGCTTCCAACTACGGCTATACTTAGCACTTCCCGAAATTAACCTTGTTAGCCAACATATTTTGCTCACAGCTGTTGAAATAACCTTGTGAGTTGGTCTCAATGCTCCGTTAGCGGTTTTATTTTCCGTTGAATGACCTTAAAGTCATACGAAAAAAGATACAAACATCGCAAACAAAGCTTTGATTACACATGCTATATTTTATTTTGTATAAAATGATGTGAAAAATATTTCATAGGAAAAGGGTGATATTAGAAACTTAAGGGTACAATGAAAACATCGTTAATGCCAAAATAATATTTATTAATAGGTTATACTTATTGTGCTCTATATATAATCATAATCTTCAACATCTGATTGTTGATCGTTCTCTGTATAGTTGACAATCTTCTGTAATAGGAGTCTCAGTTGTTCGTACAGACTACGGCTCGGGCATTGGATACCAAATATCGATAAATCCTTTTGGCCTATGCTAACTACCTGATTGGAAAACTCATCAAATTCGTAATATTTATTTTTCCGAAACACATACAATCTACCATTTGTATACCTAAATACTCCATCTATTTTAGCAGGGAATTCGGGAGAAAAGGAGTGTATATAGCCTTCTTCTTGCCTATAAAACAGAGCTCTAGACTCACTAACGATTTCGTACATGTTATCCGAGTGAAATATTATGGTTTTTCCTGTATACGTATTTACGATCGCATTTATCTTGTCAAACTGTAAAGCACCTAAATAGTTGACATTACGGAACTTGGCAATGTGTTTTGTTTGTATGCTGGGAAAATCAACAAGGGCGAAGGTTCCATCGTTGGTAAACATAACCACTTCTCCACTAGGTCGTTGGTAAACATGTCTAATTTCTTTAAAAGAACCCTTCAAATATGGAAACCAATCTGTAAGAAGTTTTGGCTCTGTATAGGGACCTTTCATATTATCTAATGGTACAACCCAGACCCATTTCTTATAAAACAGATACATGTTATGGTTAATAATAACTAAAGGCCTGATCTTGTCTATATAATCGCACAAGTCCATATTTGATTTGGTTATTGTTTTAGGTACTGTTGTGGTCGTCTTTGGTGTCGACCTTGTGGTAGTCTTTGCCACCCTCGTTGTAGACTCTGTTGTCTTCGCTGGTGTGGGCGTCTTTGGTGTCGACCTTGTGGTAGTCTTTGCCACCCTCGTTGTAGTCTCTGTTGTCTTCGCTGTAGTTGTAGTAGAACGTTGTCCATATAATTCTTGAATCCGTTGAATATCGTCATTAGACATGCTGTTTCCATAATAAGCGAACATAAGAGAGTTTGTGTCGTAAGCATGAGTGAGTCCTAAACCGTGTCCTAGTTCATGTAAAAGCACTAAATAGTACGACGTGTCATTGCCTTCCGATGTATATGTTTGATAGTTCCATGATTTATTACTACTTAGATGGATTTCAATTGGAGTGTTGGCAGCGTTCGGAAAATAAGTATGTCCTAAAACGGAATCACCAAATGGATATCCACATGGTTGATCTTTTAACAAGTAACGATGGTTGTTGTCGCAAAAACTTATCCCTATATCAGCTTCAGAATAAATGTTTGTTCTTACAAAATTCAAATCAATATACTGCTCCCATTGTTTAAATGCTTTTTGTGTTATCAGACGTATCAAAGGATCTGAATGATGTATGTACCACTTTAATGTTTTCTTTTTCCATATAGGTTGTGAAGTTATGAAAATGTTGCCTATATCTTTTTCACCACATCGATTACGTTTCATCAGGTTAATGTCTGAAATAGTCAGGTTCTCACTTTCGGTTAAATTGTAAAGCACGCGAAACATGTTCAAAGCATCCTTGAAAGGCTGTGTATTTTGCAACATTGATGATTGACTATTGTTAAAGGCACCATTTCTTAAGTACCCATATCTGACGAGATACTTGAGAGCCAATTCTCTGTCTTTTTCACTTATATGTTGCCCAAAGGAGACACTTAGCACACATATAATTAACAGTAACTTGAACATAACTGATTGGCTATTGTCTCTATCAAGAACTTCTATAGGATTCTCCACAACTACTGTCGCAAAACTGATCACTTCCCCTGTATTTATACCAGCCACGTCTGTATCTAGATGACTACTGTCGCAAAACCGTCCACCCCTCTTTTATACGGTAAGTAAATTTTTCCTGTTGTCTAGATCAAGTTTGCTAAAGGGCAATGCGATATCTATTTCGAAAAACATCCTCAGTGGTTAGATTATCAAAAGTGCACAATTGCTTGCGGTTTAAATTTTCGAAAACAGCCTGTCAAAGTTTATTCTCAGTGGTCAGACTATCATTTATTTTTGTCGTTTCCAAGATCTTATTTTTCAGTGGTTATCTTGCTCGTATCCTCAGGGTTATCATTTTGAAAAGGCACAATATTTTGCTTGCGGTCTACATTCGAAGCTCCATTTTGAAACCTCAGAAATATCATATCTAAAGTCATAACTTCTTAAGTTGTTTTTAATTTGGCCAGGATATTTAATTAAAACAATTGAATTATAGTGGGGCAGTCGACAGGCCCCAAAGCGTTAGTAAACAGTTTACATTGGAATTGGATCTGGATTCTACAGCTCTTATCTTTTGAACGTTATAGACGTTATAAGTGTGTTTTATAAGTATCTTTTGTTTTGTATTATTTAAGGAAAAATTTTCCTTAATTGTTATGCTTATTGTGTGTGCTATTGTCGTTCTTATTGGTAATTTTTTTGACGTACATGAACATCCCTGTGTCATTCAGGTGACATTGGCCTGTTTCATTGTTAATATATACATTATACATTATACAATGAGAATATAGTTTTTAGGGAAATAAATGAAAAAAAACAATAGGAAAAAACTGGTAAATTCCGAGCTTATATGCACAAACAAGATTTTTTCTTACATAAAATGCTTAACTTACATGAAGGTAACGCTACTGCGCACCATCCTGTATTTTTTATTTTTAGTGACTTTATTTTTATTTTGACTTTGGAGCACATACAAACCAAACAATTCTAGATTCATTTTAACTGTATCGTGTTTGACTAAAGCAGCTTCCATCAAATGAAACAATTTATGCTTTACACTTTCCATGGCAAGACGTATATCACTACCATCCATACTAATACGATAGGTAGCCATTCTGTTTTTAAAAGCTTGAGTTAACATATAAACTTGTTCAACTTCCCACGGTTCACACACTTTAGATTTGTGAATTTCACTACGTAAAGCACTCTTTTTTCACTTGTAACGAGCACGATTCACTGTATCTCATCTTAACTACTAAACAGTTTACAACGAGAATACAGTTTAGGGGGAAAGAATGAAATCAATAGGAAAAACTGGTAAATTCCGAGCTTATATACGCAAACACGGATTTTTTTTTCTTACATAAAATGGTTAAGTTACATGTAGAGTGGAGCCACTGCTGAACGTAGTGAAATTATCTAAAAACTTAATATAACAGGGTTTTTGATATGTGTACATTTAAAGAATTTTTCATATTTGGATTTTAAATGTACACCTGTAGATAAATATGAAAAACAATTCGATAGAAATTAGGAAAACATATACTTTTTCATACCTGGTACAATCTTAGAAAATCAGTGTTTTAAAGTTAAATGACTTGATAATTAACACGCACTTAGAAGCTTTATAAGATATCATTTGTATAGTTTGAGACTTTGTGTTGAGATTTATTATATTTGGACATGCTAAAAGTATATAAGTTTAAATTGGGAGTTTATAAGGTGCCAGATCTATTTTTAATTGCTAAACAAAATAATTTTTGTCCATGTTTATCAACACGTAAAGTTACGACATCTATTGCAACATAATTTAACTGTAGCGTTTTTGGTGAACTTTCTTAGAAAAACTCACTAATAGGAGATCCTGACTTTTGGTTTAAAAAAAAATCTCAAATGAGCGCGAGGTTGGTTTTATATATGAACCATAATGAATCGATTGTGTGTTAGCCAGAAAATTAATTTAGGAAAATCTATGATAAACAAATTTGGTAAGTTTATGATATTAAGAGGAGACTATAGAGCAAAAATGTATATTTACTCCTTAAAATAAAAATGTTTTTATGTCATATTATTTCTATAAAAATTCGCTACCAGTATTACCTTTATCTGCTTTAGTTTTGTTTACTATTTACGTCCGGACGATCTAACAATAGCTTATCTCGACTTTAACAGCTGCCGCGGTTTATATAAGTAATTGTGTGTGTGTGTGTGTGACGTCAGATTCCACTGGCTGCGGTATGGCATATAAGTAGTTAAAAGCAAACAATTAAATATCCACATATTAAGTTATTCATAATGATTAAGTATAATAAAAATTAAAGACATGTGTTCCCTTTAAATATCTGTACGTCAACGAACCACTACTATTCAAAGAAATAAACCTATTATTTAAGATATCCTATGAGCAACACTTTAATTTCAATTGTCTGATAATGCATATATTGGCGAATTTTCATAAAGTTTTTCATTATATTAAGGTATATAATGTAAAAGCCATACTTTAACCTAATTTAATTTTTTTATTTACTATTACCTATGAAGACTAATTTCGCGCCGTCAATATCACTATATTTTAAAAACCGACAGACACAAACTTCAATGTGAAAGTGGTGTCTTGTTAAAAATGTAATAATATAAAAGTAATAGTTTAGCAAAAGACCTCATAAGGTTTATGACATACTTAATAATAACGTCATTTTATTTGCATATAAGCAGAACTTTTAGCCTAGTTTAAAAATTACTTACCTTATTCATGGCAAGCTCTTTTTTTTTTTTTTTTTTTTTACAGCTTCTAGCTGTATTCCTTCTTATCTTTTTATTTTGATTACAGTAAAAAAAATCCAAAACTACTTATGAAAAAAATAATTCATTTGTAATACAGTATGGTTTAACTTTGTTCATCAAGTTAGAACTCTAATATTAAATAGTAAAAGTGATTGCAAACGTTTCTTTAATGATATAAATTACACCAAGCATTTAAGGATTCTTCAACGAAGCTTTTATACTTTTTTCACCATTAACACTACACTTTTTTAGTTTATAATTTCCAACTGGTTAAATAAAACACTATTATTCCATATATAGCAATTTATTACCAACATTGTAATACATATATTTTGAGAACATACTATATTTTTTTTTAATAAAATTTATCAGTAATATTTTTTTTACAATACATATATTTTGACTAGGATTACACCAGTTCTTATACATACTATAATTCATCTTAACAACTAGTTACTACACAAGGTAGTTTATATTAATGTTGACAAGTGATAATAAGCTATCAACAAGTGACCTGTCTACATAGATAACTAAAACAGGTGTTATACCATGAGAGTAGGTATGAGAATAAAAACAATTACCCATAAAAAAAAGTGACAAGTAATTGTAAAAAAAAAACATCTGACCGATGTTACTAACACAGGTTCATCAGGTTGTTACAAAAGGTACCAAAATAATATAGAGTTTACTCATTTTGGGCTGTGGTAAATAGCTATTTTCATTTTAGCACAGAACTTCTTCAGTTATTACAAGTGGGGTACCAAATAACATAGAGTTTAATACTTTTGATTGTGATAAATGGTTATTTTCACTTTATTCACAACACTGAACATCCTAAGCTTAATTTAGCTATGAAAAATGGTTATTTTCAATCACATAACTTCTTCAGGCTGTTATATGATAACTCTACCCCAATATTTAACCTACTCATTTTGGCTGTGGTTTTTTTCAAACACAGAGCTTCTGATTATTAGGCAAAACTCTGTTTTATATATAATTTTTGAGACCAGCAATTAGGTGCCACTTCTTATGAGTTTGTTAGTACAATTACAAAACTAAAAACTGTTTAAATTTATATTTATATTAGACATTAAAATTAGTTTTTAAATGCTGAAGGCTTTTTACAAAATCTTATTATGTATCAACTTTAAATAATGACATTATATTGAACAACTCATATAAACATTTAGAGGCTTAAAGATAGTAAGGTACATGGTTTCACTATGATGATTGATATGTGATGAAGGCTTACCGGTTTTTCACCTGAGTCATTGTCATTCTAAATGTATCAGAACGAAAACCGGATCCTTTGCTCTGGTATATCTTGCTCAGTAGGTGCCAGACGTCTTCGAAAACAACATTCTTTGCTTTACGAAATGGGAGATGGGCAGCCCCCTTGTCGAAACCTTCCGAGTTAAAGGTAAAACCTACCTTGTCTTCGGGGTCGACATTCTCAACTATATGGCTCACAACATCTTTAATACGATCTTTGACCCAGTTCTCTGGATCGTTGACATCGTCAGGTATATCTTGTAGTCTAAAGCAAACACTACGTCTATCAAATTTAAACTTCTTATTGGAATTCACTGTGTCTTCAAGTATTTGGAATGCCATTGTTTCCAAGAGTTCACTTTCACAACCGAAGTTTTTCGTGTTCACTTCACGATTAAGAGACTAAAGTTTAACGGTATTTTCACTGTCTGAAGACTGAAAACCAAAACGGGTGCTTTTTTAGTCTTAATGTTCACCTTTCACTGTTACAAGAATTGAAGTTTAACCTCGTCCTATATTCAGTGGGAGTTTCTCGTGCTAATATAGTGTGTTCACCTAGGCTGTTCACCTACCTCATAGCCTTCTGCCTTATTACATATTTGACAAACAGGGTTTTTTAGCGTCTGATTGACATTCTGAACAGGAGTAGGGACCTCCGAAGAAACAACTAGGCATGTTGACTGTTTGACGGTTGGTGGTTGGCTTTGAGACCCTTTTTTTCTGCATTGAAAAGAAACGGAAACATGTGTGGATGTTACGATAAATCTTTATATCGTCAAAGCTATTGAAAGGTTGATGAAGAGGAAGCATCGGCGTTATCGTAGAGTTTACGTTTTTCTTGAAAACCATAGGGTTGCGAGCAGTATGATTCATCAAACTTACGCTTCTCAGACTTTGACCTATATATTTTAGTTTCCTCCCTTGTTACTACTTGGTGGTCTTTTGTCCTTCGTATATTCATACTGATTATCGGAATAGATTCAATCGATTCAATAGCCATAATCATGTCACTCATGCTAAATACATTCACAAGCTTCAGGGTATTATAGTTTAACCGTATACCTTTTACTTTACAAACCATAAAGTATGTGTGGTACCTGGGGCTGAATACAATATAGCTGTAGTTTTTTGGCCCTCCGGAAGCAAATACAACTATATAACTTCCAGGCCCATATTCTTCGAGTTCGTCTGTCATTTCACCCAAAGAATTTCCTGTTGGTACATCCCACTCAGCAGATCTAGAAACATATATTATGGAATCTGTATCGTAGTATAAAACCCTGTCTCCAAGCTTCTCTAGATAACTATAGAGTTTTAAGCGAGCATGTGTTGTAACGTAGGCTGCTATACAAACATTAACAGTGTTTAGAATGTCGGCGGCTTCATCCTTATAAATGTAGCTAGCGATGAGGGTATCCTCGGTGACCCCATGTATATTTGTGACTTCAATCGCTGGATTTGAGAGCAATTCTTCAAGTTGATGTGGTTGTCTAATGATGTCAACTTTTGATTGATTCTCTCTCTGTCCAAACTTGCCCCTGAAATCATACAATCATGAGTACCTACGTTACAAATTTAATTCTTAATGTATGTGTGGTTACAGGTTAAAATCTCTTAATGTGTCTGTGGTTACAAGTTCAAATCTTAATGTGTGTATTTAGATGTTCAGAAAACTGGAAATTTAAGTCGATCTGATTAAATCAATTTAAATTTAATTAATAAGTAATAAATATATACCACTCGTCAAAGGTAGCTAATCTGCGTATTAAATTTGATCAATATAATTAATATAAATCATTTGTATGTATAATGAAAAATTAGGTTGATCTGATTAAATCAATTTAAATTTAATTAATAAGTAATAAATATATACCACTCGTCAAAGGTAGCTAATCTGCGTATTAAATTTGATCAATATAATTAATATAAACCACTTGTATGTAGAATGAAAAAATTAGGTTGATCTGATTAAATCAATTTAAATTTAATTAATAAGTAATAAATATATATACCACTTGTCAAAGGTAGCTAATATGTGTATTAAATTTGATCAATATAATTAATATAAATCACTTGTATGTAGAATGAAAAATTAGGTCGATTTTACACCACATGTAAACAAAACGTGTTTTTATTTCTAGCGTTTAATATTACATAAAGTGATATCGCCGGGCTTCCGGTTGATATGGAAGGTGAACGGCCAGATCAGCTGGTGGTTTTTAGTTTACAGATGGAACTCCGTGAAATATACGTGTTCTTGCACAGTAGCAAACAATTAATAATATGCAATTTTTCGAATCTTACCTACTATATTTACAGATGCTGGTGATTTTTTGTGTGTGTGTTTATGTTTGTGTATGTATATGTGCTACTGCTGTAAGTTGAAATCTTACATGTTAAAATTTAAAAGTGTGTGGCTACAAGTTAAAATCTTAATGTGTATGTGTGTGTGTGTGTGTTGAAAAGAAACATGGTACATACCAAAAACTGTTGAGCATCAGTTTAGCTAAAGCTCTTAACCCAGGATTCTTCACGATTTCTCCAAACTCCATCCTAATCCCCTCCTTGTCGAAAAATTCGTCAATATATGCCTCCTTTTCTTCTGATGTTATGCAGTTTGAAGGCCAACCACTTGCTTGTTGCTTCATTTTAATGAACTTGTTCATCATTTTAGTGAACAAACCACCAGTCTTCTCGGTCACATCGTACTGCTCTATTTGATACTGCCAAACCTCATACACTTCAAGCATAACATACCCTTTTTCTAAAGCCTTCTTTACCTCGTCCATCACCCACGTACCAACCAACGCTCTTTGTTCAGTGGTATGTTCGCAGGCACCTTGGTTCATACACACACCACATGTACGACACAGTACAAACATTAATTTACCATTCATCTTAGTTGGTAGTACAGGGTGATATAAATTTTCAGGAGGCAAAATCTTGCATTTGATGACGCCATTCATATTGGAGAGGTCTAGATGTTTGCATTCATCACCTATGTGAACTTTTGGATGACCTACTGGGTACCCCTTGTATTTGCATACATAGGGGTACAATGAACACACATCAACGTATTTAATTTTTTCTCCGGGTTTTGCTTGATAGTAAGTCTTGCAGTTGCCCGTACGGCCTCCGTAGAAAGCATCACGTGGTTCAAGAGCTGTGGCGGCTAACAGGGGACTTGTCTCTAACGTCATTTTCAAAGGTGCGTTCTTTTCAAGCATTTCTCGAAACGTACACTCCCACATCTCAACAACTTCATAACCCCTCTGTCTCAAACGATTTGTTTTTGCCTGAGTACGCTCATAGCGGTTGTTTAGAGTGTCGGAAGGGTCGTCGTGAAGAGGATCGTCTCTTTTGTTACTTAGGCATGTGTGCCCATGGTAGTAACACCCATGGAACTCAAATATTTGTTGTGTCTCTGCACAGAAACCATCAACTTTAACACCTGCTACCAAAGCCTCTGGCTTCTTTACAGCATGCTCGATATTTATACCACGCTGTGCTTCCTCGTATATCAGCCAGAGAGTGGCTATCTTTGACTGCTTATCACAGTCTCGATAGCCTCCTTGGGGTATAATGCCTATGGTCTCAGGTTGTAAGAAGTTGCGCCTGAAGACCAGATTGCAGGCAGAGGCTATGGTGCATGCTTCTGTGAATGGACACACCTTACATTCATCCAGAAACATCTTTCGAAATTTTAAACAGGCTTTCCGTAAGATCTCGACGTCACTGACACAATAGTCGATCAAATCTCTTTGCATGTTAAAGTTGTCATTTTGATGTTCTTTGTGCCATTCAATAAGTTTTAGACGGTTATCTTCACTCATGTGGTCTGGGTCGTAGTATTTTATTTCTGGCAGAGGCCCGTTGTAATTAGCGTTCGCCAGGGTGTTGAAAAGGTGAGGGAAGTAACCTTTCTTTAGCTCTGGCCCCAAATCGAACGCTTTAGGCAGTACAGCTAATGGCATCGGAAAATAAGTGAGTGAGTCTAAAAATATTACGTTACCTATTTTCATTTTAATAATGCTGGTACCTCGCATAATCAAATCAACCTTGAGATTTGTCTTTTCCAGCACATGTTTTAGAATAAATTGGTGATCATAAGCCTTTCCATTGTGCGCCATTACCACTAACCTTTTGAAAGCCGGTGCAACACCCAGAACGTATTCTGCAAACCTCTCCAAAGGTTTTATTTTTAAAACTTGACGTCTCGCACAACATCTATAACATATGAGCACGTCATCATCTTGCTCCATGCAGAGGTCGCAGCGTTGTTGAAACACACATAGGTTGGGTAAATGTATCCTTTCACCATTGGGCCCCACTTCATCCTGCCGCGTCTCTAGATCGTAAAATACAAACAACGTACCCTCTGTTATTGGCTCTCGCTCGTCAGGTTTCATGTAACAATAATGGCCAGCAGGTTGATGTTTGGAACACACTCTACAATAGACTTCGTTACACACATGGTCGCGGCCGGCTTTAATTGTCTTGAGACATGATTCACACCTTTTCACTGTGTCACACATACTCTTACCATTTTTATCAATTCTTTTATGATTGGTGAAGCAGTTGTGACCTCTAAATTTTCTATTGCAATCGACACAAGTTATTTCCTCACGCGTCTTTTCACAAGGTGGGCTCTGCTGACAGCATGGACAAGAGGCCGAACATCGATGATCCTTTTTATGATCATAAGGCACATGGCACCACTCGCAATAATAACTGCAGCAAAAGGCTGCTTTTAAATTTGTAATAACGTTAAAGTGATTGTTGTGATGAAGTAAGTTTATTTTTAGGGGAGCATCGGGCCCCTCAAACATCACAGTCCGACCTTTAGAACCATATTCGTAAACCGTGATCTTGTATTGAGTCAGATGTTGTTGAAATTTCTGAAGTTCAATAATACCTGCGCCTTCAGTCGGTATTTCTATACCTGTTTCTCTCATTAACTTCTCGACCTCTTGATCCTGCATTTTCTGACGATTTCTTCTAATTTGCATTATATAAGGACTGTTTATGGCATAAGCTATGGCTACAACTAGAGCTCTTACGAGACAGAGATTATCGGAATTATTAATGGTTACAATCCCTTTTCTCTGCGAACACTCCTCTTCAAACTTAGTATATTTATTTGTTCTGCCAGCCCCTGTGAGCGGTTTCACCATCGTCATCGTCATTCTGAATGTGTTTGAATGAAAGCCCTCCGAATTGCTTTGATATATTTGTCCTAGCAGGTCCCAAATATTTTCAAATGTCACACTTGATGCTTTTCTGAATGCCAAGTGCGCAGCTCCCTTATCGAACCCCTCCGAGCTAAAAGTAAATCCCACTCGGTCATTAGGTTCAATATCCTTGACTATGCGGGCTACAATGTCTTGAATGCCGTTTTTCACCCACTTCTCTGGGTCATTAACATGATCGGGGATGTCATTAAGTTTAAAGGTAACACTACGCCTTGTCAACTTATATTTTTGGTTGGTTTTGCACGTATCGGCAACGATTTGGTAAGCCATTTTAGAAAAACTGCGCGAAACACTTAAAAAGTTTATAAATTAGTGAATGTTTTCAAAACTATGATTGTTTTTTACACTATCTTACAAAAAGTACAGTTAAAATCACTAAACGATACCTGATGATGCTAAAGGTGCTCTAACTAGGTACTACAATCAAAGCGTGGCACAACACGGACGATGGCAATTTTAACTGGCACAAAACTAGGCAGTATTAACAATAACGGTCGAAGGTGGACTGAATTTTTTCTAGGATCGAGCTTATATAAGTACATTGTTACGAGTACCGACGCTGGAACAAAATAGCTTTGTTTTAATTTGAGGACCCCACTATTAGCTTAATATGTAACTTGTTTTGCATGTATTTATATGGCTTGGTGTGTCATATCTCTGTATTTGCTTAAATATGCATGTGGTCTTATGGTAAACAAGCACAGATTTTTATGGTTTTCTACTGGCGTTGTCCGCACTACACCGGAAACCGTAATAAGCTTACAACTTGAGAACGGCAGGAAACGATATCACTCTCCGATACTGGGGAAATTATGTTGGTAAATCAGCAATCATTTACAGGAAATGATATGTTTACAAAAACATTCTGCTATAAAATCGTTAACGGATATTTTTAAGAATAGAAAAACATTTCTAAAGGTTATATTTTAAATATACTTACGTTTATATAGGTGTTAAAGCCTTGTTGCCAACTTTTGTTATACCATACACAAAAATATATACAACATGTAAATTTTAAGTTCAGTCTTTGTTTAAACCTAATTCAGGTTTGTTTAACGATCATTCAGAATAAACTTTCCATTTGTAATAACCCATGATATCTACTAAATTTATATACGTTTTATAAGACCCTAGCCTCCAATGGATTCAAATAATAAAATTATCTATTCACTTTAGATTAAACTCATTATAGTTTGTGGACGTTGCCTACGCTTGACAGCTGCCTGTACCGTCAACTTCAATAAGTCTAAGAGGGTGTACTAAAATTTGTCTGTAGCACGCATCACTTGATGAACAATACGCTATTGAATACTGTTCTTTATGGTATGGTTGAAATTTTCTCTGAAAGTAACTTCATTAAGTCTAAGAGAGAGTGTGTTGTTTTTAGGTGTTAACACAGCTTGTTCTGACTTACTTAAATATTATATTTCTTCTGTTAGACGATGATTTTGAGGTGTCACACATGTATGTAGCTCTACGGCTATACCGAAAGTGTCTACCGGAAGTAACATTTTTATTGTATATTCCAATTTGATTTGGCCTCCTTAACACCGTGCATGTGTTGGTTCCAGCGTACATCTCACGGATCTTCCGCGATAAGGGTTTAAAGTTTTTTATCTCATTTTCTTGTAGAGCTTGTTATGAAACGATATATTTTTGAAGTCGGTTCATTTCTATCACTCGTCCTTCAAAAGATACAAGGATTTAAAGTTTAGACCGGAAGTGGTCATTTTATTGTATATTCCAATTTGATTTGGCCTCCTTAACACCGTGCATGTGTTGGTTCCAGCGTACATCTCACGGATCTTCCGCGATAAGGGTTTAAAGTTTTTTATCTCGGTTTCTTGTAGACCTTGTTACGAAACGATATATTTTTAAAGTCGGTTCATTTCTATCACTTGTCGTTGAAAAGATACAAGGATTTAAAGTTTAGACCGGAAGTGGCCATTTTATTGTATATTCCAATTTGATTTGGCCTCCTTAACACCGTGCATGTGTTGGTTCCAGCGTACATCTCACGGATCTTCCGCGATAAGGGTTTAAAGTTTTTTATCTCAGTTTCTTGTAGAGCTTGTTATGAAACGATATATTTTTGAAGTCGGTTCATTTCTATCACTTGTCGTTGAAAAGATATAACGATTTAAAGTTTAGACCGGAAGTGGCCATTTTATTGTATATTCCAATTTGATTTGGCCTCCTTAACACCGTGCATGTGTTGGTTCTCTCGTACATCTCACGGATCTTCCGCGATAAGGGTTTAAAGTTTTTTATCTCATTTTCTTGTAGAGCTTGTTATGAAACATACATTTTTGAAGTCAGTTCATTTCTATCACTTGTCGTTGAAAAGATACAAGGATTTAAAGTTTAGACCGGAAGTGGCCATTTTATTGTATATTCCAATTTGATTTGGCCTCCTTAACACCGTGCATGTATTGGTTCCAGCGTACATCTCACGGATCTTCCGCGATAAGGGTTTAAAGTTTTTTATCTCGGTTTCTTGTAGACCTTGTTACGAAACGATATATTTTTAAAGTCGGTTCATTTCTATCACTTGTCGTTGAAAAGATACAAGGATTTAAAGTTTAGACCGGAAGTGGCCATTTTATTGTATATTCCAATTTGATTTGGCCTCCTTAACACCGTGCATGTATTGGTTCCATCGTACATCTCACGGTTGAACCTGTTGTCTATTTTGTTTCTGAACTTCCTTCTTTTGTTTTGCCAGCGACCTCTGTGTGTTATTTTTAGAACCTACCCATATAACAATTGTAACGTTCTAGTCTGTCTAATATTAAACATATTAATTATTATGTCTTATGTCTACACTCTCATTTGTCGGCTAGGTTGGAGTGACGTATCTTTAAATAAGTCTTCATCCATCCTTGCACCATCTTTATCAACGAAAGCCCGCCATTTTTATAATGTCAGCTTAAGGTATCACAGGCTTCCATCTTTCATTCCGCCATTTTCCTCCGTTTTGGTTCAGCAGCCTCTAATATTAAACATTATTTTGTAAATCATCCATTTGTCTAATAATAAACTTTAATTATGTTACATGTATGGTTTGTTTGTAGTCGTATATATATATATATACCAACCTAAAACAATAAATTAATAAGCGTCTGCTTAGCTCAACGGGTAGCATCGTTGCCTCCCATCTGAATGCCCCGGGTTCGAAACTCACCTGCTCCAAATGGTTTTTTTCAAAATATAATAATTTGAAGTAATAGGTTAGACACTTTTGAAATGTTTGCATGTGACTGTCTGGCCCAAGTCGTGTGACGTCACAGTTTCCTAGACAGGTCAATGACCTTAGGAATAACACGGATGTGACTGTCTGGCCCAGGGCGTGGCTGGGCGCCGGCGCCGGGGCTTGGCGCCGGGGCGTGGCTAGGCGCCGGGGCCGGGGCAGGCGCCGGGCAGGCGCCAGGGCAGGCGCCAGGGCGTGGCTAGGCGCCGGCGCCGGGGCAGGCGCCGGCGCCAGGGCGTGGCTAGGCGCCAGGGCGTGGCAGGCGCCAGGGCGTGGCGCCAGGGCGTGGCGCCGGCGCCAGGGCGTGGCGCCGGCGCCAGGGCGTGGCGCCGGCGCCGTGACGTCACTTCCTGTGACGTCACTGTCTGCTCAAAGTGCCGCATTACCTACTTGTAGATGATATCCCAGAAGAAGACGATATCGATTTAATAGATCTATAATAGATAATTTTTTTTTGTTTACAACTTTTTATTTATAATTATTTTCTTAAAATGTAATAAATTTTATGTGTTATTGTGAAATTTTATTTTATATTAATTTGCTTTCAATAAAATAGTTTTTAAATAAATATGAACATGTTGTGTTTTGTACTAATAAAACAAAGATACCTAATGATTAAGTTTTTTAGTTGTTAGTTAATTTTATCTTTAAAATAAGGTTTATTGGATTTTTGGGGGAATTTTTTATTCGATTTAGTAGATTTTTCGTCCTGTTTAGTGGAACAATACATTTTCGTTGGCAACACTGAATTTGTGTCATAAGTCATGACTTTTTTAAAATGTCAGTGCTGTCAGGTGCAGATGATCACATACAAATGCTGTATTAAAAATTCAAACCCTGTTTAAGATAAAACCTCACCAACAGTTAATAGTTATACAATTTCAATATTCGATTTGGAATTGGACGGGGTTTTAATTCAATTTAATCATGAGTGTAAACAAAGAGAGCCAAGTTTGTGATCGCAACTGTGAAACAGTTCCCAAAATTGAGTGTCAGTATAGTGATAACATTTTCGTAGATGGCTTTGATACCACCGAGAAACATTTAGTGCTCGAACGCGAACAAAACTCTGAACACCAATGGGGAGGAAAAGTGGAAATTAAACACCACAACACAGAATACAAGCCTATTACTGTGAAACTGGAGAAGATCGAAGGTCAGTGTTTAGATGAACCAAAACCTGACCTTATAGGTGAGCTGAATATTGGTGAAGTGAGCCACGAGGTATCTGAGGGTTTTGAAGTTGTTACAGATGGACAGGTTGTTGATGAAAATGTTTCTATTAATGATGGCGTGATTACAGAAGATTTTAAAATTGAAATGTTGGACCATGGCTGCAGAGGTCCCAGTAATAACGACTTTGTCGATCTGAAGGATGTACTAGTGAAAAATGAAGTAGGTACAGAATCAAAACACTATGCAAAAAATGCTTACTTTTGCCGCACATGTGATTACAGAACTTTTTGGAAATGCACATTATCAAACCACATAAAGTTAAAACATACTGGAGAAAAACCTTTTAAATGTTACCATTGTGACTTCAGTAGTTCCGTTAAGCGTTCTTTAGCAGGTCATATAATGTCAAAACATACTAAAAGAAGACCCTTTAAATGTGTTCAGTGTGATTTTTGTACTGTTCGTAAACGGAATTTAACACGACACATAATTACAAATCACAGTGAAGAAATGCCTTATAAATGTGATAAGTGTGACTTTAGCACTGCAATTAAGTATTCCTTAGGACTTCATATAATGACAAAACATACTGGAGAAAGACCATTTAAATGTGGTAAATGTAATTATGGTGCTGTTAGAAAATGTCTGGTAACACAACACATACTGGTAAAGCACGCTGAAGAAAAGCCTTATAAATGTGATAAATGTGACTTCAGTACTGCATATAAGCGATCTTTAGCATGTCATATAATGTCGAAACATACTGGAGAAAAACCATGTAAATGTGATGAATGTGATTACAGTGCTGTTACTAAGACTGAGGTAAGACGACACATCCTGGCAAAACACACTGAAGAAAAGCCCTATAAATGTAGTGAATGTGACTTTAGTGCTGCAGTTAAGCATTCATTATCAGATCATATGGCAAAACATACTGAAGAACCATTTAAATGTGGTCAATGTGATTACATTGCAGTTACTAAGTTTAAGTTAACATGGCATGTACAGGCAAAGCACACTGAAGCAAAACGTTATAATTGGTGTAAATATGACTTTAGTGCTATCCATAAGCAGTCTTTAGCACGCAAAACATACTGAAGGAAGACCATTTGAATGTGGTCAGTGTAATTGTAGTACTGTTCAAAATTGTGACAACACTGCACATACAGGCTGCCACGGATTTTTATCAAACAAAATGATAAGGCGTACGGCAGCTCTATTGTCGGAGGCAACTGGGTAGAGGGTCATACTTACCTTTCTCATGTGTAATGTTTTGTAAATGAAGATGGGGCGCCACACATTTTTTATAGTACACAGCGGTTGAGCTTTTTCAAGTCAATGAAATGTGAAAATTGATTCAAATTAGTTACTCTCTAAACTCTACAATTTAATGAAAACACGAAAGACAATTTATTGATTTTAATGGTAATGTAGAAATATATAGACGTATTATATGATGAGAAATGGGTAAATGTAAATATAATTAAAATTTATGTGAGTGAAATTAAAAATAAAAATAATTGGTTATATAACTATTTAAAGAGATTTACGTTACAATTAATTTTGAAGCTACGTATTCGTGTCAAATTAAATTTCCCCTCGCATGGTATACCTTGCTTCGGTTCACAGAGGTGTTACAAGTTTGTGTCGCCCAGTGTACACATGTGAGCTACAACTTACGTCCTGCAGTGTACACTAAAGCAAAATGAGTTTATCTACTTTTGAACTATCATCTAAGATTCTGTCCGTTGCAACTACACTGACAAATGACAGTTCATCATAGCCTAAATAATCAAATAATGCTAAACGCTAGTTAATAGTTAATTGTTTTAGTTTGTGAATATGAAAAGATAAGGAACTTAGTACTTTGAATAAAACAAAATGCATACAAAAGGCTTACGACAAATTTAAAGAAGCTATTGAAATTTGAACACATCAAATTGGTGAGTAATAATGATTATTATGTTGAGTTAGAGGAAATGATTAACCTGTTTGCTAATGCTGTGTGATTGGTTTTGATTTTAGAATATTCGGGAACTATGGATCTTCAACTACTGCTATATGCTTTTTTTTTTTTTTTTTTGTTCCCTCAGGGCTCGTCCGCGGCCTTGCCGCCCCGATAGCACCGCAACCCTTGGTTGATTGTGCATAGCTATATGCTTTACTCAAGCTCGAGATGGATAGAAAAATGAATTACGGATGCTGGACTTACTAGAAATTCAATCTTTATTATCTTCCATTGTTACCTCTAGACTGTGATTTGAGGAGGTGCTTCTGCTGCTGAGAGGCCAGTTGTAACATTTTAGTTCACAGTTATCGGTTTATAAAATCACCTGGAGTCGTTATATAGGTGGGTAGACTTTTACAGCATAAAAATTCGTTTATAACAGGCGTAAAATAAAGATAAACCATTTAGGTACAATCTAGCCCACACAAAAAACCTGCAACTGTATTTTAAAATACAATTAGACGAATTTTTACTAGAAAAGAAATTAAATCCTTACCTATTCAAAGTGACAGGCTTTTACAAGTTAGGTGCAGACTGAATTAAAACGAAAGGAAAATTTTTTCCTTTCTTTTTTGAAGGTTGATAATAAAATTCCAGAGGACTCCTTCGTGGCGCAGGTGGCTAGGTGCCAGCCTGCTAAGCGAGAGGTCCCGGGTTCGATTCCCGGGCGAGCCAATTTGACTCTGTCTGGAAAATTTTAAAAAATATTGAATGATGGGAAAAATGTGCTAATGGCCTGAGATGCCGCAGCCAATAATATTAAATAAAAAAAATTCCAGAGAAAACTGATAATTTTTAATTCAGAATTTTAAACTGTTTATTAACAAGAATGACAAAACCTTACTTTGACATATGTCAAGGATAATTTGAAAAAGATAAACAAAACAATTAAATCATGTTTTAAGAACCACACTTGATAGAAACAAATGATCACAAACTAAACAAAAGCAAGATATATAATAAGAAGGCCCTATTTAAAATATAATATATTCCCGTATTTATGTAATTATTTACTTTTAGGTCATGTACTGGATATGACAGTGTTTCTGATATTACCAAAGCTACACCCAAAGGAACAACACCAAGACAAAAGGGAAATTTTGCTCAACTGTGGAGCCACGCGGTTTTAATCTTTAATGAAAGAAAGAAGATATGCAGCAAAGATCGGCAACGTGTGCAATAAAGTGCTGTGTAGTGCATAGTATAGGCTCGCATGCTAGTGATCAATGTGCTGTTACTGTATGTTGCGGTTATTACATTAACTTAAGAAACATGTATGCCTTTCGTTGCTACTCCCCACAAAATTCACATTTGACAAGACGAAGCACACTGAACAAAGACCCTATAAATGTGACTTTAGTACTGCACTTAAGCAGTCTTTACCAGGTCATATAAAGGCAAAACATACAGGAGAAAGATCATTTAAATGTGATCAACGTTCTTTTGCTGCCATTCAAAAGTATCAGTTAGTGCAACAGTGACGCAGCGCTCTTATCAGTGGCGTCTCCTGACCAAAATGTTCGGGTGTGCGGTAACGAGTTGCTGTTAGTGGTGGTTTTAAAAATTATTAACACTAAATGTACATATATATATATATATATATATATATATATATATATACGTAGATAAATAAATTAATTTCCCACTGCAACACTAACAAATTAAAAAGTCACTTAAAACTTTAAAACACGAAAAGAACATGGAATTATTATCAAGCTCTTCTCTTCACACAAATTTGTGTTGGCGTTAGCACTGTCCGGAACGGGGTGAAAACTGTAAACATTAAAAGTAGTTCAATGTTAATATGGTACAAAATAATAAAATGTGTAAAAATCCTGGATGCAGCAAGTGCGTTATGGTAGTGAATTTTCATAGAAATGATCTGGCACAAAATATTTTATTATAACTTTTTTATCTTGCAACATATAAATCTAAATTTTAGTGTATAGTTTAATTTTTATATCGTAAACCTACCTACCAAATTTGGTTATCTTATCTTTTTTATTTTTTGAGATACAAATTTTTTTCGAATAAAAACTCAAAATTTTCCCGGAAAACCTCGTCCGATTTTCCTGACTAACGAAATTATCCAATACATTTACAGAAGGAAGGTACATGCCATATTTTATCAAAATCGGCCGATTATATTTTGAGTTATCGGTGTGATACCTATATATATATATATATATATATATATATATATATATATATATATATATATATATATATATATATATATATATATATATATATATATATATATATATATATATATATATATATATATATATATATATATATATATATATATATATATATATATATATATATATATATATATATATATATATATATATATATATATATATATATATATATATATATATATATATATATATATATATATATATATATATATATATATATATATATATATATATATATATATATATATATATATATATATATATATATATATATATATATATATATATATATATATATATATATATATATAAAGATATATACATACATACATACATACATACATACATACATACATACATACATACATACATACATACATACATACATACATACATACATACATACATACATACATACATACATACATACATACATACATACATACATACATACATACATACATACATACATACATACATACATACATACATACATACATACATACATACATACATACATACATACATACATACATACATACATACATACATACATACATACATACATACATACATACATACATACATACATACATACATACATACATACATACATACATACATACATACATACATACATACATACATACATACATACATACATACATACATACATACATACATACATACATACATACATACATACATACATACATACATACATACATACATACATACATACATACATACATACATACATACATACATACATACATACATACATACATACATACATACATACATACATACATACATACATACATACATACATACATACATACATACATACATACATACATACATACATACATACATACATACATACATACATACATACATACATACATACATACATACATACATACATACATACATACATACATACATACATACATACATACATACATACATACATACATACATACATACATACATACATACATACATACATACATACATACATACATACATACATACATACATACATACATACATACATACATACATACATACATACATACATACATACATACATATATATACATAGGTATCACACCGATAACTCAAAATATAATCGGCCGATTTTGATAAAATATGGCATGTACCTTCCTTCTGTAAATGTATTGGATAATTTCGTTAGTCAGGAAAATCGGACGAGGTTTTCCGGGAAAATTTTGAGTTTTTATTCGAAAAAAATTTGTATCTCAAAAAATAAAAAAGATAAGATAACCAAATTTGGTAGGTATATATATATATATATATATATATATATATATATATATATATATATATATATATATATATATATATATATATAGTTTATTGTTATATGAATAGTACAAAGCATCTTACAAATAAGTCTAAACTTGTGACTGCAAATGATGCAATTTTGACTAAATTTTAATCTAAATGTCAATTGTTCTAAAGTTCTGTCATCTGATTTCTAATCTCCAAAATTACCTCACCTCATTATGTACCATTACAATTTCTAGAAATATGGATGGTACTTGAAATCAGTTTCTTCATTTTAATCAAAAATTTCTATATTTTAAAACTTGACTCAAATTAAATTCTTATATATATATATAAATTGAAACTGACCCCGGATATGTGTTCTAGGGGTCCTAGTTCGCGCTCATTTGCAAACAATTTTTCAAAATTCAATAGTCGAGATCTCCCCATTAGTGAATTTTTTCTACGAAAATTTACTAAAATGTATTATAGTCTTTGATTCTAGAATACTGTGGTCCAGGCAAGCGCAGTTGTAATGTTTGTAAATAATGCTATCACAACGTTTGTTAAACCAGCGTTCCATTCATTTGTCTTGAGCGGTATTTTTACCGCTCACTGCAGTGTTAAAATCAATGGTATTTTCGTCACTATTTTAAACACATGGGTGGGGGACTGTATTGTATACCAATACAGCTCTGTCGAGTGAAGTTGTTCGGAAATAACAACGCACACCTAACCCGACCCGAATTCATTCCCAGTTGCTATTGACCTACTCATATTTTGAGAATGAAGACGTGGTGCCGACTTCATTCCAAGTCACTATTAACCTACTATTTATGAAATCAAATAAGTAAATTAAATCGATTGTCATAACATATGTAGTGTATTAAGACTAAGGGAAAAAGAAATAAAACATATTTAACTGTGCACATTTTAATTATATTTTAGGGTGTGCGGCGCACACCTAGCTCACTATGAGAAATCGCCACTGGCTCTTATACTTATCTAAGTACAAGAGTTTACAATTCGATTCCAATTGTGATCAGAAAACTATGCGCTGTGGGGAAGTTCAAGCAGAGATTG
The DNA here is from genome assembly GCA_964006375.1 of Tillus elongatus. Taxonomy (NCBI): domain Eukaryota; kingdom Metazoa; phylum Arthropoda; class Insecta; order Coleoptera; family Cleridae; genus Tillus; species Tillus elongatus. Next base: position 6,649,632 of record OZ023262.1, on the reverse strand, counting down.
AAGGAATGGATTATCGGTACATCTAGGGACATGATTCATGGAATGGTCGATGCAAATCTATAGTTACATTTGCAAAGGTTTTGTTTTGTATGTTTTGTTTGTTGGGGTGTGTTCCTTTCTTTTGGGATTGCGTGTCTGTAGGGTGGTCCATATGTTTGTGTGTGAATATGAGATGTTTCGGCGGCTGGTATTTGTCCGTGCTGTTTGCGTGCGTGCGTGCAAGAGCGCCGGAGTGTGTGGGGGTATGTAGGTGATCATGTGTGGGTGTGTAAAATGTAAAATGAATTTTACATCTGAGGTCGGTTACTTTTTTATTGAATTCGTTCTGGATGCCTCGGCAACAGTGGTTGTTTGTGTATTTTTTGTTTGTTTGAATGTTGTTTTATGTAGGTTTTTTAAGTTAGTTTTAGTTTGAATCTTGATTTAGCCTTAGTGCGTAACATAGTGTGATATTTATGTATCTTAGTTGCTATGTATTTAGAGAAATGTATATCACTCCAGACACAACGCCAACAAGTCTCTGACTTAGGCGAATGTCTTGTTGAACTTTTTATTTGTTTGGTTCAATAAATAATAATAATAACATATACAGGCAAAACACACCAAAGAAAAGCGTTTTAAATGTGATTTGTGTACTTTTAGCAAGTGGCAGTGAACAAAACACAATTTGAAGTCACAGTGAAGAAGGGCCTTCTAAGTGTGATAAATGTGACTTTAGTACTATAAGTAACCAATATTTAGCATGTCATATAATGGCAAAACATACTGAAAACAGACCATTTAAATGTAGTCAGTGTGATTATGGTCAAGGTTGCTCCTGGCGGTTAAAATCTTTGACTATATATCAGAGAATAGACTGGGCACACAGATTTGAAGCCAACATTCAAGGGACTCTATGTTTACATCAGTCCTCTGCTCTGATTGGGTGGTGACTCAAGCGTTGCCGCTATGTAATAATTCATCCTTAAATCGCCGAATATGATGACAAGTTGACAATGATAAATTTATTACTTTTCTGTTACTTAAGACATTACACTTACATTAGGGCTTATTTATGAATGTAAATATTTACTAACGTTATATTCCTTGATTTCTCCCTTCTTTATGTAAATATAACCAGAAAAATCAATTTAAAATCTTTATCTTGCTGCATGTGAAGTATCTAGATTTGTATTAATCGACAGTTGTGACTTGTATTTGTCTGTGAATAGTATGCAAGTATACTGAGAATTTATTTTTGTGTTACCTTGATTTGCAATAAAAGTTTTGAGTTTTGTTTTTGCAAAATGATGAAAAAGTATATTGCTTGTAGAAGATTAGCTGGGGATGTGGCAACGATATCTCTACACGCGTAAGCACATTGCTGTTTGCGATTTTCAGTGGCGGCACGTCAGTTTGGCACTATTTTTAGGTTTCCATCTACTAAAGAAAGGAGATAAACATGGTGTGCTGCCATAAATAGAAAATCGGATACGCTGCCGAAATATTCTTATTTATGTTCACAGCATTTTAATAAAGACTTTTATTATTTACCCAAGTGGAAGAAGGGTATTAAAAACGCAGCGTGTCCATCAGTTTTAAGTTCTCCAGTGCCTTCTACTTCTGGCATGAATAAGCTCTTGCTCATGCGGAAAGGATGTGAAGAATTCTTCTTAGCTTCCTATTTTGTAAACCTTTATTATTGTTAAAATTAATAAATCACCCGATAAAAATTGCAGTCATAGTTTTGAAGAAAATAGAGATAAATCATCGTTATCATCAACTCTCACTGCCTTGGAACTATCATGCTCAACAGGTGTGGCACTTGGCAGCCCTCCTTAATTAACACAAAAAGCTAACATTACTCCAGGTCAAAAGTAAGTTAATATGTCTGGACTTAGAATTGAGGGAAAGATACTAGAAACCATTTTTTTTAAAATTATACTCCATTCACTGAAAACTTATCAAATATCGTCCATTTTTTAGGAAAAAGCTTCGTTATTTTGTAGATATTTCCAGTTTATCAGGAACTCCAAAAACATGTTTAAAAAATGGTCTATTGCTAAACGAGTAATAAAAAACAAAAGAGGAAAATAAATATATTGCGCCAACAGAAAAGACGTCTTAAGAGTTTGTCACCAAAAATCGCTGATTGAGCATTTTAAAAGTCTTATTGCTTTTACGGAAAATACAGAAACATCCCTGAACGTCTCACTTTTGAGTGTTATTGAATTTATATCATTGCTTGTAATATTTTAGGCCTCTTCACCCACACAAATAGATCTGATTAAACAGCTTTTAAAATGTCCACAACGGAACTATTCACCAGACGTAAGGTCGTTTGCTATTACCCTAAAGTTTTATTCAAACAAAGCTTATAATTACGTTCGAGAAAAAATTATGAAATCTTTGCCACATCCTCGAACAATTTCTAAATTGTTCCTGGATTCTGCAAAGAAGCATTAGCGGTTTTGGATTCAAAAAGACGAGAAGCAGCTGAAAAAGGTCGCAAAATACTTTGTTAAATACCTAGTCATCGACGAGATGTTCATAAGACGTCAAGTTGAGTGCACAGGAAAAAAGTTTTGTGGTAACGTAGATATTGGCGTAGATATGAATAATTCAAACTAGCTTCCAGTGGCTAAAGAAGTTTTGCTTTTCTTATTAGTTGCTTTAAATGGCCAGTGGAAAGTTACAGTGTGTTATTTCTTCCTAGCTGGCATTTCTCGTGAAGAAAAAGCAAGCCTATTATTTAATCGGGCTTTAAGTTTTATCCATCAAGCAAGAATTGTTGTTACTTCCGTAAGTTTTGATGGAGCAGCTGCAAATATAAGCATGATTAAATGTTTGGGAGCAAATTTAGATACATTTATTTAAGAAGGTTTAAAGGATTATTTGCCGCATCCTGTAACCACTGAAAATGTATATATTTTCCTAGAGGCTTGCCACATGATGAAATTAATAAGAAATTATCCGGCAAGTTGCAGATCTATAAAACATGGCAGCAAACAAATCAGGTGGTCATTTCTAGAAAAACTGGTAGAGCTGCAAGGTATTTAAGGTTTTTCTTACCTTCTTGTTGAAAACACTTTATACTGAATTTGCATAGAAAAAAATCACTTGTGACGAGATCACAACATTGACACTTTCGAACATTTTATTGGAGAAATCATTTCTATAAAAATCCACTACCATAACGCACTTGCTGCGTCCAGACTTTTTAGTTAATAGTATACTTAAATAATGTATAGGTAGTTAAACATGTTTTAAAATTTTATTTTATTATTTTAATCCTATTTATGAAAATTTCAATCCTAATTCTCGAGACGCGTGTCGAGCACCGTGTAAACAAACCTTTTATTCAATGTTGGATTCAAACATTACAACGCATCCCATTGGGTGATGCCTGGTCTATTCATAGGTAGATAGTCAAAGGTAAAAATACTGTACTAGAAATTCCTGTCGAATTGTAATAGATTGTAATGAAAGTGGTGTGGATGGGAAAAGGATGGACAAGGAGGAAAGAGGCAACTTGTTAATTCTGGACTTTAAGGTTCGGAGGAGAAGGAAAAACACGTGCCGGCAAGGAATTCCACAACTTGGAAGTCCTCGGGACAAAAGAGCGGGCATAACAAGATGTTCTATGTCTGGTGACCTGGACAGTAAAAGGGGGCATTCGCTCTGTTCCCGTGGTAGATCTGTTGGGGGCAGCAGGTGGAGGAACTATGGAAGAAAGCTCCTCTGAGCAGTGCCCGTGCAGATATCTATAAAAGAGAGAGAGAGGTCACCAACGGCACGTCGGTGGGCAAGTGATGGCAGCCTTTGGGTGAGGGTAGGGTCACCGATGAGACCAGACCTGGTCGAATGCATTGGATATGTCTAGAGCAACAATCTGGGATTCACCGTGTAGTTCCATAGACTTGTTCCAAGAATGGGTGACAAAGGAAAGAAGGTCGGCAGTCGATCTGCCCTGACGGAATCCATACTGCCTGTCGTGGATTAGACTGTGTTTTTCAAGAAATGTTAGTAATTCGGTGTTTATATACTTTTCCATCACTTTAGAGACGACTGAAAGGATAGAAATAGGTCTGTAGTTGCTAGGAAGCGCTTTGGATCCTTCCTTGGGGACGGGTTGTACTCGAGCAGTTTTCCAGTCACTAGGGAATATGCCTTTATTGTAAGATATCTGAAAAAGACGAGTCAGGACAGGAGCAAGTTCTGGTGCGCATTTTTTGAGAACAATTGCTGGGATCTCGTCAAGGCCAGAAGCTTTCCTGGTGTTAAGAGAAGAGAGCATATTTCGAACCTTTTTAGTTTTGAAAATGATATCCGTCATTTTATGCGCGACATTGGGGACTGTTTGGTGGTTGAACATTTGGAGGTGGGTTCAGAGTAGAATTGCCGGCAAACAACGAAGTAAAAAGTTCAGCCTTGTCCAGGGCGGTAGAAACAATTTCATCCCCTGAGAGAAGAGGTGAGAACGTGCTTTTGCAGAAATTATTCCCAATAGATTTAGCAAGAGTCCAGAAGGGTTTGCCGCCGTTGAAGCTTAAGAGGAGTTTGTTTTTGATGTGGTTATTAAACGAGTTTTTTGCCTCAGTCTCTAGTTATTACGGTTTTTCTTGAAAACGACAAAGTTTTTTGAAAAAATAGCAAAAGTATAAAAAGCTTTAAAATTAAATTACCCGAAAAATGAAAATATTTTTTTGACACCGCAGACAGGTAAAAAAATTCTGTCACATTTTAAGGGTGCATCACCCCTATACAACTTTTTTAAATACTTTAATTGACTTCGTTAAATGCTCTTGATACACTCAGAACGTGTACCCAAAAACTGGCTTTTCTATTTGAAGTATTACTGAGATCACTAAGTTAGATTTTTTCATCCTCTGATGACGCTAACTTGGTTAGTAAAACGATCGTCAGGTCTTTTAAAATGTGTTGTGGTGATTTGGGTTTTCCAAAAGTACTTGTATTACTGAGATAATGAATTTTTGGAAATTTGAGACCCCACTTTGAAAGTCTACAACTTTTCAGGGATGCCACATAGTATAGAAATAGGTTTGCGTTAAATCACCATATTTAAGGTTCCCCTACATCCCCCGCTGCTCTGTGTGGGTTCTTATGGGAAACATAGCCTGTATAGTACGAAGCTAATAAGCAAACACATTTGTGACAAGCACTTCTTTCTATTATAACATCATGAAAAACACTGAACAAAGTCTAAAATGGAAGTTACCTTCATCAGTCTGATTGGCTGTAAATGTCTTGTCAGCTCTGGAAATATTCTGGTAATACTTCATTTAGTAAACATATTTGTCCACTAATCTGGTAGAAATGGTCCACTGTAAAATGTTTTAGACAGGGTCTACTGTTTTCTGTTTCCAATATTCTGTAAGTTTTATGTTGCTTAGTCAAACACGAAGCCTTTGGGGATCTTTGGAAGGAAATCTGAAATTATGAAAATTGAATGGAATGCCATATCTGTTTTTAATTTGAATGATTGAGAAGACTATTATAGAACTAGTTCAGAAGTTTTCATTGCTGGGAAATTAGGTATGAGATAAAAGTCCTCTTCTAGGATGAACATGTACTTTGGAGCTCAGATAATGAAAATGTTGATGAGTATCCTGAAAGCATAAGTTCTTTGATTTCTACATACATTTTGTCCGAATGTCACTTCGATTCTTACAACCATAAGCCGCACACACAACCATTTTAGTTTGATTTGAATATTGGAAGGTTTAATTCACTTTTCACTCAAAAAACACAAATCATTCAAAACTGTTTACATCCCAAAAAATGGCCGACGTTCGATTTTGCGTAATACCTTTTGACTAAATAAATGAACGTTACTCGTCCCCTCTCTATATGTCATCGGTTAGAAGTCACAGAGCTGTCCAGAACACGTGATTCAAATACCACAAATATGGCCGCTGGTAGGCACACAAAGAAACAAACTCGTGTTCCGTGGATGTTAACTTTTGAAATTGTGCTTTGCGCGTGTTTAAAATGGCTTGTGTTGACAAGAGTGAATATCTATTATCACTGGAAAATGAAAATCAAGACATTGCTAGAAGATATCGAGAGAAAATTCGTATTATTGAAGGAATTGATCCCTATACTCGGACGACGGGCCCAATGCCTCCTTGTGAAGAACTATATAGTTTCCCACCAGTTGATCCTTTCGATATCGTTAACTATTTAGTGCTTACCCACAGTTTTTAAACTAATCAACAAATGAAAGCCCATACAAGTCTCTCTGCTTACAAAAAATTTGAAGCAGGGTTCGTTCATAATTTCCAGACTAGAAAAATTGGAGCTCATGTTGTAATTGTTGCACAGGTAAATATAAATTTACTTTTTTTAAAAATCATAATTGCAATCAAGGGCTTCTTGTTTGTGGTGCTCCAAAATTGGCTAAATATATTATGCAAGCTCGTAAGCCACATTTCGCACTTGCTTTCGTGTCTTAAAGTACAATGTTCTTACATGATCCAAAGTATACCTACTATGCGGAAAATCAGTTAATTTTAATTTAAGTTGAATAGTGATTACATTTTTCATTTTGTGTTTCAGGTAAAGCATTCGCAGAGAATGAACAACCCTCCTTTGTAAGTATGGGTTATTTGCCAGACAGATGGCTCTGTTGTTTCTGTGCATTGTACTTGTATGATAGGCATGATATAATGACTTAGAAGAGATATGATATTGCGCATATGCCTCGCCCCCTCCTATGACGTCACGTGGTGAGTAACGTTATAGAAGTCCAACTACACACTTAAAACAAAGTCATTCGCAATCAAAAAGTTTCTATACGTCAGTTTAATGCGGTTGAAGTTACGCCTATATTGTCTTTTTCAGATAATATAGATCGCAGCTCTAAATTTAATCTTTTTCATTTTTATTACTTCCAACTGTATGCACTTAAATATTAGTAAAAGACATAATTTGTTAAGAGGTTGTGATAAAGCGTGAAACCCCACTGCACGACAGCATATTATTGTTGCATTGGACTCACCTCTTGACACCATCCGCGTGACATCTAAAAATAGGTAGTCTGAATATAATATCTCTCGTTATTTGTATCATGTATGACAGGTGCTTCTGAAGTGTGTAGCCATATTGGTGAAATCAAAGCTGAAATGAAATTGTACCTGTGATAAAATGCTTACTGCATACTCTGCTATACTTGAATGTAAATTCTGTTATATCTTATCTTGTAATTTGCGTGTATCCACCTTAATCTCCAGATTTTGGAGAGCTCATTCAACTCTGGTTTATGTGAAAATTGTAGTACACTCTGTATTTTGGAAAACTTGAGTCTATCGCGATTACCACGACTTTTCACAACACAACACGCCGTAGGCATATTTTTTAAGTTAAAAAAAAGTACTTTATTTGATAACACACCACTGTCTACTATATTTATATTTACACAAATTTTAAACTAATGGGAACATTCATAAATAATTTACAAACTAGATTCTTTAAAAAACACGAGAACGTCATACACCGCTATTCAAAACAATAGAGTAGTTCCAAATTTGTGCATACCAGCAGCCATATTAGAATTGTGATGACGATATCTCAGACAGAACAATTAAATTTTAAAACATCAAACTGTTCTGCTGTGTTATGTGTCATTGTGTCAAATGCGTGTTTGTGTTTTGTCATGTCTGTTTTTAAAATGTCCATAGATATATAAAGAATATTTTTTATTATAAGTCTATGAAAATGTCAGATGCAGATGTGCTGTATGCTCAAGATCTACTTTAGTTTTATAGATCTTGCTGTATGATGTGTGCTTTATTAAAATTTCACACCCTGTAAAGAAAAAACCTCACCAATAGTTATAAAATTTCAAATAGGCGTTGTGGAATTGGACGGGATTTTAATTAAATTTAATCATGAGTGTAAACAAAGAGAGCCAGGTTTGTGATTGCAACTGTAAAACAGTTCACAAAGGTGAATGCGATAACATTTTCTTAGATGGGCTTGATACCAAAGAGGCACATTTAGTGCTCGAACGCGAACAAAAATGTGAGCCCCAATGGGGAGGAAAAGTGGAAATTAAACAGAACACAGAATATACGCCTATCACTGTTAAATTGGAGAAGATCGAAGGTCAGTTTGTAGATGAACCAAAACATGACTTCAAATGTGAGGTGAATATTGGTGAAGTGGGATACGAGGGATCTGAGGATTTTGAAGCTGTTACGGGTGGACAGGTAGTTGATGAAAATGTTTTTATTAAAAGTGAAATGATTATAGAAGATTTTAAGACTGAAACATTGGACCATGACTGCACAGGTGTCAGTGATAACGACTTTATCGATCTGAAGCATGTGCTAGTGAAAAATGAAGTAGATACAAAATCAAAACACATACTGGTAAAGCACACTGAAGAAATGCCTTATAATTGTGATAAATGTCACTTTGGTACTGCACATAAGCAATCCTTAGCATCTCATATAATGTCAAAACATACTAGAGAAAGACCATTTAAATGTGGTCAATGTGACTATAGAGCTATTAGTAAGTGTATGGTAACACGACACATCTTGGCAAAGCACACTGAAGAAAGACCGTATAAATGTGGTCAATGTAATTATGGTGCTGTTTCAAAGTATATCTTAACACAACACATACTGGTAAAACACGCTGAAGAAATGCCTTATAATTGTGATAAATGTCACTTTAGTACTGCACATAAGCAGTCTTTGGCACGTCATATCATGTCAAAACATACTGGAGAAAGACCATTTAAATGTGGTCAGTGTGATTATAGTGCTGTTATTAAGTCTACGGTAACACACCACATCTTGGCAAAGCACGCCGAAGAAAAACCATATAAATGCGGTCAATGTGATTATGGTGCTATTAAAAAGTCTAGGTTAACACAACACATACAGTCAAGGCACACCGAAGGAAGGCCTTATAAATGTGATCAGTGTGATCATAGTGCTGTTGCAAAGTCTTAACAACACACAGAGGGAATACACAGTGAAGAAAAGCCTCATAAATGTGGTCAATGTGATTATAAGTACGGTAATCTTCAAGATTGATAGGACAAGTATGTGTGGATATTTGCGCGTGTGCCGAAACGTCAACCGGCTGTTTGAATTTCACACAGCGTTGCCATGTTGTATTCCGGAATCAAGAGTCGGGGAAAATAATTAAATATATCGGTTAATTGAAATTTTTATTTTTATTTATTAAATAAATAGTGAAATAGTCCTCAAGATGTTTTGCAGATGGGATTCTCTAGCATTGTCTTCAAAACCGTAGGTATCATCGATCTGACCTACATGATAATTGTCATTTTATGGCTAGGGTATTTCCCAGAAGAATCGCCATTCATGCACTGGGCGCCCATAAGATTAAGAAAGAAAACACAATGCAGTCCAAGAGTAGTTAGAATTGCAAATGATACCTGTGTCATCTGTAACAATATTGGTGAATGGTCATACACACGGAAATAGGTCGCCATAAAAGCAACAAAACAACACACAAGTGGATTTACTTTTAATGACAAGAAAATTATTAACATTTATTTGCCTTTTAGTATTATTAATGTACCACATCCTTACATAATTTCTGTGCGTGTGTTTGTTTCCTTAACGCCGGTCTATTTTCTCGACTATGGCCAAACATCAACCCCAGTGAAATTTTACGGAACGTATTTAAGTGTAGTATTTATTCATGTTACTTTTCTTTGTCACATGTCAAGCGTAAATATTATGCCATGAGGTACTTGTCAAGAGCCTACATTGTTTTCTGGGCGTAAGGGTGCCGGTCAAATCCCAGGAAATGTTTAATACCGCCCCCTTCAGCCGTATAGCGGTCAGGCCTGTGTACCATGCGATATTAGGCACGTGCAAGATCCCAACCCTCCTTCCAGAAAGCAAGAGATTCGCCAAAATTTCCACCATAGTGAGGTTAACAAAATTTCCAGCATAGTGAGGTTAAACTGATCCCTGGTGATTGGCCGTACTTGCGGAAATACAAAATACAAATACAATCCAATAATTTTTCTTTTTTTATTTATTTATTCCTACACCATCCAACAGCTTAAAAGCCAACTTAAGGATGGGCCAATACACAAAACATAATAACGAACAACAATCAAGCTAACAATACAAAAAAAGAGTCACAAATTAGATCGCTTTGAAAAACATTTTTATCTCTGATGTATTACATGAGAAGATATCTAGGTGGTCTTGCAGTACAGAGTAATCATTGCACATCTGGTAAATTGGAGACGATCGCAGCAATTGTGTACGAGCAGTCGGGAGATAAAATGTGCCTGGAAAACGTGCTGCAATACGAGGCACATTGAAATTAAGTTGCTGAAGCAGACTGGGGCAGTCGAACACAGAATTAACCAGTTTGTATAAAAATATAATGAAACTGCACTGCCTGCACATCGACAGACTCTGCAGACTAAAGCGAAGAAGTAAACCTTCCTGAGGAAAACCAATAGAAGGATATCGACCATCCTCACGAAAGCTAAGAAATTTTAGAAATTTCCTTTGCACTGATTCCAAACTTGCCACATGTACCTCATAAGTAGGAGCACACACAACTGAGCCATATTCAAGTCGGGACCTAACCAAACAGCTAAAGAGCAGGAGGAGGGTGTCAGTCTGTGAGAAATTTTTGCTGTTTCTTATCAGAAACCAAAGAGTTTTGTAAGCAGAACTGACAGTCTGCTCATAGTGTGGTTTAAAAGATAGAGTACCATCAAAAACAAATCCAAGGTCCTTAACTGTCCCGGGGCGATCAAGTGGAAGCCCTCTTGTATTGTACCCGAAAGTGATTGCGTGCTTCTTTCGAGTAAAGGACATCACACAACACTTGGAAACATTCATACAAAGACCACTCCGACAACACCATTCAACAAGGATCTGAAGACAGTTCTGGAGCCGCAAACAGTCATCAACACTTGAAATATTTGCGAAAATCTTAATATCGTCTGCATACATTAAAAAAGGAACATGTAAAACATGTTTAACTGGGCCAATAAATATATTAAACAGTAATGTACCGAGTATGGAGCCCTGCGGCACTCCCGAAGTTATGTGATAGGTGTTAGATTTGAAGCCCCCAACCTCAACAAATTGCCTCCTTCCATCCAGGTAAGATCTGAATAAGCCAAGCAAGCCCTCGGAGAATCTGATAGCCCTCATCCTGTCAATCAGAACAGAATGATTTAGACAATCGAAAGCCTTAGATAGATCAGTATACACAACATCAACCTGTGAAGAGCGGACGCAATGAACTGTGTAACGTCAACCAAATTCGTACATTACTGTCGCAATAATGTTTTTCACAATTCACAAAAGTAATTTCTAAAGTAACAATTAAAAAAAAAAAGGTATATCTAGTATTGTATCCCATTTCGTTTCTGTAAGTCAGTCTATTTTCGCAACTGTGGAAAATCAGCAACGAGAGGGAGCACTTCCTTCACACCTCACCATATTGCCACTTTTGCAGAACCACTTTTCTTATGTAAGAAACGTAGTGATATTTAACGTGCCTAATAGTAAACGGGAGCGACAGCTTTACGTTCCCTCCGAACTGCGGAACGCAAGGAGGTTTTTATATAGCTGGCAGCATTTTACATGACGCTGTTTCTTTCAGAATATTAATTCGCTAACCTGAACTATATGACATTCTACACATAGCTCTGGAGATATGATGGCACAGTACATCACTTTTAAATTCCACACCACGTGACCTTGCTCTACTAATAAGAGCAGCAGCTATGGTGGCGCACCAGTAACAGTGTGCCTGTGAAGCCAAGGGTTGCAACTTTAAATCCCAGTAAAGCGAATATGTGGCATTGTCTTTGAGCAAGTTTAATGTTGTTTGGTAGCGGGCGTAATGACGCCGGTCCCGTGTACTATGTGATCTTTGACACGTAAAATATCCGTATGCTCCTTATAGGATTAGGTCAAATGTACGAAATGGTAAGGTGGAACTGTTGGCGTCGCTGATTGGCCATAGTCGTGGAAACAGGTCGATGTGAAAATAAAAATACAAAGCAATAGAAACATCGTAGAATAGGGGTTATATTTCAAAGTACACAAAACCTATTATATTATATATTCATGAATGGTTAGCAAGCTTAATGTTATTTGGTGGCGGGCGTAACGACGCCGATCTCGTGTACTATGCGATGTTTGACACGTTAAATATCCGTAAGCTCCTTATAAAATGGAAGGGATATGTAAAATGTACAAAATGGTAAGGTGGAACTGTTGACGTCGCTAATTGGCCATAGTGGTGGAAACATCGTAGAATAAGGGTTATGTTTCAAAGTACACAAAACCTATTATATTATATATTCATGAAGGGTTAGCAAGTTTAATGTTATTTGGTGGCGGGCGTAATGACATCGGTCCCGTGTACAATGCGATGTTTGACACATTAAATATCTCCTTATAGAATGGAAGGGATTAGGTAAAATGTACAAATGTAGGAAAACATTAAAATAAAAATACAAAGACATCAATAGAAACATCATAAAATAAGGGTCATGTTTCAAAGTACACAAATCCTACTATATTATTAACTCATTAAGTGTTATGCTTCAAAGTACATTAGTATTTTACTTAGTGAATACAAATTATTTTATGTGACTCAATATAATTGTCGATTCTGTAATAGGACGTGGCAATGCTGTGTAACATTTGAAAAGCCGAACGTAACTTAAGGACACGCCCAAATATGCGCAGAGTCTTGTCGTATCCTTTGACTATCTATCTACGAATAGACTGGGCACACAGCCGAATTGTTTGAAGCCAACATTCAAGGGACTCTATGTTTACATCGGTCCTCTGCTCTGATTGGGTGGTGGCTCAAGCGTTGCCGCTATGTGATAATTCATCCTTAAATCGCCGAATATGATGACAAGGAAGTCATTGAGGATGACAAAATTATTACTTTTCTGTCACTTAAGACATTACACTTTCATTAGGGCTTATTTATGAATGTAAAGATGTACTGACATATATTTTCCTTGGTTTTTCCCTTCTTTATGTAAATATAACCAGAAAACTCAATTTTAAATCGTTTTCTTGCTGCATGTGAAGTATCTAGATTTGTATTAATCCTCAGTTGTGGCTTGTATTTGTCTGTGAATAGTATGCAAGTATACTGAGAGTTTATTTTTATCTGTTACCTTGATTGGCAATAAAGATTTTGAGTTTTGTTTTTGCAAAATGGTGAAAAAGTGTATTGTTTGTAGAAGATTACCTGGGGATGTGGCAACGGTGTCTCTGCATACGTAAGTACCTTGCTGTTTGCAATTTTCAGCGGCGGCACGTCAGTTTGGCACTATTTTTAGGTTTCCATCTATTAAAGAAAGGAGAGAAAAATGGTGCGCAGCCTTAAGTATAAAAACGGATACGCTGCCGAAATATTCTTATTTATGTTCTCAGCACTTTAATGAAGACTCTTTTATTATTTAGCCAAGTGGAAGAAGGGTATTAAAAAAAGCAGCGTATCCATCAGTTTTAAGGTCTCCAGTGCCTTCTACTTCTTACTTCTGGCATGGACGCTCTTGCTCATGCGGAAAGAAGGTAAAGAATTCTTCCTATTTTGTAAACCTTTATTACTGTTAAAATTAATAAATTACCCGATAAAAATTGCAGTCATAGTTTTGAAGAAAATCGAGAAAAATCATCGTCATCATCAACTTTAACTGCCGTGGAACTATCATGTCCAACAGGTGCGGCACTTGGCAGTCCTCCTAAATTAACACCAAAAGCTAACATTACTCCACGTCGAAAGTAAGTTAATATGCCAGAACTTTGAATTGAGGGAAAAATATGAGAAAGCATTTTTTAAAATTATACTCTGTTCATTGAAAACGTACCAAATATCTTCCATTTTTAGGCACAAACTACGTTATTTTGGAGATATTTCCAGTTTATCGGGAACTTCAAAAACGTCTCTAAAAAAATGGTCTATTGCTAAAGGGGTAATAAAACAACAAAAGAGGAAAATAAATATATTGCGCCAACAGAAAAGACGTCTTCAAGCGAGAGTTTTTAACCAGAAATCGCTGATTGAGCATTTGAAAAGTCGCTTTGCTTTTACGGAAAATACAGAAACATCCCTGAACGTAAGTCTTACTTTTGAGTGTTATTGAATTTATATCATTGCTTGTAATATTTTTAGGTCTCTTTACCCACACAAATGGACCTCATTAAACAGCTTTTAAAAGGTCCACAACGGAACTATTAACCAGACGTAAGGTCGTTTGCTATTACTCTAAATTTTTATTCAAAGCTTATAATTACGTTCGAGAAAAATTTATGAAATCTTTGCCACATCTTCAAACCATTTCTAAATGGTTTCAAACAGTTGATGGTTCTCCTGGATTCTGCAAAGAAGCATTAGCGGTTTTGCAAAAATACTATTTTTAGCGAATTTTCATATATATTTTTGTTTTTTGCAAACAATTCTGTTAGCACATTCTTATATTTTTTTCTTAAATTTTCATTGAAAATACTCTTTACTGAATTTGCATATGAAATTTCGATTGTGACGAGATCACAACATTACAACATTGAGACTTTCGAACATTTTATTCGAGAAATCATTTCTATAAAAATTCACTACCATAACGTACTTGCTGCGTCCAGACTTTTTAGTTAATAGTATATTTAAATAATGTATAGGTAGTTAAACATCTTTTAAATTTTATTTTATTATTTTAATCGTATTTATGAAAATATCAATCCTAATTCTCGAGACGCCTATGGTGTCGAGGACCATGTAAACAAACTTTTTATCCAATGTTGGTTTCAAACATTTTTTTTTTTTTGTTCCCTCAGGGCTCGTCCGCGGCCTTGCCGCCCCGATAGCACCGCAACCCTTGGTTGATTGTGCATACCCCTAGTCTTACTCCACCCATTCCAAAATCACTGTGCCTTGAACTAGTCTGCACAGCGATTGGTAGGGTGAAGTTTTATATTGCTCTGTCTCCGGTCTAGAGTGACCGTAGATCAGTTGTCTTTTCCGGTCCAGAGCTATACACTCGCACAAGATGTGCTGGGCTGATTCCTCCCCCTCGCCGCAGAGTCTGCATGCGAGGTCCCCTTCGAACCGCCCCATTTTATGTAGGTGTTTCTTGACGGCCATGTGTCCCGTCAAGAGACCTGTTGTGTTTCTGAGCTGTCCTCTGCCAGCTCTCTTTGAACTGGGTCCGTCAATTATTGACTTCCCATGTCTGAGCCCTGGACAGTCCGCCCAGTACACCTTGTGTTGGTTTCTGACCCAAGACTTAATGACTCCCCTGGCAGTGCTCTTTGACACGCCCAGAGCCGGTTCTGGTCCCATAAATGGTTCTGCTGACCCCCTCTTTGCGAGACTGTCAGCTTCTTCATTGCCTTTGACCCCCGAGTGACCCGGCACCCAGATGAGGGTCACCTCATTCTGCCCAGCCAGGTCGCTCGTCTCGTCTCGGCACTCACTCACCAGCCAGGAATTTACCCGTGGGCTACTTAGTGCCTTAAGGGCTGCCTGGCTGTCTGTGGCTATGAGGATCCGCTTGTTGGTGTAGCCCCTCCTCTTGTTCTCCCGCACACAGTGCAGGATGGCGTACATCTCGGCCTGAAACACCGTTGCATGGGCTCCGAGGGAAATACTGTGACTTACCCTCGGTCCTTCCGAGTAAACCCCTGCCCCCGTCCCACGCTCCCCGCCAGATCCGTCCGTGAACCAGACGAGCGCGTCCCGTGGTATGCCCGGTGTCTCCTCCCGCCATGCCCCGCGATCAGGGATTTCCACTGTGAAGTTGTTTTCCCTGCACATTCGCGGGCTCGCGAAGTCTGACCTCATTTCAAGCATGGGTTCCTTCACGATCTCCTGAATTTTGCAGTGGCCCCTGAAGCCTGGGTTGATCTTCAGTCTACCATTGCAGGCTAGTCTGTATAGTCCTAGCCTGGCCTCTCCCATAATAACGAAGTGTAGGGGGGGTAGATCCAGCAACACCTCCATGGCGGCTGTTGGGGTTGAAGACATGGCCCCTGTGATGCCTAGGCAAGCCATCCTTTGGATCTTGCCTAGTTTTTGTTTGGCACTGGATTGTGTCACCTTAGGCCACCAGACCAGTGCCGCATATGTTAACGATGGTCTGACCACCCTTGTGTACAGCCAGTGGGCCATACTAGGTCTTAGTCCCCACGTTTTTCCATATAGCCGCCTAGTGACGGCTAAGGTCATGACTGCCTTACGCAGTATTTTTCCAATGTGACCATTCCAGGTTAGCTTAGAGTCCAATACGACCCCAAGATATTTTACCTCCCTGGCCATTGGAACGCTCCTACCGTATAGAGTGAGAGTTCTGTGGCTTTCACACTTCCTCCTCCTCGTAAACGGCACGACGGTTGCTTTCTCGGGGCTCACCCCGAGCCCTTGATCAACCGTCCACCCTTCCACCACTTTCAGTGCAGTCTGCATACGCTCCCACACTGCCTGTGTGACCTTTCCTCGGACTATGATGACAATGTCGTCCGCATAGCCCTGTACCTCATACCCCCCTCCCGAGAGCCTCCCCAGCAGGCCGTCCACGACTAGACACCAGAGCAAGGGAGACAGAACGCTCCCCTGCGGACACCCCGCCGCGACCCCCGCCAGCAGAGTCCCTCCCGCGAGTGAGGTGAACACCGCCCTGTCCCTGAGCATGGAACCGATCCACCTGCAGCAGGTCTCCTCTATTCCACGCTCCCGGGCAGCTGCCAGAACCGATCCGAACGAGGTGTTGCTAAAGGCCCCCTCTATGTCTAGGAAGGCCCCCAGCGCCACCTCCTTGTTCTCCAGCGTATTCTCCAGTTTCAGCACCAGTTGGTGCAGTGCTGTTTCTGTTGAGAATCCTGCTCTGTATGCATATTGTCCGCAGTGTAGAGGATATGCTTCCAGTACACCGCCCCTAATGTGCCGGTCGAGCAGTTTTTCCACTGTTTTCAGCAAGAAGGACATGAGACTTATTGGCCTCAGGGACTTTGCCTGGTCTGTTGGACGCCCAGGTTTAGGAATAAATACAACCCTGGCCAGTCTCCATGCCCTCGGAATGTACCCCAGAGCCAGGCTGGCCCTCATAATGAGGGTAAGCACCGGCGCCAGTATATCTATCCCCTGTTGGAGCATGATGGGCATTATTCCATCAAATCCCGGCGATTTGTATGGCTTAAAGCTGTTAATGGCCCATCTGATTTTGCTCCAGGTAACCACCTCTTTAGCGACTGTCCAGTCTACTCTAGATGCCCGCCTATAAGGCGCCTCTATTTCTGAGTGTTCCCAGTCCGGAGGTGATTGGTTTATTATGTTACAGCCGGGGAAGTGCGTCTGGAGTAAAATTTCCATAGTTTCCTCCCCCGAGCTTGTAAAGCCTCCCGTGGGTGTTCTAAGGGAGCCTATGTTAGTCTGAGGGCCCTTAGACAGGATCTTGTGTAGTCGAGCACTCTCGGACGTGTTTTCCACTTCTTCGCAGTGCCTCCTCCACGACTCCTTCTTGGCGTCCCTCAGTCTTTTGTTATAGGTCGATAGGGCCTGTCTATATTCATCCCATGCTCCCGACCTTTTGGCCGCGTTAAACAGCTTACGAACCTGCGTCCTCCTTTGCCTGAGGTCCTCGTTCCACCATGGGACGTTCCTGGTGGACACCCTCATTTTCAGGGGGCAGTTGGCGTTATAGGCCGAGGTAATTGCGTCTCGCAATTGGACTGCTGCAATCTCGAGGTCTATTGAATCCCTTATGGCACTCTCAACCCCCCGCAGTTCCACAGCTAGGTCTGCCCTGTAGGCTTCCCAGTCCGCCTTGCGGGGGTCCCGGTACCATACCGTTTCTCTTTCGACTTTGGCGATTTCAAACCGGATGTATCTGTGGTCTGAGCTACTCACTTCCCCAGACACAGCCCAGCTTTTAACAAAGTCACCCAGAAACTGGGTGGAAACTGTTAGGTCTAAAACTTCCTCACGCCGTGTTGTGACGAATGTCGGTTTATTACCTCTATTCAATATGTCTAAATTAAATTTCATAAAGAATTGTAAAAGTGCCTCACCCCTAGAGTTTGTGTCCGAGCTACCCCACAACTCATGGTGCGCATTCGCATCCATGCCGATGATGGTCTGCCATCCACCTGCTCTGCTACCCACCATCAGCTGCTCCAATTCGTTGGGTGGAGGAGGGTCCGTGCTGTCCCCTGGCAGATAGGCTGACGCGACAGTAATGTCCCTCAGCCCATCCGCTCCTCCACATCGGATTTTGATCGTTGCCAGGTCCCTGGAACAGAAATTCATTAGAGGGAGAAACTCTATCCCTTCCCTGACAAAAATGCAGGCCCTCGGATTCTCGCTGGACCTGCTGTAGATGAGCTTTCCATTAGCCCCGCCGAGTCCCTTGATCTCTCCTTTGTAGGAGTACGGTTCCTGGATGAGGGCCACATCCGTGTTCCTCAGAGCCATTAGTAGTCCGGCCGTGGCTGCCCTACTGTGTTGGAGGTTGACCTGAAGGAACCTAAGTCCCATTAACCCTTAATTGCTTCCCCAGTGGGCGGAAGCTAACCCTTCCCATGCCCCAGAATGCCTTGAAGGAGGTTCCTTCAAGGGCTCTGTAAGATGTCGGGTCGATCGAGAAGGCGAGCGTCTGTCCTTTCTCCTCTGCCTTCCTGCTTAGAACCGACCAGTGTTGCGTCCCCAGTTCAGGGTTCTGGATCTTAAGTCTGCTGATCACCGTCTCCTGCGGGACGGTGTCAGGGATCCGTACGAGGACCTTGCGTCTCTTTGGGAGTTCCTTGGGCTCGACGGCTGTCAAGTCCGCCCCCTCCCAAATCTGTCCGAGGCCCCCGATCGTTTTCCGCAGCCAGTCCCGCGACTGCGGGCCGGCACAGGTTATCCAGAGGATGCCCCCCGTCAGGCGCGTCCGGTGGAACTGAGGCGGGCTCTCCCCTTCCTGAAGAGAGTCCACTGCAGCTACCACCGCAGCCTGGATCAGGTCCGCTTTCCCCTGGTCTAGCGTGACCTCAGGATGGCGTCTGTCAATCACCGCCATCCCGAGGCCCTCCGCAGCCTCCCTGTAAGAGCCAGTCTGCGCCGGTGTTCCGGCCTTAGTTCCTTTGGGAGGTCTGTCTGTAGTAGGCGTGCTAGAGCCAGAGCGCGGCGTCTTCCGACTCGCACTCTCCTCTTGCGCCTTTACAGGCACCCTGGCCCTTTTGGAACGTCTGTCTGTAGTGGGCGTGCTAGAGTTCGAGCGCGTCCTCTTCTGACCCGCACTCCCCTCTTGCGCCTTTACAGGTTTCTCGACCGTCCAGGTCCCGGCCGCCATTTTTTGCGCCCTCCGGAGCTTCTTTCTTTGCGCCCCGGAAAGACGCTTGGACTGCCGGGGCAGTCCCTCTACTCTAACAGTAGAGTCCTCACTGGTGGAGGGGCCCCCGGAGTCCGCGGAGCTCGCCGCCCTCCGGTGGGACCCAGCCTCCAGCTTGGGTGTCGGGGACAGGTCTCTGGCCGAAGCTACCCCCTGATCCCCCGTATCTACGCCGGTCGTGGGACCTCCAGAGTCCGCTGCCGCACCCTGGCTCGTCTCCGTTTCCGGGATAGACTCAAGGCTCAAGTCTGTAGCCGGAGCCACTCCTCGAGCCTCATTGGTTTTGGTTTTATATGTATTTATAATCTTCATGTTGTTCCCACGAGAATGGGGGAAATACTGTCCACACCATCAGAACCCCCTGTGTGGTGCAAGGCGGGTTACTCTGGAGGGTTGCCTGGTACTCCAGAGGTTCCGTTCACGACACCATCGCCCTGGTGCCATCCATCCATAGGCACGGGTCACGTGACACCGTAGATTGGGGGAGTTTAGTTCGACCTCCTTGTCTAGATCCGTCATGTTTAGTTATTAGCAGGGTCACCTCGTGCAGGATGCGGATTTTTACCGCGCATGACGGTCTTGGGGAAAGCTTCATCGGGAGTTTATGTTGTTATTTCCACTTCCTCAGCTTGCCCCCTGGAGTCCTTTGGCCCGCGACTCCTTAACCCCGTTTCAAACATTACAACGTATCGCATTAGGCGATGGCTGGTCTATTCGTAGATAGATAGTCAAAGGTCGTATCAATCTTGAAAATTACCTATAGTACTATTAACAACTCCAACTTAACACAACACATGCAAGCAAAACACACTGAGAAGCCCTATAAGTGTAATATATGTGACTATAGTAATGCTCGTAAGTGTTCTTTAACCCTCCGGCGGGCGCGCTAGCGGCAAACAGCCGCAAATCTGAATTTTACTGTTATAACTTAAATATGGTTATCCTTGTTATATTGTGCGTTCAAGTATTCGTTGTTTATGGTGTTAGCGTGGCCTACCGACAGATTTCGTGCCATTAGTTACTTTCCTTCAGTTGTTACAGAGGCAAGGTTCGAAGCAGGTAGAATTTGCGGTGTGTTTGCCGCAGCGCGCCCAGTCATGTAAGTCTTATTCAACGCAAAGTTTTAGTGAATTTTTATTAAAAAAATTCACTAATAGAGAGGTATCGATGGTGAGACTTTGCAAAAATTCTTTCAAATGAGCGCGAATTAGGACCCCTAGAACCCATATCCGGGGTCAGTTTGAATTTTTATATGCTTATATATATATATATATATATATATATATATATATATATATATATATATATATATATATATATATATATATATATATATATATATATATATATATATATATATATGTATCCGTCTGATAACTCAAAAAATAATTAACCGATTTAGATGAAACTCGGCAAGTGCCTTTCTTTTATTAATGGCTTGGATGAGTTCGTTGGCCAGGAAAATCGGACGGGGTTTTCCGGGAAAATTTTGAGTTTTCTTTCAAAAAAAATTTTTTTTTCCGAAAATTTCGATAAAATTTGGTCTACATATTGCTTTGGGAAATACCTAACTATGTGCCAAAATTCAGCTTTCTAGGGTTACAGAAAATTGAGCTATTCAAATTTAAAACATTTATGTTTAAATCATAAGTATGTGGTTGCTGTTGGTTAGTCAATGCGTTTCTTATTGACTCATGTGTTTTTAATAGTCAATAGTTTCTTTACGAATATACAAACCTTCCATTGACTTCTGCTTCTGCCGCTGTTACAGTCCTTTTATTTAGAGCTAGAGTTCTAACCACTCATACAAACAGTGTTTTTTAACCACGTGGCTGGGCGACTGATCGAATTCATTCCCAGTTGCTGTTGATTTACTCATATTATTCTCTTAATATGTTTGAAGATGTGGTGTCTACTTCATTCCAAGTCACTATTAACCGACTATTTATGAAATCAAATAAGTAAATTAAATCGATTGTCATAAAATATGTAGTGTATTAAGACAAGGGAAAAAGAAATAAAACATATATAACTGTGCACATTTTGATTATATTTTAGGGTGCTTGAGAGATGTATTGTCACAGCATAATATCTTATTAAAGTTCATTTGTAAATAGGTTTAATTTTTATATGTTTATATATATATATATATATATATATATATATATATATATATATATATATATATATATATATATATATATATATATGATAACACAAAAAATAATTAACCGATTTCGATGAAACTTGGCAAGTGCCTGTCTTTTATTAATGGCTTGAATGAGTTCGTTATCCAGAAAAATCAGACGGGGTTTTCCGGAAAAATTTTGAGTTTTCTTTCGAAAAAATTTTTTTTCTCCGAAAGTAACAAAGCGGTTTCAATGAAATTTACTATATATGTTGCCTCAACCTTACTACGTACCAAAATTCAACTTTCTAAGTTTAGAGAAAATTGAGTTATTCAAATTTTAAATTTTCTTTCGAAAAAAATTTTTTTCTCCGAAAATTACAAAGTTATTTTAATGAAATTTTGTAGATATCTTGCCTTAGGAAAAACCTTACTACGTATTGAAATTAAACTCTCTAAGTTTATAGAAAATTGAGTTATTTAAATTTGAAGCATTTAATAAAAATTCACTACCATAACGCACTTGCTGCGTCCCGAGTTTTTTCATAAAATTGTGCAGTGTGTTGGTTAGCGTCTACTATAATGCCCCTATTAGCACGCATAGGGGAGGGTGGGCCACAGTGAGACAAAAAATACATATTTCAAAATAAAAAGTTTTATTTTATTTATATCATCAAAACAAATGAACAGATATATATGTTTATATTTTAAGAACAAATTGTAGACTATACAGTTGTTGAAATGCGACAATAAAAATGGCAGCAATTTTTTATAAAAATAATATTTCTGTCTCACTGTGGCCCGAGGTAAGGGGTACAATGAGACTACCTAAAAATATTACTGTTTTGACAGTTTTAATATAGAACAAATATAAAATCATTTGAAATACAACAGTAAATTAAACGTAAGAGGTATCAAACTAAAAAAATACACAATAACACTTTCAGCGGATTTCCAAAGTGTCCAGATTGACAGAAAATTTAATTAAACGACCTTGTCGCTTGGTGCGTCCAGTAGGCTGCGGAGGTGGCAAAATCGCTTTAATGTCAGATAAGTGAACAAAAGCGTCATCAGGAATAATTGGAAAAATGAAATTATCTAAACATTTTGTACTTCTTCTCAGATAGCTCACCTCAATCTCGCTTTTGTTGTCAATAACCTTGGCTATGTAGTAAATTTTCTTTTTAGTAGAAAACTCCACTAGAATAAAATCTCCTACATCTGGGTTTTTGGACAACGGCTCCAAATTAATTTCATTTTCTGTTTATGACATGTCAAAATCATCATCATTATCCGTCTCTACCTGCAAACTACCTTCACTCTCTGATTCGGATGACTGTAGTTCTTTCAATCTATTTTTCTTCTGTTTGAGACCAGACTTCTTCAGTGAATTTCTTCTAAGTTTTTCTCTTTCTTTTACTTTTATAACTAACAATTCAGGTGTGTCAGTCATTATGGCACTTTTTCCTTTAGTTCGCCTCTTCCTTTCTAGTTTCAGTTCCTTGGCTTTTGGAAAACCAACTAATTCTTCTGGAGTAATGAATCTTTTAGAAGGTGGTGTAGTGGGAGTAGGCGTGACAGATCGATTGGGCTCATCGTCTGAAGCATGACTTGGTCCGGTAACAGGTTGATTATTGGGCTCTGGAGGCCGTCTTAAGTTTCTATTCGTCACTTCACTACAGAGAAAGTCATCATCTGTAAAAATGTTTCGATCATATGGATAGATGCCTGTTTTTCTAAATCCGGCTATAATATTTTTTGGTGTCATGGACCGTTGGAAAGCTTGGCCCACACATCCCGCTATCCCATAGATATTCAAAGGCACTCCGGGATGATTTAAAAGCCAACTATCTACAGCGGCATTATAAAAAGCTTTAAATGAATAAAAAACTGTGACATCTAATGGTTGAAGCTTATTAGAGCAGTGAGGTGGCAAAGTCACAATTGTGACTCCATTCTCTTTGGCTAGAGTTATACTTTGGACAGACAAATGACTTTCGTGATTATCCATCACTAATATACAAGGATTCTCTAGAGAACTTGCACTCTTTTTGATGAAGTGCTTGAATGTTTCAACGAATAATTCTGTGTTCATCCATCCAGAAGGATTTGCTAAGCCCAGAGTGCCTGGTGGAGCCCCAATTAACATATGTTCTTTAAATTTTTTTCTTGGAAAAATCATTACTGGAGCAAGGCTATTCCCAGCTGCATTTATGAAACAGCACGTGGTAACTAGGGTTCCTCGTTCACCACTAGTAGCTTTATTGACTTGCTTCGTCCCTTTTTTTGCGATGATCTTTTTTGGTTTATGGACAGTTGTTGTTGCCGTCTCGTCCAAGTTATAAATCCTTGAAGGGTCTCGAAGTTTTTCAGACCTCTCCATAATTGCATAAAGGTTATCAAAGAACTTTAAAATATTATGTCGGTTGAAAGAAGTTGCTCTGGATAAGCTGCAACCCTCGGGCTGCCTGATGCTGAGTATGGGGTGTCTTTTCATGAATGAACTAAGCCAGTCGACTCCGGCTAATTTGTTTCTCCTCCAACTCTCTGGAATAGGTTTGGAATTGGCTGTAGCTAGCTCATAAGCCAAAGCGCGAACATTTTTGGTGGATTTTCCATAACACATTTTCGAACATTCCAGAATGTAATAACATAAACTTTGTTCTTCTGCCTTAGAGAATATTTGACGGGAATTGTATTTAGGGGTCATTCTAATTTTGCTTTCAGGTTGATCTTTCTGTCTCTTAACATATCGTGCTAAAGTTTGAAATTTAACACCATTCCGTTCAGCTGCTTCACGTAGTGACAATCTTTCTACAATCACCTGCCTAACAGCACTTTTCATTTGTTCCTCTGTGAAATTTCCTTTTTCAGTCTTTCTTTTTCTTCCTCTGGACATGATGCTAGCTATTTCAGGAAAAAAACAAGCTTTGTTAAAAAATCTTTAAATTTCTAAGTACCTACATTTAACACGGATTCATGGGCCACAATAAGACAAGTCTCATTGTGGCCCACTAAATTGTGTCTCATTGTGGCCCTAACGCAAGTCGGAATAAAATGGTTCACATTTTACTTAAAAGCGAAATTAACTCAACATAACCTAGCGCGTGATGATAAAAAAAACTTGCAGTAATTACTAAATAAAACGGCGAAAACTTAAGGCAATAGATACCACAGTTATTACATGCTAAATTGAGTATATGGAAAAAGATTACATATCCAAAATTAACGAAAAGCAAATAACAATGTCGTATGTGCTGTGAACTGCCGGTAAGTTGGATAGAAAATGAATCATGGCAAACTTGAACTTCTGTTAAAAAGGCAGAGAAAAAAGCGCGCGCATTTGAAATTTATACAATTTGTCTCATTGTACCCCGCGTCTTATTGTGGCCCACCCTCCCCTACTTCAAATTTGCAAAATAAATAACAAGCTTTTATTAAATTTTAGGTCGCGTAAATTAACACCCTATGAGTTAGAAAAAGCTTTAGAAGACGCGGTTAGTGAATTAACCGAAGGAAGACTAGTCGAAGAAAGATTAGCCGAAGAAAAAACTAGTGAACAAAGGGAGGAACCTGATTATGAGTTTAATAGTGATGGTGAGAGTGGAACAGACATAGAAGAAACGAAAGCACAAAACATGTACATTAGCGATTATGAACAGTCAGTAGAAGAAATCGATGAGTTCTCAGGCGATGTCGAACAAAGTCAACTTTAAGATAATTACCGTTTTTTCATAGGACGCGATAATGAAACACTTTGGATTAGCAAACCTGTTTCGGTTGTAAAAACCAAAGCAAAGAATATTATAAAAATATTACCTACGCCAAGACCTTCTACACTTTCAATTTTGAAATTTATTGTAGAAAACAAGTACCTGGACCGTATCTGATATCAAACGAAGCCGAAGATATTGTGAAGAAACTAGTGATACCAATAGAAAAATCGAAATGTTACTACAGATAACTATTACACAAGTTATCATGCCTTGGAGTTTGAAGTGGTAAAGCAAGCGTCGGAAAGTCATGTGAAAGTTCGCAGTCTCCAAGTCCAAGAAGAAAATAAAACAGAGTGTACAGAGTAAATGCAGCCGGTGGTGATCGAATCCAGGTATTTGGCGAAACTGACGTCGAGCTGCAAATTGGGACATGGAAGGCAAAGCAGAGAGCCATAGTCGCCGCCATATTAGACCCGATTATAATTGGCTTGGACATACTTCAGGGTCAGTGCGCTAAACTTGATCTTGGCACTAACATCCTGACTATCGGCGGTGAAGAAATAATAATGTCGCCTGGCAGTAACCTGGTAGTGCGGAAAATCACCATAGAGGAAAATAGCAACGTCTGTCGTGAAAGTGCCATTCCAGTGACGAGAGCTGTGAGAGGAAGAGACGACCCAGTTACTCAGCCAGCAGCAAGTGGAGAAGAAAGTATGTACAAGACGAAGGATGCAAAGACCACCTAAATATGAAGCCAACCCAGAAAAAGGTCAGTAAACACATCTGTTGGAACAGAGCCGATGTAGACATGATGAATAGGGCCCGCCGAGATACTTGTGCAAGTAGAAACATCAGAACAACAGCAACTACACGGAAGAGCCAGTACCACGTAAGAACTTCGCTTGAAGAAAGCCCCGACATATTGACGAGAAGGAAAACCATCCACTCTGCTGTCCGAATTCCATATGCGAGTAGAAAGCGACCGCATGAAGACCCGTTATGACGTGCGAGCTAATTCAGCTGGTTTTACAGAAGGAGATCGTGTGTGGTTCTACAATCCAATACGACGCAAGGGACGGTCACCGAAACTACAGAAATTATGGTAAGGTCCTTATAAGGTGGTCAACAGGATCAATGACGTTGTCTATCGTATTCAGAGGAGCCCGAAGAGCAAGGTGAAGGTGGTCCATATGCACAGACTTACGCCATTCCATGAAATGTCAGAATTAGACCGGAACGATCGAATGAATATAAGAGGAGGGGGGGGTAGTGTCACAGCGAACACACCGTAATGACATTACTAAAATAGACCAAAAGTGACAGGTGTAGAATAGTGTAGACCGTCTAGAATCTCTATAGACGGATATAAATAGACGAGCGGTGCGCAGAGTAAGTTAGTTCAGTATTGACTAAGGTGGTGTGAAAGTGATCATAGAGTATAAAGCGAGTTAACAGTAAGTGTTGGTATATATAGGAAGCGATCATAGAAGGCGATAGTGGAATATAGTTCTATGGACATTTAATAATAAAGAAGAGATATATTTTAGTTGACAATGGTGTTGGAAAAAATTTGGTAATAATAAATTAGTAGTTTGAAAAGCTGTGTTTTGTTAGTAAAAAATCCAGAACCCCGTAGAACGTAACAATATTATAAGGACACCTGGAGCATATTTTGAGCGAATATTCTAAATAATGATCTATTCAAATATACTCAGTATATTGATGAAGAATTTTCTTAAGATGTGATTGAATGAATGTACTCAGAATATTAAAGATGCAGTTTGAAATCCCATAAATGTTATTAGAACATTTCGAAACAAATATTCTGAAATAAGAATGTTCTCACATTGTGAGAACATTATGAGAATATCTTGTGCTATATGGGTCTCTGGCTGCCTACCTATCTAAACCCCCGTGCAAATTTTGTAGTATGATACTGGGCTTATAAAGAATTATGGGTCAAGCAGTGCCATGTCGAACCGCTAAGTTTTTCGCTGTCAATTTTTTACTTGGGATTTTGAGCACCAACCTCTGAATTGATATGATGACTTCCGTCAAACATAATTGGATCTGATTATTAACGTTAAGTCCAGCTGCGTTTCTAATAACAAAGGCACAATTGACTCTTTTAAACAGAATATATCTACCAGAATTTCTCTTACCCAAATCCTTCTGGACAGAAACAAGTGAAGAATAAGGCCATTTAGAAGCTATTCATTTTTTATCTATCTTAAAGTGACATTGCTACCAACTAATTTTTTTTATGTTTAAATTGTAATCTGAATTGTTTTGCATTAACTTTCGTAATTAATTAGAGTTTTCTTACCAACATCAACAAACTAAAAAGTGCTGCACTTTTTAAAAATCAGTCTGTCATTTGACAATATTTATTCAAAAAATTCCTACTAAAAAAACTATTACTTTATTCATCCATTAAAGATGAATAACCTAGTAAATCTCTCAAGTAAATACTTATTAACCGAAAATAACAAGCACATACAGGATGATAATTGTTAAATAATATAGGTAAAGTTGGCGCCTGGTGAACTCACCAAATGTTTAAACAAAAAGCTAATCTATCACCATATAAATATAACTTAATAATCTTTTTTCCTATAACATAAAACTTCTAAATGTATTAATTAGCATCAAAAATGTATCACTCGTAAACAAGACATTTTAATTTCCAATATTTCCGCCCCCAAATTTTAAATTTAGTGAATTCGGGAGAAATAAAATCATTTCAACTGTCAAATTTTCTGCTGTCATATTATTCAAAATGGACCAATAGGAATTAGTTTCGCAATTCGCGAGTGTAAGAACCTAGCTTTATGTATTCAATATTATGATAAATTAATCACTTTCATAAAGAATATTGGTAACCAGAATAGTCTGCTTTTGTGTCTTTTCTTTCATGGCCATAGTCGACCTACTATTGTGAAGAGACAATCACTTTTTTAAACTATTTTGGATTCTAGTATTGGCGACATTGTACCTCAATAAACTAGCAACCTGACTTACTTCGTGTCACTCGTGTGGATCATGACAATGACATCCATTGTGAGGTCTCACCTACTTAATGCATTACAGTTTCTACACAAATTGTCTAAAAAGAACATGTATCAATTAAACAAAACCCACTATATGGCCTTAAGGATCGTGGTGGGAGCCATGAAATCAACACCTACTAACATCTTGTTGGGACTCACAGGTGAGATGCCCTTAGAATTCCAAAATCTGTGGATGGCACAAAAATTCTTATGTAAATCAGTATCAGTGCTGAATAACCCAGTTACAGAGGAAATCGAGAAACTACGGCCTCAATATAATATTAATGTGTCCTTTTGGCGAAATCCAACCCCTCCATCCCTATTTGAAGCGTTAGATCTGATAAATGTACATAGGCCATATATTGAAACATCCTCAACACTACCCTGCTTTAGATATGACCCATACATACAATTAATGTTAATTACGTAAATACAAAACTGGAAAAAATATAGATAATAGCGCTCTATTTAGAGACATCTGCACCAACCAATGTGACGGTTATCTATTAATCTTTACTGATGCTTCGTTTGATCCATCAACAGAATACATGGGAATAGGAATATATAGTTCTCAGCTTAATTTGAACATTACTAAGAAAATTGAGAATCCCATGTCTATTTGCAATGCCGAAAATATTGCTATTCTAGAGGCCTTAATAATACTGAAAACAAGCGACATCAGTTCGGATTGTGTCATATTCAGTGATTCAAT
Source organism: Tillus elongatus (assembly GCA_964006375.1). Classification (NCBI taxonomy): domain Eukaryota; kingdom Metazoa; phylum Arthropoda; class Insecta; order Coleoptera; family Cleridae; genus Tillus; species Tillus elongatus. Next base: position 6,620,669 of record OZ023262.1, on the reverse strand, counting down.
GAGCGCCTTGAGTCGAATATGTAGAAATGGCATAGTAACCAAAAATGATGCAATCACTCTAGAAATACGAAAAAGTATTTTAGAATTTCGCTCTAACAACATAAATATCACCTTATCATGGGTCCCAAGTCACACAAATATTCACTTTAATGACGAAGCGGATAAATTAGCTGCAATAGGAAGAAGCTGTAGTATCAGCAGAAGTCATTCAAACCGTAAGACATTTTGTTAAAAACATAAAATTTGAAAAAAAAAGAAAGAAAAAAAAGAAAGAAAAAAAAGCTCTACACCTATTATGATGTGTTACGTTTTAAATGTATCCCACTAACATCCTAATAATATGTTTCTCTGATCCAGATGCGTCTCTCGGATGTGTAATGCCCTGCTGACGCACCGGGGAGAGAAGAGTTAAATTATTTTCCTATGTTGTGTTACTATCCTTGTCCTTTTATAATACCTCTATTTTAGCATGGTGTGAGATATGACATTTGGGGCCATAGAGAATGTTCTAGACACACCTTAGAAGGTGTAGCCCAAATAAGAAAACCACCACTGGCTGGAGAGCCTATGCAGCTAAGGCCAATACAAACCAGCACATTGAACATGACAATGACATATATCAATATCACATATAGTGATGGGAAAAACTGCTCTATTGCTTTAACAGGTCGCACCTGTTACTGTTATTTAGAAATAACAGCTAAATATAACAGGTGGAAATAACAGTATGAACTATGAATTATTAAGACTTCCACGTAGACGTAGTAACAGTAGCTGAACCCGTCCGGTGGTGTAGTTGGGTGATGTTTAAAATAAAAAATATTCTTGTATTATGTTTAAAACAATTAATAAATTTTTTATTAAAAAAATGATGGAGGTTTTTTTTTGGGGTATTCATCACTAATAATAATTTGGTAAAAAATTCAACAATGCAGAATTTCTTTCAAATTTTCTTTACTAATTAAGTATTAGTTAAGCATTGAGCTTGAAAACCTCTATAGCCATCTTTTCCTTGAAAATGAGAGCTATATGAAATAAATGAATTATTGTAAGCAAAAAATAAAATAAATAAATTTTTTTAAATTAAAACTAATTTTTTTCTCTCTACCTATAGAGCGAAGTGTGTCTGGTTTCAACTATACCGGGTACAGGGAATATTTTTATAATTTCATTAAAATTGGTACTGTTTCTGAGATTTTTTAAGTTTCAGCGATTTTTTATGTTGCAGTAGTAATAAAAAAAAGATGTTTAAAATCGGACCTATTTCTTAGATTTCCAAAGTGAAAAGTAAAAAGGAATATTGATTTATTAGTTACATAAGGCAAAGAAGAATGAGCAAAAAAACTACCTAATATAATATAATACCTAAGGACTCATGTTAAAGCATAACTGTACATTTGTATACATATCAGTTTTTTCTTAAAACAAAAATGCCATCTGCATATCGAGTTATGTAATGAAGATTGAGTTTACGTCAACGACTATGTGATTATTTTTTTATATACGCGGTGACCTGATTTTATTTTTACAGTGATATAGTTCATTTTTAATAATTTTCACTTGCTACATATACAGCCTTTCACATATTGAGAAATTAGGAACGAATTTTTTAGCGACCATAAATGTCAGAAGTGAAGGAAACTTAGTTCACTTTTTACAAGCATGACTTGTAATATTAATAAAATGAGGTAATATAAATAAGGTATTTTGAATAATGAAAGTTGATGGAGTTTCCGCAAAACCGGAAGCTCCAACATGCTGCACCTCTCATAAAATTTCGGTAAAGAAATTTGCCTTTATTATGCACATATGGTTCTTTATTACATTACGCTTTTATTTTTTGTTAGAAGGATCTCTAGTTACATTTTCGATTCTCGATTCACCGCCGGTGACTCATCTTAATCAGTACGCTTTTAAAAACTGTGCAAACAACGAACCGCTTTTGCCTAGAAATGGAGATCCACTTAAATGGTGAAAAATTCATTCTTATGAATATCCACATTTAAGTAAAATGGTGAAGGAGAAATTTGGGACTGTCGCTACGTCTGTTCCGTGCGAAAGACTTTTTTCTAAAACAGGACAAATTTTAAGTGACCGCCGTAACAGATTTTCGTCGACCAAAGTCAGTCAAATAATGTTCATCAACAAAAACTCAGAACTTTAAAAGTGTTTTGTTAGAAAAGTATTTCTTAGTGTAAGACAATTTTTCTCAAAGAAAAAAAGAAACATCGTTGATTTTATTTACATTTTTCATATTTTGTGTTTGTTTATAAATTGTAAATATATGTGTGTGTTTTTGTGAATCAACAACCTGTCAAAATTTAACAGTTTCATTGTACCGACGACCCTACGTTCCCAAAGCTGTGAGCACACTAGTATAAAGTAGTATGTTATGAAGTAAAGTCCGCTCTATACTCTCTACCCCATTCCCAGTCTCATGTCCATTCATCCTGTTATAACAGTTGCGGATGAAAACAGAAGTTGATTTATCGTAGCTAGTGGAACAGAAACAGATACGACAACAGAAACAGATACGACTCCGAGTTCTAGTGTAAAGCGCAACGGCATCCCCTCCACTGTACCTGTTATTTTTATATATCCATAACATTTTGTTACCGTTGCGGCTCGACAACAGTTAAAAAATAGCAGACTAATAAATAACAACCCATTAGTGATGGGAATAACAGTTATTTTCTGTTAACAGTTAAAGCCGTTAACGTTATTTAATAATAACCGTTGAAAATAACGGGTTCAGTTATTTTAAACTGGATAGTCGATCGATAGTATCCTACATTCCCAAAGCTGTGAGCGAGAGCGAGCACACTAGTATAAATGCATTGTATTTTTACCCCGTTATTTCACGTAGTGTAGAAATCTCAAATTTTGTCGATATGAAAAGGAAACAAAGGGTTAAGAAATAATAATAAGCGTGTCGTAAATCTTTTACCACTCTGAAGTGAAACTTTTAGAAATCAGAAAGGAGTCTTCTATAAGAATTAACTTAGATGTTTTAGGAATTATAAACTAGTCAGTCACAAATTTAGTTTATCAGGGTCTTTACGTAAATGTCAATGCCACACAAGAATCAATAAATATCATTATTTATCACGCCTTGGGACGTTAGACGTTAGAACTTTTATTGCTACACAGGGAGTGATTCTAAGAACTCCATAACATAACGCAGCTAATAAAATTTCGGTAAAGAAACAGTATAAAAAATTGAGTTTGAGTTTAAAAAAAAAATTGGAAGATATATAGTATTAACATATTTACTTATTTTAATATTCGTTGTTTTAAAATTAGTTTCAAAAATTTCAAAGAGCTGTAACTTGGAGGAGAAGGGGTTTCAAGAAAAACGTAATAAAAAGACACCCCTTATTTTTCGCCAAAGAATCACCTGTAAAATTTTTCGCATCAATTTGGGAACACCCTGTATATATATATATATATATATATATATATATATATATATATATATATATACATTTAATTTTTTATATTGAAATGTATATAGATATTAAAAAATGTTGTATCATTATATTTTTTTAATAAATTTGATAACTATTATCAGACAAACGAAAATGACGTGTTAACTGTATTCTTAGGTAATGTATATAAATTTAAATAAATAAATACTTTAATTTCACGTGAAATAACCCTATTTTGCGTTGTCTATAGTGAAAGTAACAACACGTTTTTACAGAAATTCATCTTTTCACCCAACATTTTTTATTATTAAATATTTGGCTTTACATACTAGTGGGAAACTCAACTGTTTCAAAAATAACAGCTTCTCAGTTTAACAGAATAACTCTGTGTAGTAGTGTCCGTATGCCGTATCCCCATCAACAACCGGTTAAAGTTAAAATTAAAATTAAACCGTTTTATTGTACCGAAAATCCTACGTTCCTAAAGCTGTTAGCGAGAGCGAGCACACAGTATAAATAACGTGTTTAGCATTCCCAATCTCAAGGCTATTCATCCCGTTAAATAGTTAAAATAACAGTTGCCGATGAAAACCGATGTTTATTCATCGAAGCCGAACTAGTTGCAGTAGAACTGAAACAGACACGACTCCGAAATCTAGTTTAGTGTAAAAAGCGTTATTTTTGAAGCTGCTAATTTTATAAATCCATAACTGCTGGTTACCGTTACGGCTCGGTAACCGTTTAAAAATAGCTGACAGTCAAATAACGACCCATCACTACAACCCATCACTAATCACATATGTCATATCAGCGGAGTTCGCAGCCGTTTGACACTTTTGAGAGTTGCTAAAAAAATTTTAACAAATAGCAAATAAAATACAAGTTTACTCTTACTCTTACTATTTTACTATAAATAAATAATGAAACATAAAGAAGAGACAGCAGAAATAATTTAGAATGTATAAAGGAGAGTTCCATCAAAATAGTAGCTGTCAAGACATGTCCATGGAACATATAAAACAAGAAGGCCAGGAGATGTGTGAAGCCTATTATTGTAAAACTATTAAAACTGAAACAGAAAATTATGAAAAAAACACTAATCAAAAGTTTACGCTTTCCTGCAAATTTGAGCAGGATACGAAATTGGATCTGCAAATAAATGAATCTTTAATAAAACTGGAAATAGAACAGCATGCCTTGGACAGTGCTGTATTATGTGGAGGTTTGAAGAAAGAGCACTGGAATAAAAATGAAGATTCTAATGAACAAAACTCCTGGCCTACTTCGAGTAGCAAGGATGATGTAAATACGAAATGTGAGTTACAGAAATTATTTCAGGACGTTGACCAGTTTGGTAAAGAAAAGCCTCCAAGTAATATAGATGAAGATAAGGAAAATTCTTTTGACTGCATTAATTCGCAAGATCCTAAAAAGAGCTCATATCAGTGTTTCTTTTGTGAATATGCGAGTATAAGAAAAAAACAATTGATATGGCACATTCGATCAAAGCACACAGGAGAAAAACGCTTGTTAAATCATGTTACATCTGAACACACAAGGGAAAGGTCTTATCAATGTTCATCTTGTGATTATGCAAGTGTGCACAAACAAAATTTGTTAGAGCATATTAAATCAAAACACACACGAGAAAAGCTTTATCAATGTTCCTCATGTGATTATGCAAGTGTGTGGAAACATTCTTTGTTAAGGCATATTAAATCAAAACGCACAGGAGAAAGGCCTTATCGATGTTCATCATGTAATTATGCATGTGTGCAGAAACACAATTTGTTGATGCATATTAAATCAAAACACACAGGAGAAAAGCCTTATCAATGTTCATCATGTGATTATGCAAGTTTGAGGAAAGACAATCTGTTGAAACATATTAAATCAAAGCACACACAAGAGAAGCCTTATCAATGTTCATTATGTAATTATGCAAGTGTCCAGAAAGAAAGTTTGTTAAATCATATTAAATCAAAACACACGGGAGAAAAGCCTTATCAATGTTCATCATGTGATTATTCAAGTGTGCAGAAACCAAATTTGTTGGCGCATATTAAATCAAAACACACAGGAGAGAAGCCTTATCAATGTTCATCATGTAATTATGCAAGTGTGTGGAAACATGCTTTGTTAAATCATATTAAATCAAAACACACAGAAGTAAAGCCTTATCAATGTTCATCATGTAATTATTCAAGTATGTGGAAATATTCTTTGTTATATCATATTAAATCGAAACACGTGGGAGAAAAGCCTCATCAATGTTCCTCATGTAATTATGCAACTGTGTGCAAACGTTATTTGTTAAATCATATTAAATCAAAACACACAGAAGAAAAGCCTTATCAATGTTCATCATGTGATTATGCAAGTATTCGGAAAGAAACTTTGTTAAATCATATTAAATCAAAACACACAGGAGAAAAGCCTCATCGATGTTCATCATGTGATTATGCAACTGTGCGCAAACGTTATTTGTTAAATCATATTAAATCAAAACACACAGGAGAAAAGCCTCATCAATGTTCATCTTGTAATTATGCAAGTGTGCAGAAACAAACTTTGTTAGATCATATTAAATCAAAACACACAGGAGAAAAACCTTATTATTGTTCATCATGTAATTATGCAAGTGTGCAGAAACAAAATTTGTTGAAGCATATTAAATTAAAGCACAGGACAATGGCCTCATAAATGTTCATTAGGTGATTATATTAATGCAACCAAAGATGATTTAAAGTCTCATTAATATTTATCATGTGATTATACAAGTGTGCACAAGCTAAATTTGTTAAGGCATAACATATGTAAACACCTCAGCCTATTACACAAAAGGATCTTCTAATAAACGGTCAACATTCATTAATTGAATCCTTAAAGGCACAGTTTACACTAATTAAGTGAAAACAGAAAGTAAATAAAAATTCTAACCTAGCTGTGGTGCCTTAGCATTCACAATAACATACACAATGTTCTATAGTCACCAATAATTTTATTAATGTATAAATATATCTCGATTACACAGTGAATTATTTTATATCTTAACTAGACCACGTTACATTCAACAATGAATCCATTTCCCCCAACGTTCGTGCTCCGTCCTTCGTCCACGTTCCTTGTTGGTGAATCATCATGCTCCGTAATCGGTCGCCACAATCCCTCCTTTTTCTTCAGCTTCAGTGGTGGTATCCTTGTAGGTGTGATGTCGTCCTCATGTTCGATAACGGAGCGACCAGTTGGTGTGGAATGGTTGAAGGCGGCGTGATCAGTTGAAGAGCTGGTTGGGACAAAAGTTAAATGTTTAAAATATTCTGGTGATTCTCCAGGTACTTTTTTTACATGTGCCGTGTGGCATTTAAATGTTTTCCCATCTTTCTTAGTGTAACTTCATTCCCATTACTTTCTACCACTTCATACTTTTCCTCGCGAAATATACCCTTTAGTTTATTTGCCATCTCCATGTTGTGTACTATTACTTTATCCCCTTGCTGTATATCGCACTCTGACCTGACCTGACCTGACCTTCTAACCTTATCTTCTCTCTCCTTTTCTTTTTGCTTCATATTCATATCATTGTATTTGGCTTCTTGATCGCCCTCGCTCTTTACAAGGTCAGATATAGAAGGAAATTTGTCACGAGTATTTCTACCCAATAGTGGCTCTGACGGGGACATTGTACATCAAAATGAAGTTTCTTATTTCTGTTCGATAGTCTCTTTTATTAGCATGCGCAATTTGAAGTATCTTTAGTATTGACTTATTTGCATTTTCGACTTTGCCATTAGCTTCGGGCCAACATGGTGGAGTTCTTATTAACTCAGTGTTGTGACAAAAATCTACAAATTTTTGACTCACAAATTGTCTCCCGTTATCTGCTCTGATGCGCCTTGGGAAACCCAGTCTTGAAAACATCTCTGTTAAATGGTCGATGATTATGGGTGATGTTGTGGATTTTAGAAATTTGATCTCTTGGTATCTGGAATAATAATCGATTATAACCAGTACCATATCTCCGTTTAGCAGAGGCCCCATCAGCTCTATGGCCAGACATTGCCAAGGCTCTTTTGGAAACTTGTGGCGTGACATCGGAGGTGGTTTGTTAGGCTGTGATTCCAAGAGACAGTCTCTGCATTTTCTACGAATTGTTCCGTATGTCGATCTATCAACAGCCACCAAACCTTTGCACGTAGACGCCTTTTCATGACTGTTTCTCCAGGGTGCCCTTCATGCGCTAGTTCCAAAACCTGGTTTATTAACGATTGGGCCTCACGAGACGATTACTTCTCAACAAGACTGAATCCATAGAAGATAGCTCTGATTTTAACAGGAAGTATATGTTTTTATCTGCAGTGGGCCAAGAGTTGTTATTAAGTTTGTTTATTGCTTTTGTTATTTCTTTATCTATTCTGCTTTCCGAAAACTTGTGATATCTTCAACGCTTTAGGTGTGCTTCTTTCTATCATTGAGAAAATGTGTCTTTAGGTTGCTGCATCAAATGGCTTTTACTTTCCTCTCGTCCGCGTCTATACCTCTGTTAGTTATCTTGTGACCAAAAACTCAAATTCTTGCATCTTTATTCGGCAATTCGTTTTGTTTAGTGCAACATTATTTATCCTCAAGGACATTTAGAACCTTCTTAAGACATGTGTCATGTTCTAATTCAGAAGAGCCAAATATAATTATGTCATCAAAATAATTTAAGTAATTTTTTACACGATGGTAGCACGCTTCAAATATTCGCTGGAATATTTCGGGTGCCGAATTGACTCCAAACATCAACCGTTTATATCGGAATATTCCTTTGTGAGTAATTAATGTTGTAATAGGACGGCTATCTGGTTGTAACTCAAGTTAGTGATAGGCGTTTAACAAATCGAGGCATGAAAAATAGTTTGCAATTCTGAGCTTAGTTAAGAAGGAGTCAAATGCCGACAAAGGGTAGTTCTCTCTTTGGATATCTTCGTTCGCTCTACCCTACTACCAGTGATATCCAGGCGCTAGGTTCCATTACTTTCCAATTTTGTAAGGCCTCGTTCAGTTTGTCTTCGACCTGTGATTCGACTGCGACTGGAACTCTTCTTACTGGTTGTTGTACGGGTTTTATGTATGTCTATACATAGTTTTACTAAAACATCTTTTACTTTGGGAAACACGTTTGTTTTCTCTATTTTATTTACATTAAGTCTTCACTTTAATGTTCCCAATTCCTTAGCTGTATCTTTTCCCACTATGGAAATGTCTCCATTTGTTACCACATAAAAAGTTGTAATGAGCTCACTTTCACCTGGGATGTTGATTGTTGTTGTGAACCTGTATTAAATTTCAAGTGAACTACTAGTGCCATATGGTTTTAGCGAATCCGTATTCTTTGTGGTAAGATCCCAAATAATTGCGTTATGTGAAGAAAGTGATTCCCAGTCAGTTCCTCTTATTATGTTGGCTTATGACCCCGAATCTATAAGCAATATTAATTCTACTCTACCTACTAAAGATTTGACCAAGTCGTCGCACGAGTCACCTTGGTTGGACTGCTTTGCTTTATGGACACTAAAACAGTCAAAATTATTGCTGTCATTCCCTGTTGGGTCCGCTTCCATTTCTTCAGTATCAACAAAATTTACCGCCGATCTAACTCGTTTACCACTTCGGGGAAACCTGGACTGCAATGGTCTTTTAGGTGTATCACGCATTCTACAACATCTAGTAAAATGACCTTGAAAGCCACACTTTCGACGTCTTAACCCGGGCATACTTTTATATTATTATAACATTAATTTTCCCGCACCTCAAACATGAGTACACCGGTCTGTTGTGCTTTGTTCCAATTTTGTTTACTGTCAGAGATGAGGTACTTTGGCCACTTGAACCTGCACTCATAGCCGTTGATTGGTTTGATATTTGTTCGTGCACCTGACAAAGCTCAATAATTTCGTTGAGAGTGCGTTCCTTTTCCAAAGTTTACTTATTGAAGCTCAATAATTTTAATTTTCATGTTTATTTCACTAGCTTCCATAACAGTACTACCGAAAAAAACAACGCTTTGCCTGTTGTCTTATCTTCAACAAGAATTTGTTAAAGTTTCCATTTTCGTGTTTCTTGATAGTTCGGAATACATGGCGCACAAATGTAGAAATTTGTTTGGGAGAAAAGTAGTCTGATAAATTATCCACTAGTGTTTTAAAAACGTCGTTATTTCCTTCCATATTGACTGATTCAATAGCTCCCGGTAAACTGTAAGCTACCTCTTGAAACTGTGGACCGCTCAGGTGCAAAAGTTTGTTTCTCTTCTTTACGACATCGGCGATATCTTCTGAGGCTAGGTATAGATCTAGCACTCTGAGCCATTTCTCCCACTCCGCTCTAAGTAAAGCCTTGTTGATGGTATCGCCTAAAAATGGTCTGATTCCTGTCTCTGTCATAATTGACTATGAAAGAAGAAGATAAACAAAGGATAAAGAATAAAAAGTGTGTTATATCAATCTCCATGCGCACGCGAGAAAAATTATATGTTATTAATCCAAAGTACGGTTTTTACTGTACCAATTTTTATGACATATTATGTAATATTAAGATGCTTAAATCGAACACCTTATGGGTCACATAAGACCTAAAATAAAGTTAAGATAAACACTACTCCAAACAAGAATTTTCTCCGTTTAACATACGTCAACAGTTGGCAAAACCATTCGGTTAAATAGATATCGCCACACAATAAAGCAAAATATAAATAAAATAAAATACAGTTTTGTGTAATGGTTGATATTTAGTTCAAATTTGTCGATATTGTTACTATATACACACATAAATACAATTAAATGTATTTTTAAGTGATTTCATTCCCTGATTTTGTTTACAATATAATCTCCAATAAATTCACAAATTGACTCATTTTAATAAAACATGTTTATCAAGTCGCATTGATCTTATCTCGATTTATCATAGGAATATGTAGTAAATATTTCACTAAAATATAAGAACATTTCTAAATATATATAATAATAAATATATATTTATTCGCGTGTGCATTCTTATTGTAAACAAAAGCAAACTCATGTTTCATACTCGTTGGTTCTCATAATTGGGAGTCTTTTATATAAACATATATACACATACATCTACACACATACACACATATTTGGCTCACAGCCATGCTCTGTTTATTAGTGAATTTTCTTTAAAAAAAATCACTAATGAGGAGATCCCGACTTTTGAATTTTGAAAAAATTTCTTCAAATGAGCGCTATTTAGGACCTCCGGAACCCAAATCCGAGGTCAGTTTCAGACTTTATATGTTTATATATATATATATATATATATATATATATATATATATATATATATATATATATATATATATATATATATATATATATATATTTATGTGTCACACCTATAACTTGAAAAATAATGGACCGATTTTGATAAAACTTGGTGAGCACCTTCCTTTCGCAAGTGGCTTGGATAAGTTCGTTAGCCAGGAAAATCCGCAGAGGTTTTCCCGGAAAATTTTGTGTTTTCTTTCGAAAAAAATCGAATTTTTTTTATATTTTCAAAATTAACAAAGTAAGGGCAACGAAAATTCATTCGCGGGTTTATATCATTATAGGCAAGTTACATACCAAAATTTAGCTCCGTAGGTTAAAGGACAAAAAAGTTACAGGCATTTAAAGAAAAATAAATTTGGGTTCTCCTCAAAACGTCAAAATCCCGATTTTAAACGTCAAAATTGGTGAGTACCTTCCTTTCGCAAGTGGCTTGGATAGGTTCGTTATCCAGGAAAATCCGCCGAGGTTTTCCCGGCAAGTTTTGTGTTTTCTTTCAAAAAAAATTTTTATCTCCAAAATTAACAAAGTAAGGGCAACCAAATTTTATAAGCGGGTTTATATCATTATGGGCAAGCTACTCACCAAAATTTAGCTCTGTAGGTTAAAAGACAAAAAAGTTATAGGCATTTAAACAAAAATAAATTGTGGTTTTTCACAAAACGTCAAAGTTGCGATTTAAACGTCAAAATTGGCAACATTTAGGAAAAGAACTTGAATCTAATACGGGCTATGGAAATAAAATGTCTCAAGAAGAATGTTTTACAAACCCTGAAGTCTTAGTTTCGACCGTTATTGTCCTTCATTTTAATAAAATGTTACCAGAAAATTCATTTCTAATAGACCCTTTCTCTGACGCTTGGCAGTAGCCTTAGCTATAGAGTTTATCGTTAATAGTATATAATTGTTGTAGAATTTTCGTAAAAAAAATCAATAAAGCTCAATATATCCGTTATTATACAAGATATGAAAAAAAAATTGTATATATTAATTATAGGGTGTCTTGAGCTACATCTTAAAAAATTATTTTTACAATCACAGGATGGCCCATAAGTCGTTGGTGATACGAATTTTCTTTTTTTTTTTTTAATCAAACACGCCTTATGTTATTGCATTTTTGCATTTTCCATCGAAATATAATGCATGTTTGTAAGAAAAAAAAATTTTGGACGCAGTAAGTGCGTTATGGTACCTAATTTTGATCAAATGCTTACAATTTGCTATTAACCCATAAGGATGACCAAGAAACGAGTTTTTCGGGAACACTTTAAGTTTACTTTCGGAAATTTTTCTACATTTTCAAACAATAAAGTTATTTTGATGAAACATGGCACATTGTTTTTACTATATAGATTATACTGGTAACCAAATGTGATGCCTGCTTTCTTAAGAAAAAACACATATTGCTATTAAAAAATAGTTTTATGAAAATTCACTACCATAACGCACTTGCTGCGTCCAGAGTTTTTTTTCTCTTTCTTTGGTGCTCACAGCCCTACCTCGATACCCACAATAATACACATATATATCCACATATATATATATATATATATATATATATATATATATATATATATATATATATATATATATATATATATATATATATATATATATATATATATATATATATATATATAAATATACACACATATATATACACATATATACACACATATACACATGCATCTTGTAGGCATCGGAATCCAAGTTAATATTCAGAGATGTAGCCATCACATGTTTAGTGTGGCAAAAAACATCTCATAATTAAATTATTATCTTTTTTTGCAGTCTGTACAGTTAAGAATTCTTACCTTTATAATTAGACGTATATAACAGGTTCAAAGAATCCTCGTCGCCACTTGTGGTGCCTTAGCATTCACAATAACATACACAATGTTCTATAGTCACCAATAATTTTATTAATGTATAAATATATCTCGATTACACAGTGAATTATTTTATATCTTAACTAGACCACGTTATATTCAACAATGAATCCATTTCCCCCAACGTTCGTGCTCCGTCCTTCGTCCACGTTCCTTGTTGGTGAATCATCATGCTCCGTAATCGGTCGCCACACTAGCTATTAGTGATGAATAATATTTCAATAACAATGATTTCTAAATAACCAGTATTATTTTAAAGTAACTGATTTACATTAACTATGGACATTTGGCTAATTTCTATTTCTGCATTAATTGTTCTGTAAATGGTGACGGTGAATGAAGACTGAGTATGCACAGTATGTTATGTCGTATGCAGTCTGTGGCTGGCAGTGTTCAGTGTTTCACACTTATTTTTCACATGCATGTTCCTTTACCTTATTATATATATATATATATATATATATATATATATATATATATATATATATATATATATATATATATATATATCTTCCTCTACTTATTACTATCTTAGTCTTATTATTAGATATGTATATACAATGATATTTGTACGTTATACGGTTTTGTTTTTGTGTTATATAATATTTTTTTTGTGTACAGAAATATGTCTTGCTCTATTTGCTAATATAAAATAAGGCCGTAAAATAAATATTTTTCAAATAATTACGACCATTAGCTATAGTTTATTTATTCAAGTCAGGGTGGGCGGTCCGGCCCGGGTGTCAAGCACCAAGGGGTGACAACGTGGTGACAACTCACTCGCGTAGCTTAGCAGCCAGCCACTGGTGCACTTGCCTGGCGACGATGGCGAGGGCGGAAGGGCAAGTGATTTCGGCCTCTCCCTCCGACCATGCCGTGCCATGTGTCAAGTAAAACAAACAAACACAGTCAGTAGAGATGGAAAATTCGGATATTTTCGAAGAGTCGGATCACCGGTTCGTGAATCATAGCTTTCAGCTAAATGTGAACATTATAAACAATTTTAAAAGTAAAATTGAAATTATAAATATTACAATACAATAAGAATGTATTATATTATATTGTTTTCTTACAAATGTTTAATAAATTATGTTTTCAATAATTTTTTGTTTTGTTTTTCTAAACTATTATTGTGTGGTTATATAGAAAAACTCTGGACGCAGCAATTGCGTTATGGTAGTGAATTTTCATTAAAATGTTTTTATTGCAAATATGTGTGTTTTCTTTTTAAGAAAGCAGGCATCGATTTTGGTTACCAGTATAACCTATATAGTAAAACTCTGGACGCAGCAAGTGCGGTATGGTAGTGAATTTTCATAAAAATGTTTTTTTAAGAAAGCAGGCACCAAATTTGGTTACCAGTATAATCTATATATTAGAAACAATGTGCCATGTTTCATCAAAATTACTTTATTGTTTGAAAATTTACAAAAATTTCCGAAAGTAAACTTAAATTGTTCCCGAAAAAACTGGTTTTCTGGTCAACCTTATAGGTTAATAGCAAATTGATTCAAAATTTGAAGCATTTAATGAAAATTCGCTACCATAACGCACTTGCTGCGTCCCGAATTTCTTTTCTTACAAAGATGTTTGTATTTCGATGGAAAATACAAAAATGGAATAACATAGGGCGTGTTCGATTAAAAAAATTCACTAAAAAAAAAAGAAAATTTGAATAACCAACGACTTATGGGCCACCCTGTAATTGTGAAAATATTTTTTAAGATGTAGCTTAAGATACCCTACAATTAACATACAACTTTTTTTTGTAACTTGCATAATAACGGATATATTGCGCTTTAATGATTTTTGTACGAAAATTCGACAAAAATGATATACCATTAAACGACAAACTCTATAGCTAAGGGTACTGCTAAAGCATCAGAGAAAGGGTCTATTTGATATCAATTTTCTGGGAATATTTTAGTAAAATGAAAGACAATGACGATTGAAACTAAGAGTTCAGGCTTTGTAAAACATTATTCTTGAGACATTTTCCTTCCACAGATCATATTAATTTCAGGTTCATTGCCTAAATATTAACAATTTTGATGTTTAAAATCGCGACTTTGACGTTTTGTGGAAAACCCAAATTTATTTTTCTTTAAATGCCTGTAACTTTTTTGTCCTTTAATCTACAGTGCTAAATTTTGGTAGGTAGTTTACCTATGATGATATAAACCCGTGTACCATCGTTGCCCTTACTTTGTTAATTCCGGAGATATAAATTTTTTTCGAAGGAAAACACAAAATTTTCCGGGAAAACCTCGGCGGATTTTCCTGGCTAACGAACTTATCCAAGCCACTCGCGAAAGGAAGGTACTCACCTAATTTTATCAAAATCGGTCCTTTTATTTTTTTAGTTATAGGTGTGACACATAAATATATAAACATATATATATATATATATATATATATATATATATATAAATATATATATATATATATATATATATATATATATATATATGTATATATATATATATATATATATATATATATATATATATATATATATATATATATATAAACATATAAAAATTGAAACTGACCCCGGATATGTGTTCTGGGGGGCCTAAATAGCGCTCATTTGAAGAAATTTTTTCAAAATTCAAAAGTCGGGATCTCCTCATTAGTGAATTTTTTTTAAGAAAATTCACGAAAAGCTCTGCTCCTAACAACAAAATGTAACATGTAATGTTGATGAAATTGTCAATAAATATATCTATATATATATATATATATATATATATATATATATATATATATATATATATATATATATATATATATATATATATATATATATATGCCCAACTATGTTACATAGATATGTCACGAGAGGAACTATATGCATGACATTTCGTGTTACATGTAACTTACAAGTTCATAACAAGTTACATAAATGATACTTTTGTAAATAACAAAATATTATTTCAGTTACGTGAATGTTACATAACTGTGTTTGTTGGGTTATAGGTTATAGTAGTTAAAACGTCCCTTAAAAAGTTAACCTTTTAAATATTATCCACTGAATTGATCAGAGTATCACAATTATTTTGTTCACTTATTAAGCAACCCGAAGTAGTAGCCATAATAATTGTCTTGTTAGAACATGTAAACAACAACGAAATGATCTAATTAAAATCAATCCAACGCGAAGCTTTACACGAAAATTACCACACACGCTCTGCGAAAAGTGCACTGCAAACTGCAAGTGTGGAATTTTTAAGCGCACAACCAGATTGCTTATTCGGTCGTTTTTGACAAAGATAGTCGATCATTTCGCATTGAAGTATTGCATGTCCTTAGAGCGCCGAGAAATACATACCGCCGCGCGACTCATGTATATGGATGTATATAACGTTTGCAACCATTAACACTATACTTCTTCTGTATTCTGTATTAATGGCTGCCGACTCTCTGCGATCCTCGATATACCAATTTTGTTTGTTGAATGCAGGAGGTAAAAAAGTGAATAAAAATTTATTAAAATATAGCATAGCAAAAATATTATTTTTATATATATATTTTTTTTTTCACGGCAGGCGGCAGTGCGCACGCACGGGCGCACTTATTGAGGAGCCGCCCCTGGTCACAGCATAAGAAGACTGTTACAAAGTCTGAATTAACAGAATAAATTACATAACAGTAAGTAAGGTACGCTCAAAGAGGTTGTCTCTTTGGGCACGCTGAAGAAATGACTTATAACTGTGACTTGAGTGTTGCTTTTAAGAATTATTTATCACAACATATTGTTACAAAGCACTTCAATAGACGTAGGTGCGGTGTTGCCACATCTCCAGAATTTCCCCCAACATCTGGGAATTTTTGCACAATCTGGCAACACCGCCTCTCCCCTGGGGGTGCCCGGGGTGACCCCCCACAGGCGAAGTCTCAACCCTCTAGGACCAGAAATAACGAAGTTACCAACTTGTACCCCGTCGGAACGGATAACTGAGGTCTGCATATTCCGAACACCCTGTATATACACCCTGTATACGCAGAGAACCCTTACACCCTGTATACGCAGAGAGATCTTATAGTTCGAGAAACACCTCTTGTGTAACATAGGAGTGATGACCACATTTGGATCATCCTGTATATACATCCCGCTGTATACACACTGGACCGATCTGTATTCACAGAACCTTCTAGTAAAAGAAGGTCCTGGAACGTTCTGGAATGGAACGCTCTAGAAAGGAGGGGAAGGTACGGCGAGTATATAAAAGCGAAAGCAAGCCAGCCCGAGTTAGTTCAGTTCAGTAAGAGAATGTGGTAGTGACTTGAAGAAGCAGTGTAAAGTGTTAAGAGAGTAGCTACTGTAGTACCAGTGTAGAGACTTGTGTGCAGATTAGTAATTGTAGACAGTAAATTAAGTGTTTTGTGAGAGAGACATTCTAGAACGTTTATTGTATCCATAGTTAGATAGTAAATAAAGTTGTTTTGTTAAAATTTAAGTCTCACTTATCCAGAACCCGGAGAAAACGCAACAATATTGTACCCCAGGTGTAAAGTGCATTAACCAAAGTTTTGGAGAAAACTGGAATTAACGATTCCAAGTTGTGTACTAGTGCTTTGTAATTTAATGTTCTGTTAAACATTATGAAAAAATCTCGGGACGCAGCAAGTGCGTTATGGTAGCGAATTTTCTTTAAAATATTTTTAATAGCAAATGTCTTTCTTTGATGAAAGCAGGCATCAAACCTGGTTGCCTATATAGTAGAAACAATGTACCATATTTCATTGAAATAAATTTATTGTTTGAAAATATACAAAAATTTTCCGAAAATAAACTTAAATGTTGGTTTTCTAACCAACAAAGCTTACATTAATAGCAAATTGAGTTATTGAAATTTGAAGGATTTAATGAAAATTCGGTAAATTTGCAGATTAGCACCCGAACGCTTTTCAAGAAATTGTTTTGAGAAACATTACTAGGACCCCACCTGCAGGTTTCTGAAAACAGTTTTTTGAAAAACGTTCGGGAGCTAAACTGCAAATTTGCCGAAAATTTGCTACCAAAACGCACTTACTGCGTCCAGATTTTTTTCTTACAAACGCATCATATGTCGATAAAAAATGCAAAAATGCATTAACGAATTTGTTCTACAAAAATTAGCTAAAAAAATTATGCACCCCTACTCACTCCTGGTCCCGTAACTTCCTTGGGGAGTGTGAACAAGAAATTTTTCTTGGGGTTTGTGGATTCAGGGGGGGGGGGGGGGGCAGGCAGGGTAGTTTTTTGAAAAACGTTCGGGAGCTAAACTGCAAATTTGCCGAAAATTTGCTACCAAAACGCACTTATTGCGTCCAGATTTTTTTCTTACAAACGCATCATATTTCGATAAAAAATGCATTAACGAATTTGTTCTACGAAAATTAGTTTAAAAAAAATTATACGCCCCTAATCACTCCTGGTCCCGTAACTTCCTTGGGGGGTGTGAACAAGAAATTTTTCTTGGGGTTTGTGGATCCAGGGAGGTGGGGGCCTAGGCAGGTTTCTGAAAACCGTTTTTTGAAAAGCGTTCGGGAGCTAAACTACAAATTTACCGAAAATTCGCTACCAAAACGCACTTACTGCGTCCAGATTTTTTCTTACAAACGCATCATATTTCGTTAAAAAATGCAAAAGTGCATTAACGAATTTGTTCTACAAAAATTAGCTAAAAAAAATTATGCACCCCTACTCACTCCTGGTCCCGTAACTTCCTTGCGTAACTTCCTTGGGGGGTGTGAACAAGAAATTTATCTTGGGGTTTGTGGATCTAGGGGGGGCCAGGCAGGTTTCTGAAAACAGTTTTTTGAAAAGCGTTCGGGAGCTAATCTGCAAATTTACTGAAAATTCGCTACCAAAACGCACTTACTGCGTCCAGATTTTTTTCTTATAAACGCATCATATTTCGATAAAAAATGCAAAAATGCATTAACGAATTTGTTCTACAAAAATTAGCTAAAAAAATTATGCACCCCTACTCACTCCTGGTCCCGTAACTTCCTTGGGGAGTGTGAACAAGAAATTTTTCTTGGGGTTTGTGGATCCAGGGGGGGGGGGCAGGCAGGTTTCTGAAAACAGTGTTTTGAAAAGCGTTCGGGAGCTAAACTGCAAATTTACCGAAAATTCTCTACCAAAACACACTTACTGCGTCCAGATTTATAAAAAGCCCAAAATATCCAAAAAGCCACCAAACTGACAGCCAAAGCATCAGAGAAAGGGTCTATTTGAAATGGATATTCTGTAAATATTTTAGTAAAATGAATAACAGTGGCGGATGACGCTGAAACTTAAGGGTTCGCAGAACACTCTTCTTGCAACATTTTCTTTTCACAAACGGTATTTGTTTTACATTCTTTGCCTAAACATTGCCAATTTTGACGTTTAATATTGCGAGTTTGACGTTTTGAGGAAAACTCTAAAATTTGTTGTTTAACTGTCCATAACTTCTTTGTCTTTAAAGCTAGGGACCTAAATTTTGGTATAGAGTTCACTCTTTATAATACAAACACGCGTACCAAATTTGGTTGCCCTTGCTTTGTTATTTCCGGAGATATGAATTTTTTTATTAAGAAAACACAAAATTTTCCGGGAAAACCTAGTCCGATTTTCCTGGCTAACGAACTTATCCAAGCCACTTGCAAAAGGAAGGTATTCTGCAAATTTTATCCAGATCGGTCCATTATTTTTTGAGTTATCGGTCGGATATATATATATATATATATATATATATATATATATATATATATATATATATATATATATATATATATATATATATATATAAACACAGATCTCCCCATAAGCGATTTTTTTTTAAAAAAAATCGCTAAAAGATCGGGATGCAGCAAGTGCATTATAGAAGTGGATTTTCATAACAATTGTACACTATTAGTGAGGTATATTACTAAAACTAATTCTTTAAATTTAGATGCATCTTGGAGATCGGTTTTGGAGGTTACAGATAGCAATTATTTGAAAAATTTTGTATTTCCTATGGAGCTAGAAAATTAAAATTTGGTAGATATATATATATAAGTACTGCAAGTCTCTTTAAAAAAATTGTGGTAAATTAGCAGATTAGCTCTCGAATTCTTTTCAAAAAACTGTTTTATAATCCTGCCTAGGGCCCCACCTGGATGCACAAACCACAAGAAAAATTTCTTTCACCCCCCAAGGGAGTTACGGGACCAGGAGTGAATAGGAGTGCTGGGCGGGGTAGGTAGTAAAAAGGAAATATGAGCAGAAAATGTGAAGAAAACTGGCTTGAAAGCTGTCTTTTTCACAACTTAGACTTCTCGAAGGCATTTGAGCCAGTTGATCATGAGCTGCTGTTACTTAAGCTTCATTCTTTTGGACTTTCCAATGGTCTTATATCCTTGTTTAGATCCTACCTCCTCAATAGGTGTCATTATGTCTGGTATGCTGGTTGTTCTTCTTACCTGTTTCATGCTCCTTCTGGAGTCCCACAAGGATCTGTACTTGGTCCCCTTCTCTTCAACGTTTTTATTATTGGTTTGGATTCTGTGTTTTCTGTTCCTCATTTATTGTATGCTGATGACCTAAATTTTTTTCTAAATATCAATTCTCTTGTCAACTGTCAGGCCATGCAGCACAACCTTGATATAATTTCGGAATGGTGTGACATAAATAAGTTGCCTCTAAATCTTTCTTAATGTAGTGTCTTATCTTTTTCCAATAAACATGACTTGCAGGTTTTCACTTATTAAGGTGAATCGTGTAAAGCTTATACGTGTGTCTAATATTACTGACTTGGGTTTGATCATGGATCCACACTTGAAGTTTAATTTACATCTGAACCGTATCCTTAGAACTTCTATAAAAAGGCTAGGATTTGTTAGAAGCGCTGCGAATTTTTCATCTACTGAAACTCTTATCTGTCTACATAATGCTTTTGTCCGTTATCATGTTGAATATGCCAGCCTGTCCTGGATGCCCTTCTACTTCTGCCACATTACACTTATAGAATCTGTCCAGCTTAGGTTTCTGAAGTATTTGTCTAATTTTGTTGACAAAGTTTATCCTCAAAGAGGCATATCTTACAATTTTTTACTCACTAGATTTGGTTTTATGTCGCTTGCTGACAGGAGAAGTCTGTCAGGTCAGTGTTTTTAAATTAAGCTTATTCACAAAATTATTGATGCACCTGAACTTCTCGCTCGGGTGCCTTTTCGCTCTCCTCTCCACGGCTGTCAGACTCATTCTACTCATACTTTTTTACTTCCGGTTTCCAGAACAATCTGCTTTTGAAATCACCCTTGTATTCTATTTGTGCAGAATATAATTCTTCCGGTACTGACATATTTAGCCATGCTAATTTTAGGTCCTTTCCGCAGCCTCTAGGGAATCCTGCTTCACGGGGACACCACCTCTTAGTTATTTTTTGTTAATTTTTCAGTTTTAATGTATAGTTTTTAAATTGCTCTCAGTTTATTGGTTCTTATATAACTCCATGTAACTGGGCTCTTGCCTCTTTGGGTTGATTAAATAAATAACCAAATAAATAAATGCTGAAGCGATATCCCCTTAAACCCTGCATACCCCGCACAGCACCCCCATTCCTCCAAGTGCTGTAACTTCCTTGGCGGGTATGAACAAGAGATTTTTTTGTGGTTTATGCAAAAGCGTGGTTGTATGCACGCGAGAGGGGAAGTAAAATCACCACAATGAAGCACCCCCCACCCCATCCCAGTGAAAAGTGGAACGGGGGGGGGGGGCATCTTACAATAGAGGCATATTCCCTAGTAACTGAAAAACTGCTCGAGTACAACCTGTCCCGAAGAAAGGATCCAAAGCGCTTCCTAGCAACTACAGGCCTATTTCTCTCCTTTCAGTCATCTCTAAAGTGATGGAAAAGTATATAAACACCGAATTACTAAAATTTCTTGAAAAACACAGTCTAATCCACGACAGACAATATGGATTCCGTCAGTGCAGATCAACTACCGATCTCCTCTCCTTTGTCACCCATTCTTGGAACAAGTCTATGGAACTACACGGCGAATCCCAGATTGTCGCTCTAGACGCTCTGGCACGCAGCGCTGCTTAATAAACTACCGGCCTATGGCCTACCACCAAAATTCTGTACGTGGACAGCAAATTTCCTCTCCAACCGGAGCATTTCTGTTGTCGTGGATGGCCATTTCTCTAAACTGTATCCAATTAATGCAGGAGTTCCTCAAGGTTCAGCTTTAGCCCCTACTTTGTTTCTTCTCCACATCAATGCGACCTCCTCTCTAGCACATCCAACCCAGTTCACAGTTACGCGGATGACAGCACCCTCCACTTAAATATACAATATTCTAAGCCTGTCTCCTTAGCCCAATTAGATGAGGATCGCAGACACATGGAGGGTTCTATCTCCGTGGATCTTCAAAAAATATTAGACTGGGGAAGTAGAAATCTTGTACAATTCAACTCCACTAAATCACAGTCTTGCTTTCTTTCTCATAAGAGATACACCAGCCCTAGACCCATCACAATGAACAACCAAGTTATTCAAAGTAATGCGTCCTTTTCACTTGTTGACATCTCTGTGGATCGAAATCTCAATTGGCACCAACATGTCAAATCAATTGCAGAAGCGGCTGCTAAGAAATTAGGTTTCCTCTTCCGGGCTCGCAAATACTTTTCACCAGCTAATCTCTATACCTTATATACTTCTCAAATAAGGCCAAACCTCGAATACTGCTCCCACATCTGGGGTGTTGCTGCCGCTTCTACACTCGCTATCCTGGACTCCATTCACCCTACCCTCACCCAAAGGCTGCCATCTCTTGTCCATCGACGTGCCGTTGGTGACCTTTCACTATTTTATAGATATTTGCACGGGCACTGCTCAGAGGAGCTTTCTTCCATAGTTCCTCCACCTGCTATACGTCTCATCGGTCACCCTACCCTCACCCAAAGGCTGCCATCTCTTGTCCATCGACGTGCCGTTGGTGACCTTTCACTATTTTATAGATATTTGCACGGGCACTGCTCAGAGGAGCTTTCTTCCATAGTTCCTCCACCTGCTGCCCCCAACAGATCTACCAGGGGAACAGAGCGAATGCACCCTTTTACTGTCCAGGTCACCAGACATAGAACATCCTGTTATGCCCGCTCTTTTGTCCCAAGGACTTCCAAGTTGTGGAATTCCTTACCGGCACATGTTTTTCCTTCTCCCCTGAACCTCCAAGTCCAGAATTAACAAGTTGCCTCTTTCCTCCTTGTCGACACTCACGGTACGATAGTATTTAGGCTGTAAGCCCTCGTGGTGTGTTGTTGAAATTAAAAAACTCGAGACGCAGCAAGTGCGTTATGGTAGTGAATTTTCATAAAAATGTTTTTAATAGCAAATATGTGTTTTTTTTTTTTCAGAAACCAGGCATCAAATTTGGTTACCAGTATAACCTATGTAGTAAAAAAAATGTGCCATGTTTCACCAAAATAACTTTATTGTTTGAAAACGTACAGAAATTTCCGAAAGTAAACTTAAAATGTAACCGAAAAAATCCGTTTCTTGGTCAACCTTATAGGTTAATAGCAAATTGAGCTTTTCAAATATGAAGCATTTAATCAAAATTCGCTACTATAGCGCACTTGCTGCGTCCATAATTTCTTAACTTACAAACATGCATTATATTTCGATGTAAAATGCAAAAACATAAGGCGTTTTCCACTAAAAAAAAAAATATTATTTGTATCACCAACGACTTATGGGCCACCCTGTGATGTTAGCAATAATTTTTTAAGGTGTAGCTCAAGACACCGTATAATTAATGTATACAATATTTTTTCATATCTTGTATAATAACGGATATATTGAGCTTTATTGATTTTTTACGAAAATTCTACAAAAATTATATACCTAAACGATAAATTCTATAGCTAAGGCTACTGCCAAGGAGCAGAGAAAGGGTCTATTTCAAATGAATTTTCTGGAAATATATTAGTAAAATGAAGGACGATGACGGTTGAAACGAAGACTTCAGGGTTTGTAAAACATTCTTCTTAAGACATTTTCTTTCCAGAGCCCGTATAAGATTCAAGTTCTTTACCTAAATGTTGCGAATTTCGACGTTTTAAATTGTCACTTTGACGTTTTGAGGAAAACCCAAATTTATTTTTCTTTAAATGCCCATAACTTTTTTGTTTTTGACCTACAAAACTAAATTTTGGTAGGCACCTCACCTATAATGACATAAACTAGCGTACCAAATTTGGTTGCCCTTACTTTGTTAATTCTGGAGATATAAATTTTTTTTGAAAGAAAACCCAAAATTTTCCGGGAAAACCTTGGCCGATTTTCCTGACTAACGAACTTATCCAAGCCATTTGCAAAAGGAAGGTATTCACCAAATTTGATCAAAATCGGTCCATTATTTTTTGAGTTATCGGTGTGATACATATATATATATATATATATATATATATATATATATATATATATATATATATATATATATATATATATATATATATATATATATATATATATATATATATATATATATATATATATATATATATATATATATATATATATATATATATATATATATAAACATATAAAAATTGAAACTGACCCCGGATATGTGTTCTGGGGGGCCTAATTAGCGCTCATTTGAAGAAATTTTTTCAAAATTCAAAAGTCGGGATCTCCTCATTAGTGAATTTTTTTTAAGAAAATTCACTAAAAATAATAATAAATTTAAAAAAAAATATTTTTTTTAATTATTATTTATTTTTTTCCATTTTTTAAATTCTCAAAATTTATGGAATGACTGGGACACATTGTTACCTAGGGACCCGCCAAGGCTCAGAGACACTGTATTGGGCCACGGAAGGGCTGGGTATACAAATGGACAGACATTAGGATTTATGTTCAGTACATTGATACAATTTTATTTTATTTTATTTATACACACACACACACACACATATATATATATATATATATATATATATATATATATATATATATATATATATATATATATATATATATATATATACTACACAGAAAACATCCAACTCCTTAATCCCAAATTACCAGAAGAAATTCAGCTAAAAACAATATTTAGTTTACATAGAAAAGTTTTAGCCACCATCAGCAAGGTCATTTCAGTTTTAAAGTTTGGCTTAAGGAAACTCTTGGAAAACTATAGACCTATTTCAATACTGTGCAATTTTTCCAAAATTTTTGGAAGTATTTTGTATTCCAAGGTATTCTCACATGTACAGCATCTGATTGTAGACGAACAACATGGATTTCTGCCGCGCAGGTCTACCAACCTTGCTCTCTTTACTCAGGTGGCAAGCGAGACAATCAATGCTGGTGGTCAGCTGGACACCATATATGCAGATTTTCAGAGGGTATTCGATAAGGTGGACCACAAAGTTCATTTGAAGAAGCTTTATATGTGTGGGTTTTCTCTAGACCTGATAGAGTTATTTGCATCTTATTTGATTGGAAGGGTACAATATGTGGTTTATGGTGGAAGCGAGTCCTCATTATTTTCGTCACCCTCTAGGGTGCCCCAGTGGTCAAATTTTGGACCTTTATTGTTTTTATTGTTTATCAATGATCTGCCGAAAAGTATAGCTGACTCCCGTTGTTTGTTGTTTGCTGATGATTTAAAGATCTTTCGTGTTATTTCTAGCATTAGTGATTGTGAGGAACTACAGAGGAGCATTGATGCACTGTCAGAATGGTGTTTTGAGAATAGAATGTTCCTGAATATTGGGAAATGTTTTGTTTCTACTTTCACGAGACGTCTTGCCCCTGTTGAGTACCAATATACTGTTGGAGGTGGCCAACTTTTGCATAGGACCCAGTTTGGTGACTTGGGAATTGAGTTTGACACTAAATTATCATTTGCAAAGCACGTGGAAAAAATTGCTGCCTCGGGATTGAAAACATTGGGCTTTATTGTGCGAAACTCGAGAGGATTCAGTAGAGTTGAAACACTTAAAATTCTTTTTAATGCATATATACGTCCAAAAATGGAGTATCTGTCGGTGGTGTGGAATCCTTTTTACAAGGTTCATTCTGATGTGGTGGAGGAGGTGCAGCGAATGTTTGTTCGTTTTCTGCATTTTAAGTTTTTTGGATCTTATCCCAATTTTACACCCTATGTGAGTTTGCTTGCTGTGTTTGACATAACCAGTCTTCAGAGCAGGCGCATAGTTGCTGACCTGGTGTTTTTGTTTAAAATCGTGAGGAACTTGGTAAATTTTTCTGAATTTTTGGGCAGTATTTAGTTTAGGGTTCCTCAGAGGGATAGTAGACTGGAGCAGCTGTTTTATGTACTGGGGTGCAGAACGAATAGTCTGTTCAGTTCTTCGAATTATGGAATGTGCACAAGTTATAACAGACTGTGTAAGCATGTTGACATCTTCAACATGAATTTAAGAGCATTTAAGAACGCATTGACTGAACATATACATGCCTGACCACGTTGTCCTGTTGATTTTGTTGGGTCCCCACATTACTTGTACTGAATGAGATATGAATTTGGAATAGACAGAATAAATTTGAATTTGATATTAGTTTCGTACAATTGATGGACTGCCTGTGAAGTCTAAAAAGGAAACTGAGCTTGCCGAAATGTTGATTTGTATTGTTATTGATTTGATGTGTGTAATAAGTGAGATTGTAGAATTATAGGTGTACACCATATTTATAGTTTATCTTATGCAATACGTAAATGGTTTATAAACTGTGTATTTGCATGTTGAATAAATAAATAATTGATAAGGCTCAGGAATAATCACACTTGCTGCATATAAACATTCAGTGTTTGACAAATAAAATTAATATTTTAGAACTGTTTCTTGAAAGAACGAAATCACGATTTATTTGTATCGGTGAACATTGGTTAACACAATCAAATTGTAATGCTGTGGCTCTTGATGGTTATGTTAAAGTCGATGCATTTGTACGAACGATCCACCGACACGGTGGGTCAATTATTTACGCCACTGAAGCATCTGCACAGAAATGTAAACCATTGGCTTATTTAAATAGACTTTCAGTTGAGCTTGATTTTGAATGTGCTGCTATACTATATGATAAACAGACATGTATTGTTAATATTTATAGTTTGCCTGCAGGCAACTTTGGGGTATTTTGCGACCTATTGTGTAAGCTCCTTAAAACTGTTATTCAGAGATACAAATTTGTTTATGTAACAGGTGACTTCAACATAAATAAGGATGGATCGCTTGATTATAAAATAATAGACGATCTATTTCATTCCTACAATTTAACTTCTCTTGTTAATACTCCTACAAGGGTCTTTAGATCGGGTGACATCTTGAGTAGTAGTAGCATTGATTATGTATTAACAAATATTGAGGGTGTTGTTGTAGACAACTTTGATCCAGGAATCTCGGACCATTACGCTCAGGCAGTTACGTTTCCCGTAGCGAACGGAATTGGTCACTCTTCCATAGAGGCTAAAAGAGAAATTGTCTTTCGACCTGTAAATGAAATGACAACGAATTTAAAACTCGTTTGGCGAGCACATACGATTTCAATTTAAGTGAAATTGAGGATGTAGACATGGCATTTTAAAAAAAATTCGACACTTGTCTGGTGCTTTGAGGTAGCTTGCCCGAAAACTAAAAAACTTGTAAATTCCGGTTTTAACGTAAAATATCGAATCAAGTTTTCACCAAATATGCAACAAAAACTTAATGACCTGTAGCTTTTAAATTCAATGCGAAAACAATCCGGAGAGAGGGAGATTAACGCTATGTATAAAGTAATGAAAGCCGAGGTAAATAGCCTAATTAAACAGGAAAAACAAAACTACACAGCATCTTCTATTTGTAACGCCCCAAATAAAACTAAAGCACTATGGCAGCTTGTTAATCTTAAGAAAAACAAACCAAGTGAATGAGCACTGCATTTCAAATTTACTATACGAAAACAAAAATATAACTAGTAGGGTAGAAATTGCTGAGGTACTTGCCGGATATTTTTCAGGTGTTGCTGAGAGGAAGCTCATGTTGCATTTCGGGGTCCAGATGTCTGATAGCTGCACAGCCGAACAATATAAGCCCAAAACACTTTTTATAACACCTGTAACTGAATGTGAAGTTATTGACATCATCCAGGAACTTCCTAATAAAAAATCAACCGGCTTTGATGATGTTCCAATAAAAATTATTAAGCAATGTGCTGCTGAGCTTGCCGCGCCACTTATAAAGATTATAAATTCCTGTATATGTCTGGGAAAATTCCCTGACATATTGAAACTGGCTGTGGTTGTTGAAGGCGGGAGACAGTACCAATTTGGAGAACTATCGTCCCATCTCTATATTATGCCTTTTTTCAAAGATCATAGAAAGGGTAGTACATAGAAGGGTGGTCAAGTTTTTAAACGCTAATAATATAATATCACCATCACAGCACGGATTTAGAACTGATCATTCTAGAAAAACTGCCCTTATCGAATACATTCAATCTGTAAACGAAAGAATGAACCTCAATTACATTGTGGTGACCTTATTTTTTGACCTGTCTCGTGCCTTTGACACAGTAAATCCTTTTTTTTTGTTAAGGAGAAGATGTGAGCGTTGGGGATAAGAGGCACTTGCAACGACCTTCTACTTTCGTATCTCACCAACAGGCAGTTACTTGTAAAAGCGAATAATATTAATTCCCAAAGATATAGTGTATGTGCACACCCCAGGGAAGTGTCATTGGCCCACTTTTGTTTACACTCTATGTAAACGATTTGCCGCAATTTATACAGGATGGAAAAATCTTCATGTACGCCGATGACACTTCTATTGTTGTCTATGGCAGGACGGTGGAGGAAACTGAATTAAAATCAGTGGTACAATCTTTTGATGAGTGGTGTTATAGAAATCGACTAATTTTAAACTATGACAAGACTTTTTCTCTTGAAATTCATAACTGCCACCGAAGAGAGAGGATGTGCGGCAGCACTATTTTGTTGAACGGAAATGCTGTGCAATTAAAGAAGGTGGCAAAATTTTTGGGTGTTAGAATTGACAGTAGCCTGTTATATATAGACCAGATTGATCACGTGTGCAAGAAATTAAATTCCGCGTTTTTAGCAATTTTGATGCTTAAAGATTCCTTAAGCTCGGAACATCTGCTGACTGCCATAGAATATTTGTGCTACAGAAACGAATCCTGAGATTAATATACAATCTACCTTATGGGCACTCTTGTCGTGACATTTTCAAGAAAAATAACATTATGACGTTAACATCAGTTTATTTGTTCCATCTGTTAACTTACATTCATAAAAACAAGAGAAAACTTGTTATCAACTCGGATTTTCATGGGTACAACACTCGTGAAAAAATACTTTTCACCTGAATAAATGTTACCATTCTTTTTTTAAGAAATCGCCATGTATGCGGGTTGCTTTTTATACAACCAGCTGTCTTGTTCTCTGAAGGACACAAATTGTACAAAAAATTTAGAAAGCAACTGAAGGTTGCTTTAATTACTCATAGTTTTTATAGTTTGAGTGAATTTTGTGAAGCTGTACTGTGAACATATCTTTTTTGTTGTGATGCGAAACTCGTTAGATTTTAGATTTTTGGGCACATACGCTTGTGATAAGTTGTGATTTTTTTTTTGTTCCCTCAGGGCTCGTCCGCGGCCTTGCCGCCCCGATAGCACCGCAACCCTTGGTTGATTGTGCATAGATAAGTTGTGATACGTTTTTTATCTTTTTTATCTTGTAAGTTTTTTGACTTGTCTGATTTACAATAATTGTAACTAAAGGACCAAATAAATATTATGATTATTATTATAGATCCCACTTATATAGAATAGGAGTAGAATCCACACCTTACTGCATCTGTGATGAACAAACAGTCTGTGATATAGATCACATATTGTTTTCGTGCAGAAACTATGAGAGACAAATATTGCAGTTGTTATCGGAAATAAAACAAGTAACAGAGATCCAGCTTCCATTAAACACAAACTATATTCTTAGCTTAAATAACATAGATTTATATAAATTAATAGATAGATTTTTCACGAACATAGGTGTAGGTTTATAAGATATATATATATATATATATATATATATATATATATATATATATATATATATATATATATATATATATATATATATATATATATATAGGTATATGATACTTTTTAGTAGGACTATAATCACACTGACCACATTTAAAACGCCTTATTTCAGTGTGCCTTACTGTTACGTGTGGTGTCAACTGTAGTGATTGGTCGTTATTTAACTGTCAGCTATTTTTAAACGGTTACCGAGCCGTAACGGTAACCACCAGTTATGGATATATAAAAATAACAGCTTAAAAAGTAACGCTTTTTACACTAAACTAGAATTCGGAGTCGTGTCTGTTTCAGTTCTACTGCAACTAGGTTCGATGAATAAAAATCGGTTTTCATCTGCAACTGTTATTTAACCATTTAACGGGATGAATAGCCTTGAGATTGGGAATGCTAAATATGTATGGTTATACAGTATAGAGCGGACTGTACTTCATAACATTGTTATTTATACTAGTGTGCTCGCTCTCGCTCACAACTTTAGGGACGTACGATCTTCGGTACAATAAAACGGTTTAATTTTAATTTTAACTTTAACCGGTTGTTGATGGGGATACGGCATACGGACACTACTACACAGAGTTATTCTGTTAAACTGAGAAGCTGTTATTTTTGAAACAGTTGAGTTTCCCACTAGTATGTAAAGCCAAATATTTAATAATAAAAAATGTTGGGTGAAAAGATGAATTTCTGTAAAAACGTGTTATTACTTTCACTATAGACAACGCAAAATAGGGTTATTTCATGTGAAATTAAAGTACTTATGTATTTAAATTTATATACATTACCTAAGAAAACAGTTAACACGTCATTTTCGTTTGTCTGATAATAGTTATCAAATTGATAAAAAAATATAATAATACAACATTTTTTAATATCTATATACATTTAAATATAAAAAATTAAATGAATATATATATATATATATATATATATATATATATATATATATATATATATATATATATATATATATATATATATATATATATATATATATATATGCAGGGTTTTCCCAAATTGATGCGAAAAATTTTACAGGGTGACAAGTTTTTCTTGAAACCCCTTCTCCTCCAAGTTACAGCCCTTTGAAATTTTTGAAACTAATTTTAAAACAACGAATATTAAAATAAGTAAATAAACAATTAATACTATATATCTTCCAATTTTTTAAAACTCAAACTCAATTTTTTATACTGTTGGCTGTTGTTTGCACAGTTTTTAAAAGTGGACTGATCGACTGATCGAATTTTTTTAAAACTCAAACTCAATTTTTTATACCGTTGGCTGTTGTTTGCACAGTTTTTAAAAGTGGACTGATAAATATGACCAGTGAACCGAAAATGTAACTAGAGATAGAGATCTTTCTAAGAAAGAATAAAAGCATAATGTAATAACAAACCATATGTACAGAATAAAGGCAAATTTCTTTACGGAAATTTTATGAGCTGCGTTATGTTATGGAGTTCTTAGAATCACTCCCTGTGTAGCAATAAAAGTTCTAACGTCTAACGTCCCAAGACGTGATAAATAATGATATTTATTGATTCTTGCTGTGGCATTGACATTTACGTAAAGACCCCCCATAAAATAAATTTGTTAGAAATGACTAGTTTATAATTCCTAAAACATCTAAGTAAATACTAATATAAGACTCCTTTCTGATTTCTAAAAGTTTCACTTCAAAGTGGCAAAAGATTTACGACACGCTTATTATAATTTCTTAACCCTTTGTTTCCTTTTCATATCGACAAAATTTGAGATTTATACACTACGTGAAATAACGGGGTAAAAATACAATGCATTTATACTAGTGTGCTCGCTCTCGCTCACACCTTTGGGAATGTAGGATACTATCGATCTACTATCCAGTTTAAAATAACTGAAGCCGTTATTTTCAACGGGTATTATTAAATAACGTTAACGGCTTCAACTGTTAACAGAAAATAACCGTTTTTCCCTAGGTATTTGTTAAGGAATTAATGATTAGTTTGGCTACTTAGTCGGGGCACAAATATAACATAAATTAACGCAGGGCGTGGGCTTCAGCACTTGCAGTCAGTGGGTTTTAAGATGCACAAATAAAAGTCAGGAGTTATAAGTAAAATCAGTTTATTAAAAGATTATTGAAGTTATATAATGCAGCAAATTTAATCAAGCAAATTTAATTAAAGGAAAAATGTGAATTGATTGCTTTAACTTGGCATAAAGCGCTGTCAAAATGAGTTGTGGAGCATACACTACTTTAAAAAGAAAATTACAGATAAATGATGTACTTAACTCCAGGTTTAGATTACTGCCTCCAGAGTGGTGATCACATTCGTCTAGCCTTGGATGTTGCAGTTGCCTCAGAGACTTAATGGGGAAACGGCTCCGTTCAGCAAGATGTCATTTATCAAGATGCTACTCCTAGAGCTCTCTCCAACGGTTCTATTCAGGGCTTCTCCCCAGCGGTGTGCCATTTAGGAAGGTGTTGTTGAGGGCTCTATTTACCCAGGTGTTGTTGAAGCTTGCTCTATGACGGCTCTATTTATCTAGGTGTTGTTCATAGGGCTGCTCTTTAACCAGGTGTTGTTGAGGCTTGCTCTATGACGGCTCTATTTATCTAGATGTTGTTCATAGGGCAGGTGTTGTTCAGGGTTGCTTCCTAACGGGGTGCTATTTAGGCATGCTGTTTTCCCGACCGAAAATTTAGCTGTAGGACAACATTTCTGGTTAACTTGAAACAGAAGAGAGCGTGGCACGCATTGCGAGCCGTTATAAAGACTTTCTTATCTAGAGATGTCACGCAACTATCGCGTCTGCAGGCGTATTCCATTGAGTTGGGATGCGGTAGAGTAACCGACCGCCGAGTTTGACGTCACTAGAGGGACTTAGACTTTGACGTCACTAAAGGGGTTGATTCAGAAGCTTACTGTAGAAAAATAAATTTAAAAAAATTCAGGTAACTTCATTGTTGATCCGTTCTTTTTTCAAAATAATTTAACTGGGGAAAGGTATCTTTATCTGTTGAGAAATTATATCTTACCAACAATTAGAAGAGTTCATGATAATTTAGACGAAATTTGTTACCAACAAGACGGTTGTCCAGCTTACAATGCTAGGATCGTCAAATAAATTTTGTACAAAAATTTTAATAATCGTGTCATTTGTAACAATGGGCCGGTCCATTGTTGTGCTTGAAGTCCTGATATTAACACCCATGGATTTTTATTTTTGGGGTACTCTGAAGAATGATGTGTATAAATTCGATCCACCACAAAATATCAATGAATTACGAAACAGAATCACGGAAGCTATAAATCATATTAACCAAAACACCAGAGTTTGCAGGCATGTTTCAAAAAGGTGTATAAAGTGCATTGAACAAAACAGGGACCATATTGAACAATGTTCTATTTGGTGTATTTTTAGGTTTCTATTTTATTATTTGTTGAGTTCCGTTTCTAATTGTGTTGTTTTGTGGAGTTTAAGTTTTTATTTGTTATTGCCAGGTTTCGTTATTAAACTGTTTCACATAATATTACCTAGCATTATTACCTAATTAAGTATTGTAAAATAATTCTCATTTTTTTTAATCATGAATCATTACGGAAAATTATGTTAAAAGTAGAAGTGTATTGTTAGACTCTATGGAAGTTAATTGCACTTGATATTAAATCCATACGTAAACATTTAATATACTTTATTATTTCACTAACTGAATAAACTATATGATACATTTAACTATAAAATAATTACAACAGTACATGAGTACATAACAGATAATTGACCGAGCGTGGAGGACGTGTGTTCACTGTAGCGGTTGGTAGCGAGGAGAGGGAGAGAGAGATCGCCTGGTGTCTCTTATATGCCGTAGTTCTTGACAGCTGGCTGTCGCATAACGTAACGCAACGTTTAACTGTCAAGAGTATTTATGCAGAAACATAGAGTAGTGTTGACGGAAACACTGCGGTCGGAACCACCGCCACATACTCCCCTCTCAGTGGCAACGCTATTAGTTCAAGTATCTTCGTGGAAATCGAACTCTACGTCCATGGCGTGTAGTTTGAACGGGAACGGGAACTTCACTGTCACTTTCAGTTTCACTAGGTGTTGGACTTTCACTGTCACTTTCAGTTTCACTAGGTGTTGGACTTTCACTGTCACTTTCAGTTTCACTAGGATGTCTCTGAGGCTGGAAAGTTGTCTGTTCGTTATCACAAAGAATGAATGCGGGTTTAAGACGGTCAACAGAAATTGTCTCTTCTCCGTGTGATTTCTTGATTTTGAAGACTTTGTCAGTTCGGGATAACACTTCAAAGGGGCCGTCATAAACTGGTTCGAGGGTTTTTCGCGGAATATCAATGCGAACAAAAACAAAAGGAGCTTCCATAAGCTTAAGATGGACAAATACCTTTTTTTGCAGTATGATGTTTAAAAGGTACTGGTCGAAGTTTCCTTATGTCTTCTTTCAGCTGAGATATAAGTGGTGAAATATCATGAGCTTGTGTGCTGTTGAAAAAGTCGGTGGGAAGTTTGATTGATTCTCCGTAGACTATTTCAGCGGGTGTTGAGCGATATTCTGGAATTATGTACGATCTTAGTCAGAGTAACACAATTGGCAATTTAGCGACCCAGCTTTCGCCCATATGAGCTTTCATGGCCTGTTTGAGAATTCTATGCCATCTTTCGATTACACCATTTGCTGCTGGGTGGTAAGCTGTGGTCTTGATGTGGTCTGTACCTAGTGTTTTAGTGAGGTGTGTGAAAAGGTGGCAATCGAATTGTTTACTTCTGTCTGTGGTGATGTATTGCGGAACACCGAAACGAGAGATCCAGCATGATAAAATAGTGTTCGCTACTGTTTCTGCTGTAATATCTGACAATGGAATTGCTGCGGGCCATCGAGAAAATCTGTCTATTATTGCTAACAGATAGCGTTGACCTTGTGATGGTGGTAATGGTCCCACAATGTCAACATTTATATGCGAGAATCTTCTCATGGTTGGGGTGTATTGTCCAATGGTACTGGAAGTGTGTCTCCATATCTTGACTTTCTGGCAGGGAATGCAAGTTTTAGACCAAAGAGATACATCGAGTTTCAATTTGGGCCAACAAAATCTATCCTGGACCAGATCGACTGAAGCTGATATGCCTGGGTGAGATAAATTGTGGATAGAATCGAAAATCTTTCGGCGAAATTTGAGCGGAATGAATGGGCGAAGTTTCTTTGAAGAAGAATCGCAAATAAGATTCATTCCGTTGTCAAGAGGCATGTTTTGAAATTTGTATGAGGAAGATTTAGACTGCAGAAGGTGTTTGAGTTCCTCACAAGATGACTGAGCTTGCGCAATTTCTTGGAGTGACACAGTGGAAGAAAGTGAAATTGTTTCAATGCGAGAACAATAGTCTGCGGGAATGTTTGTAGGACCTGGTATGTAGCGAATGTCTGTGGTAAATTGACCTAGGAAGTCTAAATGTCGTAGTTGCCTTGGAGATGCTTTATCGACGCATTGTTCAAAAGCGTATGTCAAAGGTTTGTGGTCCGTATAAATGGTGAAATGGCGACCTTCTAGGGTATATCTAAAGTATTTAACTGCCTGATAAGCGGCTAGAAGTTCGCGATCGTAGGTGCTGTAAGATTTTTGGGCTGAAGTAAGCTTTTTAGAGTAGAAACCTAGGGGTTCTAGTGTTTGATCACGTAGTTGTTGGAGGGAAGCACCTACTGCATAATCAGAAGCATCGACATGGAGAATCAGTGGTAGCGAAGAAAACGGATGAGCTATTAGTGTAGCGTTTTTTAGTGCCTCTTTCAAACGTTCGAATGCTTCTCGAGTCTGAGGAGTCCACGCGATTTTACGTTTGTCGCGTTTTTTGGGATTCTGGCAGAGGTCGAATAGTGGTTGCTGAATTTCCGCAGCACATGGAAGAGAACGACGGTAGAAATTTATGAGACCTAGAATTGTTAATTGCACTTGTTGATATTAAATCCATACGTAAACATTTAATATACTTTATTATTTCACTAACTGAATAAACTATATGATACATTTAACTATAAAACAATTACAACAGTACATGAGTACATAACAGATAACTGACCGAGCGTGGAGGACGTGTGTTCACTGTAGCGGTTGGTAGCGAGGAGCGAGAGATATCGCGTTGTGTCTCTTATATGCCGTAGTTTTTGACAGCTGGCTGTCGCATAACGTAACGCAACGTTTAACTGTCAAGAGTATTTATGCAGAAACATAGAGTAATGTTGACGGAAACACTGCGGTCGGAACCACCGCCACAGACTCCATGGCCTACTGCTTTTTTTAACACTTTTTTTGTCATTTATTTTCTGATATTGGATTTCATAGCCTACTATCCTCAAAACGGTTTTTCTCAAAATTGTCAGTGCAATTGTAAGATTTCTCAAGCATGTTGTACATCATTGGAAAGCTTTGTGTGTGTTGGTGTGTGTATGCGCTGGCGCGCGCGCGTGTGTGTATTGAAACATAAAATTGAAACTGACCCCGGATATGTGTTCTGTAGAGCCTAGTTGGGACTCATTTGAGGAATGTTCTCAAAAGTCACGATCTCCTTAGTAATTTTTTTCTACGAAAATTCACTAAAACACTCTATTGCGTGTTTATTTGCTCGTGAAAATGTGTATCTTCGGTCTTATAGCACTAAAAAAAGATACTGCATCGTGGCCTAACTTTCTATGCCTATAAAAATAATGGTTTCATGTGGGACTTTTTTGTTAGAAAGAAAGTAAATTTGTGAAAAAGTTTACTGGAACATGTATTTTCTATTTATTAATTTAAGGGTACACTATAAATGATTATTACATCAAAGCAAGTAGATCAGTAGAAATGGGATTCGAAGAGATATAACATTTTCCATTTGGATATGTTTAATATTATGTCCTTGAAAAAATCCTAAAAAATTCTCCAATTGACAGATATGAGCAGAAAGTTCTAATCATTTGTGATTCGCTCAAAAATATAGAAATTACTTATTTTTTTTAGATTTGCCATTCCTAATCCTGGTCACTTCTATACCAAATACTATATAATGACAATACGGGACACTTCGACTGATTTCGTGTTTCAAGAATATCAGCGCCCCTAGCGGATAGTACTGATGTTACGTCGTTCGAGAACCTGTAACACTAGCAATTACTAGTGTTTAACTGTGTATGATTAAGTTTGAGCTGTATTTTTTACAATAAATGTTAGTGGTTGGGTGTGTGCAATCTATAAATGTTCTAATTATAACGTGCTAAATCTATCAGACATTTCATAGGTTTCCAAAGGATGGCGAAACGTGAATATGATTTGAAGCAGAAGACAAATTCAGAATCACTTTTATGCCAATATGTACAGTTCGCAGAAGATAATTTATTGTGTAATATTTACCATCATGTACCTATTTATAGATAAACTTCGTAAACGGATTGTTGAAAAGCATCAATCATAACTTCCAGTGCATCAAAAAAAAAACGAAATATGAAGGCAAACAAAGTTTTGCATTAATAATAAATGGTATAAGAAAACTGTTTTTCTATATTCTCCCGTGTCCTTTTTTATTTCAGTATGGCATAAATTGTCACATTTTTTCAAGTTTATAATTATTTTACTTGGTAAAGGCTTTTAATGATCTTCCCAAGACAAGTTTTTAAAGAGACAAGTAGAATGAGCAGATTCAGCCCTATAATAGATTTATTCACGGAAGTAAGAGTTAGTCTTACCTTTCATCTGCACAATTTCTTAATCATGTACTAAGTATATTAGTTACATAATTTAAAATATTAGATTAATAAGACAGTTTTCATGTAGAGATATAGGAAATTGAGTACTGTGCTACCATTTATACCTAGAACAATTATTTATAGGTAAGTACAGATTGTAACTTAATATCCTCAGAAACAGCTTTCAGTATATTTCTATACCTACCCTTGAAATAGTAGTTTAACGACGGCTTCAATGTAGTACTTTAAATTATGATGAAATAAGATTATGGGTAAGAGAAATTTGCA
Organism: Tillus elongatus; assembly: GCA_964006375.1. Lineage (NCBI taxonomy): Eukaryota > Metazoa > Arthropoda > Insecta > Coleoptera > Cleridae > Tillus > Tillus elongatus. The sequence continues at coordinate 6,582,917 of OZ023262.1, read as the reverse complement.
GAATTATTCATACCGAATTCATTTAGGCTTCAAGCTGATTGTTGATACAAATTCTATTTATAACTATATAATCAGAAAATTTTCACTGTTTTGTCATGTACAAGTTTTTATATTCATCTATAATAAACCAATTGTCTAAATTAAGAATATGCAGGTAAATATACAATTCAAATTGCCAGCTCGGTTGTCAGTACTTCACGCGAGGTGGCGCTAGTGTACTTGTCACTAATATCACCAATGCTAAACCATAGGAGTGTCCCGTATTGTCATTATATAGTGTTTGTCTATAGTTTTAGCAGCCCATACCAAATACTATATAGTGTTTGCCCATACGATACGCCAATGTCGCCAACGACGTAACCTCTCTTGTATCCTTATGGTGGTAACACTTTCATCCAGTAGGTAATCGGTTATTCGTCTACTCTCTATATTCTATATTAGGGATGCGCGATGTTTCTAAAACATCGATGTTCACATATTTTGATACATCGAAATGAAAACATCGATGTGTTAAAAATATCGGATCAAGATCATCGATTGTCTAAAACATCGATGTTTTCTATAAAACTGTAATAGTGAATCAAAATAATAAAAATATATTTTAGAAATAAATATAAAATATTTATTCTTCTTGAAGTACACAAAATTTTATGCTCCAAGTAAAAAAAATGAAACAAAATTAAAATAATGATTTAAAAGGCAGAAACAAAGAAATAACATGTCAATTCACACAAAAATAACAGTGTCTTGAAAATAGAACTAAACCTTATTCATCAAAATCAAATTTGGGGACAATTTTGAAAAAATAAATATTATACCCCGAGTATAAAAAATTAAATTAAATTATTGATATAAAACGCATAAATAAAGAAATGTTAGATAGCACAAAAATAAAAGTATCTTAAAAATAGAATTATAACTTATTCATTAAAAAAATTATTTTGTGAACAATTTTGGAGAAATAATAATTATGATAAGCGCTTTCCTTTAAGGCTATTTCTCTGTTGGGTTAAAACTTGCCCTGCCTGTTAGAAAAGTCTTTCGGAGGGAATTGAGGTCGCTACCATGCTAAGATATTTTGGTGCAATTTTAGATAAAGTAGGAAATTTAATTCCATGTCCTTCCAGAGCTCCAACGGATTTTCTGTAAATTTTCTGACCGGGCATTGAAGGTACTGAGTAATTTCGGCAGAAACTTTGGCTTTTTGTTCTTCGCGATGAGAGACATAAGAGCAAGCACCATTAACATTTTCTCCCATCTTGTCATGTTCGCTCCAAAGGTTGAATTTTTCATCTTCTAAAAGGAGACGCACTAGGCAGTGTTTATTTTTTTCTTCTTAAGTACCTAACTATTACTATTTAATAATAAATACCAATACGGTAATTTCATGGGGAATGGGGAATCACTAAAATTCGACTTACGATTAGTAGACACCTGGCCTAGATATTCAATATCTACTTCCAATATGCACGACACAGTTACCTATTTATATTTTAAATAAAAAAATAAATTTTACTTTGATTTTACCCAACTTTGTGCCTATTCGTTAGTTTACTTGCGTTAGACATTTTCTAGTTCTGCTATTGCTCGCTAGATGTACACAAAAGAATTGACTTGGTAATTGGTAATAGAAAATGATAATAATAAATTACTATGGCATTGAGAAACATCGAATGAAATATCGTAAAAAACATCGATGCTTTCTGATAATATCGAAAAAAATAACTTCGATGTTAATATCGAAGATCGTAAGCAAAATATCGATGTTTAAGAAACATCGATGAACATCGCGCATCCTAGTGATGAGAAAAACGGTTTTTTTCTCTTAACAGTTTAAGCCGTTAACGTTATTTAATTATAACCGTTAAAATAACGGCTTCAGTTATTTATCTTTCATTTTAAACTGGATAGTCGATCGATAGGATCCTACATTCCCAAAGGTGTGAGCGAGAGCGAGCACACTAGTATAAATGCATTGTATTTTTACCCCGTTATTTCACGTAGTGTATAAATCTCAAATTTTGTCGATATGAAAAGGAAACAAAGGGTTAAGAAATTATAATAAGCGTGTCGTAAATCTTTTGCCACTCTGAAGTGAAACTTTTAGAAATCACAAGGGAGTCTTCTATAAGAATTTACTTAGATGTTTTAGGAATTATAAACTAGTCATTTCTCACAAATTTATTTTATCAGGGTCTTTACGTAAATGTCAATGCCACAGCAAGATACAATAAATATCATTATTTATCACGCCTTGGGACGTTAGACGTTAGAACTTTTATTGCTACACAGGGAGTGATTCTAAAAACTCCATAACATAACGCAGCTAATAAAATTTCGGTAAAGAAACAGTATAAAAAATTGAGTTTGAGTTTAAAAAAAAAAATTGGAAGATATATAGTGTTAATTGTTTATTTACTTATTTTAATATTCGTTGTTTTAAAATTAGTTTCAAAAATTTCAAAGGGCTGTAACTTGGAGGAGAAGGGGTTTCAAGAAAGACTTAATAAAAAGACACCCCTTATTTTTCGCCAAAGAATCACCCTGTATATATATATATATATATATATATATATATATATATATATATATATATATATATATATATATATATATATATTCATTTAATTGTTTATATTGAAATGTATATAGATATTAAAAAATGTATCATTATATTTTTTTAATCAATTTGATAACTATTATCAGACAAACGAAAATGACGTGTTAACTGTCTCTTAGGTAATGTATATAGATTTAAATAAATAAGTACTTTAATTTCATGTGAAATAACCCTATTTTGCGTTGTCTATAGTGAAAGTAATAACACGTTTTTACAGAAATTCATCTTTTCACCCAACATTTTTTATTATTAAATATTTGGCTTTACATACTAGTGGGAAACTCAACTGTTTCAAAAATAACAGCTTCTCAGTTTAACAGAATAACTCTGTGTAGTAGTGTCCATATGCCGTATCCCCATCAACACCGGTTAAAGTTAAATTTAAACCGTTTTATTGTACCGAAAATCCTACGTTCCTAAAGCTTTTAGCGAGAGCGAGCACACAGTATAAATAACGTGTTTAGCATTCCCAATCTCAAGGCTATTCATCCCGTTAAATAGTTAAATAAACAGTTGCCGATGAAAACCGATGTTTATTCATCGAAGCCGAACTAGTTGCAGTAGAACTTGAACAGACACGACTCCGAAATCTAGTTTAGTGTAAAAACCGTTATTTTTTAAGCTGCTATTTTTATAAATCCATAACTGGTGGTTACCGTTACGGCTCGGTAACCGTTTAAAAATAGCTGACAGTTAAATAACGACCCATCACTAGTGCATCCCTACTATATGTCATTTGGGTTCAGGTTCATTGATTTGGTCTTTCTTTACCTTCCTCGAAAGCATGTCTACACACAGAAGAATGGAAGAGGGACCTTTAAAATGTGAGTTGTGTGATTACACAAATGTACATAAAGCGACTCTGTCAAGACATATCATTTGCAAACATAGAAGTATTGAAGATATACTTTTTCAATGTGCGTTGTGTGATTACAGTAGTGTGCGGAAAGATACTCTGTCAAAACATATAATCTCCAAACACAGAAGTATCGACGAGAAACCTTTTAAATGTGAGTTGTGTGATTACACTAGTGTACGGAAAGGGAATATGTCAAAACATATCATCTACAAACACAGAAATATTGAAGAGGGACCTTTTAAATGTGAGTTGTGTGATTACACTAGTGCAGAGAAGGGGAATCTGTCAAAACATATCAATTTCAAACACACAAGTATCGAAGAGAGATCTTTATTTAAATGTGAGTTGTGTGATTACACTAATGTACAGAAAGCGCGTCTGTCAAAACACATCATCTCCAAACACAGAAGTATTGAAGATAGACCTTTTAAATGTGAGTTGTGTGATTACGCTAGTGTACAGAAAGATTATCTGTCGAAACACATCATCTCCAAACACAAAAGTATTGAAGAGCGACCTTTTAAATGTGAGATGTGTGACTACACCAGTGTATGGAAAGAGCATCTGTCAATACACATCATCTCCAAACATAGAAGTATCGAAGACAGACCTTTTAAATGTGAGTTGTGTGATTACACTGGTGTACGGAAAGGTGATTGGACAAGACACATCTCCAAACACAGAAGTATTGAAGAGAGACTCAAATGTGAGTTTTGTAATTACACTAGGTTACAGAAAGCACATCTATCAAAACACATCATCTCCAAACATAGAAGTACCGAAGAGAGACCTTTCAAATGTGAGTTTTGTGATTACACTAGTGTACAGAAAAGGCAACTGTCAATGCACATCATTTCCAAACACGGAAATGTTGAAGATAGACCTTTTAAGTGCAAACTGTGTGATTACACTAGTGTACAGAAAGTGCAGCTATCAAGACACATCATCTCCAAACACAGCAGTGTTGAAAAAAAGCCTTTCAAGTGCAAACTGTGTGACTACACTGGTATGCAGAAAGTGCAACTGTCAACACACGTCATCTCCAAACACAGAAGTGTTGAAGAAAGGCCTTTTAAATGCACACTGTGTGATTACGCTAGTTTACAGAAAGCGCGGCTCTCAACACACATCATTGCCAAACACAGAAGTGTTGAAGAAAGACCTTTTAAGTGCAAGCTGTGTGATTACAGTAGTGTACAGAAAGGGAGTCTGTCAATACACATCATGTCCAAACACAGAAGTGTTGAAGAGAGACCTTTTAAATGTAAACTGTGTGATTACACTAGTGTACAGAAAGTGCAACTGTCTAGGCACATCATCTCCAAACATGGAAGTGTTGAAGAAAGACCTTTTAGATGCGAGCTGTGTGATTACAGTAGTGTACAGAAATTGCAACTGTCAAGACATATCGTCTCCAAACACAGAAGTATTTAAAATTGTTTTAGATTTTTCATTCTCATTCCAGGCTAATTATTCTTACCACAACATCCAGCTCACCATGTGTTTTTTATTCTGTTTCTCTTATTAGCAGATGTTTTTAGCTTACATTATTCCATAGAACTGCAGTCCATTTCTTTTGAATCATGCTGTTATTTCTGTTAAAAACTATTCATTTAATTTTTTATACATGTAGTAGTAACAGTGGTGGGGAGGCCAACGCCAGGCAAGCAGGCCACAATGGGCCCTTTTTGCCAACCCCAGCAACCATGCTCTACTCTTCCTCGGTTCCGTCGCCAAACCGCCTCGACCTCGAGATGAAGGCCGTGACGGTCTTCAATTGGACGGTACTTACCTGATTCCTTTGCAGAGTCCTCGATCCGAACAATTCTGCTCGAAGACTCCCAAACACCTCGCATTCACACAGGTAGTGGTAGGACGTTTATTCATCCTCGCCCCATTCCTGGTAAATGGGATCCCTCTCTACGCCTATCAATGTGAGGTGTCTTCTAAGGGTGCAGTGGCCTGTCAGCACCCCAAGGATGCGGCGAAGCGTAGATCGACTCCTTCCGAGTAGCCAGACAGCTTTATCTCTGTCCGGCCCCTCCACGAAGTCCCTCGTCTGCCTGCAGCCACCAACCGACCCCTAGTGCCTCTCCATTGCTTCCTCGGTCCACCTGTCTAAGTTGACAGAGACTGTCTTCTTACTTATGCCTATCGCAGGCTCCGGGCCACAGAACGGCCGCCGAGAACCGGGAACCAAGTCTTGCGAGATTATTCGCCGCCTCATTCCCCGCTACGCCACGGTGTCCCGGAACCCACACCTGTTGCACCTCCTTCGTCCTGGCTAGTCCTCTGAGGGCGTCAGCGCACTCCTGAACCAGTGTTGACCTGATTCTGGCCGCGCAGACTGCCTGGCTATCCGAGCAGATGTATACACATTTCTCGGGATTCCTCTTCACATCCTGTCTATTGGCCACAGACAGGATAACGTACACCTCTGTTTCGAATGCCGTGGTATATGCGTTAAGAGCATAGCTCTCGCGCACCCCCAGGCCCTCGATCTATATTCCTGCCCCGGGGGATTGTTGGTCCTCTAGCCGCGATCCGTTGGTGAAACAGACCAGGCTTGCGGGCTGGAATGCAACCTCATTTTCCCTTCACTGATCCCTACTGGGGATCCTGAGGGTGTATGGCCTAGTCAACCTAATATCGTCCTCGGCATCCCGTACCTTGATGGTGGAAATCGGAATTTCCTTTTCCACCTCCTTATGGCGACTCTTGCATGCCCTGTTACTGATCCCTCTCCGCACCAGTTTCCTGAGTCTCGCATTCTAAGATGTGACGCCATAGCCTCCCTCCTGACACAGATGGGAAGCGGTGGCAGCATCAACAAGACCTCTAGCGTGGCTAAGAGTGTTGTCCTCATAGCGCCTGTGATACCCAGGATTGCCAGCCTTTGGAGTTTGGCCAGCTTCCTGCTTCCTTATACGTAGAATTAGTTAACATGGCAATAAAAGGCATGCCTGCAATAGACACTTCTTGTTTAAGCTTCAATTTCATATTAATTAATATACAGGTGCCCCATAATTAATTGGACATTAGCTAAGGCGTGATAACTGGCACAAAAATAAAGCCATTGGGCTCAACATGCCTTAGTAAAATGTTACTCGTTTTCGTTGAGTGCGTTGCGTTTGACCGACAACCCCTGCATACACCAATTCAGTTAGGCGGACATCCAATAATTTATTGGTTGAGTGTATTTCATCGCGGTAGGCTTTAAGTTTATGCAATAGGCATTTTGCATATCACCTTTGCGTGTTGATATAGTATACCTATGATTAAGTTAAAAAAAAACCTTGTTTTGAATTTATAAGACCATTTTAAAACAAACCTAAATAGCCAAACTAACATATTTTTTTATATTTGAAAAAATATAATAAAAGGCACCTAATAAGAGATCCATTTGCAATAACAAAATAGTGTTGACGCAGCAAGTGCGTTTTGATAGCGAATTTGTTGTGGTAGCGAGTTTATCAAAACATTGGTAATCAAATAGTAAATAAAAGTATTAAAAACATTTTTTCATTCATTTCAAATCTTAAATCCTTCCCATTCAGCTAGAATCTTCAAAAATCTTGATACATATATAGTAAAACCTTCAGAAAAGCACACATTTAATCCGATACTTGAGAAAAATTTATAAAAGGCACTTGATAAGATTTGTTGATTCGCAATAACAAAAAAGTGTGGGCGCAGCAAATGCGTAATGGTAACAAATTTGCATAAAAAATTCCTGTTGTTAAACAGTAAATATTTGTCAAAAAACTTATATGCAGCAAGTTACTTGTGGTAGCGAGTTTTATTTAAATAAATAGTAAATAAAGGTATAAAAAAAAATCTACATACAGCAACTGCTTTGTTGCAAAGAGTTAAAAAATATTTCTAATGTTAATAAACGACAATCTTGAATAATCTTGATGCATATATAGACACATCTTTACAAAAGCACACATTTATTCTGATATATTTGAAAACATGAATAAAAGGCGCCTTAATAAGGTTTGTCTATAACAACAAAAAATGTGGCCGCAGCAAGTGCGTTATGGCAGCGAATTTTCATAAAACATACTTAAACTAAAATAGTAAATGTATGTACAAATTGTAATTAAAATTTTTTAAAGATTTTGAGACCATTTCAGTTCCAACCTTATTTAGCTGTCAGTTTATTATTAATAACCGGACAATTTAATTTGTTATCAATGAATATTATAAAAATGTGCAGATTGAGAAATGTTATATGTCGGGAGACCTGGCCACTGAGTTTATAAAGTATTACTAGGTATTCCAAAAACAGTGAATGCGCAAAAATGTAACCAGCATAAGAAAATAAGTGTACAATCATGTGGCGAACATTCTGCTACTCAATAAAAAGTCTGGACACGACAAAGTGCGCTATGGAAGTGAGTGTTCATATAAATGATGCAAAATTTTTGTTGTGTGTATATATATATATATATATATATATATATATATATATATATATATATATATATATATATATATATATATATATATATATATATATATATATATATATATATGTACACTTGGAGAACCCAAATCACCACAACACATTTTAAAAAGACCTGATGATCGTTTCACTAACCAAGTTAGCGTCATCAGAGGATGAAACATTCTAAATACTGAAAAAACTAACATCAACTTATATACCGGATCTTAGGTAAAGAGATGGAACCGAGATGAGACACTAGTCGCAGGCAAATTTCACAGTGTATTGTATTTTTATCGCCGGACAAGGTCTTTGCGCTATCCTTACTGCTTTATCTAAAAAGTGTCCATCTGTAATAGTTTTGAGAAGGTTGAACGACAGCTAAATTAACATAGATTCCTTTGGCGGCAATATCTGTATACTTATGTTATCTTTAGAATGTGCCGAAAACGTGGGAATTTTATTTAACAAAGCAATCGATCAAGTGACTCGTAATTGACGCTGGTGAAGTGTTCATACATTTTTTGTTGTAACTATATTTCGCAATATATACGCTTTCGAACGCGTTTAGCTGTCCTGGTTTTCTAACATTTTTCATTAATTTCAGATTATCTTTATATTAATTGGGATAAGTGTTCTTTGAATCTAATTCCAATCGATCTTTTTGTTTGTCCGACGTATTTAAGATTACAATCTTTACAACTTATTTCATAAACTCCCGACATTTTGTCCGTGCTATCCTTGTCATTTGGGTTACCTAGCAAGTTTTTTAAGGTATTTGTTGTTGAAAATGTTAACTGTAAGTTGACTTTTTTTTAAATGCTGTCTAGACCTCTCGTGATTCTAGGTTCAAATGGTAATCAAACAAATTTTTTTCCGACTTTTTTCTTCTGAACGTCGTTGATTCCGTCAACATTTTCAATTAATAGATGATAAACGATATCTTCTAGTAACTCCAAATACGTTTCGCCACTCAAATTTCCATCAAGAAAAATTGGTCCGATTAAACGATCTACAAAAATGCCAGTCCAAACATTCAATTTCTGTGGAGTTTGAGTGTGGACTTCGTAAAAATTTCTTGGATTATTATCTGTCCAATAACGACAATTATGACGATTGACTGTAGAGTTAATAAAAACGTACACTCGTTTGAAAAACAGATATTGAACAGAAAGTTCCCATTATCAGCTATTCGTGCAGTCATTACTTCACAAAAACTCTAGCCGCCAAAATTATCTTCATTCAGTTGTTGTACAAGATGAATTTTATTCGGGTGAAATTTATGATGCTTCAATATTCGCTGAATAGTTCTTCTTTTGATGTTTGAAGCAGTGGCCAATTTTCTCAAAGATGGGTCTGCAGCAATTTGTCCTAAAACTTCAATCTCAGTAGTCTCATTTGTAACCGGAAATTCACGTTCAGGATCCTGTTTTTTTGTTGGCTACTGAACCACTTTGTCGAAACTTTGCAACTAACTCCAAAATGTATTTTCTGTTAACATGTCTGTTCGGATGTCGTTCATTAAACAAATTTGCGGTACGGTTGGCACAGTCATCGTTTTTGAAAAAAAGTAATTATTTCAACTCTTTCTTCTACAGTATACACCTTTGTGAAATTAATTTTCGGTATTACTATCAAGTATCAAACCGACCGATAAACTGAAATAATAAACTGCATTTCTCTCATTCCGATAAGAAATGTTCTGATAGTCAATTTTTTGTTTACGAACCAACAAAACCTTGACTATCAGCACATTTCTTATGAGAATGAGTAAAATGCGTTTTTGCATCTTCAACTGTGAATAATTTTTAAACGAGTTGATAAAACTTCCAAAAAAATTAGTGTGCTGAATTCAGAAAAGAAAGAGCTTTCAAATGATGTAACACTCGACCCATGTTCCCTATTTAAAATATAAGGGTTGTTATCACCACCCTTAAGGGGTTGATGTGACAAAGTTGAGTTTTATGTCAAAACATGTCTCCCTCAATATAAAAATTGACGTGTTTCAGCGTTTCTTAAAAAAAAATTTCTCTGGACGCAAATCGGTCTGTTTCGTTTTCAATGCGCCACCTGTGTATATATATATATATATATATATATATATATATATATATATATATATATATATATATATATATATATACATATATATATATATATATATATATATATATATATATATATATATATATATATATATATATATATATATATATATATATATATAGGTGTCCCAAAAGTCGTAAATCAATCGTCACATGAAGATAGGGTAGCTCAAGCTCTTTCAGGAAGACCCTATATGATCTTATCAAAAAGTGTTCGGTTTTCAAGATATTGACAATTTTATGAAAAAAATGAAAATTGTCAAATTTTAAGGTATTTTGACCACGCAAGGAATTCCACAACTTGGAAGTCCTCCGGACAAAACAGCGAGCATAACAAGATGTTCTATGTCTGGTGACCTGGACAGTAAAAGGGTGCATTCACTGTTTCCCTGGTAGATCTGTTGGGAGCAGCAGGTGGAGGAACTATGGAAGAAAGCTCATCTGAGAAGTGCCCGTGCAGATATCTATAAAAGAGGGAGAGGTCACCAACGGCACGTCGGTGGGCAAAGGATGGCAGCCTCTGGGTGAGGGTAGGGTCACCGATGAGACGTATAGCTCTCTTTTGAATGGAGTCCAGGATAGCGAGTGTAGAAGCGGCAGCGGCACCCCAGTTGTGGGAGCAGTATTCGAGGTTTGGTTTAATTTGTGAAGTATATAAGGTATAGAGATTAGCTGGCAAAAAGTATTTGCGAGCCCAGTAGAGAAAACCTAATTTCTTAGCAGCCGCTTCTGCAATTGATGTGACATGTTGATGGCAATTGAGATTTTGATCCACAGAGATGGCAACAAGTGAAAAGGACTCATTACTTTGAATAACTTGGTTGTTCATTGTGATGGATCTAGGTCTGGTGTATCTCTTATGAGAAAGAAAGCAAGACTGTGATTTGGTGGGGTTGAATTGTACAAGATTTCTACTTCCCCAGTCTAATATTTTTTGGAGATCCACAGAGACAGCACCCTCCACGAGTCTGCGATCCTCATCTAATTGGGCTAAAGAGACAGGCTTAGATTATTGTATATTTGAGTGGAGGGTGCTGTCGTCCGCGTAACTGTGAACTGCGTTGGATGTGCTGGAGAGGAAGTCATTGATGTGGAGAAGAAACAAAGTAGGAGCTAAAGCTGAACCTTGAGGAACTCCTGCATTAATTGGATACAGTTTAGAGGAATGGCCATCCACGACAACAGAAATGCTCCGATTAGAGAGGAAATTTTCTGTCCAGGTACAGTTTTGTGGTAGGCCATAGGCTGGAAGTTTATTAAGCAGCGCTACATGCCAGACCTGGTCGGATGCTTTGGATATGTCTAGAGCGACAATCTGAGATTCACCGTGTAGTTCCATAGACTTGTTCCAAGAACCGGTGACAAAGGAAAGGAGATTGGCAGTTGATCTGCGCTGACGGAATTCATACTGCCTGTCGTGGATTAGACTGTGTTATTTAAGAAATTTTAGTAATTCGGTGTTTATATACTTTTCCATCACTTTAGAGACGACTGAAAGGAGAGAAATAGACCTGTAGTTGCTAGGTAGCGCTTTGGATCTTTTCTTGAGGACGGGTTGTATTCGAGCAGTTTTTGATCGAAGAAATTGGGATCTTTTATGATTTTTCTTAACATAACTTTGCAAATTCGCTTGCGCCTTACGTATTCACGCAGTTCCAAAATTTGGAGTGTCTGCATATGGTACCCATACCTTTTTAAAATTCTATAAGTAGTAGACGTTGAGACACCAGTTGGTCCCTGTACTTTCCGCATCGAGGTACCAGGTTCCTCCATGACAGCATCCACATCTGCAGTTCCCGATCGTCCAGTTCGATCAACACGATCACTGCCAGACATTCTAACAGCGCTGTTATCGAATCTTTTTTTTAAATAAATTACTATGCACCAATATATCACTTAATCTACATTTAAAAATTAAAACTATAGATAAAATTGCATTTACAGCAGTTGTATTGAAAATTGCTTACAGATAAACTGTAGAAGATAAAAATTACATAGAATGTCTTATATTTACTGCAAATGATCCTATGTTAATAAAAGATATTTATTATTATTAATATAATCACACTGATCACATTATATAAGGCATTGTTATAATGACTATATAAATAATATTCAAACAGCCATAAACGTAGATAGTAAGAGTTTTTGGAGATATGTTAGATCAAAGCAAAACAAATTCGGTATTCCTAAAGTAATGAAATATAATGACACACAGGTAGATGATGTAGATAAAATTGTTGACTCATTCTCAGATTTTTTTGGGTCAGTTTATAACAATTATAACAATAGTGTTTCTGTAGATTGTAGTGAAGAGTTCTCTCATAATGTGATCATGGGTGTAATGAGGATAGAAATAATGGAAGTGTTTGATGCCATTGCGCAGCTTGATAATAACTTAGGTGCTGGTCCAGATTTGATTCCTGTAAGCTTTTTAAAGCAATGTAAATGTATCTTATCGGATATTCTTGCTAAGATCTTTAATTTGTCACTACAGTTGGGTGTTTTCCCAAATGCTTGGAAGATATCGTTCTTGGATCCACTCCATAAAGAGGGTGACATATCTGATATAAAAAACTACAGATCTATAATAAAGAATAGTTTAATTCCTAAGATATTTGAAAATATTCTAATGAATAAACTAAGACCGTTTGTTGAAAGACAGTTAACTTTAAAGCAACACGGTTTCGTTAAAGGTAGATCCACTGTTACAAACTTACTAATATATGAACATTACCTGTCTCGGGTCCTTGAGGAGAGAGGTCAACTCGATGTGATATATACCGATTTTTCAAAGGCTTTTGATAAGATAGATCACCGAATCTTATTGATAAAGCTGCAAAAATTTGGAATTTTTGGGAATTTGTTGGCTTGGTTTGGGGACTTCTTGTCTAATAGAAAACAAATAGTTAAAATAAAAAATTATCTATCTAAAGAGATCGATGTGACTTCGGGTGTGCCACAGGGCGGGCATCTCTCACCATTGCTCTTTAACATATTTGTTGATGATGTGACTCGCTGCTTTGAATATGCAGATACACTTTTATATGCAGACGATCTGAAGATGTTTGTTGAGATTAAAACTCCTGAAGATAATTTGAAATTACAGGCAGATATAGATAATTTGATCCAGTGGTGTAGGAATAATAATATGTTGTTAAATAAGAGTAAATGCTGCTGTATACAATTTTCTAGATCGAAAAATATTTCAAATTTTGATTATAAAATGGAAGATACTGTCTTAAAAAAGGTTGATCAGATAAGAGATCTGGGAGTGTACTTTAGTAGTGATTTGACATTTGGTAAGCATATTGAATTAATTACAAATAAATCCTTGAAAATGCTGGGATTTTTGAAAAGAACATTGGCAGACTTCTCCGATGTAAACTGTTTAAAATCTGTGTACTGTGCATATGTCAGATCTGTGCTTGAATACAGCAGCATTGTTTGGTCACCATTCTATCAGATACATAAAGATCTACTTGAAAGAGTCCAAAAAAGATTTCTTAGGTTTGTGGCATATAAGATGGGTATCGTAACTGACCAAATTGACTACTTACAACTTTATACTCAATTGAATTTGAATACTCTCGAACAACGAAGGGTTAATTTTGACCTTTGCTTTTTATATAAATTGCTGAATGGTGTTGTAGATTCTCCTGACTTACTAGCTATGATTAAGTTTAGTGTTCCTTCCTGAACATCAAGACACCATGGTCTATTTAATGAGAGTTTCTATCGTGTTAATTATACTTTTCATTCTGCAGTTCCAAGAATCTGTAGAAATGCTAACAAATATTGTGAAAAAACTGATATTTTTTTTGTAAGCCTTGCTGAATTTAAAAGTGTGTTAGAAAATATTTTTTAGGTTTATATTATTAGCTTGTTTATAGTTAATTTGATTTTTGGTCATAAATTTATCTGTATATTGGCTCAGACCGTTAATAAAATTATTATTATTATTATTATGATTTCACACTGTGTTTTACTGTTACGTGTTTTATTAACTGAGGCTTTCTAAGAGCACGATAATCACACTGATCACATTTAAAAGGTCTAACTTCAGTATTTTTACATATTACATGACCTGCTAAAGAATGTTTATGTGCCGTACTAAAGTCACATTGAGCACATTTATAATGCCTTTCTTCAGTGTGTCTTGCTGTTGTGTGTTGTCTTAAATAACACTTTCCAACAGTACTATAATCACACTGATCACACTTATAAGGTCTTTCTTCACTGTGCCTTGTGTTTATGTGTCGTGTTAACAGAGGCTTGCTAACCGTACTATAATCACACTGATCACATTTAAAGTCTTCTTCAGTATGTTTTAACATATGATCTGCTAATAAATATTTACGAGTAGTGCTAAAGTCACATTTATCACATTTATAAGGCCTTTCTTTAGTATGCCTTGCTGTTATGTGTAGTCTTAAGGTAGACTTTTTAACAGTACCATAATCACACTGACCACATTTATGAGGCCTTTCTCCAGTGTGTCTTGCCTGTATGTGCTGTGTTAACAGAGACTTTCCAACAGTACTATAATCACACTGCAGGTGGTAGTGGAATTCTCCTTTACGTAATAGTAAAGAATTTTTTCACGCCCGAGGAGGTACCACCCCATACATCAAGGAGCTGGTGAAGTCCCAACGGACGTTTCTGGTTCTGGTGTATGAGTCGGTTTCCCTTATAAACAAAAATGATGATGGCTCCTCCTTGTATGAAATATTCCGGAGGCAAAATACCCCTCCATTCGGATCTCCGGGAGAGGGGTGTACAGGGGGCGCCAACATCGAGATTTAACATATCCTTTTCGAATATATGTGGCCTAAATTCTAACCTGAACTCCGTCCACCATTTCCTCGAGGCTAACAGGCCCCAACTCCTCTTCCTCACCGAAACCCAAATCAGTGCCAAAACAGCCACTAATCACCTTAATTTCCCGGGGTATGAGCTCCTTACTTCCTTTAGATTGCATGGAGGCGTGTGCGCATATGTCCGTAGCAATCTACCCTGCACCAGACTCCCCAATTTAGAAGCTGGAAGAAAAGACATACTATGGCTAAAACTCTCTCTCAGGACTGCAACTAAATTCATCTGTTGCATTTACTGGTCACCTTCTGACAACAACTTTGTCCAGCTCTTTGACTACCTTTCTGAAAAAACCGACCATCTGATTTCCGAATATCCTTCCTCCGAGGTCACTATTCTTGGTGACTTCAATGTCCATAATAAGGAATGGCTAGGATCTTCAAAAACCGATCCACAAGGGAGAGCAGCGGAAGCCTTTGCAATCAGCAATTCTTTAGCCAATATGGTTCAGCAACCTACTTACTTTCCTCGTATCCCAACACACAGCTCAAATCCCTTGGATCTCCTTCTTACTACACAACCTGAATGCTATAAGATCTCAGTCACCGCCCCCCCTTGGTCGCTCAGACCACGGCATGGTCACTGCTTCCTGCGCAATGCAACCCGAGGTCACACAGTCATCGCACCCACGTATCGTTTGGCACTACAACTCCGCAAACTGGGACGAAATGCGGGATTACTTTTCCTCATTTCCATGGGCGTCTGTCTGCTTCTCTCATCCTGACCCCTTTGATATCTCACAAAACGTCACCGAAATTATCCAAGCTGGCATGGAATTATTTATCCCACGTACACAGAAAACCTCTTCAGCCACTCAAAAGCCCTGGTTCTCTAAATCCTGCGACAAGGCCAGACTTGAAAAGGTCAAAGCTCACAAAACGCTTCTACACAATCCCAGTCAAGAAAATCGTCAAGCATTTAACGACGCAAGAAACCGCTATGTCCGCATTCTTTCTGAGGCAAAAAACCACATCAAAAACAAAGTCCTTTCAAGCTCCAACGGCGGCAAACCCTTCTGGACTCTTGCTAAATCTACTGGGAATAATTTCTGCAAAAGCACGTTCCCACCTCTTGTCTCAGGGGATGAAATTGTTTCTACCGCCCTGGGCAAGGCTGAACTTTTTGCTTCGTTGTTCGCCGGCAATTCTACTCTCAACCCACCTCCAAATGTTCAACCACCAACAGTCCCCAATGCCGCGCATAAAATGACGGATATTATTTTCAAAACTAAAAAGGTACGAAAGATGCTCTCCTCTCTTAATACCAGAAAAGCCTCTGGCTTTGACGAGATCCCAGCAATTGTTCTCAAAAAATGCACACCAGAGCTTGCTCCTGTCCTGACTCGTCTGTTTCAGATATCTTATAATAAAGGCATATTCCCTAGTAACTGGAAAACTGCTCGAGTACAACCCATCCCCAAGAAAGGATCCAAAGCGCTTTCTAGCAACTACAGGCCTATTTCTCTCCTTTCAGTCATCTCTAAAGTGATGGAAAAGTATATAAACACCGAATTACTAAAATATCTCGAAAAACACAGTCTACTCCACGACAGGCAGTATGGGTTCCGTCAGCGCAGATCGACTGCCGACCTCCTTTCCTTTGTCACCCATTCTTGGAACAAGTCTATGGAACAACACGGTGAATCCCAGATTGTTGCTCTAGACATATCAAAAGCATTCGACCAGGTCTGGCACGCAGCGCTGCTTAATAAACTTCCGGCCTATGGCCTACCACCAAAACTTTGTATCTGGACAGCAGATTTCCTCTCCAACAGGAGCATATCCGTTGTTGTGGATGGCCATTCCTCTAAACTGTATCCAATTAATGCAGGAGTTCCTCAAGGTTCAGCTTTAGCCCCTACTTTGTTTCTTCTCCACATCAATGACCTCCTCTCTAGCACATCCAACCCAGTTCACAGCTACGCGGACGACAGCACCCTCCATTCAAATATACAATATTCTAAGCCTGTCTCTTTAGCCCAATTAGATGAGGATCGCAGACTCATGGAGGGTTCTGTCTCCGTGGATCTCCAAAAAATATTAGACTGGGAAGTAGAAATCTTGTACAATTCAACCCCACCAAAACGAAGTCTTGCTTTCTTTCTCACAAGAGATACACCAGCCCTAGATCCATCACAATGAACAACCAAGTTATCAAAGTAATGAGTCCTTTTCGCTTGTTGGCATTTCTGTAGATCGAAATCTTAATTGGCACCAACATGTCACATCAATTGCAGAAGCAGCTGCTAAGAAATTAGGTTTTCTCTTCCGGGCTCGCAAATACTTTTCACCAACTAATCTCTATACCTTATATACTTTACAAATAAGACCAAACCTCGAATACTGCTCCCACATCTGGGGTGCCGCTGCCGCTTCTACACTAGCTATCCTGGACTCCATTCAAAAGAGAGCTATACGTCTCATCGGTGACCCTACCCTCACCCAAAGGCTGCCATCCCTTGCCCACCGACGTGCCGTTGGTGACCTCTCTCTTTTTTATAGATATCTGCACGGGCACTGCTCAGAGGAGCTTTCCTCCACCTGCTGCCCCCAACAGATCTACCAGGGGAACAGAGCGAATGCACCCTTTTACTGTCCAGGTCACCAGACATAGAACATCTTGTTATGCCCGCTGTTTCGTCCCGAGGACTTCCAAGTTGTGGAATTCCTTGCCGGCACATGTTTTTCCTTCTCCTCTGAACCTCCAAACCTTCAAGTCCAGAATTAACAAGTTGCCTCTTTTCTCCTTGTCAACACCCACGGTACGATAGTATTTAGGCTGTAAGCCCTCGTGGTGTGTTGTTGAAATTTAAACTGATCACATTTAAATGGTCTTTCACCTGTAAGTTTTGCCATTATATGACCTGCTAAAGAATACTTAAGTGCAGTACTGAAATCACATTTATCACATTTATAATAATACTGTTTATAAGGTCTTTCTTCAGCATGCCTTGCTGTTATGTGCCGTATTAACTGATAAGTTCTAACAGCACTATAATCACATTGACCACATTTAAATGGTCTCTTACCAGTATGTTTTGCCATTACATGACCTGCTAGAGAATACTTATGTGCAGTACTAAAGCGACATTTATCACATTTATAAGGCTTTACTTCAGTGTGTCTTGCTGTTATGTGCCTCGTTAACCGATACTTTGTAACAGTACAAAAATCACACTCATAACATTTATATGGTCTTCTTTTAGTATGTTTTAACATTATATGGCCTGCTAAAGAAGGCCTAAGGGGTAATCCTGTGTTTAAAGTGCCTCTCTAGTAAACATACAATTCGGGCGAAATCGGAACGTGAACTGGACGCGGGACGATGTGCACTGTTGCCAGATGAGTATAAGCAAGGGTAGGAGTGAACAAATGTTTTAATAATGTAAATAAATGATAGTATTGCGTCATGTACATAGATCGATATTTGACATATTTTGCGGAAAGCAGTAGGAAAACGGAAACGTAAACAGTTCATTTTCAGCCTCAGGGGGAAAAACGTGTGCCTCTCCTCCCTTTTTTGGTACATCAGTAACATCAACAGAGGTTGTGCCATTGTGATTGAGCAAGGTAATCTGCACGGTCCACCATTTCCAGGGGACGTAAAGCCGTCGGTCCCGTGCCCGTTAAAGACCCAAATTCCCCGGACAGTGAGGTGAATGAATGACACTTTAGTAAAGTCAATGAAGCAATTTCCGTTGCGAATTGCCGATGATAAATACAACTGTATATGCTAATAGCAAACGGTAACCAGTATATTATTTTGAAAAATCGCAATGTAATCGCATGGTAATGAAGCAATTTCTACCGACAACTGTCGATGATAAACAAAACGGAGAAAATTGCTCAAAATGGGCTTACCTTCGAAGTGTCTGTTTATATTTTACTTTCCAACCTTAAATGAGTAAGAAAAGTCAATGAAGCAATTTCCGTTGCGAATTGCCGATGATAAATACAACTGTATGTGCTAATATCAAACGGTAACCAGTAATTTTAGTGTGTAGTGTACCTTTTCAATCGGCAATTCGCAACGGAAATTGCTTCATTGACTTTACTAAAGTGTCATTCATTCACCTCACTGTCAGGGGAATTTGGGTCTTTAACGTGCCCAACATCGCATGGGCACGGGACCGACGGCTTTACGCCCCCTGGGAATGGTGGAACGTGCAGATTACCTTGCTCAATCACAATGACACAACCTCTGTTGATGTTACTGATGTACCAAAAAAGGGAGGAGAGGCACACGTTTTTCCCCCTGAGGCTGAAAATTAACTATTTACATTTCAGTTTTCCTACTGCTTTCCGCAAAATATGTCAAATATTGATTTATGTAGATGACGCCATATTTTAATTTATTAAAATTATAAAAACATTTGTTCACCCCTTGATTTCCTTCTATATCACGTTTTTCCCCCTAGACCACAATTGCTGAAAATTAACTGTTTACATTTCCGTTTTCCTACTGCTTTCCGCAAAATATGTCAAATATCGATCTATGTACATGACGCAATACTATCATTGGTGAATTTGCAGTTTAACTCACGGACGATTTGAAAAATATCGACTGCTGATAGATAAAGTTTGGTGTCTTAAATGCACGCTGACGCAAATGTTACCTTTTGTTCTCCCTTATTTCCCGAGTTATTCGCATTTAAAGTTGTTTACACATTACACAGTTTTTTAACAATTTCCCAGTACGGTCCTGTCACGTGCCGTCTCATTCCCTCCTAAACATTACATTTGGCATAAGGTGTCCATTGTGTTTGGGAATCCTTAGAATATTCTGGAATGAGAATATGGGAAATTGTCATTATAACTGACAGTTTACACATCGCTTTCAGTACGGCGCTAGTACCAGTATGCTTTGGACGCGTTCTCATGCATTCCTGTATTACGAACATTTTTTCTGAAATTGTGTGCTGTTTACCTTGTTCTGTTGTTGACCAGTGATATTATAGTGGCTTATAAGGTGCATGTGTGGCCTCTTTTCTTGGTCGGTGACGCGTTATTTGTTTCATATGTTGTTTTTGTGGCGAGTAAATTGCCATGTCGAGGCCGTCAAATTACAAGGTCAGGTCAGGTTGCCTACAGAAGGGCCGGACCTACATCATTTTCCTGAGATGTTAAGGTAAGTTTGTGTAAATTTGTTGTTCTTTTGTGTAAATTTCGGGCGATCCTTAAGTAGCCGGGCCCCGTCATTTCATGCAGCATTGCCGGACTGTGCTTATGGCTGGCCTGACGTTTCTGACCAACAGGACTCCCTGACCTGACTTTCACCTGGCCTGACCTACAGGGCAGGTCAGGTAGGTCAGGTCAGGCAGCCCTGTTGGCCAGAAACGTCAGGCCAGGGAGGACCCAATGCAGCATGAAATGACGCTCTCGTGATGCATGGACTGGATCCGTCTGCTTAAGCATCACCGACCTGACCTGACCTGCCCTGTAGGTCAGGAAGGTCAGGTCAGGTAGGCCCCTACAGCAATAAGCACTATCCGGCAATGCCGCTCTCGCGATGCATGAAATGACGGAACCCGCCTACTTTAGGGTCGCCCTTTTCTCGGAGGAGGGGGGTTTGGGGTGTGTTTCCGGGTGCTTCGCTGTAGGGGTTTCCTTCTCCTCACGCGTGCGTACAACCACCCCCGTTGCATAAACCACGAGAAAAATTTCTTGTTCATACCCCCTAAGGAGGTTACGGGACCTGGCGTGAATAGGGGTGATGTGCAGGGTAGGCAGGGTTTAGGGGGGATATGGCGTCAGGATGTGAGAAAGACAGCTTTCAAGCCGCTTTCTTAGCATTTTTTGCTCATATTTCCTCCTTACTTCCTACCCCGCCCAGCACCCCTCTTCACTCCTGGTCCCGTAACTTCCTTGGGGGGTGAGAACAAGAAATTTTTCTTGTGGGTTGTGCGTCCAGGGGGGGTTCTAGGCACGTTTCTGAAGAGAAAAGTTTAAAAATCGTCCGTGACTTAAACTGCAAATTTACCCTATCATTTATTTACATTATGAAAAAATTTGTCCACCCCTTGATTGCCTTCTATATTTAAAATGACCCTTGCTTATACTCATCTGGCAACAGTGCACATCGTCTCGCGTCCAGTTCACGTTCCGATTTCGCCCGAATTGTATGTTTACTAAAGAGGCACTTTAAACACAGGATTACCGCTTAGGTATAGTACTAAAGTTACACTGATAACATCTAAACGGATTTTCTCCAGTGTGTTTTGACTTTATGTGGTGTGACAAGGAGCTTTTCCGAAAAGTTCTGTATCCACATGTGTTGCAAATGTAAAAACTTTTTGAGGTGTGTTTTGATTTGGTACCTATTTCATTTGTTAATAGTACATCCTTCAGATCAATAAAGTCATCAATATTGACACCTGTGCAGCCATGCTCCGATATTTCAATTCCAAAATCTTCTTTAATCAATTCATTTTTGATAAAAACATGTTCATTTTGGTAATTCTGCAGTTGAATCCGGTGAATCGGCAGAGTCGTCGCGCACTAGAATTTCGTCGTTGCAGTTCACGCGCTGTTGCCACATCCTTCTAGTGGTAGAAATAAATTAAAAGATCGGAGAATTCATAAAAATAAATATGCACGCAGTAAGTGCGTTATGGTAGCGTATGGTATAATAATGCGTGTTTGAAGTGTTTTACGGTAATTAACACGAATATAATTAATACATGTGCGTTATGATAGGGAGTATGATATAAGTATGCAAATAAAACGGAAAAAAATAAAATATGCCTATATTTACGCATCAAGTGTTTTACGGTAATGAATACGAATATAATAAATAAATGTGCTTTATGGTATGGAGTATGATACAATACATCTAGTAAAACGGATTTTTTGAATTACATATATTGTGACAGCAAGTGTGTTACGGTCATGAAAAAACAAATATATGCACGCAGTAAGTAGGTTATGGTAGCGTAGGGACAGACACACACACACACACACACACACATATTATTATATATATATATATATATATATATATATATATATATATATATATATATATATATATATATATATATATATATATATATATATATATATATATATATATATATATATATATATATATATATATATATATATATATTTGAATCTATAAATTCAGACCGAACTTGATTCTTGATTCTAGGGGTCCAAAAATTACGCTCGTTTGAAATTATTTTTTCAAAGTCTCACCATCTACACCTCTCTATAAGCGATTTTTTTAAAACAAATTCGCTACCAATTGGCAAAGGACAAAACTATTCAAACCATTGTTGCTGTGGGTTCCAAAATTTTGAAGATTTTAAAGTTGGCTTTAGCGACTGTGAAAGAAAAAACATTATTTCATACCTCACATTGCTGGCATTAGACAGAATTTATCAGCAGTTGTCTTTCTGCTAACCATTTGATTATTTCACCATTATCTCTTGCTGCGAACTCGCTAAAGGTTACATATTCAGTTCTTATTTGATCCACAGCTAAAATATCGCTTGGATTTACTAGAGACGTTGGAGCTAATCTTCGACTCATTTTAAATTAAGTATAACGACACAGATGTTTTTCACAAAGCACAAATCACTCACTATGATAACTATCCTATCACTTCAAGAGCCAGGAAGCTAATGTAAGCTGGATAACAGAAGGCCTGTATTGCCAAGAACAGATACTTTGACAAACTTATTTCCAGAAATGCAGCGCGCACATTGTTATCTGACAATCCTGCATACCTGGAATACCTTATAGGTATTTGCTTGCTCAATCTGGTTTTTCCAAAAAGGCGCTTACATAGCGTCTAGACAGTACCTACTCAAAGCAGACAAAAGCAAAAGCTCTTTATAGCGAGAAGTTGTTTATGCACAATAGGTGTTAAAGAATGTTTTTTTGTATATCTAAATGCCGCCGGTCCACAGATATATTGTATTTCACCCCCAAATATATATATGAACAAGTCATTTTATAAAATTTGGTGGGTGTCTATTGTATTAGAAAGCGACTTTAATTCGGTTAGGTCAAATTAACTTTCCGAATACATAGTTCTGGCGCGCAATTTACTTTCCATTTCTTTTTCACCATGATATATAATATTCTATGTGCATTGAGAACCTCGGTGGTTGAGTGGTGAGAACGTGGTCCTAAGGGTACTGAGTTCGTTCCCAGGGTAGTCTCGTTTCATTTTTTCAGTACAAACTGTCACATTAACATCTAGCGAGGTTCTGCCATTGGATTTCAGCAAGTTGAATGTCTGCACGTTCCGCCCTTCGGAGAGGGCGTAAAGCCGTCTGTCCCGTGACCATGGGATGTTGGGCACGTTAAAGATCACTACCCTCTTTACAGAAAGGCAGGGGTTTGGCCAAATTCCCAGGATAGTGAGGTAAAACTGCTCCCTGCCGTCGGTGAATGGGCATAGTCGCGGAAATAGGCCGACGTTAAAGAAACAAAACCCACACATACACACACAAAGTGGATTTCCCATGTTGACGTATGTCTGCTGAAAATTATGTTTGTAGGCTACTGGATGAGACACTGATAGTTTTTGCAACCGGATTCGCCTCTTACGGCATCTTGAGGCGTGATATTTATTCTCAGTTCAACGGGCAAATATATCGTCAAAGAATCTCATTTTTGTGACACTTTAATACATATTTTTACTCACCTTTACTTTCTATTTCATTATAGGTATAAAATTTTTATTCCTGCCCGTCGCAATAAACTTAATTTCTGTATTTCATTTGCCAAATTACTTCATGATAGGTAAGGCCCATGTGCCTATCTGCAAACGTACGAGAATTTGTGCCGAACCGTTTAATAAAAGTGGGTTATTTTACAGTCCAACCTTTCTCTTGTGGGAGAGATTAGCGAGATTGTCTAAATTTGATGTGTGATTAAAACAACATATTTAACATTCAAAACATTACTATGAAAATTCGCTACCACAGCGTACTTGCTGCGTCCCGACTTTTTTAATTTGCCTAAATGTTATGTCTCATGAAAAAAAAACATATTTCACATAAAAATTGGTCTAGGAACATTCGCTACCATAGCGCACTTTCTGCGTCCAGACCTTTGAAGTTTGTTCATCATTTTATGTCTCATGAAAAAACATACTTAACATTACAGAAAGTTGTATGGAAATTCGCTACCATAGCGCACTTGCTGCGTCCCGACTTTTTACGTTTGTATTAAATATTATTTCCTTACAAAGTCGATAAAGACAAGGATGTGGCAACAGCGCGAGAACGCCAACGACGAAATTCTAGTGCGCGACGACTCTGCCGGTTCACCGGATTCAACTGCAGAATTACCTTCATTTTTTTCATCACCTGTAACAGCTTCAAAACCCTCAATTTCCCCCTGGCTTACTTCACCAATATTCTCCAGTTTAACAGTAATAGGCCTGTATTCTGTGTTGTGTTTAATTTTCATTCTCCCTCTCCATTGGTGCTCAAAGTTTGGTTCATCTTTTAGCACTATATGTTCCTCTACTATGTCTTTACTATCAAATGAGCGATCTAGGAAAACGTCGTGCCTATATTTACACTCGCTTCTGTGAACTGTTTTACAGTTGCAATCACAAACCCGGCTCTCTTTGTCCATATTCATGGTTAAATTTAATTAAAACCCTGATTAACTCCAAAACAAATGTTTGGAAGTTGTACAACTATTGGCGAGGATTTCTTTAAACACCGTTTAAACTTATAACAGCACAAAATCTTGAATAAGTACTAGGATAGGACACAGCATACCATTATAATGACTTGTTCACCTCTTCATTAGATTTCAATTTAAATAGGAATAAGAACTGTTTTAATCATGATATAACGAGTTTGAAGAGATATGATATTGCGCATTTTTTTTTTTTTTTTTTATGTCAACAACACACCACGAGGGCTTACAGCCTAAATACTATCGTACCGTGGGTGTTGACAAGGAGGAAAGATACAGCTTGTTAATTCTGGACTTGAAGATTTGGAGGTTCGGAGGAGAAGGAAAAACATGTGCCGGCAAGGAATTCCACAACTTGGAAGTCCTCGGGACAAAAGAGCGGGCATAACAAGATGTTCTATGTCTGGTGACCTGGACGTTAAAAGGGTGCATTCGCTCTGTTCCCCTGGTAGATCTGCTGGGGGCAGCAGGTGGGGGAATTATGGAGGAAAGCTCCTCTGAGCAGTGCCCGTGCAGATATCTATAAAAGAGAGAGAGAGGTCACCAACGGCACGTCGGTGGGCAAGGGATGGAAGCCTTTGGGTGAGGGTAGGGTCACCGATGAGACGTATAGCTCTCTTTTGAATGGTGTCCAGGATAGCGAGTGTAGAAGCGGCAGCTGCACCCCAGATGTGGGAGCAGTATTCGAGGTTTGGCCTTATTTGTGAAGTGTATAAGGTATAGAGCTTAGTTGGTGAAAATAATTTGCGAGCCCGGAAGAGGAAACCCAATTTCTTAGCAGCCGCTTCTGCAATTGATGTAACATGTTGGTGCCAATTAAGATTTCGATCCACAGTAATGCCAACAAGAGAAAAGGACTCATTACTTTGAATAACTTGGTTGTTCATTGTGATGGGTCTAGGGCTGCTGTATCTCTTGTGAGAAAGAAAGCAAGACTTAGTTTTGGTGGGGTTGAATTGTACAAGATTTCTACTTCCCCAGTCTAATATTTTTTGGAGGTCTACGGAGACAGAACCCTCCATGAGTCTGCGATCCTCATCTAATTGGGCTAAAGAGACAGGCTTAGAATATTGTATGTTTGAGTGTAGGGTGCTGTCGTCCGCGTAACTGTGAACTGGGTTGGATGTGCTAGAGAGGAGGTCATTGATGTGGAGAAGAAACAAAGTAGGGGCTAAAGCTGAACCTTGAGGAACTCCTGCATTAATTGGATACAGTTTAGAGGAATAGCCATCCACAACAACAGATATGCTCCTGTTGGAGAGGAAATTTGCTGTCCAGGTACAAAGTTTTGGTGGTAGGCCATAGGCCGGAAGTTTATTAAGCAGCGCTGCGTGCCAGACCTGGTCGAATGCTTTGGATATGTCTAGAGCAACAATCTGGGATTCACCGTGTTGTTCCATAGACTTGTTCCAAGAATGGGTGACAAAGAAAAGGAGGTCGGCAGTCGATCTGCGTTGACGGAATCCATACTGCCTGTCGTGGATTAGACTGTGTTTTTCAAGGAATTTTAGTAGTTCGGTGTTTATATACTTTTCCATCACTTTAGAGATGACTGAAAGGAGAGAAATAGGCCTGTAGTTGCTAGGAAGCGCTTTGGATCCTTTCTTGGGGATGGGTTGTACTCGAGCAGTTTTCCAGTTACTAGGGAATATGCCTTTATTGTAAGATATCTGAAACAGACGAGTCAGGACAGGAGCAAGTTCTGGTGCGCATTTTTTGAGAACAATTGCTGGGATCTCGTCAAGACCAGAGGCTTTCCTGGTATTAAGAGAAGAGAGCATCTTTCGTACCTTTTTAGTTTGGAAAATGATATCAGTCATTTTATGCGCGACATTGGGGACTGTTGGTGGTTGAACATTTGGAGGTGGGTTGAGAGTAGAATTTCCGGCGAACAACGAAGCAAAAAGTTCAGCCTTGCCCAGGGCGGTAGAAACAATTTCATCACCTGAGACAAGAGGTGGGAACGTGCTCTTGCAGAAATTATTCCCAATAGACTTAGCAAGAGTCCAGAAGGGTTTGCCGCCGTTGGAGCTTGAGAGGACTTTGTTTTTGATGTGGTTATTAAACGAGTTTTTTGCCTCAGAAAGAATGCGGACATAGCGGTTTCTTGCGTCGTTGAATGCTTGACGATTTTCTTGACTGGGATTGTGTAGAAGCGTTTTGTGAGCTTTGACCTTTTCAAGTCTGGCCTTGTCACAGGATTTAGAGAACCAGGGCTTTTGAGTGGCTGAAGAGGTTTTCTGTGTACGTGGAATAAATAATTCCATGCCAGCTTGGATAATTTCGGTGACGTTTTGTGAGATATCAGAGGGGTCAGGATGAGAGAAGCAGACAGACGCCCATGGAAATGAGGAAAAGTAGTCCCGCATTTCGTCCCAGTTTGCGGAGTTGTAGTGCCAAACGATACGTGGGTGTGATGACTGTGTGACCTCGGGTTGCATTGCACAGGAAGCAGTGACCATGCCGTGGTCTGAGCGACCAAGGGGGGCGGTGACTGATATCTTATAGCATTCAGGATTTGTAGTAAGAAGGAGATCCAGGGGATTTGAGCTGTGTGTTGGGATACGAGGAAAGTAAGTAGGTTGCTGTACCATATTGGCCAAAGAATTGCTGACTGCAAAGGCCTCCGCTGCTCTCCCTTGTGGATCGGTTTTTGAAGATCCTAGCCATTCCTTATTATGGACATTGAAGTCGCCAAGAATAGTGACCTCGGAGGAAGGATATTCAGAAATCAGATAGTCGGTTTTTTCAGAAAGGTAGTCAAAGAGCTGGACAAAGTTGTTGTCAGAAGGTGACCGGTAAATGCAACAGATGAATTTAGTTGCAGCCCTGAGAGAGAGTTTTATCCATAGTATGTCTTTTCTTCCAGCTTCTAAATTGGGAAGTCTGGTGCAGGGTAGATTGCTACGGACGTATGCGCACACGCCTCCATGCAATCTAAAGGCAGTAAGGAGCTCATACCCCGGGAAATTAAGGTGATTAGTGGCTGTTTTGGCACTGATTTGGGTTTCGGTGAGGAAGAGGAGTTGGGGCCTGTTAGCCTGGAGGAAATGGTGGACGGAGTTCAGGTTAGAATTTAGGCCACATATATTCGAAAAGGATATGTTAAATCTTGATGTTGGCGCCCCCTGTACACCCCTCTCCCGGAGATCCGAATGGAGGGGTATTTTGCCTCCGGAATATTTTATACAAGGAGGAGCCATCATCATTTTTGCTTATAAGGGAAACCGACTCATACACCAGAACCGGAAACGTCCGTTGGGACTTCACCGGCCCCTTGATGTATGGGGTGGTACCTCCTCGGGCGTGAAAAAATCCTTTACTATTACATAAAGGAAAATTCCACTACCACCTGCTATGGATTGGATTGGATCAATGTCTACCCCTTTAAAAATAAGATTAATAAAGGGACTATCAATTGTCCAGTAGTTATGATTTTCGACATAGTAGGAGGATACAAAACATTTTCATCATTTTGCATCCATGCCTATTGTCGCATATGCCCCGCCCCCTCCTATGACGTCACGCGGTGAGTAACGTTATAGAAGTCCAACTACACACTAAAAACAAAGTCATTCGCAATCAAAAAGCTTCTCTACGTCAGTTTAATGCGGTTTAAGTTACGCATATATTGTCTTTTTCAGATAATATAGATCGCAGCACTAAATTAAATCTTTTTCATTTTTATTACTTCCAACTGTATGCACTTAAATATTAGTAAAATACGTAATTTGTTAAGAGGTTGTGATGAAACGTCAAACCTCACTGCACGACAGCATATTATTATTGCATTGGACTCACCACTTGACACCATGCGCGTGACAGGTCTAAAAATAGGTAGTCGGAATATCATATCTCTCGTTATTTGTATCATGTGTTTTAATAATCATAGTGGAAATGTTTGTAACAATACAACACAATTTAAAAATGTTATCACTTTTCCAACATAACATAATTCATAACAATTGACATTTCTATTTGGAGTTTGCAGAATGCCTAATTGAGCTGTCCGAGATGCTGTCATCACAATTCTAATATGGCTGCTGGTAGGCACACATTCGAAACTACTCTATTGTTTTGAATAGCGGTGTATGACGTTCCGGGTGTTTTTTAAAGGTTCTAGTTTGTAAATTGTTTATAAATGTTCCCATTAGTTTAAAATTTGTGTAAATATAAATATAGTAGACAATAGTGTGTTATCAAATAAAGTACTATTTTTTTAACTTCAAAAATATGCCTATGCCATGTTGTGAAATGCGGAAGTCGTGGTAATCGCGATAGAGTCAAGTAAGTCAGTAAATTTTAATCAAGCCACATTTGCAAATCAAGTTTATTACCTAATATGCAAGTAAATTATTTTTGAGCACAAAAGAATTCAGGGGTATATTGTGACGAGGCCTTGGCTCGCAGACCGTTTTTCGGTGACCAGGATTGACGGTTACTATCGGAGGATCTCGGGCGCCAGATTTTTAAAGGGTTTACTCCCTGTTGAGGGTGTCTGCGGCCTCTTCACTGAACTCTGACCGATATACCGATCAAAGTACCTGGGTAACTCTGTGGAGAAGGGTTCGGTAGCCTTTAGGGAATATAGGCTACCTTTAGTGACCCCAGAGTGAGCGGGCTTTAATCGCTGACTCGGCGTGATCCGACCACTTCTGTTTTAACGAAAGGTGTAGCAGATTTTGTATGTTAAGGGGTTGGATAATAATTAATCAAGGTCTTTAATTTACCCAACCCTATATTACAGATTTGAAACTATTTACAAAATACATATATACAGAACAATATATACAAAATATGTACAAATAAAATATGCGGATACTAACATCAATCGGAACGTGGACCTCGCTAAAGCGGTAAAGGTTAGTGCGTGACGAAGCGTACGGATTCGGTCAGGTTTATATGACACGGGCGGTATTTCACTCAAGCGAGGATACGGAAGGCGGGCAACACACAACGATAGACAACATCAGACTACTAGCTATAACTTCTACGTCGAAGCAGGGGACAGCGGAGACCAAAAAGTGCAGACGGGAGAGACGGGATGACAGTTCCCGGAGGCCTATGCGGACTGTGAATTCTCAGCATCTCCGCTAGGGTCAAATCTGAACGAAAACATCTTGATTACTTTAGTGAGCTGTGAATCCTCAGCGTCCTCACTAAAATAACACAAGAGCTTATACTGTATGGGGCGAAAAGCCGGGAGCCAGATGAAGTGTACAGGGCTAATTGGAAAGAAAAGTATCGCTTGGAGTGACCTAGATAGGCTGTGAATCCTCAGCGTCCCTATCGGAATCAAACCAAGATGAATATATCTCGATTATTTATGTGAGCTGTGAATCCTCAGCATCCTCACAAAAATAATGCAAGACAATCTAACATACGGGAATTGTCTATAGGGGCGGCGGCAGGTCAGGAAAAGCAGAAATAATTCACTTGGGGAGATTTGGACTGAGAAGCATGATGATTTAAAAGTATGAAAATTCGCTACAAAATATGAATTACTTAAAACAGATAATTCTCACCTATAACAATATTTTCGGATACGGAAATCGACCAACCAGGTGCGCTCGGACAGCAAACGGAAACGGAATCGGTGCGGACTCGTGGCGACTTAATAACTTAACAGCTGAATTAACAATACTGTCGGTGCCCCGTGTTGCTTCTCCTTTTATACGAATTTGACAGCCGGCCCAAAAATCTGCGATGCTTGGAATTTTATCACCTTATCACAACCGGATAAGATAATAGGTATGAAATACCTGTTTAATTAAATATAAATTGTCTTAAAATATTTCATGGTGAAAATATTTTAGCAAATATTTATATTGTTTGTATTTAATTATTTTCTATTTAATTAATTACTTACTTAGTAGTTAGGCGTTTTGTACCACAGACAGATAGGAAATAATACTTCATCACAATATATGTATATTTTTCAAATAAGTATGAACATAAAAATAAATATTGTATTTATTACTAATTTCAACAACACACCAAGAGGGCTTACAGCCTAAATACTATCGTACCGTGGGTGTTGACAAGGAGGAAAGAGGCAGCTTGTTAATTCTGGACTTGAAGGTTTGGAGGTTCGGAGGAGAAGGAAAAACATGTGCCGGCAAGGAATTCCACAACTTGGAAGTCCTCGGGACAAAAGAGCGGGCATAACAAGATGTTCTATGTCTGGTGACCTGGACGTTAAAAGGGTGCATTCGCTCTGTTCCCCTGGTAGATCTGCTGGGGGCAGCAGGTGGGGGAATTATGGAGGAAAGCTCCTCTGAGCAGTGCCCGTGCAGATATCTATAAAAGAGAGAGAGAGAGGTCACCAACGGCACGTCGGTGGGCAAGGGATGGAAGCCTTTGGGTGAGGGTAGGGTCACCGATGAGACGTATAGCTCTCTTTTGAATGGTGTCCAGGATAGCGAGTGTAGAAGCGGCAGCTGCACCCCAGATGTGGGAGCAGTATTCGAGGTTTGGCCTTATTTGTGAAGTGTATAAGGTATAGAGCTTAGTTGGTGAAAATAATTTGCGAGCCCGGAAGAGGAAACCCAATTTCTTAGCAGCCGCTTCTGCAATTGATGTAACATGTTGGTGCCAATTAAGATTTCGATCCACAGTAATGCCAACAAGAGAAAAGGACTCATTACTTTGAATAACTTGGTTGTTCATTGTGATGGGTCTAGGGCTGCTGTATCTCTTGTGAGAAAGAAAGCAAGACTTAGTTTTGGTGGGGTTGAATTGTACAAGATTTCTACTTCCCCAGTCTAATATTTTTTGGAGGTCTACGGAGACAGAACCCTCCATGAGTCTGCGATCCTCATCTAATTGGGCTAAAGAGACAGGCTTAGAATATTGTATGTTTGAGTGTAGGGTGCTGTCGTCCGCGTAACTGTGAACTGGGTTGGATGTGCTAGAGAGGAGGTCATTGATGTGGAGAAGAAACAAAGTAGGGGCTAAAGCTGAACCTTGAGGAACTCCTGCATTAATTGGATACAGTTTAGAGGAATAGCCATCCACAACAACAGATATGCTCCTGTTGGAGAGGAAATTTGCTGTCCAGGTACAAAGTTTTGGTGGTAGGCCATAGGCCGGAAGTTTATTAAGCAGCGCTGCGTGCCAGACCTGGTCGAATGCTTTGGATATGTCTAGAGCAACAATCTGGGATTCACCGTGTTGTTCCATAGACTTGTTCCAAGAATGGGTGACAAAGAAAAGGAGGTCGGCAGTCGATCTGCGTTGACGGAATCCATACTGCCTGTCGTGGATTAGACTGTGTTTTTCAAGGAATTTTAGTAGTTCGGTGTTTATATACTTTTCCATCACTTTAGAGATGACTGAAAGGAGAGAAATAGGCCTGTAGTTGCTAGGAAGCGCTTTGGATCCTTTCTTGGGGATGGGTTGTACTCGAGCAGTTTTCCAGTTACTAGGGAATATGCCTTTATTGTAAGATATCTGAAACAGACGAGTCAGGACAGGAGCAAGTTCTGGTGCGCATTTTTTGAGAACAATTGCTGGGATCTCGTCAAGACCAGAGGCTTTCCTGGTATTAAGAGAAGAGAGCATCTTTCGTACCTTTTTAGTTTGGAAAATGATATCAGTCATTTTATGCGCGACATTGGGGACTGTTGGTGGTTGAACATTTGGAGGTGGGTTGAGAGTAGAATTTCCGGCGAACAACGAAGCAAAAAGTTCAGCCTTGCCCAGGGCGGTAGAAACAATTTCATCACCTGAGACAAGAGGTGGGAACGTGCTCTTGCAGAAATTATTCCCAATAGACTTAGCAAGAGTCCAGAAGGGTTTGCCGCCGTTGGAGCTTGAGAGGACTTTGTTTTTGATGTGGTTATTAAACGAGTTTTTTGCCTCAGAAAGAATGCGGACATAGCGGTTTCTTGCGTCGTTGAATGCTTGACGATTTTCTTGACTGGGATTGTGTAGAAGCGTTTTGTGAGCTTTGACCTTTTCAAGTCTGGCCTTGTCACAGGATTTAGAGAACCAGGGCTTTTGAGTGGCTGAAGAGGTTTTCTGTGTACGTGGAATAAATAATTCCATGCCAGCTTGGATAATTTCGGTGACGTTTTGTGAGATATCAGAGGGGTCAGGATGAGAGAAGCAGACAGACGCCCATGGAAATGAGGAAAAGTAGTCCCGCATTTCGTCCCAGTTTGCGGAGTTGTAGTGCCAAACGATACGTGGGTGTGATGACTGTGTGACCTCGGGTTGCATTGCACAGGAAGCAGTGACCATGCCGTGGTCTGAGCGACCAAGGGGGGCGGTGACTGATATCTTATAGCATTCAGGATTTGTAGTAAGAAGGAGATCCAGGGGATTTGAGCTGTGTGTTGGGATACGAGGAAAGTAAGTAGGTTGCTGTACCATATTGGCCAAAGAATTGCTGACTGCAAAGGCCTCCGCTGCTCTCCCTTGTGGATCGGTTTTTGAAGATCCTAGCCATTCCTTATTAGGGACATTGAAGTCGCCAAGAATAGTGACCTCGGAGGAAGGATATTCAGAAATCAGATAGTCGGTTTTTTCAGAAAGGTAGTCAAAGAGCTGGACAAAGTTGTTGTCAGAAGGTGACCGGTAAATGCAACAGATGAATTTAGTTGCAGCCCTGAGAGAGAGTTTTATCCATAGTATGTCTTTTCTTCCAGCTTCTAAATTGGGAAGTCTGGTGCAGGGTAGATTGCTACGGACGTATGCGCACACGCCTCCATGCAATCTAAAGGCAGTAAGGAGCTCATACCCCGGGAAATTAAGGTGATTAGTGGCTGTTTTGGCACTGATTTGGGTTTCGGTGAGGAAGAGGAGTTGGGGCCTGTTAGCCTGGAGGAAATGGTGGACGGAGTTCAGGTTAGAATTTAGGCCACATATATTCGAAAAGGATATGTTAAATCTTGATGTTGGCGCCCCCTGTACACCCCTCTCCCGGAGATCCGAATGGAGGGGTATTTTGCCTCCGGAATATTTTATACAAGGAGGAGCCATCATCATTTTTGCTTATAAGGGAAACCGACTCATACACCAGAACCGGAAACGTCCGTTGGGACTTCACCGGCCCCTTGATGTATGGGGTGGTACCTCCTCGGGCGTGAAAAAATCCTTTACTATTACATAAAGGAAAATTCCACTACCACCTGCTATGGATTGGATTGGATCAATGTCTACCCCTTTAAAAATAAGATTAATAAAGGGACTATCAATTGTCCAGTAGTTATGATTTTCGACATAGTAGGAGGATACAAAACATTTTCATCATTTTGCATCCATGCCTATTGTCGCATATGCCCCGCCCCCTCCTATGACGTCACGCGGTGAGTAACGTTATAGAAGTCCAACTACACACTAAAAACAAAGTCATTCGCAATCAAAAAGCTTCTCTACGTCAGTTTAATGCGGTTTAAGTTACGCATATATTGTCTTTTTCAGATAATATAGATCGCAGCACTAAATTAAATCTTTTTCATTTTTATTACTTCCAACTGTATGCACTTAAATATTAGTAAAATACGTAATTTGTTAAGAGGTTGTGATGAAACGTCAAACCTCACTGCACGACAGCATATTATTATTGCATTGGACTCACCACTTGACACCATGCGCGTGACAGGTCTAAAAATAGGTAGTCGGAATATCATATCTCTCGTTATTTGTATCATGTGTTTTAATAATCATAGTGGAAATGTTTGTAACAATACAACACAATTTAAAAATGTTATCACTTTTCCAACATAACATAATTCATAACAATTGACATTTCTATTTGGAGTTTGCAGAATGCCTAATTGAGCTGTCCGAGATGCTGTCATCACAATTCTAATATGGCTGCTGGTAGGCACACATTCGAAACTACTCTATTGTTTTGAATAGCGGTGTATGACGTTCCGGGTGTTTTTTAAAGGTTCTAGTTTGTAAATTGTTTATAAATGTTCCCATTAGTTTAAAATTTGTGTAAATATAAATATAGTAGACAATAGTGTGTTATCAAATAAAGTACTATTTTTTTAACTTCAAAAATATGCCTATGCCATGTTGTGAAATGCGGAAGTCGTGGTAATCGCGATAGAGTCAAGTAAGTCAGTAAATTTTAATCAAGCCACATTTGCAAATCAAGTTTATTACCTAATATGCAAGTAAATTATTTTTGAGCACAAAAGAATTCAGGGGTATATTGTGACGAGGCCTTGGCTCGCAGACCGTTTTTCGGTGACCAGGATTGACGGTTACTATCGGAGGATCTCGGGCGCCAGATTTTTAAAGGGTTTACTCCCTGTTGAGGATGTCTGCGGCCTCTTCACTGAACTCTGACCGATATACCGATCAAAGTACCTGGGTAACTCTGTGGAGAAGGGTTCGGTAGCCTTTAGGGAATATAGGCTACCTTTAGTGACCCCAGAGTGAGCGGGCTTTAATCGCTGACTCGGCGTGATCCGACCACTTCTGTTTTAACGAAAGGTGTAGCAGATTTTGTATGTTAAGGGGTTGGATAATAATTAATCAAGGTCTTTAATTTACCCAACCCTATATTACAGATTTGAAACTATTTACAAAATACATATATACAGAACAATATATACAAAATATGTACAAATAAAATATGCGGATACTAACATCAATCGGAACGTGGACCTCGCTAAAGCGGTAAAGGTTAGTGCGTGACGAAGCGTACGGATTCGGTCAGGTTTATATGACACGGGCGGTATTTCACTCAAGCGAGGATACGGAAGGCGGGCAACACACAACGATAGACAACATCAGACTACTAGCTATAACTTCTACGTCGAAGCAGGGGACAGCGGAGACCAAAAAGTGCAGACGGGAGAGACGGGATGACAGTTCCCGGAGGCCTATGCGGACTGTGAATTCTCAGCATCTCCGCTAGGGTCAAATCTGAACGAAAACATCTTGATTACTTTAGTGAGCTGTGAATCCTCAGCGTCCTCACTAAAATAACACAAGAGCTTATACTGTATGGGGCGAAAAGCCGGGAGCCAGATGAAGTGTACAGGGCTAATTGGAAAGAAAAGTATCGCTTGGAGTGACCTAGATAGGCTGTGAATCCTCAGCGTCCCTATCGGAATCAAACCAAGATGAATATATCTCGATTATTTATGTGAGCTGTGAATCCTCAGCATCCTCACAAAAATAATGCAAGACAATCTAACATACGGGAATTGTCTATAGGGGCGGCGGCAGGTCAGGAAAAGCAGAAATAATTCACTTGGGGAGATTTGGACTGAGAAGCATGATGATTTAAAAGTATGAAAATTCGCTACAAAATATGAATTACTTAAAACAGATAATTCTCACCTATAACAATATTTTCGGATACGGAAATCGACCAACCAGGTGCGCTCGGACAGCAAACGGAAACGGAATCGGTGCGGACTCGTGGCGACTTAATAACTTAACAGCTGAATTAACAATACTGCCGGTGCCCCGTGTTGCTTCTCCTTTTATACGAATTTGACAGCCGGCCCAAAAATCTGCGATGCTTGGAATTTTATCACCTTATCACAACCGGATAAGATAATAAGTATGAAATACCTGTTTAATTAAATATAAATTGTCTTAAAATATTTCATGGTGAAAATATTTTAGCAAATATTTATATTGTTTGTATTTAATTATTTTCTATTTAATTAATTACTTACTTAGTAGTTAGGCGTTTTGTACCACAGACAGATAGGAAATAATACTTCATCACAATATATGTATATTTTTCAAATAAGTATGAACATAAAAATAAATATTGTGTTTATTACTAATTTCAACAACACACCAAGAGGGCTTACAGCCTAAATACTATCGTACCGTGGGTGTTGACAAGGAGGAAAGAGGCAGCTTGTTAATTCTGGACTTGAAGGTTTGGAGGTTCGGAGGAGAAGGAAAAACATGTGCCGGCAAGGAATTCCACAACTTGGAAGTCCTCGGGACAAAAGAGCGGGCATAACAAGATGTTCTATGTCTGGTGACCTGGACGTTAAAAGGGTGCATTCGCTCTGTTCCCCTGGTAGATCTGCTGGGGGCAGCAGGTGGGGGAATTATGGAGGAAAGCTCCTCTGAGCAGTGCCCGTGCAGATATCTATAAAAGAGAGAGAGAGGTCACCAACGGCACGTCGGTGGGCAAGGGATGGAAGCCTTTGGGTGAGGGTAGGGTCACCGATGAGACGTATAGCTCTCTTTTGAATGGTGTCCAGGATAGCGAGTGTAGAAGCGGCAGCTGCACCCCAGATGTGGGAGCAGTATTCGAGGTTTGGCCTTATTTGTGAAGTGTATAAGGTATAGAGCTTAGTTGGTGAAAATAATTTGCGAGCCCGGAAGAGGAAACCCAATTTCTTAGCAGCCGCTTCTGCAATTGATGTAACATGTTGGTGCCAATTAAGATTTCGATCCACAGTAATGCCAACAAGAGAAAAGGACTCATTACTTTGAATAACTTGGTTGTTCATTGTGATGGGTCTAGGGCTGCTGTATCTCTTGTGAGAAAGAAAGCAAGACTTAGTTTTGGTGGGGTTGAATTGTACAAGATTTCTACTTCCCCAGTCTAATATTTTTTGGAGGTCTACGGAGACAGAACCCTCCATGAGTCTGCGATCCTCATCTAATTGGGCTAAAGAGACAGGCTTAGAATATTGTATGTTTGAGTGTAGGGTGCTGTCGTCCGCGTAACTGTGAACTGGGTTGGATGTGCTAGAGAGGAGGTCATTGATGTGGAGAAGAAACAAAGTAGGGGCTAAAGCTGAACCTTGAGGAACTCCTGCATTAATTGGATACAGTTTAGAGGAATAGCCATCCACAACAACAGATATGCTCCTGTTGGAGAGGAAATTTGCTGTCCAGGTACAAAGTTTTGGTGGTAGGCCATAGGCCGGAAGTTTATTAAGCAGCGCTGCGTGCCAGACCTGGTCGAATGCTTTGGATATGTCTAGAGCAACAATCTGGGATTCACCGTGTTGTTCCATAGACTTGTTCCAAGAATGGGTGACAAAGAAAAGGAGGTCGGCAGTCGATCTGCGTTGACGGAATCCATACTGCCTGTCGTGGATTAGACTGTGTTTTTCAAGGAATTTTAGTAGTTCGGTGTTTATATACTTTTCCATCACTTTAGAGATGACTGAAAGGAGAGAAATAGGCCTGTAGTTGCTAGGAAGCGCTTTGGATCCTTTCTTGGGGATGGGTTGTACTCGAGCAGTTTTCCAGTTACTAGGGAATATGCCTTTATTGTAAGATATCTGAAACAGACGAGTCAGGACAGGAGCAAGTTCTGGTGCGCATTTTTTGAGAACAATTGCTGGGATCTCGTCAAGACCAGAGGCTTTCCTGGTATTAAGAGAAGAGAGCATCTTTCGTACCTTTTTAGTTTGGAAAATGATATCAGTCATTTTATGCGCGACATTGGGGACTGTTGGTGGTTGAACATTTGGAGGTGGGTTGAGAGTAGAATTTCCGGCGAACAACGAAGCAAAAAGTTCAGCCTTGCCCAGGGCGGTAGAAACAATTTCATCACCTGAGACAAGAGGTGGGAACGTGCTCTTGCAGAAATTATTCCCAATAGACTTAGCAAGAGTCCAGAAGGGTTTGCCGCCGTTGGAGCTTGAGAGGACTTTGTTTTTGATGTGGTTATTAAACGAGTTTTTTGCCTCAGAAAGAATGCGGACATAGCGGTTTCTTGCGTCGTTGAATGCTTGACGATTTTCTTGACTGGGATTGTGTAGAAGCGTTTTGTGAGCTTTGACCTTTTCAAGTCTGGCCTTGTCACAGGATTTAGAGAACCAGGGCTTTTGAGTGGCTGAAGAGGTTTTCTGTGTACGTGGAATAAATAATTCCATGCCAGCTTGGATAATTTCGGTGACGTTTTGTGAGATATCAGAGGGGTCAGGATGAGAGAAGCAGACAGACGCCCATGGAAATGAGGAAAAGTAGTCCCGCATTTCGTCCCAGTTTGCGGAGTTGTAGTGCCAAACGATACGTGGGTGTGATGACTGTGTGACCTCGGGTTGCATTGCACAGGAAGCAGTGACCATGCCGTGGTCTGAGCGACCAAGGGGGGCGGTGACTGATATCTTATAGCATTCAGGATTTGTAGTAAGAAGGAGATCCAGGGGATTTGAGCTGTGTGTTGGGATACGAGGAAAGTAAGTAGGTTGCTGTACCATATTGGCCAAAGAATTGCTGACTGCAAAGGCCTCCGCTGCTCTCCCTTGTGGATCGGTTTTTGAAGATCCTAGCCATTCCTTATTATGGACATTGAAGTCGCCAAGAATAGTGACCTCGGAGGAAGGATATTCAGAAATCAGATAGTCGGTTTTTTCAGAAAGGTAGTCAAAGAGCTGGACAAAGTTGTTGTCAGAAGGTGACCGGTAAATGCAACAGATGAATTTAGTTGCAGCCCTGAGAGAGAGTTTTATCCATAGTATGTCTTTTCTTCCAGCTTCTAAATTGGGAAGTCTGGTGCAGGGTAGATTGCTACGGACGTATGCGCACACGCCTCCATGCAATCTAAAGGCAGTAAGGAGCTCATACCCCGGGAAATTAAGGTGATTAGTGGCTGTTTTGGCACTGATTTGGGTTTCGGTGAGGAAGAGGAGTTGGGGCCTGTTAGCCTGGAGGAAATGGTGGACGGAGTTCAGGTTAGAATTTAGGCCACATATATTCGAAAAGGATATGTTAAATCTTGATGTTGGCGCCCCCTGTACACCCCTCTCCCGGAGATCCGAATGGAGGGGTATTTTGCCTCCGGAATATTTTATACAAGGAGGAGCCATCATCATTTTTGCTTATAAGGGAAACCGACTCATACACCAGAACCGGAAACGTCCGTTGGGACTTCACCGGCCCCTTGATGTATGGGGTGGTACCTCCTCGGGCGTGAAAAAATCCTTTACTATTACATAAAGGAAAATTCCACTACCACCTGCTATGGATTGGATTGGATCAATGTCTACCCCTTTAAAAATAAGATTAATAAAGGGACTATCAATTGTCCAGTAGTTATGATTTTCGACATAGTAGGAGGATACAAAACATTTTCATCATTTTGCATCCATGCCTATTGTCGCATATGCCCCGCCCCCTCCTATGACGTCACGCGGTGAGTAACGTTATAGAAGTCCAACTACACACTAAAAACAAAGTCATTCGCAATCAAAAAGCTTCTCTACGTCAGTTTAATGCGGTTTAAGTTACGCATATATTGTCTTTTTCAGATAATATAGATCGCAGCACTAAATTAAATCTTTTTCATTTTTATTACTTCCAACTGTATGCACTTAAATATTAGTAAAATACGTAATTTGTTAAGAGGTTGTGATGAAACGTCAAACCTCACTGCACGACAGCATATTATTATTGCATTGGACTCACCACTTGACACCATGCGCGTGACAGGTCTAAAAATAGGTAGTCGGAATATCATATCTCTCGTTATTTGTATCATGTGTTTTAATAATCATAGTGGAAATGTTTGTAACAATACAACACAATTTAAAAATGTTATCACTTTTCCAACATAACATAATTCATAACAATTGACATTTCTATTTGGAGTTTGCAGAATGCCTAATTGAGCTGTCCGAGATGCTGTCATCACAATTCTAATATGGCTGCTGGTAGGCACACATTCGAAACTACTCTATTGTTTTGAATAGCGGTGTATGACGTTCTCGTGTTTTTTAAAGGTTCTAGTTTGTAAATTGTTTATAAATGTTCCCATTAGTTTAAAATTTGTGTAAATATAAATATAGTAGACAATAGTGTGTTATCAAATAAAGTACTATTTTTTTAACTTCAAAAATATGCCTATGCCATGTTGTGAAATGCGGAAGTCGTGGTAATCGCGATAGAGTCAAGTAAGTCAGTAAATTTTAATCAAGCCACATTTGCAAATCAAGTTTATTACCTAATATGCAAGTAAATTATTTTTGAGCACAAAAGAATTCAGGGGTATATTGTGACGAGGCCTTGGCTCGCAGACCGTTTTTCGGTGACCAGGATTGACGGTTACTATCGGAGGATCTCGGGCGCCAGATTTTTAAAGGGTTTACTCCCTGTTGAGGATGTCTGCGGCCTCTTCACTGAACTCTGACCGATATACCGATCAAAGTACCTGGGTAACTCTGTGGAGAAGGGTTCGGTAGCCTTTAGGGAATATAGGCTACCTTTAGTGACCCCAGAGTGAGCGGGCTTTAATCGCTGACTCGGCGTGATCCGACCACTTCTGTTTTAACGAAAGGTGTAGCAGATTTTGTATGTTAAGGGGTTGGATAATAATTAATCAAGGTCTTTAATTTACCCAACCCTATATTACAGATTTGAAACTATTTACAAAATACATATATACAGAACAATATATACAAAATATGTACAAATAAAATATGCGGATACTAACATCAATCGGAACGTGGACCTCGCTAAAGCGGTAAAGGTTAGTGCGTGACGAAGCGTACGGATTCGGTCAGGTTTATATGACACGGGCGGTATTTCACTCAAGCGAGGATACGGAAGGCGGGCAACACACAACGATAGACAACATCAGACTACTAGCTATAACTTCTACGTCGAAGCAGGGGACAGCGGAGACCAAAAAGTGCAGACGGGAGAGACGGGATGACAGTTCCCGGAGGCCTATGCGGACTGTGAATTCTCAGCATCTCCGCTAGGGTCAAATCTGAACGAAAACATCTTGATTACTTTAGTGAGCTGTGAATCCTCAGCGTCCTCACTAAAATAACACAAGAGCTTATACTGTATGGGGCGAAAAGCCGGGAGCCAGATGAAGTGTACAGGGCTAATTGGAAAGAAAAGTATCGCTTGGAGTGACCTAGATAGGCTGTGAATCCTCAGCGTCCCTATCGGAATCAAACCAAGATGAATATATCTCGATTATTTATGTGAGCTGTGAATCCTCAGCATCCTCACAAAAATAATGCAAGACAATCTAACATACGGGAATTGTCTATAGGGGCGGCGGCAGGTCAGGAAAAGCAGAAATAATTCACTTGGGGAGATTTGGACTGAGAAGCATGATGATTTAAAAGTATGAAAATTCGCTACAAAATATGAATTACTTAAAACAGATAATTCTCACCTATAACAATATTTTCGGATACGGAAATCGACCAACCAGGTGCGCTCGGACAGCAAACGGAAACGGAATCGGTGCGGACTCGTGGCGACTTAATAACTTAACAGCTGAATTAACAATACTGCCGGTGCCCCGTGTTGCTTCTCCTTTTATACGAATTTGACAGCCGGCCCAAAAATCTGCGATGCTTGGAATTTTATCACCTTATCACAACCGGATAAGATAATAAGTATGAAATACCTGTTTAATTAAATATAAATTGTCTTAAAATATTTCATGGTGAAAATATTTTAGCAAATATTTATATTGTTTGTATTTAATTATTTTCTATTTAATTAATTACTTACTTAGTAGTTAGGCGTTTTGTACCACAGACAGATAGGAAATAATACTTCATCACAATATATGTATATTTTTCAAATAAGTATGAACATAAAAATAAATATTGTATTTATTACTAATTTCAACAACACACCAAGAGGGCTTACAGCCTAAATACTATCGTACCGTGGGTGTTGACAAGGAGGAAAGAGGCAGCTTGTTAATTCTGGACTTGAAGGTTTGGAGGTTCGGAGGAGAAGGAAAAACATGTGCCGGCAAGGAATTCCACAACTTGGAAGTCCTCGGGACAAAAGAGCGGGCATAACAAGATGTTCTATGTCTGGTGACCTGGACGTTAAAAGGGTGCATTCGCTCTGTTCCCCTGGTAGATCTGCTGGGGGCAGCAGGTGGGGGAATTATGGAGGAAAGCTCCTCTGAGCAGTGCCCGTGCAGATATCTATAAAAGAGAGAGAGAGGTCACCAACGGCACGTCGGTGGGCAAGGGATGGAAGCCTTTGGGTGAGGGTAGGGTCACCGATGAGACGTATAGCTCTCTTTTGAATGGTGTCCAGGATAGCGAGTGTAGAAGCGGCAGCTGCACCCCAGATGTGGGAGCAGTATTCGAGGTTTGGCCTTATTTGTGAAGTGTATAAGGTATAGAGCTTAGTTGGTGAAAATAATTTGCGAGCCCGGAAGAGGAAACCCAATTTCTTAGCAGCCGCTTCTGCAATTGATGTAACATGTTGGTGCCAATTAAGATTTCGATCCACAGTAATGCCAACAAGAGAAAAGGACTCATTACTTTGAATAACTTGGTTGTTCATTGTGATGGGTCTAGGGCTGCTGTATCTCTTGTGAGAAAGAAAGCAAGACTTAGTTTTGGTGGGGTTGAATTGTACAAGATTTCTACTTCCCCAGTCTAATATTTTTTGGAGGTCTACGGAGACAGAACCCTCCATGAGTCTGCGATCCTCATCTAATTGGGCTAAAGAGACAGGCTTAGAATATTGTATGTTTGAGTGTAGGGTGCTGTCGTCCGCGTAACTGTGAACTGGGTTGGATGTGCTAGAGAGGAGGTCATTGATGTGGAGAAGAAACAAAGTAGGGGCTAAAGCTGAACCTTGAGGAACTCCTGCATTAATTGGATACAGTTTAGAGGAATAGCCATCCACAACAACAGATATGCTCCTGTTGGAGAGGAAATTTGCTGTCCAGGTACAAAGTTTTGGTGGTAGGCCATAGGCCGGAAGTTTATTAAGCAGCGCTGCGTGCCAGACCTGGTCGAATGCTTTGGATATGTCTAGAGCAACAATCTGGGATTCACCGTGTTGTTCCATAGACTTGTTCCAAGAATGGGTGACAAAGAAAAGGAGGTCGGCAGTCGATCTGCGTTGACGGAATCCATACTGCCTGTCGTGGATTAGACTGTGTTTTTCAAGGAATTTTAGTAGTTCGGTGTTTATATACTTTTCCATCACTTTAGAGATGACTGAAAGGAGAGAAATAGGCCTGTAGTTGCTAGGAAGCGCTTTGGATCCTTTCTTGGGGATGGGTTGTACTCGAGCAGTTTTCCAGTTACTAGGGAATATGCCTTTATTGTAAGATATCTGAAACAGACGAGTCAGGACAGGAGCAAGTTCTGGTGCGCATTTTTTGAGAACAATTGCTGGGATCTCGTCAAGACCAGAGGCTTTCCTGGTATTAAGAGAAGAGAGCATCTTTCGTACCTTTTTAGTTTGGAAAATGATATCAGTCATTTTATGCGCGACATTGGGGACTGTTGGTGGTTGAACATTTGGAGGTGGGTTGAGAGTAGAATTTCCGGCGAACAACGAAGCAAAAAGTTCAGCCTTGCCCAGGGCGGTAGAAACAATTTCATCACCTGAGACAAGAGGTGGGAACGTGCTCTTGCAGAAATTATTCCCAATAGACTTAGCAAGAGTCCAGAAGGGTTTGCCGCCGTTGGAGCTTGAGAGGACTTTGTTTTTGATGTGGTTATTAAACGAGT
This sequence comes from Tillus elongatus, assembly GCA_964006375.1. Taxonomy (NCBI): domain Eukaryota; kingdom Metazoa; phylum Arthropoda; class Insecta; order Coleoptera; family Cleridae; genus Tillus; species Tillus elongatus. The sequence goes on along the minus strand of OZ023262.1, from coordinate 6,538,931 downwards.
TTTTTGCCTCAGAAAGAATGCGGACATAGCGGTTTCTTGCGTCGTTGAATGCTTGACGATTTTCTTGACTGGGATTGTGTAGAAGCGTTTTGTGAGCTTTGACCTTTTCAAGTCTGGCCTTGTCACAGGATTTAGAGAACCAGGGCTTTTGAGTGGCTGAAGAGGTTTTCTGTGTACGTGGAATAAATAATTCCATGCCAGCTTGGATAATTTCGGTGACGTTTTGTGAGATATCAGAGGGGTCAGGATGAGAGAAGCAGACAGACGCCCATGGAAATGAGGAAAAGTAGTCCCGCATTTCGTCCCAGTTTGCGGAGTTGTAGTGCCAAACGATACGTGGGTGTGATGACTGTGTGACCTCGGGTTGCATTGCACAGGAAGCAGTGACCATGCCGTGGTCTGAGCGACCAAGGGGGGCGGTGACTGATATCTTATAGCATTCAGGATTTGTAGTAAGAAGGAGATCCAGGGGATTTGAGCTGTGTGTTGGGATACGAGGAAAGTAAGTAGGTTGCTGTACCATATTGGCCAAAGAATTGCTGACTGCAAAGGCCTCCGCTGCTCTCCCTTGTGGATCGGTTTTTGAAGATCCTAGCCATTCCTTATTATGGACATTGAAGTCGCCAAGAATAGTGACCTCGGAGGAAGGATATTCAGAAATCAGATAGTCGGTTTTTTCAGAAAGGTAGTCAAAGAGCTGGACAAAGTTGTTGTCAGAAGGTGACCGGTAAATGCAACAGATGAATTTAGTTGCAGCCCTGAGAGAGAGTTTTATCCATAGTATGTCTTTTCTTCCAGCTTCTAAATTGGGAAGTCTGGTGCAGGGTAGATTGCTACGGACGTATGCGCACACGCCTCCATGCAATCTAAAGGCAGTAAGGAGCTCATACCCCGGGAAATTAAGGTGATTAGTGGCTGTTTTGGCACTGATTTGGGTTTCGGTGAGGAAGAGGAGTTGGGGCCTGTTAGCCTGGAGGAAATGGTGGACGGAGTTCAGGTTAGAATTTAGGCCACATATATTCGAAAAGGATATGTTAAATCTTGATGTTGGCGCCCCCTGTACACCCCTCTCCCGGAGATCCGAATGGAGGGGTATTTTGCCTCCGGAATATTTTATACAAGGAGGAGCCATCATCATTTTTGCTTATAAGGGAAACCGACTCATACACCAGAACCGGAAACGTCCGTTGGGACTTCACCGGCCCCTTGATGTATGGGGTGGTACCTCCTCGGGCGTGAAAAAATCCTTTACTATTACATAAAGGAAAATTCCACTACCACCTGCTATGGATTGGATTGGATCAATGTCTACCCCTTTAAAAATAAGATTAATAAAGGGACTATCAATTGTCCAGTAGTTATGATTTTCGACATAGTAGGAGGATACAAAACATTTTCATCATTTTGCATCCATGCCTATTGTCGCATATGCCCCGCCCCCTCCTATGACGTCACGCGGTGAGTAACGTTATAGAAGTCCAACTACACACTAAAAACAAAGTCATTCGCAATCAAAAAGCTTCTCTACGTCAGTTTAATGCGGTTTAAGTTACGCATATATTGTCTTTTTCAGATAATATAGATCGCAGCACTAAATTAAATCTTTTTCATTTTTATTACTTCCAACTGTATGCACTTAAATATTAGTAAAATACGTAATTTGTTAAGAGGTTGTGATGAAACGTCAAACCTCACTGCACGACAGCATATTATTATTGCATTGGACTCACCACTTGACACCATGCGCGTGACAGGTCTAAAAATAGGTAGTCGGAATATCATATCTCTCGTTATTTGTATCATGTGTTTTAATAATCATAGTGGAAATGTTTGTAACAATACAACACAATTTAAAAATGTTATCACTTTTCCAACATAACATAATTCATAACAATTGACATTTCTATTTGGAGTTTGCAGAATGCCTAATTGAGCTGTCCGAGATGCTGTCATCACAATTCTAATATGGCTGCTGGTAGGCACACATTCGAAACTACTCTATTGTTTTGAATAGCGGTGTATGACGTTCTCGTGTTTTTTAAAGGTTCTAGTTTGTAAATTGTTTATAAATGTTCCCATTAGTTTAAAATTTGTGTAAATATAAATATAGTAGACAATAGTGTGTTATCAAATAAAGTACTATTTTTTTAACTTCAAAAATATGCCTATGCCATGTTGTGAAATGCGGAAGTCGTGGTAATCGCGATAGAGTCAAGTAAGTCAGTAAATTTTAATCAAGCCACATTTGCAAATCAAGTTTATTACCTAATATGCAAGTAAATTATTTTTGAGCACAAAAGAATTCAGGGGTATATTGTGACGAGGCCTTGGCTCGCAGACCGTTTTTCGGTGACCAGGATTGACGGTTACTATCGGAGGATCTCGGGCGCCAGATTTTTAAAGGGTTTACTCCCTGTTGAGGATGTCTGCGACCTCTTCACTGAACTCTGACCGATATACCGATCAAAGTACCTGGGTAACTCTGTGGAGAAGGGTTCGGTAGCCTTTAGGGAATATAGGCTACCTTTAGTGACCCCAGAGTGAGCGGGCTTTAATCGCTGACTCGGCGTGATCCGACCACTTCTGTTTTGACGAAAGGTGTAGCAGATTTTGTATGTTAAGGGGTTGGATAATAATTAATCAAGGTCTTTAATTTACCCAACCCTATATTACAGATTTGAAACTATTTACAAAATACATATATACAGAACAATATGTACAAATAAAATATGCGGATACTAACTGCAATCGGAACGTGGACCTCGCTAAAGCGGTAAAGGTTAGTGCGTGACGAAGCGTACGGTTTCGGTCAGGTTTATATGACACGGACGGTATTTCACTCAAGCGAGGATACGGCAGGCGGGCAACACACAACGATAGACAACATCAGACTACTAGCTATAACTTCTACGTCGAAGCAGGGGACAGCGGAGACCAAAAAGTGCAGACGGGAGAGACGGGATGACAGTTCCCGGAGGCCTATGCGGACTGTGATTCTCAGCATCTCCGCTAGGGTCAAATCGGGACGAAAACATCTTGATTACTTTAGTGAGCTGTGAATCCTCAGCGTCCTCACTAAAATAACACAAGAGCTTATACTGTATGGGGCGGAAAGCCGGGAGCCAGATGAAGTGTACAGGGCTAATTGGAAAGAAAAGTATCGCTTGGAGTGATCTAGATAGGCTGTGAATCCTCAGCGTCCCTATCGGGATCAAACCAAGATGAATATATCTCGATTATTTATGTGAGCTGTGAATCCTCAGCATCCTCACAAAAATAATGCAAGACAATCTAACATACGGGAATTGTCTATAGGGGCGGCGGCAGGTCAGGAAAAGCAGAAATAATTCACTTGGGGAGATTTGGACTGAAAAGCGTGATGATTTAAAAGTATGAAAATTCGCTACAAAATATGAATTACTTAAAACGGATAATTCTCATCTATAACAATATTTTCGGATACGGAAATCGACCAACCAGGTGCGCTCGGACAGCAAACGGAAACGGAATCGGTGCGGACTCGTGGCGACTTAATAACTTAACACCTGAATTAACAATACTGCCGGTGCCACGTGTTGCTTCTCCTTTTCTATAAATTTCACAGCCGGCCCAAAAAATCTGCGATGCTTGGAATTTTATCACCTTATCACACCCGGATAAGATAATAAGTATGAAATACCTGTTTAATTAAATATAAATCGCCTTAAAATATTTCATGGTGAAAATATTTTAGCAAATATTTATATTGTTTGTATTTAATTATTTTCTATTTAATTAATTACTTACTTAGTAGTTAGGCGTTTTGTACCACAGACACATAGGAAATAATACTTCATCACAATATATGTATATTTTTCAAATAAGTATGAACATAAAAATAAATATTGTATTATTATTACTAATTTCAACAACACACCACGAGGGCTTACAGCCTAAATACTATCGTACCGTGGGTGTTGACAAGTAGGAAAGAGGCAACTTGTTAATTCTGGACTTGAAGGTTTGGAGGTTCGGAGGAGAAGGAAAAACATGTGCCGGCAAGGAATTCCACAACTTGGAAGTCCTCGGGACAAAAGAGCGGGCATAACAAGATGTTCTATGTCTGGTGACCTGGACAGTAAAAGGGTGCATTCGCTCTGTTTCCCTGGTAGATCTGTTGGGGGCAGCAATTGGAGGAACTATGGAAGAAAGCTCCTCTGAACAGTGCCCGTGCAGATATCTATAAAAGAGAGAGAGGTCACCAACAGCACGTCGGTGGGCAAGGGATGGCAGCCTTTGGGTGAGGGTAGGGTCACCGATGAGACGTATAGCTCTCTTTTGAATGGAGTCCAGGATAGCGAGTGTAGAAGCGGCAGCGGCACCCCAGATGTGGGAGCAGTATTCGAGGTTTGGCCTTATTTGTGAAGTATATAAGGTATAGAGATTAGCTGGTGAAAAGTATTTGCGAGCCCGGAAGAGGAAACCTAATTTCTTAGCAGCCGCTTCTGCAATTGATGTGACCTGTTGGTGCCAATTGAGATTTCGATCCACAGAAATGCCAACAAGAGAAAAGGACTCATTACTTTGAATAACTTGGTTGTTCATTATGATGGGTCTAGTGCTGGTGTATCTCTTGTGAGAAAGAAAGCAAGACTTAGTGTTACTAGAGTCTGTTTAATTGAATTGGGGTAATTTAAAAATTATACATCTTGTTCAAAGTTGATAACATATTTCATGAGACCTAAAGCTAAGTAAAAATTAATATAATAATTATTATTAATGTAAAGTGTGGATTATAATATTGCAACTTTATACGATAAGGTAGATACATATCCACAAAATAGTACATAAATGTAAATAAAATCAATACTACTAGCCAAATGCTAATGAATACGTCACATTATTTCATTTTTAGTCAGGTACAACTTTCACAATTCCATGAATGTTTTGAAAGATCAGACATACCTATACAGTCTAAATGAAACCATTGCATTTCACAATCTTCATTGTAACATTTCACCATAGGTTTGTCATTGTCAGGCTTATTGCAGTACCAATAATTTTGTTTAAAATGACTGCCTTTTGTAAAATATCTTCCCAAAAGCTCGGGTAATACCACTTTTCTGTGGAATTCTTGAAGATTTGTAAAGTTATCATCCTAAAAGGCTTCATCGGCACCCGTTGTGATAATATACAAATCTTTCCACATAGTAGGTATACTTTGGGTCATGTAAGAACATTGTACTTTAAGACACGAAAGCAAGTGCGCAATGTGGCTTATGAACACCAATTTTTCTAGTCTGGCAATTATGAACGAACCCTGCTTCAAAATATTTGTAAGCAGAGAGACTTTTATGGGCTTTCATTTGTTGATTAGTGTAAAAACTGTGGGTAAGCACTAAATAGTTAACGATATTGAAAGCATCAACTGGTGGGAAACTACATAGTTCTTCACAAGGAGGCATTGGGCCCGCGGTCAGAGTATAAGGATCAATTCCTTCAATAATACGAATTTTCTCTTGATATTTTATAGCAACGTCTCCATTTTCATTTTCCAGTGATAATAAATATTCACTCTTGTCTAGAAGGGTTTGCCGCCGTTGGAGCTTAAGAGGACTTTGTTTTTGATGTGGTTATTAAACGAGTTTTTTGCCTCAGAAAGAATGCGGACATAGCGGTTTCTTGCGTCGTAAAATGCTTGACGATTTTCTTGACTGGGATTGTGTAGAAGCGTTTTGTGAGCTTTGACCTTTTCAAGTCTGGCCTTGTCACAGGATTTAGAGAACCAGGGCTTTTGAGTGGCTGAAGAGGTTTTCTGTGTACGTGGGATAAATAATTCCATGCCAGCTTGGATAATTTCGGTGACGTTTTGTGAGATATCAGAGGGGTCAGGATGAGAGAAGCAGACAGACGCCCATGGAAATGAGGAAAAGTAATCCCGCATTTCGTCCCAGTTTGCGGAGTTGTAGTGCCAAACGATACGTGGGTGTGATGACTGTGTGACCTCGGGTTGCAGTGCGCAGGAAGCAGTGACCATGCCGTGGTCTGAGCGACCAAGGGGGGCGGTGACTGATATCTTATAGCATTCAGGTTGTGTAGTAAGAAAGAGATCCAAGGGATTTGAGCTGTGTGTTGGGATACGAGGAAAGTAAGTAGGTTGCTGAACCATATTGGCTAAAGAATTGCTGACTGCAAAGGCCTCCGCTGCTCTCCCTTGTGGATCGGTTTTTGAAGATCCTAGCCATTCCTTATTATGGACATTGAAGTCACCAAGAATAGTGACCTCGAAGGAAGGATATTCAGAAATCAGATAGTCGGTTTTTTTTAGAAAGGTAGTCAAAGAGCTGGACAAAGTTGTTGTCAGAAGGTGACCGGTAAATGCAACAGATGAATTTAGTTGCAGCCCTGAGAGAGAGTTTTATCCATAGTATGTCTTTTCTTCCAGCTTCTAAATTGGGGAGTCTGGTGCAGGATAGATTGCTACGGACGTATGCGCACACGCCTCCATGCAATCTAAAGGAAGTAAGGAGCTCATACCCCCGGGAAATTGAGGTGATTAGTGGCTGTTTTGGCACTGATTTGTGTTTCGGTGAGGAAGAGGAGTTGGGGCCTGTTAGCCTGGAGGAAATGGTGGACGGAGTTCAGGTTAGAATTTAGGTCACATATATTCGAAAAGGATATGTTAAATCTTGATGTTGGCGCCCTCTGTACACCCCTCCCCCGGAGATCCGAATTGAGGGGTATTTTGCCTCCGGAATATTTTGTACAAGGAGGAGCCATCATCATTTTTGCTTATAAGGGAAACCGACTCATACACCAGAACCGGAAAAGTCCGTTGGGACTTCACCAGCCCCTTGATGTATGGGGTGGTATCTCCTCGGGCGTGAAAAAATCCTTTACTATTACGTAAAGGAAAATTCCACTACCACCTGCTATGGATTGGATTGGATCAATGTCTACCCCTTTAAAAATAAGATTAATAAAGGGACTATCAATTGTCCAATAGTTATGCTTTTCGACATAGTAGGAAGATACAAAACATTATCATTTTGCATCCATGCCTATTGTCGGTAATTTATCGATGATTTATCTCTATTTTTTTCAAAACTATGACTGCAATTTTTGTCGAGTAATTTATTAATTATAACAATAATAATGGTTTACAACATAGGAAGCTAAGAAGAATTCTTCAACTTCTTTCCGCATGAGCAAGAGCTTTCATGCCAGAAGTAGAAGGCACTGGAGAACTTAAAACTGATGGAGACGCGCTGCGTTTTTAATACCCTTCTTCCACTTGGGTAAATAATAAAAGTCTTTATTAAAATGTTGTGAACATAAATAAGAATATTTCGGCAGCGTATCCGATTTTATATTTAAGGCAGCGCACCATGTTTATCTCCATTCTTTAGTAGATGGAAACCTAAAAATAGTGCCAAACTGACGTGCCGCCACTGAAAATCGCAAACAGCAATGTGTTTACGCGTGCAGTGACACCGTTGCCACATCCCCAGGTAATCTTCTACGAGCAATATACTTTTTCATCATTTTGCAAAAAACTCAAAACCTTTATTGAAAATCAAGGAAACACATAAAAATAAATTCTCAGTATACTTGCACACTATTCACAGACAAATACAAGCTACAACTGTGGATTAATATACAAATCTAGATACTTCACATGCAGCAAGATAAAGATTTTAAATTGAGTTTTCTGGTTATATTTACATAAAGAAGGGAGAAACCAAGGAATATAACGTTAGTAAATCTTTACATTCATAAATAAGCCCTAATGTAAGTGTAATGTCTTAAGTAACAGAAAAGTAATAAATTTATCATTATCAACTTGTCATCATATTCGGCGATTTAAGGATGAATTATTACATAGCGGCAACGCTTGAGTCACCACTCAATCAGAGGAGAGGACCGATGTAAACATAGAGTCCCTTGAATGTTGGCTTCAATCAATTCGGCTGTGTGCCGAGTCTATTCTCTGATATATAGTCAAAGTGCTGCTCAACGTACGGTAGTTCACGTAATGCCTGAATGGAGTCTCTAGCCGTTACAGAAATATTTTAGCGGGTCGATTTTAAACTTAGAACCAAACAAAAACAAGGTTAGCCTCGTGCTTCGTCTTCGACTACTGAATCTAGTTTACTATGTTCAATTAAGATTTACTTGCTCTTATATTAAAATGTTTATCATGTAGTTATATTCTTCCATTAATAAATTGAGCAGGAAGTGCAGTGCAAAATGCATAGATATATGAGTATAATCAAATACTATACAGTGTGGAACAGCCAAATGGAATAAATTCTATAACGGATAAATGAGGACGTGTTGGGAAAAACGCTTGGACACGTCGATTTGTATTTTTAACTGCGCATCTTTTTCAAGAAAAAAAAATTTATTTAGGGTGCGTCATGTGACAGTGGCCAATACCAACTTTCTTATTTTAAATACAAGCCCCTGTATATTATTAATTTTTTGGATTCTTCAGAAAATTCTAGACATAATTCATGTACAATGTCCTATACCTATCTTCAACTGTTTCGGAAATATTAAGTATTTTCAGATTTATTACAAAAATTAACATTAAAAATAGAAAATTATTTTATTTCACAAATTCTAATAAGAAATACTGATTATTTCTTAATAATTTAAAAAAACAAAAAAAAATTAATGTCAATGTAGTAAATGTTCAAAATGCTCGCCACGAACATCTTGGCAACATGCTAATCTGGTATAGAAATGTCTTCTAACATTACTCAACATCTCAGGCGTGACTGATCTAATCGCAAGCGTGATTCGTCTTTTTAAGTCATCTAAGTTGAGGGGCTTAGTTTTGTATACAATACTTTTGACATATCCCCACAAAAAGTAGTCTAATAGCGACAGATCAGGAGATCGTGCTGGCCATTCTATCGATCCGCGCCTCCCTATCCACCGATTTGGAAAAATTTGGTTCAGGTACTGCCGGACATTGATTTGGTAATGGGGCGGTGCTCCATCTTGCTGAAACCATATTTTATTGGCAGGAACTTGTGGGTTTGCTGGATCTGGATATAAGTTTGTCAAAGTTGGCACGACATTATTTTGGAGCAGTTCTAAATATTTATCCCCATTCAAGTTGCCATCAATGAAAAAGGGACCTACGATATGATTTCCAACAATTCCTGCCCAAACATTAACTTTTTCAGGATATTGCGTATGTTCCTCTCTCATCCAATGAGGATTCTCATTAGACCAATAGCGGCAATTTTGACGATTAACATGACCGTGAAGTGTAAATGTGCTCTCATCAGAAAACAAAACATCTTCTGATTGGATCACATTGTTATCTAACATTGCCATCATTTGTTCACAAAAATACGTTCTCCTATCGAAATCGTCCTCCATGAGCTCCTGAGTTGGTATCATTTTATAGGGATGCATTTTACTTTCCTTTAATGTTCGAAAAATTGCTGTGTGGCTAACGTTGAATAGTTGGGCTGCTTGTCGACCAGAAGTATGTGGGTTTTCTTGAAACTCAAGCGTAATATCCAATTTCGTATCATCACTTACTGCATTGGCAGCTACTTTTTTTATCTGTCTCACATGACCAAGCTCGCGAAACTGCTTTTCTATTTTGCTAATTGTTCCTTGGGATACAGGCGGCAAATTTGGAAATTTTTCGTGAAATAAGCGAGACACTTCCATCTGTGTCCGTGTGTTATCTCCATAACCAATCATTTGTAGAATGGTTATTTTGTGCATTTCTGTTAAATGAACCATTTTTCTGATATTATTACGTACAGTTAACGAAATTCAAACGACAATAGCACTGACACTAATCACTACTGTCATGCAGGCAGACAACAAGTTGCTAAGGCTACGAGTTTTATACGAACAGAAATAAAACTGTTTTTGTTTTTGTTTCATTTCATATCAGTAAAAAGAAACGCAGGAATGGTTTTTGTTTACTTTCTCATTATCAAGAGCTGAATGGGAAATAAGTATTGAATGCAATGTAGCGAATTTGTGAAATAAAATAATTTTCTATTTTTAATGTTAATTTTTGTAATAAATCTGAAAATACTTAATATTTCCGAAACAGTTGAAGATAGGTATAGAACATTGTACATGAATTATGTCTAGAATTTTCTGAAGAATCCAAAAAATTAATAATATACAGGGGCTTGTATTTAAAATAAGAAAGTTGGTATTGGCCACTGTCACATGACGCACCCTATATAATTTTTTTTTCTTGAAAAAGATGCGCAGTTAAAAATACAAATCGACGTGTCCAAGCGTTTTTCCCAACACGCCCTCATTTATCCGTTATCGAATTTATTCCATTTGGCTGTTCCACACTGTATAATGACAATACGGGACACTACTGTGCTTTTGCATTGGTGAAATTTGTGACAAGTACACTAGCGCCACCTCGCGTGAAGTACTGGCAACTGTGCAAGTAATTTGAATTGTATATTTACTGCATATTCTTAATTTAGACAATTGGTTTATTATAGATGAATATAAAAACTTGTACCTGACAAAAGAGTGAAATTTTTCTGATTATATAGTTATAAATAGAATTTGTATCAGCAATCAGCTTGAAACCTAAACGAATTCAGCATGTATAATTCTGCAAATGTTTCTTACCCATAATCATAATTTAAAGTACTACCTTGAAACCGTCGTTAAACTACTATTTCAAGGGTAGATATAGAAATATACTGAAAGCTGTTTCTGAGGATATTAAGTTACAATCTGTACTTACCTATAAATTAATTGTTCTAGGTATAAATGGTAGCACAGTACTCAATTTGCTATATCTGGCATGGTCACCGCTTCCTGCGCAATGCAACCCGAGGTCACACAGTCATCACACCCACTACAACTCCGCGAACTGGGACGAAATGCGAGATTACTTTTCCTCATTTCCATCGGCGTCTGTCTGCTTCTCTCAAACCCCTCAGATATCTCACAAAACGTCACCGAAATTATCCAAGCTGTTATGCCTGCTCTTTTGTCCCGAGGACCTTCAAGTTGTGGAATTCCTTGCCGGCACATGTTTTTCCTTCTCCTCCGAACCTTCAAGTCCAGAATTAACAAGTTGCCTCTTTCGCCCTTGTCTACACCCACGGTACGATAGTATTTAGGCTGTAAGCCCTCGTCGTGTATTGTTGAAATAAAAAATAATAAAAAAACCTACGACAATAATCTAGGTTACTAATCAAATAATCTAGGTTACTAATCAAACAATATAACTACATTTCAATATTATGCTAATATATCCCACTGTGAGAAAATCCCAATGCAATATATAAACTAGATTTATTAATGGTTGGAGACCTGAACCTCCAGCTTTCTAACTTTGTTTTTCATGTTTGGCTCCAAGTAACAAGATACAAGTTCAAAATTAGCGGGGTGAAACAAGACAGACACCACTCGGATAATACGTGAACTACCGTACGATGAGCAGCATTTAGCCTCTCCTCTGGTAAACTCGCCCGTGATATTATTCAAGATTTCAAAATGTCATATGTCATTATGTCATATATCTCCAATGATTTAAAAATAATATATGTATGTTATAGGTAGATCGTTGTTTATCGCTTCGTTTTGGGGTTAATGAATTAATCCGTGTTGTAATCAAATTTAACCATGAGTGTGGATAAAGAGAGCCAGGTTTGTGATTGCAACTGTAAAACACTTCACAGAAGTGATTGTGAGGATAACCACGACATTTTCGTAAATGGCTTTGCTGTTAAAGAGGAAGATTTAGTACTTAAACAGGAACAAAACTCTGAACACCAATGGAGAGGGACAGTGAAAAATGAACACAATACAGAATACAGATCCACGACTGTTAACCTGGCGAAGATTGAAGGACACTGCTTAGATGAACCAGAACATGACTTCATAGGTGAAATGAATATTGATCAAGTGTGCGAGGGCCAAGACGAAACTGATTTTGAAGCTGTTACAGGTCGACAGGTATTTGACGAAAAAAATGAAAATGTTTTTATTAAAAGTGAAATGATCATAGAAGATTTTAAAATTGAAACATTGGACCATGGCTGCACAGGTCTCAGTAATCATGATTTTGTCGATCTGAAGGACGTACTAGTGAAAAATGAAGTCTGTACAAAATCCGAGGCAAAAAGTTATTATTACATTTGCAACATATGCAATTACCAAACTTTTGGGAAACACAGCATATCACACCACATACAGTCAAATCATACTGGTAAAAAACCTTTTCAGTGTTATCAATGTGACTTCCATACCACGCTTAAGGATTCTTTAGCAGCTCATGTAATGTTAAAACATAATAAAAGAAGACCATTTAAATGTGCTCAGTGTGATTTTTGTACTGTTGCCAAGTGGCTTTTCACGAAACACATAATTTCAAGTCACAATGTAGAAACACCTTATAAATGTGATAAATGTGACTTTAGTGCTGCACTTAGGCATTCTTTAGCATGTCATGTACTGGCAGAACATACTGAAGAAAGGGCATTTGAATGTGGTACTATAGACAAGCGGCATTTAACAAAACACACAATGACGCAACACACTGAAGAAATGCCTTATAAATGTGATAAATGCGACTATCATGCTGTACATAAGCATTCTCTAGCACTTCATTTAATGGCAAATCATATGGATATAAAAGCTTTTAAATGTGGCCAATGTGATTATAGTAGTGTTCAAATGTTACTTTTAAAAAAACACATATGCACAAAACACAGTGAAGAAATGCCATATAAATGTGATCAGTGTGATTTTAGTACTGCACATAAAAATAATTTTTCATATCATGTAATGAGAAAACATACTGGAAACAGACCATTCAAATGTGATCAGTGTGATTATAGTACTGTTAGAAAGTGCCAGTTGAAACAACACATAACATCAAGACACAGTGATGACAAACCATATAAATGTGGTCAGTGTGCTTACAGTACTGTTAGAAAGTCTGAGTTAATACTACATATACAAGGAAGACATGCTGAAGAAAGGCCTTATAAATGTGATAACTGTAAGTTTAGTACTGCATATAAGAAAAATTTATTACATCATATAATGAGAAAACATACCGAAAACAGACCATTTAAATGTGGTCTATGTGATTATAGTGGTGTTACAAAGTACGATTTGATACAACACATACGAGCAATACACACTAAAGAAAGACAGTTTAAATGCGAACAGTGTAAATATAGTAGTGTTAGAAGGTGTAAGTTAACACAACACATTACAGAAAGACACGGTGAAGAAAGGACTTATAAATGTGGAGAATGCGACTTTAGTACTACAGACAAGCTGTATTTAGGATATCATGTAATGGCAAAACATTGAAACAACACCATTTAAATGTGGTCACTACAGGGTACCCAGCGACCAACGATTATACACAGAGAACGATTGCTTAATTCCTCAGATCTGTCAGCTTCAAGGTCGTCGCCGTGACGTCATAACTGGTGCTGAAGGAACAGATACTCATTTAAAATTCATTGTTGTAAATGACTGATCTCTTTATTTTTGCTCACCACTCTTTTTATCAGCATCGGACAAAAAATGCATAGGACCTAAATGAAAGTAAACTTAATGACAAATAAAATTACGCTAATGCGAACGCTCTACAACCAAAATAACGGCCAATCACCAGATATCAAATTAAGAATTGTTGGAATGTAAGATTACCTGGATTAGCCACGATTTATTAATTTTTGATAACAATTAAAGTTTGATGTGTCTCGTTTTCTTGCGTCGCGTCGTTGACCAAGATAATAAAAAAAGGCTCACGTAATGTTTTTTATCGAAGAAAAAAAATAATAATCATGCGATAATTTTGTATGCCAGTCTTGATACTTATTATCATTTATATTATTTTTAGCAAATTTCTCGTTTAAGTTTTATCAATACAAGTAAAAAAACTTCATCACCCTAGTCAAAATTCATCATCCATAACATGTAATCTAGTACTAAAAAGTCTGGACGCAACAAGTGCGTTATGGTAGTGAATTTTCATATAAATGATCTGGCACAAAATATTTTATTATAACTTTTTTTTCTTGTAACATAGAAATCTAAATTTTGGTGTATAGTTTACTTTTTATATCGTAAACCTACCTACCAAATTTGGTTATCATAGATTTTATATTTTTTAAGATAAAAATTATTTTCAAATGAAAACTCAAAATTTTTCCGGAAAACTTCGTCCGATTTTTCTGATTAACGAACTTATCAAAGCCATTTACAAAAGGAAGGTACATGCCAAATTTTATTGAAATCGGCCCATTATTCTTTGAGATAAATTTTTTTTTCGAATGAAAACTCAAAATTTTCCCGGAAAACCTCGTCCGATTTTCCTGACTAACAAACTTGTCAAAGCCATTTACAAAAGGAAGGTACATGCCAAATTTTATCGAAATCGGCCCATTATTCTTTGAGATAAATTTTTTTTTCGAATGAAACCTCAAAATTTTCCCGGAAAACCTCTTCCGATTTTCCTGACTAACGAACTTATCCAAGCCATTTACAAAAAGGTAAACGCTAAATTTTATTAAAATCGGCCCATTATTTTTTGAGTTATCGGTGTGATACATATATATATATATATATATATATATATATATATATAAACATATAAAAATTGAAACTGACCCCGGATATGGGTTCTAGGGGTCCTAGTTCGCGCTCATTTGCAAAATTTTTTTCAAAAGTCGGGATCTCCCCATTAGTGAATTTTTTCTACGAAAATTCACTAAAGACATACATTTACGCAATATGTTAACATACATGTGTGTGTGTTTTGTTTCTTTAACGTCGGCCTATTTCCGCGACTATGGCCAATCACCGACGCCAGGGAGCAGTTTCTCCTCACCACCCTGGAAATTTTACCGAACCCTTTCCTTTCTGTAAGGAGGGTAGGAATCTTTAACGTGCCCAACATCGCGTGGACACGGGATCGACGGCTTTACGTCCCCTCCAAAGGGCGGAACGTGGAGACATTCAACTTGCTCAAATACAATGCCAGAACCTCGGTTGATGTTAATGTTACAGTTTGTACTGAAAAAGTGAAAGGAGAACCGTGGGATCGAACCCAGTTCCCTTCGATTCAGAAGCACACGTTCTTACCACCGAGGCTCTTACATACATAAAAGTACACAGTTTCAGTTTACAGAGGTCAGATTGCATGGTTTCCTTTACAAGAATAAAAAACAGCGTACAAATATGATAAAAATTACAATGAAGGCAAATTAAAATATCATAAATTAAAATTGGAAAAATAGTACAAGTAGAGTTACATATAAAAATAGAAATTATTTAAAAGAATTAAAATAATTAGTGTTGTTTTATCTCATAGATACCTTCAATCATGAATTAGAATTTCTTCAATCAAATGAAAAACATTTTTAATGAGAAAAGACTTGATTAAAACAATTATTTTTCATCCTTCGGTTACGAAAAACATTCAGTTTTCTGTTAATTTAATATTTTATTTAATTTTCTGACCTTTGTTCTTTGGCTATCTGTCGAAATTTTTCTTTTGAAATTTTTGATGCTTTAAAATTATTGAAATTAATTCTCATTATAGTTCTCAGCTTGCAAAACTGATAAATAAGTTTTAATGGCATGTCATCTTTTAGTGAATTTTCGTAGAATAAATTCACTAATGGGGAGATCCCGACTTTTGAATTTTGAAAAAATTTTTGCAAATGAGCGCGAACTAGGACCCCTAGAACCCATATCCGGGGTCAGTTTCAATTTTCATATGTTTATATGTATATATATATATATATATATATATATATATATATATATATATATATATATATATATATATATATATATATATATATATATATATATATATATATATATATATATATATATATATATCATGTATCACATCGATAACTCAAAAAATAATGGGCCGATTTTAATAAAATTTGGCATGTACCTTTCTTTTGTAAATGGCTTGGATAAGTTCGTTAGTCAGGAAAATCGGACGAGGTTTTCCGGGAAAATTTTGAGTTTTCATTCGAAAAAAATTCTTATCTCAAAAAGTAATAAGCTGATTTTAATAAAATTTGGCATGTACCTTCCTTTTGTAAATGGCTTTGACAAGTTTGTTAGTCAGGAAAATCGGACGAGGTTTTCCGGGAAATTTTTGAGTTGTCGTTCGAAAAAAAATTTTATTTCAAAGAATAATGGGCCGATTTTGATAAAATTTGGCATGTACCTTCCCTTTGTAAATGGCTTTGATAAGTTCGTTAATCAGAAAAATCGGACGAGGTTTTCCGGAAAAATTTTGAGTTTTCATTTGAAAAAAATTTTTATCTTAAAAAATAAAAAATTTATGATAACCAAATTTGGTAGGTAGGTTTACGATATAAAAAGTAAACTATGCACCAAAATTTAGATTTCTATGTTACAAGAAAAAAAAGATATAATAAAATATTTTGTGCCAGATCATTTCTATGAAAATTCACTACCATAACGCACTTGCTGCGTCCAGGCTTTTTTTTAATTATTTGCTAGTTCACTAACAACTCTGGGACCTCGCCGAAAATAATGAAATAGAATATTCATGCCTAGCTTCTTTAAAGTCAGCTGATTTTTTTACAAACAGCTACAGCGCAAATACGTCCTGGCATCGTAGTCTAAAAAACAATGAAACACTACCTGAGTATTTAAAATAAAAATTCTTAGTTGTGAAAATTATTTACCTACAGAAACAACCTAAAATGCTAAAAAAGACTACCACCAAAACACAAAAGTTAGGTTGGGAAGTCAGTCTCTGTTAAAGTTTAATAATACACAAAAATATAGTTTTGAAAGTCACAAAATTCTATTTTGCAAATCATTGTATTAAAAAGCCACAAAGACCATTCACAAAATGCAACAAAGAATCACGAAAACTGACTAAAACTAGAGAAAATACACGGTCTCTTATAGAGCAGATACGATTCTGCACCAGCTCTGACGTCACGTCCAATCGGTCCGACTCAAAGAGGTTACTTACAACCTCTTTGGTCCGACTAATACAGCAGCATAGGAATTAAGCTATCCTCTCTAGTTTATAATCGTTGCCCAGCGACCTGGAAAACCTGGAAAAATCAGGGAAGTTGAAATAACCCCTAAAATGTCAGGGAAATTTGTGATTTTGCTCAAATGTCATGGAAATCGTTCAGTAGACCTGGAAATTATATATTACTAAAATTGTGTCATAACAGATTTATTTTTATTTTGATTTCATATATTTATATTATATAATTTTTTTTTACATAAATATTTTCTCCTAGTGTTGCTGTTTGGTACATTAATTGAAACCGCCAATGAACACGTGACATTTCATACGGCAATATAATATAGTGTCTTCTTTATCTATCTCAAACATGCCTCATTCGTTTATGGCACTTGGTATGCTCTTCCTTGAATGCATAAAATGCAAAATGCCTTCCAGTTATCAACGGCTTATAGCTGTGTGGTGAATGTGTTTATATTTTAACCTTTATTTATTTATTGAATACATGCCCAACAGGATAATCCCATTAATAGGGCACCAAACAAAAAGAACAATATGTACAAAAAATACTTCTAAAAGAAAACTAAAATAATGTGCAAAACATCACAAGGCAGAAATTCCACAAAACAGTACATATAATGGCCTTAATAACTGAGATATATCCACCCTACGAATAACTGCAGCCTTATCCGAATAGAAGTCACACAAGTTTGCAATATTATTTAAGTCAGAGCTCATTGTATACACAGGTGATTTCATATATGAGCAGAGGCGTGCGGTGACATTTGAAATAAGGGAAGCAATTCCCAGAAACTCACCTATTTATAGTGTAACTCAATTCTTCTGTTGTTTTTGGAAAATTCGTTAATAATGTCGTCATAAAACTGTGGATTCTGGGACATTTCCTGGACGAGTTTATTTTCAATTGACAAAATTGAAATTTGGGAAAGTCTTTCCTGTCCTGTTGAATTTCTAACAAAACTCTTGATACGTTTCAATGTAGAAAAATTTCGTTCTACAGGCGCACTAGTAGCAGGACTTGTTAATACTAATTCACATAATTTGAACACTTCAGAATATGCATTTTCCAATTTTGATTGTTTTAAGAAAGTTAAAAATTAACTAGCGTAAGTTTTTGTGTCAATAACATCGGGTTCATAAATGACTGTAAGTTGTGATCATAATAAGGCTTTGTCAAAATAATGTCCATAGTGGTGAAATAATGATTTGAATGAATCTTCTGGGAAAGGTATCGCTACAAATCCTCCAAAATTACACAATTCAAGAAATTTCAGGTCACTGAGATGATCAAATCTGCAGCTAATTTTCTGCTGAATTTGATCTATGATTTTGTAGAAAAGGCGGCGGTAAGAAGTTTGAAGGTCTCCAACATTATCAGTGCGCAGACGCTTTCTTCGTGGCTCACTTCTCCTAATTCCATTGTTTTTTCCAGAACTTATCAAATTCATTCCTTTTTTGAATTATAATGGATTTAAATTTACTAATTTTCTTCAGGCAAAAACCAATGTCATTTGTTTTACATTGCAATATGTTAAATACATTATCTGAAAACGGAAACATTAAAAAAATATATTAAGTAAAAAATCAAAATTAAAGCCTTTTTTCAAACCATCCAAAAATCCTCTAGAACTATTTATTGTTTCTGCATCCCAATTTTTGCCATTTATTATGTTTTCAAAAAGTTCAATTACGATTCACGGTGTTCAAATATAGTTAACACAAGTCTGCCGTTGTAGTTCCATCGGGTTGCAGCTACTTTGGGTAAACGTTTTTTAACAATTGAGTCTAAGGCTTGTGTGCGCTTCGTAGATTTGGAAAAAAAGCAGCCATTCCACGTAGGGTAGCAAAAAACACCTTACATTCTTTAATATGATTTATGGGATAAAATTAAATTTAATTTATGAGCACAACAGTGTACAAATAGAGCACTAGAAAACGTTTCCCGCACTTTAGCTTGAAGACCTCCTAAATGTCCGGCCGTAACAGCAGCCCCATCATAACTTTGGGCAATTAATTTATTATCAGTCTCCTCAATATCTTTCATAATATTAAGCACAATTTTATATAGAGCGTTTGCGGTACGATCTGTCACATTTTTAAAGCCTAAAAATCTTTCTTGCTCCCATCCATTTTTACATAGCGTATTACTACAGATAGTTGACTTAAATTAGTTACGTCGGTTGTTTCATCTAGAACAATAGCAATGAAACGAGTCTGTTTAATTTCAGATTTAATTCTGTTCCAAATAATAGTGGCAGCAGCCGCAATTAAGTCATTCTGAATGCGATTTGATGTCCCGCGAAAAACGTTAGACTGTTCCAAGTGATTTTCTAAACAAATGTCGTATTTGGCTATTAAAAAAACTAGGTCTTGAAAATTTCCTCTATTTGCAGATGTAGTTGTATCGTCATGACCCCTGAACCCTAATCCATTCTGACCAAGAAAACACACAACATCAATAAGTCTTTTTAATATGTTTCTGTTTTCATCAACCAGTTCATTTTGTTGGCGATGACTAATTCCTATCTGCTTGTCAACGGCGTGTTTAATTCGCGTTTGTTTCAAAGACACTTAATTTCAAAATGGTCTGTAAATGCGCTTTAGACATAACATGTCTTTTTACTACTTTATGTCGATTATTCAAGTCGGAAAACCCACTTTTATTCCACACGCCCTTTTCAGTCACAAATAGACTACCAGGCCAACAAAACAGTTTATTCCTGTTAACCATTCATATTGTTTATAAGTTTTTTCCGCGTTGAAATGTCGAATGCATGTTTTAATTCTTGTATTTAAGTTTTTAGAGTAGGTTTTGGCCTACCTTTATTAGTAATAGCAAGTTTTTCAGCAAACGATAAAGCTGAAAATCCTTTGGTTATCAAAAAACACACGACACAATCACAGTTATTATTACCACTTGTTCGTAAAGTTTGTAAATTCCCACCCCCACCGACACTGCTATTAAAAGCTGATGTAGTTGCAGCCATATTAATCATAAAATGCCAATGTATTTAACTTAGTCGACTGCTTATTTCTACGAAATAATCAGCGACATTCACGTTGTACGTGCATCGGGTCTTTCAACACGTTCTACATGTTGAAATACACGTACATTGCGTCGAGCATCGGCAGGGGTTTCTCATTATGTGGTCTGCTGACTACGTGTATTTAACTGAAGTCATTGCACCCACTCTCGTAGTATCAGGTTCATGCTGTTGGTTGGTGGTTGGTTTACTGGGACAACGTCCTTGTCAAGAGCGCAGAGCGTATATACAAGTACAGTATGATGCATAATAAATAATTATGTGTGAACTTGCAAATTAAAAATTGTAATAGATAAATTAGTTTTAGAATTTAATATTTAAAATACAGAATGGATTTTAAATAATGCGGTTTAATACAAATTATTTTTAAGTAGGTATGTGGTCGTTATTTTAAGGGAAGCAATGCTTCCCTTGCTTCCATGGACCGCACGCCACTAGTCACACAAGTTTGCAATATTATTAAAGTAAGAGCTCATTGTGTACACAGGTGATTTCATATACAAGTTAATTAGTCCTTGGTATTGGAGGCTTAAACACTCATCACTCTAGATGCAGCCCATGGAACTGAGACATTTAATTGCATCAATAAGTCTGGACAATCAACTTTACTATGAAACAAGTTATGATCATGTAACAGAGTTGAAGTTTTAGTGTAAATATTTGACATTTGTATATAGGCATTTTTGTATTGTAATTCAGAAGAGAAAAGTTTATCATTGCAACACATTGTGTATGATAGTGTAAAGAAATTATGAGAAGGGGGAAATATAGAAATCAACGATAAGCTGACCCGAACTTTCAATAATTCATATCATAATTTTCTTAGGTAGTTCACGAATTTGACAGGTAGAAATTTATCACGTTTCTGTATTAGTTAACAGAATTAACCATATTTATATTTTTGATAATGATTTTAAAAAATCCGAATTTTTGTTATCTTTTTAATAAAAAAGTATTCAGAGAAGTGTTTTTCGTTACGAGTGTTATGAAAAAAAATCACTTGGGCCTGGAAATGTCAGGGAATTTAATTTTTAGTGAATTTTTATTTACAAAAATTCACTAATAGAGAGGTATCGATGGTGAGACTTTGCAAAAATTCTTTCAAATGAGTGCGAACTAGGACCCCTAGAACCCATATCCGGGGTCAGTTTCAATTTTTATATGTTATATATATATATATATATATATATATATATATATATATATATATATATATATATATATATATATATATATATATATATATATATATATATATATATATATATATATATGTATGTATGTATGTATGTATCCAACCGCTAACTCAAAAAATAATTAACCGATTTCGATGAAACTTGGCAAGTGCCTTTCTTTAAGAGAAAATTGGGTTATTCAAATTTTAAATTTTCTTTCGAAAAAATTTTTTTTCTCCGAAAATTACAAAGTTATCTTAATGAAATTTTGTGGATATCTTGCCTTAGGAAAGACCTTACTACGTATTAAAATTAAACTCTCTAAGTTTATAGAAAATTGAGTTATTTAAATTTGAAGCATTTAATAAAAATTCACTACCATAACGCACTTGCTGCGTCTCGAGTTTTTTTTTTTAATTTCTGCTGGGTACCCTGTCACTAGGGTGGGGCGATTCAATTTTTTTTTTCAATTTCAAAATGTTTGTAGTGTAACAGTTATAAATATTACCCTGTGTTTTCGTATAGTCTATGGATTCTTTTTTTACAGCTGCCTGTCTCTTACTAATTAAATGTATGGTAAATTTACAGATAAGCTCCGGAACGCTTTTCAAAAAATTGTTTTCAGAAACATGTTTAGAACCCCCCTGGATGTACAAACCACAAGAAAAATTTCTTGTTCTCACCCCCCATGGAAGTTACGGGACCAGGAATGAATAGTGGTGCTGGGCGGGGTAGGTAGTAAAAAGGAAATATGAGCAGAAAACGGCTTGAAAGCTGTCTTTTTCACATCTTGAAGCCATATCCCCTGTAAGAGCTGCTTAGTTTAACAGTGTGAGCCAAAGAACTATACTAAAATACCAAAGAGCTGTAAACCTTGCTGTGGGCTGTATCTCGGGTGATATGCTTCAAGTTCTTCTTCTTCAAGTTCCGTCTCCTCTTAGAAGGTTGGCTATCATTATGGCTATTCTCACTTTTGATGCTGCAGCTCTGAACAACTCAACGGAACTACAGTTGTACCATTTTCTCAGGTTATTTAACCAGGAAATGCGTCTTCTTCTTCTGCTTCTCTTTCCCTGTATCTTTCCCTGCATAATATTCTGCAACAATACACATTTCTCTCCTCTCATCACCTGGCCCAGATACTGCAGCTTCCTTATTTTAATTGTGTTCAATATTTCTTTTTCTTTTCTCATTCTTCCCAGTACCTGCTCATTTGTTACTATGTCTACCCAACTTATCCTCAAGATCCTTCTATATGACCACATCTCAAATGCCTCCAGTCGGTCACTTATATCTTTCTTTAACGTCCATGATTCCATCCCATATAGCAACGCCGAGAAAACGTAGCATCTCAATATTCTGACTCTCAGTTGTAAATTAATATCTCTACTGCATAACACGCTTCTCATTCTGTTAAATATGGTTCTGGCTTGTCCAATTCTTGATTTAATTTCTTCAGCGTACTCATTATTTTCACTGACAGTTGTTCCCAGGTACCTGTACTTACTGACTTTCTCTACTAGCTCTCCGTTGATCCATATGTTTTCCTGTTGCTGAACTAATTTTGTAATGGTCATAAATTTGGTCTTTTTGATATTTAAGGTAAGTCCGCTCTCGTCGCTACTCGTCACTACTTGATCTACTAAGCTCTGTAAATCTTCTATTGTTTCGGCAATGAGTATGGTGTCGTCTGCATATGGGATATTGTTAATGGGTATTCCATTGACCTTTACTCCTATTGTATGCTTCCAGTACACTGCCCCTAATGTACCGGTCGAGCAGTTTTTTCACTGTTTTTAGCAAGAAGAAGATGAGACTTATTGGCCTCAGGGACTTTGCCTGGTCTGTTGGACGCCCAGGTTTAGGAATTAATACAACCCTGGCCAGTCTCCATGCCCTCTGAATGTACCCCAGAGCCAGGCTGGCCCTCATAGTGAGGGTAAGCGCCGGCGCCAGTATATCTATCCCCTGTTGGAGCATGATAGGCATTATTCCATCAAATCCTGGGGATTTGTATGGCTTAAAACTGTTAATGGCCCATCTGATTTTGCTCCACGTAACCACCTCTTTAGCGATTGTCCAGTTTACTCTAGATGCCCACCTATAAGGCGCCTCTATTTCTGAGTGTTCCCAGTCTGGAGGTGATTGGTTTATTATGTTACAGCCGGGAAAGTGCGTCTGGAGTAAAATTTCCATAGTTTCCTCCCCCGAGCTTGTAAAGCCTCCCGTGGATGTTCTAAGGAGCCTATGTTAGTCTGAGTGCCCTTGGACAGGATTTTGTGTAGTCGAGCACTCTCGGACGTGTTCTCCACTTCCTCCATGACTCCTTCTTGGCGTCCCTCAGTTTTTTCTTATAGGTTTTTAGCGCCTGTCTATATTCATCCCATGCTCCCGACCTTTTGGATGCGTTAAACAGCTTACAAACCTGCGTCCTGCTTTGCCTGAGGTCCTCCTCGTTCGACCACGGGACGTTCCTGGTGGACGCCCTAATTTTCAGCGGGCAGTTGGCGTTATAGGCTGAGGTGATTGCGTCTCGCACTTGGGCTGCCTCAATCTCGAGGTCTATTGAATTCTCTGTGGTACGCTTAACCCCCTGCCGTTCCACTGCTAGGTCTGCTCTGTAGGCTTCCCAGTCCGCCTTGCAGGGGTCCCGGTACCATACCGTTTGTCTTTCGACTTTGGCGATTTCAAACCGGATGTATCTGTGGTCTGAGCTACTAACTTCCCCAGACACAGCCCAGTTCTTAACAAAGTCACCTATAAACTGGGTGGAAACTGTTAGATCTAAAACTTCCTCACGCCGTGTTGTGACGAAGGTCAGGTTATTACCTCTATTCAATATGTCTAAGTTAAATTTCATA
This sequence comes from Tillus elongatus, assembly GCA_964006375.1. Lineage (NCBI taxonomy): Eukaryota > Metazoa > Arthropoda > Insecta > Coleoptera > Cleridae > Tillus > Tillus elongatus. The sequence continues at coordinate 6,514,828 of OZ023262.1, read as the reverse complement.
AAGAATTGTAGAAGTGCCTCACCCTTAGAGTTTGTGTCCGAGTTTCCCCATAACTCATGGTTCGCATCCATGCCGATGATGGTCTGCGATCCACCTGCTCTGCTACCCAACATCAGCTGCTCCAATTCCTTGAGTAGAGGAGGGTCCGTGCTGTCGCCTGGCAGATAGGCTGATCCGATAGTAATGTCCCTCTGCCCATCCGCTCCTCCTCATCAGATTTTGATCGTTACCAGTTTCCTGGAACAGAAATTCATTAAAGGCAGAAACTATCCCTTCCCTGAGAAAAATGCAGGCCCTCGGGTTCTCGCTGAACCTGCTGTAGATGAGCTTTTCAGCAGCTCCGCCGAGTCCCTTGATCTCTCCTTTATAGGAGTACGGTTCCTGGATGAGGACCACATCCGTGTTCCTCAGAGCAATGAGTAGTCCGGCCGTGGCTGCCCTACTGTGTTGGAGGTTGACCTGGATAAGGCCGGAATCAAACCCGGACTGCTGGATAACAGGCGGGATACACTGCCACTGGACCATCGACGCTCTACAATAATTGTTTGTTTACCAGAATTTAAAGAAACGACAGCTGTGTCAGGAAATTTTATATAAGTACCTAGTAGTGGCGTGCGGTCCATGGAAGCATTGCTTCCCTTAAAATAACGACTACATACCTACTAAAAAATAATTTATATTAACCCGCAATATTTAAAATCTCCTTTGTATATTAAATTTCAAATTCTGAAACTAATTTAATTATTAAAATTTTTAATTCGCAAGCTCACACACATAATTATTTATTATGCATCATACTGTACTTGTTTGTATATGCGCTCTTAGCGCAAGGACATCATCGTAGTAAATGCTACCGCCAACAACCTGATCCGACGGGTGGATGCAATGCCTTCAGTTAAATACATGTAGTCAGCAGACCACTTGAGGTGAAACGCTCGCTCGCTGGACGTGTGTCCGTGTATTTTTTTCAAAATCTACGAAGCGCGCACAAGCCTTAGACACAATTGTTAAAAAACGTTTACCCAAAGTAGCTGCAACCCGATGGAACTACAACGGCAAGATTGTGTTAACTATATTTGAACACCGTGAATCGTTAATTGAACTTTTTGAAAATATGGAAAATAGCAAAAATTGGGACGCAGAAACAATAAATAGTTCTAGAGGATTTTTGGATGGTTTGAAAAGAGACTTTAATTTTTTACTTAATATATTTTCGGAAATATTTCCGTTTTCAGATAATGTATTTAACATATTGCAATGTAAAACAAATGACATTGGTTTTCGCCTGAAAAAAATTAGTGAATTTAAATCCATTATAATTCAAAAAAGGAATGAATTTGATAAGTTCTGGGAAAAAATAAATAAATTAGGAGAAGTGGAGCCACGAAGAAAGCGTCTGCGCAATGATAATGTGGGAGACCTTCAAACTTCTTATCGCCGCCTTTTCTACGAAATCATAGATCAAATTCAGCAGCAAATTAACTGCAGATTTGATCATCTCAGTGACCTGAAATTTCTTGAATTGTGTAATTTTGGAGGATTTAAAGGGATACCTTTCCCAGAAGATTCATTCAAATCATTATTCCACCACTATGGACATTATTTTGACTAAGCCTATTACGATCAGAACTTACAGTCATTTATGAAACCGATGTTATTGACACAAAAACTAACGCGAGTGAACTTTTAACTTTCTTAAAACAATCAAAATTGGGAAATGCATATTCTGAAGTGTTCAAATTATGTGAATTAGTATTAACAATTCCTGCTACTAGTGCGTCTGTAGAACGAAATTTTTCTACATTGAAACGTATCAAGACTTTCTCAAATTTCAATTTTGTCAATGGAAAATAACCTCGTCCAGGAAATGTCCCAGAATACACAGTTTTATGATGACATTATTGACAAATTTGCCAAAAACGACAGAAGAATTGAGTTAGGGGAGGGTGGGCCACAGTGAGACAAAAAATACATATTTCAAAATAAAAAGTTTTATTTTATTTATATCATCAAAACAAATGAACAGATATATATGTTTATATTTTAAGAACAAATTGTAGACTATACAGTTGTTGAAATGCGACAATAAAAATGGCAGCAATTTTTTATAAAAATAATATTTCTGTCTCACTGTGGCCCGAGGTAAGGGGTACAATGAGACTACCTAAAAATATTACTGTTTTGACAGTTTTAATATAGAACAAATATAAAATCATTTGAAATACAACAGTAAATTAAACGTAAGAGGTATCAAACTAAAAAAAATACACAATAACACTTTCAGCGGATTTACAAAGTGTCCAGATTGACAGAAAATTTAATTAAACGACCTTGTCGCTTGGTGCGTCCAGTAGGCTGCGGAGGTGGCAAAATCGCTTTAATGTCAGATAAGTGAACAAAAGCGTCATCAGGAATAATTGGAAAAATGAAATTATCTAAACATTTTGTACTTCTTCTCAGATAGCTCACCTCAATCTCACTTTTGTTGTCAATAACCTTGGCTATGTAGTAAATTTTCTTTTTAGTAGAAAACTCCACTAGAATAAAATCTCCTACATCTGGGTTTTTGGACAACGGCTCCAAATTAATTTCATTTTCTGTTTCTGACATGTCAAAATCATCATCATTATCCGTCTCTACCTGCAAACTACCTTCACTCTCTGTTTCGGATGACTGTAGTTCTTTCAATCTATTTTTCTTCTGTTTGAGACCAGACTTCTTCAGTGAATTTCTTCTAAGTTTTTCTCTTTCTTTTACTTTTATAACTAACAATTCAGGTGTGTCAGTCATTATGGCACTTTTTCCTTTAGTTCGCCTCTTCCTTTCTAGTTTCAGTTCCTTGGCTTTTGGAAAACCAACTAATTCTTCTGGAGTAATGAATCTTTTAGAAGGTGGTGTAGTGGGAGTAGGCGTGACAGATCGATTGGGCTCATCGTCTGAAGCATGACTTGGTCCGGTAACAGGTTGATTATTGGGCTCTGGAGGCCGTCTTAAGTTTCTATTCGTCACTTCACTACAGAGAAAGTCATCATCTGTAAAAATGTTTCGATCATATGGATAGATGCCTGTTTTTCTAAATCCGGCTATAATATTTTTTGGTGTCATGGACCGTTGGAAAGCTTGGCCCACACATCCCGCTATCCCATAGATATTTAAAGGCACTCCGGGATTATTTAAAAGCCAACTATCTACAGCGGCATTATAAAAAGCTTTAAATGAATAAAAAACTGTGACATCTAATGGTTGAAGCTTATTAGAGCAGTGAGGTGGCAAAGTCACAATTGTGACTCCATTCTCTTTGGCTAGAGTTATACTTTGGACAGACAAATGACTTTCGTGATTATCCATCACTAATATACAAGGATTCTCTAGAGAACTTGCACTCTTTTTGATGAAGTGCTTGAATGTTTCAACGAATAATTCTGTGTTCATCCATCCAGAAGGATTTGCTAAGCCCAGAGTGCCTGGTGGAGCCCCAATTAACATATGTTCTTTAAATTTTTTTCTTGGAAAAATCATTACTGGAGCAAGGCTATTCCCAGCTGCATTTATGAAACAGCACGTGGTAACTAGGGTTCCTCGTTCACCACTAGTAGCTTTATTGACTTGCTTCGTCCCTTTTTTTGCGATGATCTTTTTTGGTTTATGGACAGTTGTTGTTGCCGTCTCGTCCAAGTTATAAATCCTTGAAGGGTCTCGAAGTTTTTCAGACCTCTCCATAATTGCATAAAGGTTATCAAAGAACTTTGAAATATTATGTCGGTTGAAAGAAGTTGCTCTGGATAAGCTGCAACCCTCGGGCTGCCTGATGCTGAGTATGGGGTGTCTTTTCATGAATGAACTAAGCCAGTCGACTCCGGCTAATTTGTTTCTCCTCCAACTCTCTGGAATAGGTTTGGAATTGGCTGTAGCTAGCTCATAAGCCAAAGCGCGAACATTTTTGGTGGATTTTCCATAACACATTTTCGAACATTCCAGAATGTAATAACACAAACTTTGTTCTTCTGCCTTAGAGAATATTTGACGGGAATTGTATTTAGGGGTCATTCTAATTTTGCTTTCAGGTTGATCTTTCTGTCTCTTAACATATCGTGCTAAAGTTTGAAATTTAACACCATTCCGTTCAGCTGCTTCACGTAGTGACAATCTTTCTACAATCACCTGCCTAACAGCACTTTTCATTTGTTCCTCTGTGAAATTTCCTTTTTCAGTCTTTCTTTTTCTTCCTCTGGACATGATGCTAGCTATTTCAGGGAAAAAACAAGCTTTGTTAAAAAATCTTTAAATTTCTAAGTACCTACATTTAACACGGATTCATGGGCCACAATAAGACAAGTCTCATTGTGGCCCACTAAATTGTGTCTCATTGTGGCCCTAACGCAAGTCGGAATAAAATGGTTCACATTTTACTTAAAAGCGAAATTAACTCAACATAACCTAGCGCGTGATGATAAAAACAACTTGCAGTAATTACTAAATAAAACAGCGAAAACTTAAGGCAATAGATACCACAGTTATTACATGCTAAATTGAGTATATTGAAAAAGATTACATACCCAAAATTAACGAAAAGCAAATAACAATGTCGTATGTGCTGTGAACTGCCGGTAAGTTGGATAGAAAATGAATCATGGCAAACTTGAACTTCTGTTAAAAAGGCAGAGAAAAAAGCGCGCGCATTTGAAATTTATACAATTTGTCTCATTGTACCCCGCGTCTTATTGTGGCCCACCCTCCCCTACACTAAAAATAGGTAAGTTGCTGAGAATTGCTTCCCTTATTTAAAATGTCACCGCACGCCCCTGGTACCTAGTATCGGAAAGTAAATGCAAGTGGCTAAATAGCAAATTGCTGAATTGACTGACTTATTCGCCGATCGCTTAAAAAATTTCGAGTGTAGACTCTTTCGGTCTTAGATAACATTAAAATTGTACTAGTAGCATGTAGTGTCTGTTCATTATTTTTATAGTAAAACAAAATAATAATTTTAATGGCCTAGTTGCGATAATGTACATAAAGTGCTTCTTGTTTTTAAGTTTAAAGATAAAAAAACAAACTGCTTTGAAATCATTTCCATAGAAACTTGTGGGCTGATTTTGTTTACAATATTTATTTCATTTGATTACCCATTCTCATGATTTGACACTTATTTATGAATGAAAATGAAATGCATTCGCTGGAATCACATTTTTAGTGCGCCATCTTTTAGGAAATAGCTGGTCTACGGATGGTGCCGAAACGCGCTAGTTTGACCAGACATATTGACTAAATAATTAAGGTATGTCATAATTTATATTTCACTTTGAAGTACCTTTTTATTTCGAATCCAAACAGGGGCGGCTTCTCAATAAGTGCGCCCGTGCGCGCACACTGCCGCCGAAAAAATAATATTTTTGCTATGCTATATTTTAATAAATTTTTATTAACTTTTTTACCTCCTGCATTCAACAAACAAAATTAGTATATCGAGGATCGCAGAGTCGGCAGCCATTAATACAGAATACATAATCAGAATAAGTATAGTGTTAATCGTTGCAGACGTTATATACATCCATATCTATATAAAGCAGTCGGGCGGCGGGGTGAATTTTTCGGCGCTCTCAGGAAATGCGATACTTCAGTGCGAAATGATCGCCGAATCTTGATGATCTTCGTCGAAAACGACCGAATAACCAATCTGTTGTGCGCTATAAAATTACACGCTTCCAGTTTGTAGTGGACTTTTGGTAGAGCGTGTGTACCTACTACCTAGTAATTTTCGTCTTCGCGTCAGATTGATTTTTAATTAGATCATTTCGTTTTGATGTTTACATGTTCTAACAAGACAATTATTATTATTATGATGGTTACTACTTCGGGTTGCTTAATAAGTGGACAAAATAATTGTGATACTGTGATTAATTCAGTGGATATTTTAAATTTAAAGGTTAACTTTTTAAGGGACTTTTTAACTACTATAACGTATAACTAATTAGAGGAAAACTTGGTAAGCAGTTAATTATTAAGTTTAGTAAGTAGGTTTCTTTATAATACATTTTCGGGGAAAAATAGGCGAGCCCTTCATTTTTATTTTAAAAAATTCAGTAATAAAGAGGTTTCGAAGGAGACTTTGCAAAAATTTTTTCAAATGAGCGCGAACTAGGACCCCTAGAACCCATCTCCGGGGTCAGTTTCAATTTTTATATGTATATATATATATATATATATATATATATATATATATATATATATATATATATATATATATATATATATATATATATATACAGGTGTCCCAATAGTGTGTAATTTCTCCATATATCCCTTACCCTTAGAGCTAGCCGAAAAAACTTTAAACAAAATATTCTTGTGATTATCTAAGCTATATCGAGAAAATATATACAGCTTTATGGAACTTCCGGTTGCACCGGAAGTAGCTATCAACTTCGTTATTTTAAATGGAATGCTATACTTTTTATTACATTTTTGGATAGAGATTACAAAATAAGTGTAACTGTATGTAGCATTCCCTATAGCTATCTTTGATATTTTTGAAAATATTACGACTTTCTTTTTTTTAGCTCCGATTTATGTGTTATTTGAAACGTCTGCCGTGAGCTGAGTTTTGCTACCTTAAATTCTAAATATCAATAGACGACATTTAGTACTTTAAAATGGTTAAAGAATAATTCATCATTATTGTACAGGGTGTATTATTTTGGGGTTACAGCATATCTAACTTTAAAGCAGCATAACTTGTGTTTTTCAAATGGAGCACCCTGTTTTTTTATGGATTAATTAGGTAGATCATTAAATTCTGCATCGACGTAATATAGGTCTTCCTATAGCTATAGTTGATAGTTTTTGAGTTATAGTGGTTTATTTTAGTTTCGCTTGTAAAAAGAATGGTACTGTCAGATACAGTAGGCGCAGAGAATGAAACAACTAGTGATGGGAGGATCGAATCCGAGGATCGGAAAGGATTCGATCCTCAAAAGTACCCATTGTTCTCGAGACCCACAAAAAGGATCGAATCCTCACATGATTCCTAGATGCTCAAACCAAATGATTCATTTCCTGTACCCGGACTCGAATGAAAGATCGAAACGTGTCATACGGCACTGCATAGCCACGCCTCTCGGAATCTCGCACTCTCACTGCTTTACTGGCGTACGATGAGGAGCAGGAGGGAAAATGATCGGCGCAGGTAGCCAGGTGAACGAAAGAAAAAGAACGAGAATTTGTGTGTGTAAGACTGAGAACAATGAAAAGGATTCGAATCAGGCATATGAATCCCCAGTGGCCCAGTACCCACTACCCGGATTCGGAACAAAGTTTGAGACTTTGAAACTCGTCATTTAGCATTTACTATTTACCATTCCTATATCTATATCATTCGCCAGTAGGTCAGTAAGTCAGTAGACTCTACTGACCTTCTAAAATTTAATTTTTATGGCACCATAGCACGTTATCATTGGTTCAGACGACCAATCACAGGCAGTGTTCGGTTATGTTGTCATGGCAGCCAAATATATGGAAGATGTGATTGGTTTTGCTCCACTTTAAATATTTAATATTTGAAGAGGCTTTCTCTTTCTAAAATCGGCTAACATAAAAGGGCAACGCCTATTTTGCACACGGTGGCCTTGAAAGTTGAAAGTGGTAAGTCTAGTAACTTGAACTTGTAATAAAGTTTAATACAAGGAGTCTAAGGAGAAGCTCTAGGAGATTTAAGATTTCTCATCTAATGAATAATGGTAACAATATTGTTACTTGAGACTTATTTCAAGATCAGATATTAAAAATATTAATATATTCAGTTCAAAACTATACATGTTGTAAAAGTTGCAGTTTTATCTATAATAGTGCCCTCGGTAATTCTAAAACAATGGTTTTAACTTTACTATACCTATGAGAAGTTATATTTATACTTTGTGCATTTGTAGTTTATATATTTATATCATGAGGTACATTCATTGTGACTCACATTACATATGTAGTTTAATGTACTGCTTATGCTTATTTAACTTAATAATGTTATTTCGTAGTATCATTTCCAAACAATTACCTATATATTATTATAATTATAAGTGATATCAAATAGTAATTAAAACAATAATTTTTTTTTATAAATATCTTTATATAACATGTTTTCTAAAGCTTTTTTGATGTCTCAGGTAATTTACATAAAAAAGATCTGACAATTTATGAAAAGTCGCGGTCTCCTAAAGAGCGATTTTTTTCTATGAAAATTCGCTAAAAATTAAATATAAAGTGTTAACTTTACGTACACTAATTGTTATGACGGCGGGTTTCAGTATCGAATACACGAGTATTCAGTTTTCATTCTATCCATTCCCATTCTAAATAGAAATATAAATAGATTCGTAAAGATCAGACGACGCACGTGAAATTATGAAATTAACAAATTAACAGTAAAATATTCACTTAACTACCCACTACTCATACTCTCACTCTCATACTCACAAAGGATTCAATCTATAGGTCTCGGATCCAGTACCCACTACCCACAAAAGGATTCGATCTTTAAAAGGATTCGAGACCCAAGGATTCGATCCTCAAAAGGATTCGATCTTTCCCATCACTAGAAACAACTAATATTTTTTTGTCAGATGACAGATAAATGTCACCTAACCAGAACTATAACTATTTTCAGTTCTCAGGTGTTTGAGCTAAGTTTTATGTGCTAACTTTTGTGTTATTTAATTTAAAATGAATTATAATACTGAAGAATTAGTTGATATGACACTTATTATAGGCGAGTGTCGGCGAAACTGTTTTTTAGCATCTCGTGTATACGCACAAACATATCCGAATCGAAGACATCCTCAGGAAAAATGTTTCGTCAAATTGTTGGACTGTTTTTTGCGAACTGCTAACGCCAATTATGAAATGACCACACGCAAAGGGAGAGTAAGCGGCAATGAAGAAAACGAATTTTGTATTGTTGCATCGGCATTAGATAATCCGCACACAAACGTGAGGAAAGTTGCCGACGAAATAGGAATATCAAAATCTTCAGTGAACAGAACATTGAGAAAATACAAGTTTCATCTATATAAAATGAAGCTGCAGCAGGCATTGACGAATGCAGATTTTCGAAGTGGCCTCAGTTTTTGTGAGTGGGCAGTAGCAAAGTACAATGAAAGTGAGAATTTTTTTAATTACGTGATGTTCAGTGATGAATCTTCATTTTCAAGTTGTGGTAGGGTTAATGGGCACAATTTTCATTATTACGCTTCAGAAAATCCAAACTTTTGCAGATCAGTTGACAACCAGCACCGTTTTACGATAAATGTTTGGGCTGGAATAATTGGGACTAATCTTATTGGGCCATATTTCTTTGATGGGCACCTCAACGGGCAGGGATATCTGCGTATATTGCAGGAAGATGTAAAGGCTTTTTTGGACGATTTGCCTCTAGATAACAATCGACGTATGTGGTTTATGCAGGACGGGGCACCAGCACATTATGACACAAATGTTCGCCGATTTTTAAATGATCGGTACCCCAATAAATGGATAGGGCGAGGTGGTCCCGCCTCGTGGCCTGCAAGATCTCCTGACCTCTCATGTCTAGATTTTTTCCTGTGGGGCTATATCAAGGAAATTGTGTATCAAACACCGTCCAACACCCCACAGAAACTAAGAAATAAAATTGCAGTCGCGTGCAGGGCAATAACTTCGCAAATGTTGAGCAATGTTCAAGAAGAATTCTTAAGGAGGGTTAGATTGTGTATTCAGGCCAATGGGCAAAATTTCGAATAGTTCTAATGTATCGCTTTTTTTAGATTATTTTTTTCTGTTAATGACCGTGGATTATTATTATTATTATAGTTATGTTATTATAGTTTACTTCACTTTCTGGTTGTCATAATTACAACTACCTTTATTAAACTGTGTTTCACTTTTTGTATGGTAAAAATATAAATAAGTCCATTATATAACAATCATTGCATGTAGTTGCATTCGATAAGTTTTTTTGTCGACACATTATCTAGTTACGAGGATATGATCAAGTGATTTGCATCATGACTATCTCATTTTATTTGGTAATTCTATTCAAATTATTGTTAAAACAAACATTTATTAGACGGAAGAAAGCTCAAACAATGGAGATATAAAAACTGCTGACTTTCTTGTCAAGGAGACGTTAAGGTGTCACCTGACATTGTTCACATGCTCTGTGCCTCATACACTGACAATCTGACAGTACCATTATGTGCCTCATACAGTGACAATCTGACAGTACTATTATTTTTACAAGCGAAACTAAAATAAACCACTATAACTCAAAAACTATCAACTATAGCTATAGAAAGACCTATATTATGTCGATGCAGAATTTAATGGTCTGCCTGATTAATCCATAAAAAACAGGGTGTTCTATTTGAAAAACACAAGTTATGCTGCTTTAAAGTTAGATATGCTGTAACCCCAAAATAATACACCCTGTACAATGATGATAAATTATTCTTTAACCATTTTAAAGTATCAAATGTCGTCTATTGATATTTAGAATTTAAGGTAGCAAAACTCAAAACTCAGCTCACGGCAGACGTTTCAAATAACACATAAATCGGAGCTAAAAAAAAAGAAAGTCGTAATATTTTTACAAATATTAAAGATAGCTATAGGGAATGCTACATAAAGTCACACTTATTTTTTAATCTCTACCCAAAAATGTAATAAAAAGTATAGCATTCCATTTAAAATAACAAAGTTGATAGCTACTTCCGGGGCAACCGGAAGTTCCATAAAGCTGGATATATTTTCTAGATATAGCTTAGATAATCACAAGAATATTTTGTTAAAAGTTTTTTTGGCTAGCTCTAAGGGTAAGGGGTATATAGAGGAATTACACACTATTGGGACATCCTATATATATATATATATATATATATATATATATATATATATATATATATATATATATATATATATATGTATCACACCGATAACTCAAAAAATAATGGGCCGATTTTGATAAAATTTGGCATGTACCTTTCTTTTGTAAATGGCTTGGATAAGTTCGTTAGTCAGGAAAATCGGACGTTTTCCGGGAAAATTTTGAGTATTGTTTAAAAAAAAATCTTTTTCTCCGAAAATTACAAAGTTAATTTGATGAAATTTGGTGGATATGTTGCCCTGAGTAAGACCCTACTATACACCAAAATTCAACTTTCTAAGTTCGTAGAAACTTGAGTTATTCAAATTTGAAGCATTTAATAAAAATTCACTACCATAACGCACTTGCTGCGTCCCGAACTTTTTTTTCTTGCGCACCCCCAATGCATTAAGGCGCGAGCCGCTACTGAATCCAAAAGACCTGAATTTTAAGAAACTTATTCTTAGATACCTAATCTAGGCAGAGTGATTTTGACAGGGTTCCCACTAAAACCAGCATATAAATTTCCCCGACTTCTTCCTGACATGCCAAAACCTATTTCCCTAAATTTGATATTCTACATCTACCCCCAAAATATGTAACACACTACTAGAGAATACAGTAGGTCTTCACCTTATGGCGGAAAACACACTCCTCTAAAATTACATTTATAAAATATACACAATCTTTCTTACAAATAAACGAAAACGCCACTTATACAAATATGCACCTATCATTGTATTTAAATTATTTACCACAAAACAGAAACAAACAATCTGTCCCTGACATGAACAAAAATTCCCTGACTCTTAGTCAATTTTCACAATTTTTCTCTGACTTCTCTGACAACATTTTTCCTTCTACAAACTCCCCGACTTTTCCCGGTTTTCCAGACGAGTGGGACCCTGTTTGAGCCAATTCTGTGACAAAAAATTGTCAAATCATGATTTGGCATAAACGTATCTTCTTTATAAACGTGACATTTCCTACTACATACAGACTTGGAGACTACTTCTCTGACTTCACTGTTGGTTTTCGTTTTTGTAGGTGAAGGACGTAGCCAGCGCGTAAGCTAACTGGACCAAGTGGCCCTTATGAATGCTGGATGTTCTTCAACGTTTCTGTGACTATAGTTTCGCTGCTTGACAGCATTCTCAGACAGATAAAACTTCTGGACGCAGCAAGTGCGTTATGGTAGTGAATTTTCATTAAAATGTTTTTAATAGCAAACATGTTTTTTTAAGAAAGCAGGCATCAATCTATATAGTAGAAACAATGTGCCATGTTTCATCAAAATAACTTTATTGTTTGAAAATGTACAAAAATTTCCGAAAGTAAACTTAAATTGTTCCCGAAAAGACTGGTTTCCTGGTCAACCTTATAGGTTAATAGCAAATTGAGCAATTCAAATTTGAAGCATTTAATGAAAATTCGCTACCATAACGCACTTGCTGCGTCCCGAATTTCTTTTCTTACAAAGATGTATTATATTTCTATGAAAAATGCAAAAATGCAATAAGATAGGGCGTGTTCGATAAAAAAAAAGAAAATTTGAATCACCGACTTATGGGCCACCATGTAATTGTGGAAATATTTTTTAAGCTGTAGCTCAAGACACCCTATAATTAATGTATACCATTTTTTTCGTAACTTGCATAATAACGGATATATTGAGCTTTAATGATTTTTTACGAAAATTTGACAAAAAAGATATACCACTAACCGATAAACTCTATAGCCAACACTACTGCCAAAGCATCAGAGAGAGGGTCTATTTTAAATGAATTTTCTGGGAATATTTTAGTAAAATGAAGGACAATGACGATTGAAACTAAAAGTTCAGGGTTTGTAAAGCATTCTTCTTGAGACATTTTTTTCCATTGCTCCTATTAATTTCAGGTACATTGCCTAAATATTACCAATTTTGACATTTTAAACCGCGACTTTGACGTTTTAAAGAAAACCCAAATTTATTTTTCTTTAAATGCTTGTAACTTTTTTGTCCTTTAACCTACAGAGCTAAATTTTGGTAGGTAGCTTATGATGATATCAACCAGCGTACCAAATTTGGTTGCCCTTACTTTGTTAATTCGGGAGATATAATTTTTTTCGAATGAAAACTGAAAATTTTCCCGGAAAACCTCGTCCGATTTTCCTGACTAACGAACTTGTCCAAGCCATTTACAAAAGGAAGGTATGTGCCAAATTTTATCAAAATCGGCCCATTATTTTTTGAGTTATCGGTGTTACACACACACACACACACATATATATATATATATATATATATATATATATATATATATATATATATATATATATATATATATATATATATATATATATATATATATATATATATATATATATATATATATATATATACAGGGCTTTCATTAATTCCCGAACCCCACGTGACCGGATTCTGTCTCTCTCTTTGTTGAATATGATTTTATGAGTTGGCAGTCCAAAAAGTAACCAAAAAAACCACTAGACTAGGGACCCTAAAGTTACTAAATCAATTGACAATTCAGTCCATTGGCGCTCAATTCCTTTTGACGGTTATTTTGTATGTATATTGTCCATTTTCCAAGTTCGACCAGTGTTTACCTTCTTCAAATAATTTTCTATCTGCTGGACAATAAAAATAAACAGTTTTTATCAAAACTTAGCATTTTCATTGCGTTTTTACTTAAGTTAAAAGTGTAGGTATGTTAAGGTTATGTTGTTGACGATATTCAACATCGCATGTAGTGATGGGAAAAACAGTTATTTTCTATTAACAGTTAAAGCCGTTTACGTTATTTCATAATAATCGTTGAAAATAACAGCTTCAGTTATTCCGCTGTTATTTTGAACTGGATAGTCGATCGATAGTATCCTACATTACCAAAGCTGTGAGCGAGAGTGAGCACACTAGAGTATAAATAACGTGTTTTCTGTTAAGTAATATGTTATGAAGTAAAGTCTGCTCTATACTGCATAGCATACCCATACATATTTAATTCATTCCCAGTCGCATGTCCATTCATCCCGTTAAATAGTTAAATTTAACAGTTGCCGATGAAAACCAATGTTTATTCATCGAACCTAGTTGCAGTGGAACTGAAAGAGATACGACTCCGAATTCTAGTTTAGTGTAAAAAGCGTTATTTTGTAAGCTGTTATTTTTATAAATCCACAACTGGTGGTTACCGTTGCGGCTCGACAACCGTTTAAAAATAACCGACGGTTAAATAACGACCCATCACTAATCGCATGGAACGAAGCCCTACCAAATCTGTCCAAAACAGGTACATATTTGTTCAATGTTACACAATACATATTCATTAAACCGCAAATTAGAAGTTTAAATAATCTGACCTCAATTTGTTTACGTACATTGCAAAATTTTGATATCTTTACAAAATAAAAGTAATATTTTATTGTTTTTAATTTATTTGTTCAACAATCAATAACAGTAAACCATACATGAACAGACTTGCTGTTAAAAATACTAAATAATAAATACATTTAAGACATTTACTGTTTCACCTTATTATAATTTTTATATTTTTTATAAAACCCCAAAGGAAATATGAGACAACACTGGTATCTTAGGGATTTCATTAATTCAGGTTGTACAGCCGTGTATGCCGGGTTGCCTAACTTAAGCGGTCACGTGGGGTACGGGAATTAAAGAAAGCCCTGTGTATATATATATATATATATATATATATATATATATATATATATATATATATATATATATATATATATATATATATATATATATATATATATATATATATATAAACATATAAAAATTGAAACTGACCTCGGATATGGGTTCCAGGGGTCCTAGTTCGCGCTCATTTGCAAAAATTTTTCCAAAAATCAAAAGTCGGGATCTCCCCATTAGTGAATGTTTTCTACGAAAATTCACTAAAAATTGAATTAGTACGAAATCATGACAACTACAAATAAAGATCTGTTGCTATGTTATGATATGATGTTTTGATCAAAAAATTTATCAAATTGAAAATAAAATGAAACACAGATGACAGATGAGGCTTTCAAAATGTCTATATGATTTGTCAATATTTAACATAAAAATAGAACTAGCCTATAATAACAGTTACAATAATAAAATAACTAAACAATAACAGTATAAAAGCAGTCTCTATACAACGAAATTATCAACATACATCAACTCATTATCTTATTACAACTTTTTGGAAGAATAGTTAAATTTATTTTCTTTGACTTATTTAATTAGAAAGAAGAATATCCAAGAAAGGGGAATTCATTAAATCAGTTTGCTCGTTTATAACAAGGTAGCTATTGTCCTGTGTGTGCTTTTTGACTTCTAAAGCTTCAAAAAAGTCTACTTTACGTTTGTCATTATAAAAATGTTGTGGTTGTATACGGTTATTTACTGTAAGTCTATGTTCGGTATCAATAATATGTTTTGCAAATGTAGATTTGTCAGCGTGGTTATTTCTAAATGCAGAAATATGTTCTTTGTATCGGGTGTTAAAATTTCTAGAAGTTTGACCTATGTAGATTGCGTTACAATGTGTACAAGCTAATTTATAAACTCCAGCTTTTGTCAAGAAACAAGATTTTTCTTTCGCGTTAAATAACAAATCACGCGTCGTGTTGTAAGATTTAAAAGCTACCTTTGTATTTGTACAGGTATTTAAAATTTTTGAAATGTTTTCTGAAATGGTTCCAAAATAAGTTATCGAAACGTATCTGTTGTCTTCTTTGTTTCTAATATTTGGATAAATTTAATTAATCGTTAATTTGTATTCTTTTCTCTCGATCATTTTATCTATTATTTTAACAGAGTAGCCATTATTAAATGCTGTTTGCTTAATTATTTAAATTTCTTTTTCAAAATTGTTTTGTGACATAGGTATTGAAAATGCACGATGTATCATAGAATGATAGGCTGACAGCTTTTGTGAAAAAGGGTGACATGAATCGTATGGTATGGTTGTGTCAGTGTAAGTTGGTTTCCTATATATTGAAAAGTCAAATGAATTATTTTCTAACTTTTTAATTGTTAAGTCTAAAAAATTTATACAACTGTTAGCTTCTTCTTCTAAAGTAAACTGAATATTTGTGTGAAAGTTATTAATAAAATTCAAAAATTCATTTAATTCTTTAGGATACATTTTTTGATCAAAACATCATATCATAATATAGCAACAGATCTTTATTTGTAGTTGTCATGATTTCGTACTAATTCAATTTTTATCTGTCTGAGAATGCTGTCAAGCAGCGAAACTATAGTCACAGAAACGTTGAAGAACATCCATAATTCGTAAGGCCACTTGCTCCAGTTAGCTTACGCGCTGGCTACGCCCTTCACCTACAAAAACGCAAACCAACAGTGAAGCCAGAGAAGTAGTCTCCAAGTCTGTATGTAGTATGGACAAGTTTCACCAAGTAAGCCAACAACAATCAATGAAGTGACATTTCATTCATTTACAAATTTTTTTATTGCCTTCCTTAAACCTAAATCTATCTATTATATACAGTAATACCCCGACTTATGCTACCCAGTTTTACACGAATTCGGAGATACGCGGTTTTTCATTTTGATTGCCGCGCGCATCGACTCTCTCGCTCCGCCCTCTCAGTGTTCAGTTTGCGACAGGTTTAAACGTGTTCCGCGTGGAATTGTTTTACGTGCGGAGTGCTTTTTACTTATAATCTCTAATTATGTCATCTAAAAAAAACGAAAAATGAGTCGTTTGAGCCTAACAAGAAAAGAAAAACACAGTCTTTGGAGTGTAAACAGAATATAATTAAAGACTTTGAAGCAAAAATTAAAATTTGTGAATTGGCAAAGAAATTTGATCTACCAGAATCAACAGTCCGAACGGTTATAAAAGGTAAAGAAAAAATTATGAACGCTGTGAAAGACTCTCAATCTTTGAATTCAAGTATCATCTGTAAGCATCACGGTATTATCGCACAGATGGAAACATTGCTACAGTCATGGTGTGATAATCAAGTAAGAGTGAAAAATTGTCCTGTTGATCAAAATACAGTGTGCTTTCAAGCAAAGCAGATTTTTGAAAAACTAAAAGAAGTAGCTGGGGAGGCGGCTAAAAATGAAGTGTTTAAAGCTAGTAACGGCTGGTTCAGCCAATTTAAGAGTCGTAATTGGCATAGCATCGCAGATAGTGAAGAAGCGGCAAGCGCTGACAAAGAAGCTGCATCTCTCTATCCAGAAAAACTCAAAACAATGATAGACGAAGGTGGCTACACTAGCTAAACGATTTTCAACGTAGATGAAATCGGTCTTTTTTGGAAGAAAATACCTAAAAGAACTTTTATTGCGCGTGAAGAGAAAACTTTTCCAGGTTTTAAAGCCGCCAAGGATCGATTGACAGTGATGGTTGGTGCGAATGCAGCTGGAGATTGTAAATTGAAACCTCTCTTAGTTTATCGCTCAGAAAATCCAAGAGCCTTAAAAAATAAATCCAAAGCTGGTTTGCCTGTCATTTGGAAGTCTAATGCGAAAGCTTGAGTGACAGCTTCTCTTTTTGAAGACTGGTTTGGCCATCATTTTATTCCTGAAGTCGAACGTTACTGCCAATTAAAAGAAATCCCATTTAAAGTGATGCTACTAATTGACAATGCACCAGGTCATCCTCCCGCATCTCTAATTAATTTCGATCCACGAGTGGATGTTGTGTTTTTGCCACCAAACACTACCAGCTTGCTTCAACCAATGGACCACGGAGTCATTAAAACATTTAAAGCTTACTACACAAGGCGGTCATTTGCACAACTACATGAAGCTATGAGACAAAACAATGAGCTTTCTGTTAAAGACAAGTTCCAAAGCAGGTCAGCTCTTTAATAGTTGGCTGGTGTGGTATACTTGCAATATGGTAGGTGGTAGTGGAATTTTCCTTTACGTGATAGTAAAGGATTTTTTCACACCCGAGGAGGTACCACCCCTTGCATGAAGTCCCAACGGACGTTTCCGGTTCTGGTGTATGAGTCGGTTTTCCTTATAAGCAAAAATGATGATGGCTCACCTTGTACAAAAGATTACGGAGGCAAAATACCCCTCCATTCGGATTTCCGGGAGAGGGGTGTACAAGGGGCGCCAGCATCGAGATTTACAATATCCTTCTCGAATATATGTGGCCTAAATTCTAACCTGAACTCCGTCCACCATTTCCTCCAGGATAATAGGCCCCAACTCCTCTTCCTGACCGAAACTCAAATCAGTGCCAAAACAGCCACTAATCACCTTAATTTCCCGGGGTATGAGCTCCTTACTTCTTTTAGATTGCATGGTGTGTGCGCGTACGTCCGTAGCAATTTACCCTGCACCAGACGCCCCAATTTAGAAGCTGGAAGAAAAGACGTACTATGGATAAAACTCTCTCTCAGGGCTGCAACTAAATTCCTCTGTTGCATTTACCGGTCACCTTCTGACAACAACTTTGTCCAGCTCTTTGACTACCTTTCTGAAAAACCGATCATCTGATTTCTAAATATCCTTCCTCCGAGGTCACTATTCTTGGTGACTTCAATGTCCATAATAAGGAATGGCTAGGATCTTCAAAAGCCGATCTACAAGGAAGAGCAGCGGAGGCCTTTGCAGTCAGCAATTCTTTAGCCAATATGGTTCAGCAACCTACTTACTTTCCCCGCATCCCAACACACAGCTCAAATCCCTTGGATCTCTTTCTTACTACAAATCCTGACTGCTATAAGATATCAGTCACCGCCCCCCTGGGTCGCTCAGACCACGTCATGGTCACTGCTTTCTGTGCAATGCAACCCGAGGTCACACAGTCATCACACCCACGTATCGTTTTGGCACTACAACTCCGCGAACTGGGACGAAATGCGAGATTACTTTTCCTCCTTTCCATGGGCGTCTGTCTGCTTCTCTCATCCTGACCCCTCTGATATCTCACAAAACGTCACCGAAATTATCCAAGCTGGCATGGAATTATTTATTCCACATACACAGAAAACCTCTGCAGCCACTCAAAAGCCCTGGTTCTCTAAATCCTGTGACAAGGCCAGACTTGAAAAGGTCAAAGCGCACAAAAAGCTTCTACACAGTCCCAGTCAAGAAAACCGTCAAGCATTTAACGACGCAAGAAACCGCTATGTCCGCATTCTTTCTGAGGCAAAAAACTCGTTTAATAACCACATCAAAAACAAAGTCCTCTTAAGCTCCAGCGGCAGTAAACCCTTCTGGACTCTTGCTAAATCTATTGGGAATAATTTCTGCAAGAGCACGTTCCCACCTCTTGTCTCAGGGGATGAAATTGTTTCTACCGCCCTGGGCAAGGCTGAACTTTTTGCCTCGTTGTTCGCCGGCAATTCTACTCTCAACCCACCTCCGAATGTTCAACCACCAACAGTCCCCAATGTCGCGCATAAAATGACGGATATCATTTTCAAAACTAGAAAGGTATGAAAGATGCTCTCTTCTCTTAATACCAGGAAAGCCTCTGGCCTTGACGAGATCCCAGCAATTGTTCTCAAAAAATGTGCACCGGAACTTGCTGCTGTCCTGACTCGTCTGTTTCAGACATCTTACAATAGTGGCATATTCCCTAGTAACTGGAAAACTGCTCGAGTACAACCCGTCCCCAAGAAAGGATCGAAAGCGCTTCCTAGGAACTACAGGCCTATTTCTCTCCTTTCAGTCGTCTCTAAAGTGATGGAAAAGTATATAAACACCGAATTACTAAAATTTCTTGAAAAACAGTCTAATCCACGACAGGCAGTATGGATTCCATCAGCGCAGATCGACTGCCGACCTCCTTTCCTTTGTTACCCATTCTTGGAACAAGTCTATGGAACTACACAGTGAATCCCAGATTGTCGCTCTAGACATATCCAAAGCATTCGACCAGGTCTGGCACGCAGCGCTACTTAATAAACTACCGGCCTATGGCCTACCACCAAAACTCTGTACGTGGACAGTAAATTTCCTCTCCAACCGGAGCATTTCTGTTGTCGTGGATGGCCATTCCTCTAAACTGTATCCAATTAATGCAGGAGTTCCTCATGGTTCAGCTTTAGCCCCTACTTTGTTTCTTCTCCACATCAATGACCTCCTCTCTAGCACCAGTTACGCGGACGACAGCACCCTCCACTCCAATATACAATACACTAAGCCTGTCTCTTTAGCCCAACGAGATGAGGATCGCAGACTCATAGACTCATGGAGGGTTCTATCTCCGCGGATCTCCAAAAAATATTAGACTGGGGAAGTAGAAATCTTGTACAATTCAAACCCACCAAATCACAGTCTTGCTTTCTTTCTCATAAGAGATACACAGCCCTAGACCCATCACAATAAACAATCAAGTTATTTAAAGTAATGAGTCCTTTTCAATTGTTGGCATCTCTGTGGATCGAAATCTCAATTGGCACCAACATGTCACATCAATTGCAGAAGTGGCTGCTAAGAAATTAGGTTTCCTCTTCCGGGCTCGCAAATATTTTTCACCAGCTAATCTCTATACTTTATATACTTCACAAATAAGACCAAATCTCGAATACTGCTCCCACATTTGGGGTGCTGCTGCCGCTTCTACACTCCCTATCCTGGACTCCATTCAAAAGAGAGCTATACATCTCATCAGTGACCCTACCCTCATCCAAAGACTGCCATCCCTTGCCCACCGACGTGCCGTTGGTGACCTCTCTTTCTTTTATAGATATCTGCATGGGCACTGCTCAGAGGAGCTTTCTTCCATAGTTCCTCCACCTGCTGCCCCTAACAGATCTACCAGGGGAACAGAGCGCATGCACCCTTTTACTGCCCAGGTCACCAGACATAGAACATCTTGTTATGCCCGCTCTTTTGTCCCGAGGACTTCCAAGTTGTGGAATTCCTTGCCAGCACATGTGTTTCCTTCTCCCCCGAACCACCAAACCTTCAAGTCCAGAATTAACAAGTTGCCTCTTTCCTCCTTGTCGACACCCACGGTACGATAGTATTTAGGCTGTAAGCTCTTGTGGTGTGTTGTTGAAATTAAAAAAAAAAAAC
This sequence comes from Tillus elongatus, assembly GCA_964006375.1. Taxonomy (NCBI): domain Eukaryota; kingdom Metazoa; phylum Arthropoda; class Insecta; order Coleoptera; family Cleridae; genus Tillus; species Tillus elongatus. The sequence goes on along the minus strand of OZ023262.1, from coordinate 6,493,907 downwards.
TTTTGGAAGCAATTCTATGTTTTAGATGCTGTATGAATTATTGGACAATCTTGGAATGAGGTTTCACAAAAAACTTTGAATGGTGTCTGGAAAAAACTGTGTCCATTTTTTTTTCACCACTGAAACCCAAGGAGAATCAGTTTCAGATTCTGAACAAATCGATAGCATAATAGTAGAAGTGGTCGATATCGTCAAACAATTAAATTTAGAGGTCGATCATGATGACGTTCAAGAATTGTTAGATTCACACAATCAAGAGCTAACAATTGACGAGGTTATAGAAATGCGTAAGTATGAGCAAGACATTGAACAAACTGATTCGCTAGACCCAGTTGAATCAGTAAATCAAATGACAATCGCAAACTTAACAGAAGGACTCAATTCAATTGAAAAGGGGTTACAAATTTGAGAAAAAATAGATTCTAATGAAGAACGCGTTTCTACTACAAAACGGGGAATAAAAAAATTACTGGTATGCTACGAGGAAATTTTGTGTGAGAAGAAGAAAAACTTAACTCGTCAGGCAACATTGTTAGAATATATGAAGCCTTCGACATCAAAATAACTTCGGTTTAGGTTACTTTATTCATAACAATGTAAATTGTTTTATTATCTTACACTTTATTAAACATTTTTCTTCTAAATTATTGGTTTCTTTAAACTCTGGTCCCGATTAAACATACTTTATATGTATTTATATGCAAAGTTGAACCCCGACTTACGCGAATTCGACTTACACGGCAATCGCTCGGACCCACCTACCGCGTATGTTTGTAGGTTAGGTTTGTATGTGAGTGGGCCATATCGGTCTCTCCACATCGACCATAAGGTCTATTGTGGCTCACGCCTAAAGTCTATATTTCGCCCAACAAATCCAGCCTCCTGCAGAGGTCGATAATCTTCGTGGGCGAAAGTTGATCCAGATCTTCTGGAGCAAGCTTTACCTTGCCAAAGAGCAGGTATCTAGTCCTGTCCGCTGCCGGACAGTAACACAGCACGTGCTCTGCTGTCTCGTCATACTCCATACACAGCCGGCACTCGGTCTCCTGACCGACCCCAATACGGTGCATGTGGTGCCGCAAGCGGCAGTGTCCTGTATACAGGCCGACTAGAGTACTCAGTTGTTGTCTGTTCCTCTCTAGAAGTTTCTTAGCCCTTGACTCAGACAGGCCATTTATGAAGGCCTTAGAGTGAGCTAATCCTGGAAGATTTTGCCAATATTGGATTGTCATTCTTTCTGTCCAGGTCTTTAAGGTGCGTTTTGCTGTGCAAGATGTTATTCCCAGCACCGGTTCTGGTCCGACATAGTCACTCTGGGCACCACTCCTGGCAAGCGCGTCGGCCGTAACGTTGCCATCATGGTCCGAGTGACCCGATATCCAGACCAGCGACACCTCATTACAGCTGCCCAATTTGTTCAGGGCAGATTTACAACTCCCTACCGTCTTTGAATTACACCGGTAGGAACCAAGAGCCTTTATTGCAGCTTGGCTATCTGCATAATCTTTATCGATTTGTTTGTGCACAGGTCTTTTAAACTTTCCCTTGCACACATCTCGATGGCATACACTTCTGCCTGGTGTATGGTTGCGTACTTGCCGAGGCTAGCTGATAGTCTAGCATCGGTGCTGCCCCCATATGCGCCGGCTCCTATTCCCAAATTGGTTTTGGAGCCGTCAGAGTACCAGCAGAGGTCCGCTCTCAACAGGGTCGATTGATTCCGGTCCCAGTCCTCCCTTTCCGGGAGGACGATCTTGAAAGACAGATCTCTGCTGTTCCTTGTAGGCATCCAGTCTGAGACCATTCCTAGAATCCCGTGACCATCAATGTCATCAAGGAGTCCGGACCCTCCCAGACTGACTTCCTTCGGCATGTTGTCTACCGTTTGCTTTAGTCTGTACGTAGTCCACCTCGCCACCCTCTCCAACCATATGTGAAGAGGGGGAATATTAGAGAGGACCTCCAGAGCGGCTGATGGTGCGGTGCTTATCGCTCCCGTTATCATCAGAGAAGCTTGTCTCGGTAGATGAGCCAATTTGGCATTCGCGATACCACGAAGTGCCTTAGGCCACCAAACTATGGCTCCATATGTTATCATTGGTCTAATAACCACTACATAGAGCCAGTACATCTGGTGGGGGTTTGTTCCCCAGTTGTTACCACAGATTTTCCGGCAGGTCCACAGGGACAGTTTAGCCCTGCGGATAACGTTTTCTAACTGTATGTCCCAGTTGAGCTTCTTATCTAGGATAACTCCCAGATATTTTGCTTGGTCCGAAAATGGAATGGTTTCTCCCATAAGAATAGGTGGTTTTAATTTGTCCAACCTTTTTCTTCTGGTAAATGGAACAATGATCGTTTTGCGAGGGTTCACAGACATCTGTTCCCTCCGGCACCAATCATTGATTACATTTAGTGCCTCTTGAAGAGTACTTGCCAGTTCCTCCTCACATTTGCCTCTAACCATTATGACGAGATCATCAGCATACGCCTGGACCTCAACCTCCCAGAGTTCGAGAATAGCCAGCAAATCGTCCACAAAGAGGGACCACAGCAGGGGGGATAGTACGCCCCCCTGAGGGTACCCCATCGCAGCCCTGACCCTGACCACCTCCCCCCGCAATGAGGTAATAATGGTCCGATTGTGCAGCATGTTTCCGATCCAGCCACAAATGGTAGGTTCCACCCCCCTAGTGATAGTGGCCTCGTAGAGGGAGATTGGTAATGAATTATTAAATGCTCCTTAGATGTCGAGAAATGCTGCCACCGCAACCTCTCCATTTGCCAGAGAGTGTGTGATTTTCTCGACGAGGTTATTGAGCGCTAACTCAGTAGATTTGCCAGTTTGGTAGGCATACTGGTGGGTATTAAGGGGGTTATTGGCCAGGATGTTCCCCCTAATGTGTCCATCCAGTATTTTTTCCAATCCCTTCAACAGGAATGATGTAATACTGAGAGGTCTCAGTGATGTGGGTAGGATGTCCTTGCGTCCCAATTTGGGAATGTAAACCCCCCTAACCACTGTCCAGCTGGATGGAATATAGTTCCAGGCCAGGCTGGCTCTGAACAGCCTGATAAGGAAAGGTAGGAGAATCTCCAGTCCCTTTTGTAGTAGGACCGGCACCACCCCATCCTCCCCTGGCGACTTGAATGGCTGGAAATGATTCACAGCACACTCCACTGCCGAGGCTGTGACTATTCTCTGAGCAACTTGCCAGTCCTCCCTATGAGGGCGTTTAAATCGTCCCTCAGCTGGTAGGACCTCTCCGTTGCTCAGGATCAGACAATCTGGGAAGTGTGTGTGTGTGCTAAGAGCTCCAACGTTTCTTTCCGAGATTCAGTAAAGGAACCATCTGGTCGTTTTATCGATCCCAGTTCCTGTACTCGGTCGCGTGAGAGAATCCTGTGGATTTTGGCGCTGCTGGGCATATTATTGATGTCCCCACAGAACCTCCTCTAGGACTCCCTCTTAGCGTCCCTTATCTCTTTGTTATAGTGTGTTAGAGCGGTTTTATATTGCCCCCATTTGCCTGTAATCTTATCACGATTGAAGAGACGCCTAATTTCTCTTCGTAGTTTATCGAGGTTATTATTCCACCAAGTAGACCCCCGACTGTCTCTCTTTGACCTTAGTGGGCAGTTTTCGTAATATGCAGAGACTATAGCTTCCCTAACCTGTTTAGCCGCAATCTCAATCTCATCACGATCCCTCACTGTGGGGATAGCGGACCTGAGTCTGGCTGCGAGGGACTGTTTGTACCCCTCCCAATCCGTCCTCCTCGGGTCCCGATACTCCACCACAGGTCTAGGGCTTGTTTCAATCTCAAATAGGATATGGGCATGGTCAGAACATGAGGGTTCAGACGACACCCTCCATTTGAGGATTTTTGAGCTCAAAAGCCATGAGCTGATCGTAAGATCTAAAACCTCTCTCCGATTAGCTGTAAGAAAGGTGGGTTCCGAGCCTATGTTGTTGACTACTAGCTCTTCCCCTAATAAGTATTCAAATAGTGACTCACTTCGCCTGTTAGTGTCCGTGCTCCCCCAAGCCAAGTGATGGGAGTTCGCATCACACCCCATTACGAGGTGATAGTTGTTCCTCTTGCAGTAGGCGATCAATTTCTGCATCTCTGCTGGAGGTGGTTGTTCTGCATCTCTGTCTCCAGGGAAATAGGCCGTGCAGGCCACTACTTCCAGCCTGGTCCCCCGGATGTGATCATGAGATGGATGGATGCCATGTCCTTGGTGCAGTATTCTGAAAGTGTAAAATACTGCAAGTTGTTTCTGATCCAGATACAGGCTCTGGGGTTGGTACCAGTGCCCACCTCTACTATCTTACCAGAAGTGTTACCCAGCCCTTTAGTTCGTTCTGAATTGGTGGTCCAGGGCTCTTGGAGAAGAGCAATATCTATTTGCTCTTCCTTTAATTTTATGTTAAGGAGGTATGTCGCAGCCTTAGCATGATGCAGATTTGCTTGAATGCACCTTATATTAGTGGGCATGGGGGTGGGGATAGGTGTGTGTAAAGGATAAGGATTAAGGAGCTCAAAAGGATAGAGATTTAGGGTGCAGGTTCCTCCTCCTTTTTAGAAGCTCGATTACCAAGCTTCCTATAGGAGGGTCTACCTTTGGTAGTAATCCCAGGGGTGGACTTTCCTTTCCCCTGTTGTTTCCCTCTTGGAGGCTCCAGTGGAAGGTTGAGTCCTGCCACCTCCTCTCTTGGGGCCAGTTTTTTTGGTGGAGCTACCTTCCACCGCGGTGCCACTACACGAGGGTACTGACGGGGGGGATTGATCCCCCACCACTCCCGGAAGGGCCCGCACCTGTCGCCTCAGGTTTACAGGCGACGCTGGTAGCAGAGGCTGTGGGTTTAGGCTCAGTCGCAGACCCCCGAGCCCTCGGCCGGAACAAGACCCGCCCGAAGCCATAGAATGGTCTGAAGCCAATTCCCTCCAGCGTGTTCATGGACATTTCGTCGACCGAAAATGTCCATGTCTGTCCTGATGGTCCCGTCGCCACTCGGTGTAGTACGGTCTACTCCCGAGTGTTCAGGCTACCATTCATTCGCCTCAGTCTGGTGAGCACATCCTCGGGCGTCAATGTCTCCACCCCGTCTGGAAGATATGCCACGCAGACATGAGGTCTGGGGAGGTCCTGTCCTCTCACCAGCTTAAGACGAGCCCCCTCCCACGGCTGGAGCCCCCCCAACTATTCGCTCCAGCCAGTGCGAGCTGGCCTCGTCCTCGCAATTTATAAGGAGCCATCCGGGTGGATTTGCGCAGCCCCGGAACCTTATATTGGGTTCTTCCTCTGAACTGCTCTGCACAGCCTTCAGTATAGCCCCCTACAGTAGCAGCAGTTGTTCATTATTCAGCGATGAGGAGGAATATTCAGAGTGGATAATGCCCACTGTCACCTCACTGAACGTTTTTCTGACAGCACCCTCACGGGGCTTTTTAGCCCTCTGTTGAGGTGTGCTGCCGTCTGACCAGAGTCGTTTTCCGCTGACGGCCCCATCCGCGGAGGCACCAGGCACCTCGGGTCGTTTTACCGACCCATCAGGGCCCCCAGCCCCCACCCGAGACCGGCGGGACTCCGCAAGTGCCTGACTCAAGGCGGTTGAATATGGCACCCCCGCCTTGAGTAGTCGTCTGAGCTGTCTCCTTGCGGATCCAGGCAGCCGTTGTCTTTTCCTACGTTCCTCCTTGGGTCCCACGGGAGACTTTAAAAGCTCCCGCTCCTCATCAGAGGACAGAGATGCGGAGGATGGGGACAGGACTGTCCTTGTCCCCCCCTCCATCGGTTCTCCAGTTTCCTGGAGATCGAGAGTATTACCCATCTCGTTTGGGTCTGTGTTTACCGCGTAAGTCCGGGGTATTACTGTACTATATTTTCAATCTAAGGCTTTAATTGGGACAATTCAACAAGCTACAAATATAGTGTATTTTAAACAATTTATTGAACCACTCTCTTAACATGATTTAACAATTGTCATTTCTCCACACTTGCATAATCACATGATGAACATTGGTAAGGCTTTTCTCATGTGTGTTTTGATTTAATATGCTTCATCAAACTTTGTTTGTACACACTTGCATAATCACATGATGAACATTGGTAAGGCTTTTCTCATGTGTGTTTTGATTTAATATGCTTCATCAAACTTTGTTTGTACACACTTGCATAATCACATGATGCACATTGATAAGGCTTTTCTCCTGTGTGTTTTGATTTAATATGATTTAATAAGAGCTGCTTCTTAACACTTGAAAAATCACATGATGAACATTTGAAAGGCTTCTCTGCTGTGTGTTTTGATTTAATATGACTTAACAAGTTACTTTTCTGCACACTTGTATAATCACACGATGAACATTGGTGGCACCTTTCTTTTGTGTGTTTCGATTTAATATGATTTAACAAACTTTCTTTGTATACATTTGCATAATCACATGATGAACATTGATAAGGCTTTTCTTTTGTATGTTTTGATTTCATATGCCTCAGCAAGTTACCTTTCCCCACACTTGCATGATCACATAATGAACATTTATAAGGCCTTTCTCCTGTGTGTTTTGATTTAATATGACTCAACAAACTTTCTTTCCTTGCACATGCATAATCACATGATGAACATTGATAAGGTTTCTCTCCTGTGTGTCTTGATTTCATATGTCTTAACAAGTTATCTTTCTTCACACTTGCATAATCACATAATGTACATTGATAAGGTTTTTCTCCTGTGTGTTTCGATTTAATATGATTTAACAAACTTTCTTTGTGCACACTTGTATAATCACATGATGAACATTGATGAGACTTTTCTCTGGTATGTTTTGACTTAACATGACGTAACAATTGCTGTTTGTACACACTTGCATAATCACACGCTGAACATTGATAGGGCTTTTTCTCTGTGTGCTTGTATTTAACATGCTTCATCAAATTTTGTTTGTACACACTTGCATAATCACATGATGAACATTGATAAGGTTTTTCTCCTGTGTGTTTCGATTTAATATGGTTTAACAAACTTTCTTTGTATACACTTGTATAATCACATGACGAACATTGATGAGACTTTTCTCTGGTGTGCTTTGACTTAACATGACGTAACAATGGCTGTTTGTACACACTTGCATAATCACACGCTGAACATTGATAAATCTTTTCCCCTGTGTGCTTATATTTAATATGCTTCAGCAAATTTTGTTTGTACACACTTGCATAATCGCATGATGAACATTGATAAGGCTTTTTTGAAGTGGGCCAGGGGTCGTAATTATTAGTAGAACTTTCATTTTTATTCAAGCACTCTTCATTTAAATCACGATATAATACAGAGCTATCCAAAGCATGCTCTTCTATTTCCAGTTTTATTGAAGATTCATGTAGTTGCAGATCTGATTTCGAATCACGTTCCAATTCACAAGAAAGTATAAACTTTTGGTCAGTATATACATCATCATTGTCTTTTTCAACTTTAATACATTTACGGTAAACTCCACCGATCTCTTGCTCTTGTTTTATATGTTCCATGTGTGTTTTTTGGAAACTACTATCCGTGTCAGGTTTTATTCCATCACTAGCCATGGCCTCCTTTCCAGTGTTTATTATATCTGTAAACAGGAAAGCTTTAGTGAATAAAATTAACAAATAAATTACATTAGTACACTTGGAGAATCCAAATCACCACCACACTTTTTTTTATGACCTTCCCACTAAGCATGGTAACTTACAAATGCTTACTGCAACGTTAGATAATTTACCATTAAGCAAGTTAAGTTTGCAACATTTCTAAATGTTTGCAGCCAAAAAACCAATGCAAACTTACAAATGAAACTTTAACATAACTTTCAAATGTAATATCTCCTTTGCCGGCTTGTTGTTTTTCTCCATTTGTAAACTCACGTAAAGTTACAATTGTAATGTTTCTGAAAGTTTGTTTTAATTAGTAAACATTTATTTGAATTCCCTCTATTTTCCTATTCGTGTATGTTCGATCGTATGTCATCGTCGTCCAATAGCAACATACAACACTAACGCCAACAGCCAACTGACTCTGACAATGCGCCCGGTATTAATGATTAATGGCGGATTGTTGTTTATATTATATTTATGATATCATCATAAGCTGTTATTTGATCTATGTCTATTTATTTTCCTGGAAGTTTTAAAGATTGAACAAACATATTGTAGCCTGAATTGTTAGATTTTTGGTGTAATAAAGTAATTCGTTGTCTGGAGTGTAGATAATGAAACATGGAATATATCGACACACATATCAGGTAAGAATCCCTAAAACAGCGGCGATCCTTGGGACCCGTCTACTTAAGGATCGCCGGTGAATTATTCTAAAATAGCTGCATTTATATGTTTGTTTCTTTTTATGAAATATACTCAACGAAAAAGAAAAACCTAATTGCTAAATACGAATTTTGTTATGTCCTTAGAAGCAGCCTGGAGATGTCTTACCTGGTCAGACCAATTCATTTTAAAACGTTAAATATGATTGACCTATGGAAGAATGAAGCTTACCCAGAGCAATCGACATCATAAGAAACAGTACAGTACCCATCAAGTTGCCAGGATTGCTTATTTTGTACCTTGTCGCATTATCCTATCGTATGGAACATTCATATGGGTTAACTCGTCAGCAGTGGAACATGTGTTTATCATTTAAAAAAGAGCAATAAGGACATTGTGTGCGTAGGTGCAAGAAAAATCTGCCCTGATGTATTCGAGGCCAATGGGATACTTAGGTACCTTTCCTGCTATATTCTTCTTTAGTATATGTATTCAAAATATCCAGTGAATGATGAAGCTCACAACATCAATACCAGGTACAGGCATGAATTAAAAAGTACAGTTGCACAAAAAGGAGAAAACAAAGCAGATGTTTGATTACTTGGGAATCAAATTCCTCAGTTTTCCACCTAATGTTATTAAGATGCTCCCACTAACAAGATTACAGTAGGCACTAGCGGATGTTATAAAACAAAAACCAAGGTGAAGGTGGTGCTCTAAACTAATGTGTATAGTGTTACACACTATTTGAATTCATTCTTTGTAGTAGTGTGTGTGTCTGAGTGTGTTAGGCAAATGTTTTGGAAGGCAAGTTCCACTAGCCACAAACTTTTTTTATATATAGGCAACTCATTGTAGTCATAATTTTGCTTTACTTTAACTCAATGTTTTTGAATGTACACAGACATTCATGGTACTATACTTACTCGATAGGGATAGTTAAGACATGTGTGAACACTTTCAGAGACTGTCGACATATTTAAGCTATTTTCGCATTGAAGTTGTATTCATTTCCCTGCGCTTGATTTATCCATTGCATATTCTTACGTTTGCTTAATTAAACTTTTTCTAAAATCGAAATGAACGCACCATTTTAGATATTTCTTTTTTCACAATAGTATTTAATATGTTGACTTTATTTTGTCACATATGTTACCACATATTTTAGAAGCTAAAAAAATTCTCGCTTCTCAAAATAAGTAATGCTACTTCGTTTTTGTTATTGGTGTTCCACAAATTGTCCTAGACGACTAAGAGTTATTTAGTGAAACAATATCAAAAACAATTGGTATTGATTTAGAAAAAATAATTTTTGAAATCTGTCATTTAATAATGATATCACGAGTTCCAGTTATCTATTTTGTTGCTGAGTTTTGACAAGAACTGCATTTTAGGCTAAACATGGACATGCTTGCTATATGTCATAACTATCTCTATCTAGTGACTATAGTCGGTACTTATAAAGACAGTGACCTACCATGTACATTTGATGGTCAATAAAGTGTATATATCTATCTATCTGCAGAAATGAAATGTGTTGTAAGTCTTTAATTTTTTTATGTAATAAAGATTTTATTCTAATTAACACTGTCTTGAGTCATTTTTTACAGTTTTATAAGAAATATATATTATGTATAAATACACCTATACCTATATTCAGTATTGGTTTGTAACTTGAAATAAATTCAATTAATCAAATACCCTTTCTTTTTTTCAAAAATGCTTGGACACATTGGTTAGTATTTCAAGTTGCAGTCTTTTAAAGAAGCTATACAGTATGTACCATATTTGAAAAATGACTTCCTTGATAATTTCTTTAAATCAACCCTACATTTTTGTTGACTATTTTCAAAGTTCTTACATGTGAAGTTGTAGACAACCGGCAGATTAAAATTTTTTATTCATTGCTAACTACACAATTTTTTCTTGCTTTCAACTCAAGATTTATAATAAAAATTTGAAATTTTGTGGTTTTGTATTGCTTGATGTGTACTTTAAAAATAGTCAACAAAAAGCTAAGGTTGTCATTTACAAAAATTATCAATGACATTTGACACAAATTGTATAATACATTTTTGGAAAGATTGTAACTGAGAATATTATCAGACTCCGAGCATTTTTGAAAAAAAGCTGAAGTAGATTAATTGGAATTATTCCAAGTTACAAACTTGCACTGTATATATAATATATACAATTGTAGACAAGTTGCAAATGTAAGTTTAAATTTTACAACTCTGCCAGGTCCTTTTAAAATTGAAGCTTGCTGTAAGGTAACATGTGTAAGTATAAAGAAAGTTTGTAACAGCTCACTACAGTAAACTTGCAGTAAAGTTACAAAAGAAACACTTACATATGTAAAGTCACTGGGGGGAAGATTTGCCATTTGCAACAAACTTGCAGGAGGCTTTCTGTAAGTAATCTATCAAACTTACACTTGCTTTGGAAAAGATTCTGCAATGTTAATGCAATATTACCTTGCTCATTGGGCATATTTTTTTATGACCTTACGATAGTTTCACTAACCACATTAGCATCATCAAGGGATGAAAAATTCTGAATTTTTCATCCTCTGATGATGCTAACGTGGTTAGTGAAACGATCGTACGGTCATTAAATAATATGTATTGTGGTGATTTGGATTCTCCAAGTGTATTTATCAGTGCTCATCACAAGTTCCAGTTTTCACATGGTAAATAAATTACATGTTAAAAATTGTGTTTTTCCTGCATTTCGATTTGCCAAATTGATATCTGCACTAATTAGAATTGATGTAATATTCTATTCACTAGGTAAAAAAATAATTAGAATATTCAACCGTTTAAAGACGCTAACCATGTTAGTGAAACGATAATCAGGTTTTAAAAAATGTATGTATGCATTCCCACCATAATTAGAAACGTATACCAGTTTCACTCTTATTAAAGCTCGTCAGTGCACTATACTAATTACAGCGAGAATACAGTAATTTCGGTTAAGGTAGCCAGCCTCCAGAACATTGTGAGATGTACGACAGTGTCGCCATCTCGGTGCGCAACCAGGTTAGTATATTTGCATGGCAGCCTGATAAAACACAAAGTGTTCGAGACGCAGCAAGTACGTTATTGTAGTGAATTTTTATAAGAATAATATATTATAGTGTTTAAGCCTTATATTAAAAGTTATAAAACGTTACTTTATTTAATTAGGAACGGTAAAAAAACAGGTTAAAGAAGGGCAAGCAAAAACATAACCTCTAACAAATATTTATACAGCAATTTGGATACAAAACTCAAACAAAAGAGTTGATAAACAGGAAATATACTCAACCAAAAATACACTAGAAATTTGAACAGAATCAATGTCACAGCATATTTACAAAGGAGATGTTAGCCGGAAAAAATGTGTGAATGGTTTGACGACCGCAGCCATGAACAAAGACAACACACACACACAAAGGAGATGATAAATATACTGTTGGAAAGGATGGAAAAAAAGTTTGTGTTCACTTAATTTGCCATCAGATTTTCAGATCTGAGTTACGTGACAAATTAACGCTTTCAGTCAGTGAGAATTTAATAATGGTCGCTGTGCTATAAGGCTACAATCGCATCTAAATAATTTAATATAATATAAAATGAAAAACAATAAAAAAAATAATTTAAATATCTCACCTGATTCCCAAAGACTAGCAGAGCCTTAATGCAGGGCCAACATGTTTGATAAATAAATTAACATGTTACACAATTATGTTTCTTCCTGTAGCTATTTGATTTCTACACTTTACATTCGAAATAGGGCGTACTGGTACTCTATACATTTATTTTAATATCTAAATCCTACATGCTCTCTTATTATTATAATAAGTAATAATAATGCTACATTCGCTTCACTCACAGAAAACTCCCGAACTGCCTACTTATATTCACTACCTTCGTAAAATTGGAAAGGCAATGAGAATGAGAAACAATATTGACACTTGACTTTGACATTACTAAATACTAAATCCAAATACTAATGCTGATGTTTTGATTTTGTCACTATTGAATATTGCAGCGCCCAATGACGTAAATGTCATTGGCAGCGCCACTGAATTTTAGCACGTGTGTCTCTCGACAGTAAAAACCGGTTGCATTCATCATGTGCACTTCGCAGATATATTAAGTAACAAAATAAAAGACCTCCCTAACGTGCTGTTTACAGACAATCTTCCCAACTGACCTGACCTGACGTCAGTTTGTTAACAGATATATTGGCTTAGAAGAGACCTTACTACGTACCAAAATTCAACTTTCTAAGTTAATAGAAAATTGAGTTATTCAAATTTTAAATTTTCTTTTGAAAAAAATTTTTTCTCCGAAAATTACAAGGTTATTTTAATGAAATTTGGTGGATATTTACTGTTTACAGACAATCTTCCCAACTGACCTGACCTGACGTCAGTTTGCCCAATTAAAAGCTAAAAGAGGAAGGAAAATCAACCCGTGCCAGTCATGTTAACATTACTGTACTTTTTCTTCTTTTAGTTTTTGATTAGGCAAACTGATGTCAGCGCAGGTCATTTGGGAGGATTGTGTGCGTAAACAGCACGCCAGGGAAGTCTTTTATTTCGTTACTTAAAATATTAATCGAAGTGCGCATTATCAACGCAACCGGGTGTTTAATCTCACGAGACCAAAGAGGTCACGAGACGCTTGTATTTTATCGAGTTCCAAACAGACGTCATCAGTCACGTGACAACCAGCTGATTGGGGTCCAATAAAGCAATAGACAACCCAAGTCATTGCGCCAAAGAGATGAGCGGAGCTTATACTGACTCCAAACAAATCCGTTCATAACAAGATATTCTATGTCTGGTGACCTGGACAGTAAAAGGGTGCATTCGCTCTGTTCCCCTGGTAGATCTGTTGGGGACAGCAGGTGAAGGAACTATGGAAGAAAGCTCCTCTGAGCAGTGCCTGCGCAGATATCTATAAAAGAGAAAGAGGTCACCAACGGCACGTCGGTGGGCAAGAGATGGCAGCCTTTGGGTGAGCGTAGGATACCGATGAGACGCATAGCTCTCTTCTGAATAGAGTCCAAGATAGCGAGTGTAGAAGCGGCAGCGGCACCCCAGATGTGGGAGCAGTATTCGAGGTTTGGCCTTATTTGTGAAGTATATAAGGTATAGAGATTAGCTGGTGAAAAGTATTTGCGAGCCCGGAAGAGGAAACCTAATTTCTTAGCAGCCGCTTCTGCAATTGATGTGACATGTTGGTGCCAATTGAGATTTCGATCCACAGAAATACCAACAAGCGAAAAGGACTTTGAATTAGTGATGGGAAAAACAGTTATTTTCTGTTAACAGTTGAAGCCGTTAACGTTATTTAATAATAACCGCTGAAACTAACGGCTTCAGTTATTTTAAACTGGATAGTCGATCGATAGTATCCTACATTCCCAAAGCTGTGAGCGATAACGAGCACACTAGTATAAATGCATTGTATTTTTACCCCGTTATTTCACGTAGTGTATAAATCTCAAATTTTGTCGATATGAAAAGGAAACAAAGGGTTAAGAAATTATAATAAGCGTGTCATAAATCTTTTGCCACTCTGAAGTGAAACTTTTAGAAATCAGAAAGGAGTCTTCTATAAGAATTTACTTAGATGTTTTAGGAATTATAAACTAGTCATTTCTCACAAATTTATTTTATCAGGGTCTCATCTGTCAATGCAACAGCAAGAATCAATAAATATCATTATTTATCACGCCTTGGGACGTTAGACGTTAGAACTTTTATTGCTACACAGGGAGTGATTCTAAGAACTCCATAACATAACACAGCTAATAAAATTTCGGTAAAGAAACAGTATAAAAAATTGAGTTTGAGTTTTAAAAAAAATTGGAAGATATATAGTATTAATTGTTTATTTACTTATTTTAATATTCGTTGTTTTAAAATTAGTTTCAAAAGTTCCAAAGGGCTGTAACTTGGAGGAGAAGTGGTTTCAAGAAAAACTTAATAAAAAGACACCCCTTATTTTTCGCCAAAGAATCACCCTGTAAAATTTTTCGCATCAATTTGGAAACACCCTATATATATATATATATATATATATATATATATATATATATATATATATATATATATATATATATATATATATATATTCATTTAATTTTTTATATTGAAATGTATATAGATATTAAAATATGTTGTATCATTACATTTTTTTAATCAATTTGATAATTATTATCAGACAAACGAAAATGACGTGTTAACTGTTTTCTTAGGTAATGTAAATAAATTTAAATAAATAAGTACTTTAATTTCACGTAAAATAACCCTATTTTGCGTTGTCTATAGTGAAAGTAATAACACGTTTTTACAGAAATTCATCTTTTCACCCAACATTTTTTATTATTAAATATTTGGCTTTACATACTAGTGGTAAACTCAACTGTTTCAAAAATAACAGCTCTTCAGTTTAACAGATTAACTCTGTGTAGTAGTGTCCGTATGCCGTATCCCCATCAACAACCGGTTAAAATTAAAATTAAACCGTTTTATTGTACCGAAGATCGTACGTCCCTAAAGCTGTGAGCGAGAGCTAGCATTCCCAATCTCAAGGCTATTCATCCCGTTAAATGGTTCAATAACAGTTGCCGATGAAAACCGATGTTTATTCATCGAACCTAGTTGCAGTAGAACTGAAACAGACACGAGTCCGAATTCTAGGTTAGTGTAAAAAGCGTTACTTTTTAAGCCGTTATTTTTATAAATCGATAACTGGTGGTTACCGTTACGGCTCGGTTACCGCTTAAAAATAGCTGACAGTTAAATAACGACCCATCACTACTTTGAATAACTTGGTTGTTCATCGTGATGGGTCTAGGGCTTTATCCGGTTCTGCATCATTTGTCAAAGAGATATCCGTATATAATCTGCTTATTAACAGCATGTCAATCTAAAACACAGAGATTATAAAGTTAATAAATTAAAAGAGTTACAAATAGTAAAAATGACACAGTTTTCACGAAAGGTGTATATACTCTTTTGTAAATTGTATCCATGCCAGTAAATATCAATATTACACGACATTAGCAACATTAAAAAACATAAATAACAACACATTATAACCAGATATATTTTTTGTTACTGTTATGTAGTGCTGGGTAAAAGACAGATGAAACCTAAAAAAAAAGGAAATGTTTCAATGAATCATTGTGGACAATTTTAAATTTATAACCTAAATAATTTGAATTAAGCTGCATACCTAAAGGTGTATGTATAGCTTAAACATTAAAAACAAGTTCTTTTTAAACCAAAGAATGATGACCCAAAGATTTAACTTACATGATTTAAAATAAGATGTATTGAAGACTAGATGCATTCTCGCAACAATTAGAACCGTAGACTGGTTTCGCTCTCATTAGAGCTCTTCAGTACGGCATACTAATTGTAGCAAAAATGCACCAAAAGTAATACGGCTATCGTATAGCCAGTCTTAAAACACTAAGTGATAGCCGTGTTATTTTTGGTGCATTTTTGCTACAATTAGCATGCCGTACTGAAGAGCTCTAATGAGAGCGAAACCGGTCTACGGTTCTAATTGTTGCGAGAATGCATCTAGTCTTACATACTTTGTCCCTATATTGGGGTAGAAATGGGCCAGGGCTAACAAAATTTTTAAATTGTTATTTAGTTGTATACCGTCTCTATTTTTAACACTCTGTGTTATTTGGAGCGGGCGTGACAACATAGTACTTGGTCCCGAACTAGGTGGCGACACGTTCACCACTCACTTAGTGTTTTAAGATGTATTGAAAAAAAAAAACACTCTGTGTTCTGTAATATAAAGTGAAATATTAAAACTCCAAAGAAAAACAGGGGTGTTTTAAAAGACTTCTAATCAAGAATAGAACAATTTAAAGTGTTTTTCGTTTTAGAATTAAATCTTTGTTTATATTAGTAATAAGTTAGGTTATCCAAATGTCATATCTAGATTTATTAGGAACTTTTTATTGTTAATGGAACTAAAGGATTTGAATTTGGCGGGTTTCTAAATTTGACATAGATGAAATGATAATTTTCCGGTGAAAATGGTTAGATGGTTTATTCAACTCAGGCCAAGAAGAACAGAACATTGAAATTAATTTCAAGACAGCTTGCTGTGACTTTGATACAGGAAGAGGAAACTGGGTTCGAGATTATTTTTCGGAGAATATCCGTTTCCGTTTTTTTAAGAAGAGGTTTGCTGTTTGTTAGGACGCGAAGTAAGAGCGTCATTTTACCGTCCCGATAAAATATGAATATTTAAATCAATTTGTGTGTGAATAATATCCATTTTAGTCCTGAAAGTAATATAAAAAGTCGATTAGATGATTCAAACAAAAACTTCACAAGAAGAAATGAATATACTGGTAATATAATATCAAAACTTACCTATAGACGCGGCCATCACATACAAGGTATCGAAAATCTATGTATTTATTTTAAATCACCACAAAAGAGAAGATTCTCCTAAGTATCAATATAGATAAGCTACTAATCTTTCTTCCAAGCAATTTATAACAGCAGAAATTCATATATACACTGAAATCAGAACCAAATTCCTATAGTGTTTCAAAAGCGGAATCATAGAGGGGGATAGTGTCTCAAATTAGAAACTCAAAGAACAATATTCGGCCATTTTTGTCAACATAAAATTAATAAGAATCCTGTTACTTGATAAATAAAAACTCTAGACGCAGCAAGTACGTTATGGTGGTGAATTTTCATCAGAAATGTACACTATTAGTAAGATATATTATTAAAACTAACTAATTCTATTTAAATTATCTACTGAAAATAACACATTCACAGTCTAATCATCCTTATTAACATTGAACGTGGGAAATGCTGTATGAAATTTGAATTGATATCTTAGACTGTTTATTCATTTATAATTTTGATTTTTTAATAACTCCTGTCTGTATGCCGTTTAATTTGAAATTTGGTCAACAGCTATATTGTAACCTCTCCTATATATGTACAAATTCTCATTCGAAAGACTTCAATATTTCAAAAAATATTGCGTTTTCAAATTTTTCTTTACATTTTATTTTAAGAAAAAATAGACGCACGGCGCCCATTTACGAACTCCAAGCCATTAACAAAATCAAAGTAATTCTCAAATTTGGTCGAAATCGGTCAAGTATTTTTTGAGTTAGCGGTTGGATACATATAAAAATTGAAACTGACCCCAGATATGGGTTCTAGAGGCCCGAATTCGCGCTCATTTGAACATTTTTTTCAAAAGTGTTCCCATCAATACCTCTCTATTCTTAATGAAAATTCACTAAAAATAAAAATTGTTAATAGATCAAATATTAGAGGGTCCGCATAGTCTAAAATTCTAGAATTTTCATTTTTAAGAATAAATATATTTGTTATTATTGAAAAGAAAAACCATGACTTTTTTTGGGGAATATTTATGTATGTAAGGTTTAATTGCATATAGCAGTTATTCGCTAAATTAGAACCGACTACTGATGATGGAGTCAAACCAGAGCAGCTGAGGAAAATAATAGGGGCAAGTATATTTATATGTATAATTTACCCATTGCTATTTTTAAGTGCTAAAGAATAGACCACCAACATTACATTCAATAAAACCATAACCCATAATCACAAACATTTATTAATATTAACATCTCATTACACGAAAATTGAAATTAAATAATAACAAAGCATATATCTAATATATTCAAAATTAAAACATCAATTATATATATATATATATATATATATATATATATATATATATATATATATATATATATATATATATATATATGTATATATAAAATAATCTGTGATTGTTAAATGGCTCTGTGAGGTCTCAATGTGTCTCGTCAACTGTCAAAAATATGCATACTGAAATCTCAAATTACACTACTGACTTAATGTGGCCGATACAGAGTTAAAAGCGCCGCTTCCAACTTAACAGACCCACTACTGTGTTACAACTTGTCTATTTTTGGCAGCTTTCAATGCCTGTAATGTTTTTCAACTTAACAGGCCCACTATTGTGTTACAACTTCTCTATTTTTGGCAGCTTTCAATGCCTGTAATGTTTAATATTGAAGTGTTTTTCAACTTAACAGGCCCACTATTGTGTTACAACTTGTCTATTTTTGGCAGCTTTCAATGCCTGCAATGTTTAATATTGAAGTGTTTTTCAACTTAACAGGCCCACTACTGTGTTACAACTTGTCTATTTTTGGCAGCTTTCAATGCCTGTAATGTTTAATATTGAAGTGTTTTTCAACTTAACAGGCCCACTACTGTGTTACAACTTGTCTATTTTTGGCAGCTTTCAATGCCTGCAATGTTTAATATTGAAGTGTTTTTCACCTTAACAGGCCCACTATTGTGTTACAACTTGTCTATTTTTGGCAGCTTTCAATGCCTGTAATGTTTAATATTGAAGTGTTTTTCAACTTAACAGGCCCACTACTGTGTTACAACTTGTCTATTTTTGGCAGCTTTCAATGCCTGTAATGTTTAATATTGAAGTGTTTTTCAACTTAACAGGCCCACTATTGTGTTACAACTTGTCTATTTTTGGCAGCTTTCAATGCCTGTAATGTTTAATATTGAAGTGTTTTTCAACTTAACAGGCCCACTACTGTGTTACAACTTGTCTATTTTTGGCAGCTTTCATGCCTGTAATGTTTAATATTGAAGTGTTTTTCAACTTAACAGGCCCACTATTGTGTTACAACTTGTCTATTTTTGGCAGCTTTCAATGCCTGTAATGTTTAATATTGAAGTGTTTTTCAACTTAACAGGCCCACTATTGTGTTACAACTTCTCTATTTTTGGCAGCTTTCAATGCCTGTAATGTTTAATATTGAAGTGTTTTTCACCTTAACAGGCCCACTATTGTGTTACAACTTGTCTATTTTTGGCAGCTTTCAATGCCTGTAATGTTTAATATTGAAGTGTTTTTCAACTTAACAGGCCCACTATTGTGTTACAACTTGTCTATTTTTGGCAGCTTTCAATGCCTGTAATGTTTAATATTGAAGTGTTTTTCAACTTAACAGGCCCACTACTGTGTTACAACTTGTCTATTTTTGGCAGCTTTCAATGCCTGCAATGTTTAATATTGAAGTGTTTTTCAACTTAACAGGCCCACTACTGTGTTACAACTTGTCTATTTTTGGCAGCTTTCAATGCCTGTAATGTTTAATATTGAAGTGTTTTTCAACTTAACAGGCCCACTACTGTGTTACAACTTGTCTATTTTTGGCAGCTTTCAATGCCTGCAATGTTTAATATTGAAGTGTTTTTCAACTTAACAGGCCCACTACTGTGTTACAACTTGTCTATTTTTGGCAGCTTTCAATGCCTGTAATGTTTAATATTGAAGTGTTTTTCAACTTAACAGGCCCACTACTGTGTTACAACTTGTCTATTTTTGGCAGCTTTCAATGCCTGCAATGTTTAATATTGAAGTGTTTTTCACCTTAACAGGCCCACTATTGTGTTACAACTTGTCTATTTTTGGCAGCTTTCAATGCCTGTAATGTTTAATATTGAAGTGTTTTTCAACTTAACAGGCCCACTACTGTGTTACAACTTGTCTATTTTTGGCAGCTTTCAATGCCTGTAATGTTTAATATTGAAGTGTTTTTCAACTTAACAGGCCCACTACTGTGTTACAACTTGTCTATTTTTGGCAGCTTTCAATGCCTGTAATGTTTAATATTGAAGTGTTTTTCAACTTAACAGGCCCACTATTGTGTTACAACTTCTCTATTTTTGGCAGCTTTCAATGCCTGTAATGTTTAATATTGAAGTGTTTTTCAACTTAACAGACCCGCTACTGTGTTACAACTTCTCTATTTTTGGCAGCTTTCAATGCCTGTAATGTTTAATATTGAAGTGTTTTTCAACTTAACAGGCCCACTATTGTGTTACAACTTCTCTATTTTTGGCAGCTTTCAATGCCTGTAATGTTTAATATTGAAGTGTTTTTCAACTTAACAGGCCCACTATTGTGTTACAACTTCTCTATTTTTGGCAGCTTTCAATGCCTGTAATGTTTAATATTGAAGTGTTTTTCAACTTAACAGGCCCGCTACTGTGTTACAACTTCTCTATTTTTGGCAGCTGTCAATGCCTGTAATGTTTAATATTGAAGTGTTTTTCAACTTAACAGGCCCACTATTGTGTTACAACTTGTCTATTTTTGGCAGCTTTCAATGCCTGTAATGTTTAATATTGAAGTGTTTTTCAACTTAACAGGCCCACTACTGTGTTACAACTTGTCTATTTTTGGCAGCTTTCAATGCCTGTAATGTTTAATATTGAAGTGTTTTTCAACTTAACAGGCCCACTACTGTGTTACAACTTGTCTATTTTTGGCAGCTTTCAATGCCTGTAATGTTTAATATTGAAGTGTTTTTCAACTTAACAGGCCCACTATTGTGTTACAACTTCTCTATTTTTGGCAGCTTTCAATGCCTGTAATGTTTAATATTGAAGTGTTTTTCAACTTAACAGGCCCGCTACTGTGTTACAACTTCTCTATTTTTGGCAGCTGTCAATGCCTGTAATGTTTAACATTGAAGTGTTTTTGAACAACGAACTTCGAACTATTTTGAAGAATTACGTATTTCGAACTAATTGAAGGTCTTCGATTCGAGTTGGGGCTCGGTTTGAAATTTCGAAGCGTCGCACACCTTCACAATTATTGCCTGTTCATGTAACAAACTCTTCACATTGACATCATGTCTAGTGTAGTAATTCTGCCGTGAATGTAATATGTTTTGATTTAACAATTGCCATTTCACCACACTTGCATAATCACATGATTAACATTGGTAAGGCTTTTCTTCTGTGTGTTTTGATTTAATATGTCTCAACAAATTTTGTTTATGCACACCTGCATAAACACAGGATGAACATTGATATGGCTTTTCTCCTGTTTTGATTTAACATGATTTAATAAGAGCTGCTTCTCAACACTTGAATAATCACATTGATGATAAACTAGGCGTATTTCGACATCCCAAAGGCCCGCGGCGGCGTGGGGTTCGCTCCTCGTCCGCTTTGTGGTTTTTACTGTCGGCGTACATTCAATTCTTCTTAGAGGGACAGGCGGCTTCTAGCCGCACAAGATTGAGCAATAACACGTCTGTGATGCCCTTAGATGTTGTGGGCTGCACGCGCGCTACAATGAAGGAATCAGCGTGTGCTCCCTGGCCTTAAGGTCCGGGTAACCCGCTGAACCTCAATCGTGCTAGGGATTGGGGCTTGCAATTGTTCCCTGTGAAAGAGGAATTCACATTGATAAGGCTTCTCTAACGTGTGTCTTCATTTAATATGATTTAACAAGTTAACTTTCTGCACAGTTGCATAATGACATGATGAACATTGATGGCACCTGTCTTTTGTGTGTTGCGCTTTAATGTGATTTAACAAACTTTCTTTGTATACACTTGGATAATCACATAATGAACATAAGGCTTTTCCCCTGTGTGTCTTGATTTAATATGATTTGACAAGTTAACTTTCTGCCCACTTGCATAATCACATGATGAACATTGATAAGGCTTCTCTTTTGTGTGCTTTGATTTCATATGTTATAACTAAAAATTATTTAACTGTAATAAATGCCCCACTGTTTGGGCGTCAGTATAACTAAAAATATACTAAAGCCCAGTATAACGAAAAATATATATTGGACACTAAAATAATATAATATAACACAAATTATCTCAGGGCTTGGGTTTAGGCACTTGCAGTTGGTAGGTTTCAAGATGTACAAATAAAAATCAGGCATTATGAATAAAATCAGTTTATTTAAAAAGTTATTGAATCTATACAATGCAGCGAATTGAATCAAGCAAATTGGATAAAAGAAAAATATGAATCAATTTAGAAGCTGGAAGAAAAGACATACTATGGATAACACTCTCTCTCAGGGCTGCAACTACATTCATCTGTTGCATTTACCGGTCACCTTCTGACAACAACTTTGTCCAGCTCTTTGACTACCTTTCTGAAAAACCGATCATCTGATTTCTGAATATCCTTCCTCCGAGGTCACCATTCTTGGTGACTTCAATGTCCATAATAAGGAATGGCTAGGATCTTCAAAAACCGATCCACAAGGGAGAGCAGCGGAGGCCTTTGCACTCAGCAATTCTTTAGCCAATATGGTTCAGCAACCTACTTACTTTCCTCGCATCCCAACACACAGCTCAAATCCCTTGGATCTCCTCCTTACTACAAATCCTGAATGCTACAAGCTATCAGTCACCGCCCCCCTTGGTCGTTCAGACCACGGCATGGTCACTGCTACCTGCACAATGCAACCCGAGGTTACACAGTCATCACACCCACGTATCGTTTGGCACTACAACTCCGCAAACTGGGACGAAATGCGGGATTACTTTTCCTCATTTCCATGGGCGTCTGTCTGCTTCTCTCATCCTGACCCCTCTGATATCTCACAAAACGTCACCGAAATTATCCAAGCTGGCATGGAATTATTTATTCCACGTACACAGAAAACCTCGTCAGCCACTCAAAAGCCCTGGTTCTCTAAATCCTGCGACAAGGCCAGACTTGAAAAGGTCAAAGCTCACAAAACGCTTCTACACAATCCCAGTCAAGAAAACCGTCAAGCATTTAACGACGCAAGAAACCGCTATGTCCGCATTCTTTCTGAGGCAAAAAACTCGTTTAATAACCACATCAAAAACAAAGTCCTCTTAAGCTCCAACGGCAGCAAACCCCCCTGGACTCTTGCTAAATCAATTGGGAATAATTTCTGCAAGAGCACGTTCCCACCTCTTGTCTCAGGGGACGAAATTGTTTCTACCGCCCTAGGCAAGGCTGAACTTTTTGCCTCGTTATTTGCCGCCAATTCTACTCTCAACCCACCTCCAAATGTTCAACCACCAACAGTCCCCAATGTCGCGCACAAAATGACGGATATCATTTTCAAAACTAAAAAGGTACGAAAGATGCTCTCTTCTCTTAATACCAGGAAAGTCTCTGGCCTTGACGAGATCCCAGCAATTGTTCTCAAAAAATGCGCACCAGAACTCGCTCCTGTCCTGACTCGTCTATTTCAGATATCTTACAGTAAAGGCATATTCCCTAGTAACTGGAAAACTGCTTAAGTACAACCCGTCCCCAAGAAAGAATCCAAAGTGCTTCCTAGCAACTACAGGCCAATTTCTCTCCTTTCAGTCGTCTCTAAAGTGATGGAAAAGTATATAAACACCGAATTACTAAAATTTCTCGAAAAACAAAGTCTAATTCACGATAGGCAGTATGGTTTCCGTCAGCGCAGATCAACTGCCGACCTCCTTTCCTCTGTCACCCATTCTTGGTACAAGTCTATGGAACTACACGGTGAATCCCAGATTGTCGCTCTAGATATATCCAAAGCATTCGACCAGGTCTGGCACGCAGCGCTGCTTAATAAACTCCCGGCCTATGGCCTACCACCAAAGCTCTGTACCTGGACAGCAAATTTCCTTTTCAACCGGAACATTTCTGTTGTCGTGGATGGACATTCCTCTAAACTATATCCAATTAATGCAGGAGTTCCTCAAGGTTCAGGTTTAGCCCCTACTTTGTTTCTTCTCCACATCAATGACCTCCTCTCTAGCACATCCAACCCAATTCACAGTTACGCGGATGACAGAACCCTCCACTCAAATATACAATACCATAAGCCTGTTTCTTTAGCCCAACTAGATGAGGATCGCAGACTCATGGAGGATTCTGTCTCCGTGGATCTCCAAAGAATATTAGACTGGGGAAGTAGAAATCTTGTAAAATTCAACCCCACCAAAACTCAGTCTTGCTGTCTTACTCATAAGAGATACACCAGCCCTAGAGCCATCACAATGAACAACCAAGTTATCCAAAGTAATGAGTCCTTTTCACTTGTTGGCATTTCTGTGGATCGAGGTCTCAATTGGCACCAACATGTCACTTCAATTGCAGAATCGGCTGCTAAGAAATTAGGCTTCCTCTTCCGGGCTCGCAAATACTTTTCACCAGCTAATCTCTATACCTTATATACTTCACAAATAAGGCCAAACCTCGAATACTGCTCCCACATCTGGGATGCCGCTGCCGCTTCTACACTCGCTATCCTGGACTCTATTCAGAAGAGAGCTATACGTCTCATCGGTGACCCTACACTCACCCAAAGGCTGCCATCCCTTGCCCACCGACGTGCCGTTGGTGACCTCTCTCTCTTTTATAGATATCTGCTCAGGCGCTGCTCAGAGGAGCTTTCTTCCATAGTTCCTCCACCTGCTGCCCCCAACAGATCTACCAGGGGAATAGAGCGAATGCACCCTTTTACTGTCCAGGTCTCCAGACATAGAACATCTTGTTATGTCCGCTCTTTTGTCCCGGGGACTTCCAAGTTATGGAATTCTTTGCTGGCACATGTTTTTCCTTCTCCTCCGAACCTCCAAACCTTCAAGTCCAGAATTAACAAGTTGCCTATTTCCTCCTTGTCGACACCCACGGTACGATAGTATTAAGGCTGTAAGCCCTCGGGGTGTGTTGTCGAAAAAAAAAAAAAACCACACAGATAAATAGTGTATTTGACTTCCAGCTTTAGGTTGAGGGGGCTCCTCCCTGACAATGGTGTTGAAGGGGTCTCCTCCCTAGCGGTTTCTTTTATTTAGTGAGGTGTTGCTACTTAACGGTGGTATTGTTGAGGGGGCTCCTTAACGGTGTGCCATTCAGGGGGCTCCTTAACGATGTTGTTGTTGAGGGGGCTCCTCCATGGCGACGGTGTTGAAGGGGCTCCTTAACGATGTTGTTGTGGGGGCTCCTTAACGATGTTGTTGTTGAGGGGCTTCTTAACGATGTTGTTGAGGCGACTCCTTAACGGTGTTGTTGTTGAGGGGCTCCTTAACGGGGTGCCATTTAGGCATGCTGTTTTCCGACTAAAATTTAGCTGTAATATTTCATCTCTTGGTCGATTTTAAACAGAAGAGAGCGTGGCATGCGTATATAAAGATTCTCTTATCGCAGACACGTCACAAAACTAGCTCGAATGCAGGCGTGTTCCAGTGAGTTGGGATGCGGTAGAGTAACCGACCGCCGAGTTTGACGTCACTGAAGGGACTTGGACGCTGACGTCACAAAATGGGTTGATTCAGAAGCTGAAAAGTGAACGGCGTTGACGCGTGCAACATGTCACGCTTATTAAATACACCCGACATGTTACACATCCTGATGGCCAGGGTAAAAAAAATTTGGCCAAAATTTTTTTTAAGGGATATAAGAGAATACTAAAAAACATGAAGGTGTAAACAAATGGAGAAAGCTTTCATCTTAATGGGAATGTTGCCTGAAAGCGAAATAAAAGATTAAACACATG
The DNA here is from genome assembly GCA_964006375.1 of Tillus elongatus. NCBI lineage: Eukaryota > Metazoa > Arthropoda > Insecta > Coleoptera > Cleridae > Tillus > Tillus elongatus. The sequence goes on along the minus strand of OZ023262.1, from coordinate 6,468,222 downwards.
AATGCTCAGTATTTCATATCTCTTAACAAGGTATGTTTCCACACACTTGCATATTCACATGATGAATATTGATAAGGCTTCTCTCTTGTGTGTCTTGATTTAATATGATTTAACAAGTTAACTTTCTGCACATATGCATAAGCACATGATGAACATTGATGGCACCTGTCTTGTGTGTTTCGCTAGGGCTGGTGTATCTCTTATGAGAAAGAAAGCAAGACTGTGATTTGGTGAGGTTGAATTGTACAAGATTTCTACTTCCCCAGTCTAAAATTTTTTGGAGATCCGCGGAGACAGAACCCTCCATGAGTCTGCGATCCTCATCTAATTGGGCTAAAGAGACAGGCTTAGAATATTGTATATTTGAGTGGAGGGTGCTGTCGTCTGCGTAACTGTGAACTGGGTTGGATGTGCTAGAGAGGAGGTCATTGATGTGGAGAAGAAACAAAGTAGGGGCTAAAGCTGAACTTTGAGGGACTCCTGCATTAATTGGATACAGTTTAGAAGAATGGCCATCCACGACAACAGAAATGCTCCTGTTGGAGAGGAAATTTGCTGTCCAGGTACAAAGTTTTGGTGGTAGGCCATAGGCCGGGAGTTTATTAAGCAGCGCTGCGTTCCAGACCTGGTCGAATGCTTTGGATATGTCTAGCGCGACAATCTGGGATTCACCGTGTAGTTCCATAGACTTGTTCCAAGAATGGGTGACAAAAGAAAGGAGGTCGGCAGTCGATCTGTGCTGACGGAATCCATACTGCCTGTCGTGGATTAGACTGTTTTTCAAGAAATTTTAGTAATTCGGTGTTTATATACTTTTCCATCACTTTAGAGACGACTGAAAGAAGAGAAATAGGCCTGTAGTTGCTAGGAAGCGCTTTAGATCCTTTCTTGAGGATGGGTTGTACTCGAGCAGTTTTCCAGTTACTAGGGAATATGCCTCTATTGTAAGATGTCTGAAATAGACGAGTCAGGACAGGAGCAAGTTCTGGCGCGCATTTTTTGAGAAGAATTGCTGGGATATCGTCGAGGCCAGAGGCTTTCTTGGTATTAAGAGAAGAGAGCATCTTTCGTACCTTTTTAGTTTTGAAAAGGATATCCGTCATTTTATGCGCGACATTGGGGACTGTTGGTGGTTGAACATTTGGAGGTGGGTTGAGAGTAGAATTGCTGGCGAACAACGAAGCTAAAAGTTCAGCCTTGTCCACGGCGGTAGAAACAATTTCATCTCCTGAGACAAGAGTAATAATATAATATAAAACAAATTATCTCAGGGCTTGGGTTTAGGCACTTGCAGTTGGTAGGTTTCAAGATCTACAAATGAAAGTCAGGTATTATGAATAAAATCAGTTTATTTAAAAAGTTATCAAATCTATACAATGCAGTGAATTGAATCAAGCAAATTGGATAAAAGAAAAAAATATGAATCCATTACTTTGACATGGCATATAACACTGTAAAAATGAATTGTGGAGCATACCCTCTTCTCTGGCGATGGTGTTGAAGGGGCTCCTTAACGATATGCCATTTAGGAGGCTCCTTAACGATGTTGTTGAGGGGGCTTCTCCCCGGCGATGGTGTTGAAGGGGCTCCTTAACGGTGTCAGTAAGGTGTTCTTGAGGGGGCTCCTTAACGGTGTTGTTGTTGAGGGGGGGGGGCTCCCTAACGGGGTGCCATTTAGTCATGCTGTTTTCCGACTAAAATTTAGCTGTAATATTTCATCTCTTGGTCGATTTTAAACAGAAGAGAGCGTGGCATGCGTATATAAAGATTCTCTTATCGCAGACACGTCACAAAACTAGCTCGAATGCAGGCGTGTTCCAGTGAGTTGGGATGCGGTAGAGTAACCGACCGCCGAGTTTGACGTCACTGAAGGGACTTGGACGCTGACGTCACAAAATGGGTTGATTCAGAAGCTGAAAAGTGAACGGCGTTGACGCGTGCAACATGTCACGCTTATTAAATACACCCGACATGTTACACATCCCGATGGCCAGGGTAAAAAAAATTTGGCCAAAATTTTTTTTAAGGGATATAAGAGAATACTAAAAAACACGAAGGTGTAAACAAACGGAGAAAGCTTTCATCTTAATGGGAATGTGCCTGAAAGCGAAATAAAAGATTGAACACATGAATGCTCAGTATTTCATATGTCTTAATAATAATAATAATAATAATATTTATTCTGGCAAAAATTACACAGCCTTGTCAAACAAATACCAAATATAAGATTATAGAACTAAAATTGTGAAATAAACATCAAAAACAAATAAAAATACAAAAGACAAAAGAAACAAATTTACACACATAAAAAAATGGCATCTTATGTTGTCTCTAGTGGCTCTACTCTATCCACTCAATGTCCATATTGAGAGGTATTCACTTAAGGAATAAAATGCATACTTCATAAGAGTGTTTTTCACATTTCTCCTAAATTCTCGCTTATGTTTTGATCTTATATTCTGGGGGATTTTGTTGAAGAACTTGACACCCCAGCAATTCACCCCGGTTTCAGCTCTTTTTATTCTATGATAAGGAATGGATATGTTCTGTCTGCCTCGGGTACCATATTCGTGGTAATCACCATTTTGGTTGTAGTCCTCTTGATGTTGGTAAGTATATAAGACACTTTCCAAAATATATGCTGAAAAGATGGTAAGTATGTCTGTCTTCGTGAATAAGGTTCTACAACTTGTACGGCTGTCTACAGAACAGATTATTCTTACTGCAGCTTTCTGTTGCAGAAATATTTCAGACACTCCAGGGCTACTCCCCCATATTAGGATACCATAGGTAGCCCTACTTTGGAAACATGCATGATAAGCTGTCAACACTGTCTGGTAATTACTGATGTTCATCAGACGCCTCAACAGATACAGACACGACGCCAATGTGCCCTGGAGCTTTTCAATGTGCATTGACCAGCGAAAATCTGATTGTATATACACACCAAGAAATTTCACAGATTGTTTTTGTCTTGGTTGCGTTTGGCGGGAGCTGATATTCAAGAATTTTGTTTTGTTTACATTCTTCGTCTTAACAAGGTATGTTTCCACACACTTGCATAATCACATGATGAACATTGATAAGGCTTTTCTCCTGTGAGTTTTGATTTAATATGATTTAACAAGTTAACTTTCTGCACACTTGTATAATCACATGATGAACATTGATGGCACCTGTCTTTTGTGTGTTGTTCTTTAATGTGATTTAACAAACTTTCTTTGTATACACTTGGATAATCACATAATGAACATAAGGCCTTTTTCCTGTGTGTTTTGATTTAATATGCTTTGACAAGTTATCTTTCTGCACACTTGAATAATCACAAGATGAACATTGATAAGGCTTCTCTCCTGTGTGTCTTGATTTAATATGCTTTGACAAGTTAACTTTCTGCCCACTTGCATAATCACATGATGAACATTGATAAGGCTTCTCTCCTGTGTGTCTTGATCTAATATGATTTAACAAGTTACCTTTCTGCACACTTGCATAATCACATGATGAACATTGATGGCACCTATCTTTCGTGTGTTTCGCTTTAATATGATTTAACAAACATTCTTTGTACACACTTGCATAATCACATGATGAACATTCATGAGGCCTTTCTCCTGTGTGTTTTGATTTAATATGATTTAACAAACTTTCTTTCCTTGCACATGCATAATCACATGATGAACATTGATAAGGCTTCTCTCCTGTGTGTCTTGATTTAATATGTCTTAACAAAGAATGTTTCCACACACTTGTATAATCACATAATGAACATTGATAAGGCTTCTCTTTTGTGTGCTTTGATCTCATGTGTCTTAACAACGTATGTTTCCACACACTTGCATAACCACATAATGAACATTGATGAGGCTTTTCTTCTGGGTGTTTTTCTCTAAGATGACATAACAAATTTCCTTTCTGTGCACTTGCATAATCACATGATGAACATTGATAAAGCTTCTTGCCTGTATGTTTTGAGTTAATATGTCTTAACAAGTGATGTTTCTTCACACTTGCATAATCACATAATGAACATTGATGAGGCTTTTCTGAAATGGGCCGGGGGGCGTGATTATTAGTAGAACTTTCATTTTTATTCTCTTCATTTAAATCACTATCAAAACTATCCAAAGCATGCTCTTCTATTTCCAATTTTATTGAAGATTCATGTAGTTGCAGATCTGATTTCGAATCACGTTCGAATTCACAGGAAATCATAAACTTTTGGTCAGTATATACATCATCATTGTCTTTTTCCACTTTAATACATTTAGAGTAAACTCCACCGATCTCAAGCTCTTGTTTTATATGTGCCATAGGCATGTTTAGACAACTCCTATCATTGTCAGGTTCTCTTCCATCGCTAGCCATGTCGTCCTTTTCAGCCTTTATTATATCTGTAAACAGGAAAGCTTTAGTTAATAAAATTAACAAATAAATTAGATGTTAGCAATTGTGTTGTCACGAAGTTGATAAGCCGGGTAAGATTAACTAGCCTAATTAACAATCAGAGACTGCAGTCGTCTAGTTTACCGGCGGTTAAGTAACTGCAATTGTTCACTAGTGATGGGAGAATCGTACCCGAGGATCGGAAAGGATTCAATCCTCAAAAGTACCCATTATTCTCGAGACCCGCAAAAAGTATCGAATCCTCACATGAATCCTAGATGCTCAAACCGAATGATTCAAATGATTCATTTCCTGTACCCGAACTCGAATGAAAGATTGAAACGTGTCATACGGCACTGCACAGCCACGCCTCTCGGAATCCCTCACTCTCACTGCTTTACTGGTGTACGGTGAGGAGCAGGAGGGGAAATGATCGGCGCAGGTAGCCAGATGAAAGAAAGAAAAAGAACGAGAATTTGTGTGTGTAAGAATGAGAACAATGAAAAGGATTCGAATCAGACATATGAATCCCCAGTGGCCCAGTACCCACTACCCGGATTCGGAACAAAGTTTGAGACTTTGAAACTCGTCATTTAGCATTTACTATTTACCATTCCTATATCTTTATCATTCGCCAGTAGGTCAGTAAGTCAGTAGACTCTACTGACCTTCTAAAATTTAATTTTTAATTTTTATGGCACCATAGCACGTTATCATTGGTTCAGACGACCAGTCACAGGCAGTGATTCGGTTATGTTGTCTTGTTGTCATGGCAGCCAAATATATGGAAGATGTGATTGGTTTTGCTCCACTTTAAATATTTAATATTTGAAGAGGCTTTCTCTTTCTAAAATCGGCTAACATAAAAGGGCAACGCCTATTTTGCACACGGTGGCCTTGAAAGTTGAAAGTGGTAAGTCTAGTAACTTGAACTTGTAATAAAGTTTAATATAAGGAGTCTAAAGAGAAGCTCTAGGAGATTTAAGATTTCTCATCTAATGAATAATGGTAACAATATTGTAACTTGAGACTTATTTCAAGATCAGATATTAAAAATATTAATATATTTAGTTCAAAACTATACAACACGTTGTAAAAGTTGCAGTTTTATCTATAATAGTCCCCTCGGTAAATCCAAAACAATGGTTTTCACTTTACTGCACCTATGAGAAATTATATTTAAAACTTGTGCATTTGTAGTTTATATATTTATATCATGAGGTACATTCATTGTGACTCACATTACCTATGTAGTTTAATGTACTGCTTATGCTTATTTAACTTAATAATGTTATTTCGTAGTATCATTTCCAAACAATTACCCATATATTATTATAATTATAAGTGATATCAAATAGTAATTAAAAGAATTAATTTTTTTTTATAAATACCTTTATATAACATGTTTTCCAAAGCTTTTTTGATGTCTCAGGTAATTTACATAAAAAAGATCTGATAATTTATGAAAAGTCGCGGTCTTCTAAAGAAGCGATTTTTTTCTATGAAAATTCGCTAAAAATTAAATATAAAGTGTTAACTTTACGTACACTAATTAGTTATGAGAGCGGGTTTCAGTATCGAATACAAGAGTATTCAGTTTTCATTCTATCCATTCCCATTCTAAATAGAAATATAAATAGATTCGTAAAGATCAGACGACGCACGTGAAATTATGAAATTAACAGTAAAATATTCACTACACTACCCACTACTCATACTCTCACTCTCATACTCACAAAGGATTCAATCTATAGGTCTCGGATCCAGTACCCACTACCCACAAAAGGATTCGAGACCCAAGGATTCGATCCCCAAAAGGATTCGATCTTTCCCACCACTATTGTGCACTAGTAAATATATTTTATATTTACCCGAGTGCAGCGGGCTCACCTAGAAGACGCGACCGTGCGCGCTGGCCCACCGACCGGTGGAAGGAGGGGGACACCGGCCGGCGTCAATCCGGTCGCATGTCGCAGAGAGGAGTTCAGTAGCTCCTTCGCTGGTTGTGTACGTGAACTGTTGAGATCGAGAACATTCCGCTAGCGTAGCTGATTTACGCTGTCCCTCTATTACTAGGTACCGAGATTGGATCAAAGTGGAAGGCCCGGCCGTGCAGCGGTAAAAGTAGAATAGCAGGTGCACCAGGTCACGTGATATTAGCCAAGGGGCTCTCTGTTTGTTTCCATTGGCCCCAGGTATCCGGCGTTTATGAACAGGCCTGCAGAGCTAAGGAACTGCATGCCCGAGTTCTGGTTCCTCGGGATCGCAAGGGTAAGTGGCTAAGCTAGAGGGATTTATGTCGGTATCGTTGTGGTGAATGCACCATCGGTGCCAGTTAAAAACAGCCCTCCGGGTGGCAACCCCCTGCGTTGCCGCCAGGGAGTAACTTTCTGTAATAGATTTTCTTGCTATCCCGAACCGCGTATCAAGACCCCGACCGTTGCAGAAGTTGTCGTGTGACCCACCCCCCGTATCATCTGTAAATAGCTTTGTTAAAGTCACCGAACCCCCCTGCCTCTGGTTCCTCATAACTGCTTTGTACATGATTTCTAGTAAACGAAATTCCTTTGTAAATAGTTTGTAAATAGATTCTCTTTTAATTTACTCGATATTTCATTTATTCTCTCCAGAATATCCACCGAAGTGAACTTTAACAATAGCTCTCTAATAAAGACCATAACCAGAAGTCCCGGGGGAGTTTGGGTTAACTTAGGAGGACCCTGTCTCCACTAGAATCTACCCTGGGCTTGTGTGTACCCTGACTGTGACTTGGGAAGGGGTTGAGTATCCCGAGAGAGCGTGTCTACTCCCTGAGAAGAACAACCCTATAGACGCTGGCGCCCGGACAGGATCCCGTCGTAAAGCCGTGTCCCGGAAGGCCGCCCGAAAATTCCCCATATTGGGGAAAACTAGTATTAACCGGCCACCCCAAGTGGCCGTTCTCAGTGTTTATCCTACGTTTCGATTTGCCAAATTGATCTCTGCACTTAAATAGAATTTATGTAATATTCTATTCACTAGGTAAAAAAAAAATAATCTGGACGCAGCAAATGCGTTATGGTAGTGAATTTTCATAAAAATGTTTTTAATAACAAATATGTGTTTTTTTTTACGAAAGCTGGCGTCAAATTTGGTTACCAGTATAACATATATAGTAAAAACAATGTGCCTTGTTTCATCAAAATAACTTTATTGTGTGAAAATGTACAAAAATTTCCAAAAGTAAACTTAAAGTGTTCTCGCAAAAACTCGTTTCTTGGTCAACCTTATAGGTTAATAGCAAATTGAGCTGTTCAAATATGAAGCATTTGATCAAAATTCGCTACCATAACGCACTTGCTGCGTCCAGAATTTCTTTTCTTACAAACATGCATTATATTTCGATGGAAAATGCAATAACATAAGGCGTGTTTACTTTAGGAAATGTTTGTACATTTTCACACAATAAAGTTATTTTTATGAAACATGGCACATTGTTTTTAGTGAATTTTTATTTTAAAAAATTCACTAATAGAGAAGATGGTGAGACTTTGCAAAAATTTTACTATATAGGTTATACTGGTAACCAAAATTGATGCATGCTTTCTTAAATAAAAAGAAAACACATATTTGCAATAAAAACATTTTTATGAAAATTCACTACCATAACGCACTAGCTGCGTCCAGAGTTTTTTTTCTTTAAATGCCTATAACTTTTTTGTCTTTTGACCTACATAGCTAAATTTTGGTAGGTGACTTACCTATAAGGATGTAAACCTATGTGCTGGTTACCCTTACTTTGTTAATTCCGGAGATATAATTTTTTTTCGAAAGAAAACACAAAATTTTCCGGGAAAACCTGGGCAGATTTTCCTGGCTAACGAACTCATCCAAGCCATTTGCAAAAGGAATTTTTTCACCAAATTTAATCAAAATCGGCCCATTATTTTTTGAGTTATTGGTGTGATATATATATATATATATATATATATATATATATATATATATATATATATATATATATATATATATATATATATATATATATATATATAACATATAAAAATTGAAACTGACCCCGGATATGTTTTCTGGAGGGTCTAATTTGAAGAAATTTTTTCAAAATTCAAAAGTCGGGATATCCTCATTAGTGAATTTTTTTTAAAGAAAATTCACTAATAATTACAATATTCCACCCTCTGATCAAGCTAACCATGTTAGTGAAATTATTGTCAGGTCTTTAAAAATGCATGTAAGACTAGATGCATTCCCACCATAATTAGAAATGCATACCGGTCTCGCTCTTATTAGAGCTCGTCAGTGCGCTAAACCAATTACAGCGAGAACACACCTAAAGTAATTTCGGTTAAGGTAGCCAGCCTCCTAGAACATTGTGAGATGTACGACAGTGTCGCCATCTCGGTGCCGAACCAGGTAGTATATTGGCATGTCAGCCTGATAAACAAAAAGTGTTCGGGACACGGCAAGTACGTTATTGTAGTTAATTTTCATAATAATATTGTTACGTTCTATGGATTTGTTTACTAACAAAACACAGCTTTCTAAACTACTAATTTATTATTACCAACTATTTTCCAACACCAGTGTCAACTAAAATATATCTCTTCTCTATTATTAAATGTCCATAGAATTATATTCCACTATCGCCTTCTATGATCGCTTCTTATACGCCAACACTTACTGTTAACTCGCTTTATACTCTATGATCACTTCTTTACACCACCTTATTCAATACTGAACTGACTTATTCTGTGCACCGCTCGTCTATTTATATCTGTCTATAGGCATTCATAACGTTATACACTATTCTACACTTGTCACTTCTGGTCTATTCTAGAAATGTCATTCCAGAGTGTTCGCTGTGACAATATATTATAGTGATTTAGCCTTGTTTAATTATTTTCTGTTTTTTGGTGTGTGATGATGAAATGAGCAATAAGCACGTAAAAACTTAACACTTTATTATAACAATCGAGACACTACATTAACACGTCTTACATATATTGAGATAGATTCTAGAGTCCTATTTGACGTCCCCGCTTGTTCGCTCTTGACGCGAAATTCAAATATGGGCGCACATGCGCTATAGAAAAAATGCATGAACAAGCCTTATATTAAAACTTATAAAACATTAATTTATTTAATTAGGAATGGTAAAAAATAGGGTAAAGAAGAGCAAGCAGACATGACCTCTAACAAATACAGTAATTTGCATACAAAACTCAAACAAAACAGTTGATAAACAGAAAATACACTAGAAAGCGGAACATAAAAAAATCCTGTGGTTCATGCATTGAGGGTGATTGTATACATGCAAAGGGGGAAGAAAAACCCCCAGGGCGAAGAGGGTTTCTGCCCTCTCACCCAAAAACACAGGGGGTTCTCTTTTCCTTTGTGCTTGCATAAAACTACCTTCAAAGCATAAAGCACAAGAGACATTTCTTGAGAGCAACCCCCAAGAAAGTTACTGGACCTGAGCAAATATGGGTGTTGTGCGAGGCAGACAGGGTTTAAAAGAAGTATTGCTGCAAAATGTGAAAAACGCATCTTTTCAAAGTCCAACTAAATGTTTTTTTAAGCAGTTTCCATTTAGATTTCCTTCCCGCCCAGCACCCCTATTCATTCTTGGTCCCTTTAGTTTCTTAGGGGTTGTTTGCACCAAATTTGCCTTGTGGCTTGTGCATCCAAGGAGGGTTTAAAGCATGTTTCTGAAAAAAAACCCTCCTTGCAGTAAACTCTAAATTTACCTGAATTACATTGTCACCTATAATCACCTATAATGTCTTTTTCAGATAATATAGAATACAGCACTAAAGATATATATATATATATATATATATATATATATATATATATATATATATATATATATATATATATATATATATATATATATATATATATTGTGATGAAGTATTATTTCCTATCTGTCTGTGATAGAAAACGCATAATTACTAAGTAAGTAATTAATTAAATAAGAAAAGAATCAAATACAAACTATATAAATATTTGCTAAAATATTTTCGCCATGAAATATTTTAAGGCGATTTATATTTAATTAAACAGGTATTTCATACATATTATCTTATCCGGTTGTGATAAGGTGATAAAATTCCAAGCATGGCAGAGTTTTTGGGCTGGCTGTGAAATTTATATAAAAGGAGAAGCAACACGGGGCACAGGCAGTATAGTATTGTTAATTCAGCTGTTAAGTTATTAAGTCGCCACGAGTCCGCACCGATTCCGTTTCCGTTTGCCGTCCGAGCGCACCTCGTTGGTCGATTTCCGTATCCGAAAATATTGTTATAGGTGAGAATTATCCGTTTTAAGTAATTCATATTTTGTAGCGAATTTTCATACTTTTAAATCATCACGCTTCTCAGTCCAAATCTCCTCTAGTGGATTATTTCTGCTTTTCCTGACCTGCCGCCGTCCCTATAGACAATTCCCGTATGTTAGATTGTCTTGCATTATTTTTGTGAGGATGCTGAGGATTCACAGCTCACATAAATAATCGAGATATATTCATCTTGGTTTGATCCCGATAGGGACGCTGAGGATTCACAGCCTATCTAGGTCACTCCAAGTGATACTTTCCTTTCCAATTAGCCCTGTACACTTCATCTGGCTCCCGGCTTTCCGCCCCATACAGTATAAGCTCTTGTGTTATTTTAGTGAGGACGCTGAGGATTCACAGCTCACTAAAGTAATCAAGATGTTTTCGTCCCGATTTGACCCTAGCGGAGATGCTGAGAATTCACAGTCCGCCTAGGCCTCCGGGAACTGTCATCCCGTCTCTCCCGTCTGCACTTTCTCGTCTCCGCTGTCCCCTGCTTCGACGGAGAAGTTATAGCTAGTAGTCTGATGTTGTCTATCGCTGTGTGTTGCCCGCCTGCCGTATCCTCGCTTGAGTGAAATATCGTCCGTATCATATATACCTTACCGAATCCGTACGCTTCGTCACGCACTGACCGTTACCGCTTTAGCAAGGGCCACGTTCCCATTGATGTTAGTATCCGCATATTGTATTTGTACATATTTTGTAAATATTGTTCTGTGTATATACGTTTTGTAAATAGTTTCAAATCTGAAATATAGGGTGGGTAAATTAAAGACTTTGATTAATTATTATCAAACACCTTAACATACAAAATCTGCTACACCTTTCGTTAAAACAGAAGTGGTCGGATCACGCCGAGTCAGCGATTAAAGCCCGCTCACTCAGGGGTCACTAAATTTAGCCTATAGTACCTAAAGGCTACCGAACCCTTCTCCACAGAGTTACCCAGGTACTTTGATCGGTATATCGGTCAGAGTTCAGTGAAGAGGTCGCAGACATCCTCAACAGGGAGTAAACCCTTTAAAAATCTGGCGCCCGAGACCCTCCGATAGTTACCGTCAATCCTGGTCACCGAAAAACGGTCTGCAAGCCAAGGCCTCGTCACAATATATATATATATATATATATATATATATATATATATATATATATATATATATATATATATATATATATAGGGTGATTCATAAGTGGTGACCAAAAATGAAACCCCATGTTCTTTGAACAATTTTAGAGAGGGTATGTCCTATAAAAATTTTTTCTATAATGCTTCATTAAAAAGATACAGGGTGTTGAAGTTGAATTTCAAAAAATAAAATTTCCCAATTTTTTAAAAAGTAGCACATATATTTTGCTGAAACTTCGCATGTGTAGGCTGCTATGTAAGGCGCGTATTCTACCATAACAATTGAATCGGCTAATCCAGCAGTGGCGCGCGTACCCACATGTCATTGGTTATCCCTCAAGAAAAAAGCGGGTAAGCCAATGATTATTTTTTTTTGAATCTTACTTTCATTTGTGAACAAAATGACTATCTTTATAATTTTCTGTACGACGCTTATTTTACGAGTAAGCAATGAATCGGGTAAGTGTTTTAGAGCACAGTTAATGATTTTTAATGGCAATGATACACTTTTATCAGACTTATAGTAATTTATTTATTACAATAAATGTTCAAAAATGCCTCCATTGGCCTGAATACACGCACGACATCTTTTTAATATGGAAAATTTAATGTCTTGAGGATTCATTGTTGCTTGAATATGACGAAAAGCATTATTTATCAGATTATGTAGCTGCTCTGGTGTATTTATTTGTTCACTGTAGACCAGTCGCTTAAAATCACCCTAAAGATAGAAGTCAAGTGGGTTTAAGTCCGGTGATATTGCAGGCCAATGTATTGGTCCACTTCTGCCAATCCATCTTTCATTATAATGTTCATGTAGCCATGTAACAACGTTTCGACTATGATGCGCTGGTGCACCGTCATGCTGGTACCACATTATACCTCTTGTTGCTAGTGGAATGTCATCTAGAATGTTTTCTACACGGTTTTCTAGAAGCGCTAAGTACGAAGATCCATTTAAACGTTGTGGCAGGACTTCCATGAACAGTGAGCCGTTAAAAATACCACACCATAAATTGATGGAAAATCTATGTTGAAATGTGCGAGTCCTTGTTGCATGTGGATTTTCCAATGACCAGACATGCTCATTATGAGAATTATAAATACCATTTCTTGTAAATGTTGATTCGTCAGACCAGAAGATTAGATTAGGGAATAAGATATTTTGATTGTTGATTTCCAACATCCATTCACAAAAGACTCGTCGATGCACATTATCTCCAGGTAGAAGGCAATGAACATTCTGTCGATGATATGGATGTAAGGCTTCTCGATGTGAAGTTCTCCAAACAAAGCTTTGAGAATATTGTAACTGCGTGGCAATCCTCCGAGTACTTGTAGAAGGTTGATCCATCACTGAATCCACCACTCTCTCTTCGCCTTCAAGTTGATGTTGTCTTCTACCATTAGCTCTAGCGTCAGGACGTTGTCCAATACCGCACTGCCGAACTCTTGAAAACGATCGAGAAAAAACCCTTGGTGTAGGTTGACGGCGAGTGGGAAACCTACGTTGATATTCCCGACAAGCAGCTAAAGCATTTCCATCAGCATATTCATAGATAAAAATTATATCTGCATACTCTTCTGAGGTGTACTCCATTATAATAAGTAAAAGAGTAGAAAATTTTGCAATTTCATAAAGTTTACCACTTACACCTGTTCAAAATAATAACTTGTTAACCTAAACGTCAACTGACACTTAATGACAACTTTGACAAACCAGACTACTACTTACTAAAATACAACAAAGATAATCGTCGTACAAAAAATTATCAAGACATTAAATTTTCCATATTAAAAAGATGTCGTCGTGCGTGTATTCAGGCCAATGGAGGCATAAAAGTGTATCATTGCGATTTTCTACCAAACAACGACTGGTTAAAAATCATGAACTGTGCTCTAAAACACTTACCTGATTCATTGCTTACTCGTAAAATAAGCGTCGTACAGAAAATTATCCAGAGAGTCATTTTGTTCACGAATGAAAGTAAGATTCAAAAAATGAAAAATAAAAAACATATCATTGGCTTACCCGTTTTTTTCTTGAGGGATAACCAATGACATGTACGCGCGCCACTGCTGGATTAACCGATTCAATTGTTATGGTAGAATACGCGGTTTCCATAGCAGCCTACACATGCCAAGTTTCAGCAAAATATATGTACTACTTTTTAAAAAATTGGGAAATTATATTTTTTGAAATTCAACTTCAACACCCTGTATCTTTTTAATGAAGCATTATAGGAAATTTTTTTATAGGACATACCCTCTCTAAAATTGTTCAAAGAACATGGGGTTTCATTTTTGGTCACCACTTATGAATCACCCTGTATATATATATATATATATATATATATATATATATATATATATATATATATATATATATATATATATATATATATATATATATATATATATATATATATATATATATATATAAGCACAAGATAAGTAAGTATAATAAAGGGGGCCCTTAATTAACATCGGCGCAACACAAACTTAAAAGTAGAGAAGACATTTTGATCGTGTTAAGAGCCATAATTTTGATTTCATGTCACAGTAGTATTATGATCATGAAAAGATAACTGTATGCAAACAAAAATTAGTAAAATACATTTATAAAATCTAATAAACAACAGTTTTACGATATTATTTTAAATAAACCAATAGGAATACGTCTCGCGGCGATTTCGCAATTCGCGAGTGTATGAACCTAGCTTGTGTCCAAGACTACACTGAAATGCAGTCGAAAGCAAGCAGCTTGTAAATTAACCCCGACAGGCTTGGACGGTTAACAAACATAGGTATGTCTAATTTTAAGCGAGAGACTGTACCTGTTTGAGACATACAATATGAGATATAGACTTTAAAGTGCTATTTATTAAAAAAAATATTAACCAACTAACCTGTGAAATCATCGATAATAAAAATGATGGATCTAGTAACTAATCCATCAGTACCCTCTCATTTTGTAAGCAAGTCAGAGGGTAAGGCTTTCAGATGGCACTGTAAGCGAACCACTGCCGATTAAATTGGGTGTGCCTCAGGGCTCAATTTTGGGGCCGTTATTTTATCTGATCTATGTCAATGATCTTCTTCTTTACATTCATCACATTTTAGGCATAACAGTTGTGTGTTATGCAGATGACACAAATATTCTTGTCAGGGCAGATAGTTTCCATGAACTGACCCAGAAATGTAGCTTGGTGTACGAAAGGGTGAATGTATGGGCTGGCAAGAATAAATTAGTCTTAAATCACGAAAAAACTGTGAAAATTTGCTTTCGATCAGGTGGTATGAGATGTGTTGATGATATGGTTTACGGTTTTTCCAGTCATGTTAAGATGTTGGGAGTATTTATTGACAGTCATATGCGCTGGCTACCTCATGGCGATTTTCTGTGCACTAGATTGAGGCGTTGTGTATATGCAGTGAAATGTTTAAAGAATGTCTGTGGTGAAAGCACCCTGTTGAGTGTATACCACGCCTGCTTCGACTCACTTATGCGCTATGAAATCATTTTTTGGGGTGCTGTGTCTGACTCTAATCGTGTCTTTTTAATACAGAAATTGATTGTTAGAATGGTGGCTGGTGCGGAGTTTCGTGAATCATGTAAACCTTTGTTTAAGAAGTATTCCATTCTCATCTTTTACGACGCTTACATATATGAAATTTGTTACTTTGTTCATAAGAATTATCATTACTTCACAGGAAATCAAATTTATCATGGTTATGCTACCAGAAATAGAGACATTTTGAGGCCTAGTGCACATTGTACTGCCCTATACCAGAAGAATGTTTATTATAATGGATGTAAATTTTATAACCAACTGCCATCTGCTGTGAAAGCCTCTAATACTTTTTATACTTTTAAGCACACCCTAAAAAATTTTCTGTTCTGATACTTCCAAAGAACATTGACGCCCGTGGTACTAAATGTAACACAACTAACCTAACAAATATTGTCTCCCGCAAGGAGACAAACTATAAAAACATGCTGATACTGTTACTATTACAACATAATGCATTAGTTATCTCCCCCTGATATACAATAATATTAATGTCTATGGAGTCCCGTTTTCGTGGCTGTTAACAGAGTGTTAACACCGGAGGTAAAATACCCCTCCATTCAGATCTCCGGGAGAGGGGTGTACAGGGGGTGCCAGCATCAACATTTAACATATCCTTCTCGAATATATGTGGCCTAAATTCTAACCTGAACTCCGTCCACCATTTCCTCCAGGTTAATAGGCCCCAACTCCTCTTCCTCACTGAAACTCAAATCAGTGCCAAAACAGCCACTTATCACCTTAATTTCCCGGGGTATGAGCTCCTTACTTCTTTTAGATTGCATGGAGGCCTGTCCGCGTACGTCCGTAGCAATCTACCCTGCACAAGACTCCCCAATTTAGAAGCTGGAAGAAAATACATACTATGGATAAAATTCTCTCTCAGGGCTGCAACTAAATTCATCTGTTGCATTTACCGGTCACCTTCTGACAACAACTTTGTCCAGCTCTTTGTCTACCTTTCTGAAAAAACCGACTATTTGATTTCTGAATATCCTTCCTCCGAGGTCACTATTCTTGGTGACTTCAATGTCCATAATAAGGAATGGCTAGGATCTTCAAAAACCGGTCCACAAGAAAGAGCAGCGAAGGCCTTTGCAGTCAGCAATTCTTTAGCCAATATGGTTCAGCAACCTACTTACTTTCTTCTCATCCCAACACACAGCTCAAATCCCTTGGATCTCCTTCTTACTACAAATCCTGACTGCTATAAGATATCAGCCACCGCCCCCCTGGGTCGCTCAGACCGCGGCATGGTCACTGCTTCCTGCGCAGTGCAACCCGAGGTCACACAGTCATCACACCCACGTATCGTTTGGCACTACAACTCCGTGAACTGGGGACGAAATGTGAGATTACTTTTCCTTATTTCCATGGGCGTCTGTCTGCTTCTCTCATCCTGACCCCTCTGATATCTCACAAAAGTTCACCGAAATTATCCAAGCTGGCATGGAATTATTTATTCCACGTACACAGAAAACCTCTGCAGCCACTCAAAAGCCCTGGTTCTCTAAATCCCGTGACAAGGCCAGACTTGAAAAGGTCAAAGCTCACGAAAGCTTCTTTCTCTTTTGTCCCGAGGACTTCCAAGTTGTGGAATTCCTTGCCGGCACATGTTTTTCCTTCTCCCCCGAACCTTCAAGTCCAGAATTAACAAGTTGCCTCTTTCCTCCTTGTCAACACCCACGGTACGATAGTATTTAGGTTGTAAGCCCTCTTGGTGTGTTGTTGAAATAAAAAAAACTGATCTTAGAATATGATTTACTGATATACTGATTTTCTATTATATGCAAAATTGTATTGTTTTAAGTCATTAACTCACAATTTTCATTTATAACCATGGTCCAATATTTATTTCCAATACTTAATATTTATATCGGTATTTTAATTATGTAAGGTTAGTTAAAAGTCAGTTGTAAACACCTGCACATTTGTCAAGAAATTAACTTTCCCTCTCGCATGCATACAACCACCCCCGTTGCATAAACCACAAGAAAAATGTCTTGTTCATACCCGCCAAGGAAGTTACGGCACCTGGGGGAATAGGGGTGCTGTGCGAGGTAGGCGAGGTTTAATGGGG
The DNA here is from genome assembly GCA_964006375.1 of Tillus elongatus. Taxonomy (NCBI): domain Eukaryota; kingdom Metazoa; phylum Arthropoda; class Insecta; order Coleoptera; family Cleridae; genus Tillus; species Tillus elongatus. The sequence continues at coordinate 6,450,718 of OZ023262.1, read as the reverse complement.
ATATGGCTTCAAATAGACAGCTTTCAGGCAGTTTTCTTCACATTTTCTGCTCATATTTCCTTTTTACTACCTACCCCGCCCAGCACCCCTATTCACTCCTGGTCCCATAACTTCCTTGGGGGGTGAGAACAAGAAATTTTTCTTGTGGGTTGTGCATCCAAGTGGGGTCCTAGGCAGGTTCCCTAAAACAGTTTTCTGAAAAGCGTTCGGGAGCTAATCAGCAAATTTACCTTAAAATGGGATACTTTAGCTATAATTAATTTGAACATCAATGTCACAGCATATTTACAAAGGAGATGTTGGAAAGAATGGAAAAAAATGTTTTGTGTTCACTTAATTTGCCACCAGATTTTCAGATCTGAGTTATCTGACAAAGTTAACGCTTTCAGTCAGTAAGAATTTAATAATGGTCGCTGTGCTATAAGGCCTACAATCGCGTCTAAATAATTTAATATAATATAAAATGAAAACCAATCAAAATTTAATTTAAATATCTCACCTGATTCCCAAAGACTGGCAGAGCCTTAATGCAGGGCCAACATGTTTGATAAATAAATTAACATGTTATACAATTGTGTTTCTTCCTATAGGTATTTGAATCTGCCAAATTGATTTCTGCACTTTACATTCGAAATAGGGCGTACTGGTACTCTATACATTTACTATTTTAATATCTAAATTCTACATGCTCTCTTATTATAATAAGTAATAATAATGCTACATTCGCTTTACTCACAGAAAACTATTTAACTCCCTATTCATACGGTTATAATTTATACTTTTATAATAGATTCACAAATGACGGATTTGTGACAAATGACAATAACTGACAAGCTACATCTCTGTCTATTGTATTGCCACACGCCACAGAATATATACATCATGTTCTATGGTATTATTAAGTAATACTGTCATAGAATACAAAACATCTTGTTCAAAGTTTCAAAGAATACTGTATTAAAATAGAGGCGCAAAAGTACTGTTTTTGGTTGAAAGTTAATTATTATCATTTATCTATTCATTTTTATTGATCTCTGGGAAAATGAATCGATTTCCACGTAAATCGAGAGCTGGAGAATCGATTCAATAATCGAAATTTTGCAACACAAATAATCGATCTTTTTGAAAATCGATTTGAAATCGAACATCCCTAGTTAGTTTCCCTTCTTTACGTTAGACCGTTAGTGTTCCCAATTCAAAATTCGTGCTTCTTCATGATAGTGCTATAATATGCTAGATGCTAGTGCTAGATGAAATACAAGTGCATCACCTATCCAAGTTAGTGATTAATGTCTTTCTTGTGTTCCTTTGTTAGTTTATAGTGTTAGTAGTCCGCTTTTAAGTGTTAGTTTCTTGTTATTGTTACTTTTAGTTGGTTAGTGTTTAGTTGTTTTCAGAGTTTAGTTCGTCTTATAATCATTTGAAATACTAATTTTGTTGTAATTTTCTGTTTCTGGTGTTATAGTCTTTAATAGTTGTTATTATTTGCTTTCTTTACGGCAGTTTCTTATTCAAACCAAACTGCTTTACTCTCATTTGTGCAACAAAAATGGAAGAGTTTCTGTCTTTTACGGACACGTTGCGTACCAAAGAAGATACGATCACATTCTTGCAGTGTAAAGGCGTCCTCCGCAACATCCCTCCTGCATGTAACAGGGAAGGCTGCAACAAAGCCATGTCGTTTGTGAGAACGATCGACTTAAGTGACGGGTATGTGTGGAGGTGCCCCCGCCATAAGGGAAACAAAAAAAGTATTAGGGATGGCTCATTATTAGCGAACCAGAAAATTGAGTTAAGGCAGTTTGTGCTGCTGGCGTACTTGTGGGCCCTAGATATAAAAGCCAGCACACAGGAGATGTTGGTTGGCCTGTCTTGCACCACCGTGATCCAATGGAACCAGTATCTTCGGGACGCATGCTCTCGATGGGTGCTACAACATGCATGGCAGCTAGGAGGTCCAGGAAAAATAGTTGAAATCGGTAAGTTAAATAAGCTACAATATTTATTGCTATAAATTATTTTATGGTAATCCTGTCTTGTAGACACCTCAGTAGTAAACAAACAATTCGGGTGGAATAGGAACGCAGAAGTGGATGCTGGACGATGTGCACTGTTGCCAGATGAGTATTACCAAGGGTCATTTTAAATATAGAAGGAAATCAAGGGGTGAACACATGCTTTTTATAATGTAAATAAATTATAATATGGCGTCATCTACATAAAACGATATCTGACATATTTTGCGGAAAGCAGTAGGAAAATGGTAAAAAGTTAATTTTCAGCCGCATGGTGGTCCAGGTGAAAAATCGTGGGCCTCTGGACCCAACGGTACTGGGTTCAATCCCAGATTTCCCCTCTCCTCTTTTTTTAAGTACATCAGTAACATCAACAGAAGTTGTGCCATTGTGATTGAGCAAGGTCATCTGCACGTTCCGCCCTTCCCAGTGGGCGTAAAACCGTCGGTCCCGTGCCCATGCAATGTTGGGCACGTTAAGGACACAGATTTCCCAGACAGTGAGGTGAATTAATCACTTTAGTAAAGTCAATGAAGCAATTTCCGTTGCAAATTGCCGATGATAAATACAACTGTATATGCTAATAACAGACGGTATCCAACTAAAAAAAAAAACCCGCCAGTGACCCTAACTGCCCAGTCTATATGACAATTATTGGGTCTAGGTGGTCTGGAAACGGGTCAATACACTACATTACATTTTTATTTCTCATAAGCAATTTTTTTTTTTTAATAACAACACACCACGAGGGCTTACAGCCTAAATAATATCGTACCGTGGGTGTTGACAAGGAGGAAAGAGGCAGTTTGTTAATTCTGGACTTGAAGGTTTGGAGGTTCGGAGGAGAAGGAAAAACATGTGCCGGCAAGGAATTCCACAACTTGGAAGTCCTCGGGACAAAAGAGCGGGCATAACAAGATGTTCTATGTCTGGTGACCTGGACAGTAAAAGGGTGCATTCGCTCTGTTCCCCTGGTAGATCTGTTGGGGGCAGCAGGTGGAGGAACTATGGAAGAAAGCTCCTCTAAGCAGTGCTCGTGCAGATATCTATAAAAGAGAGAGAGGTCACCAACGGCACGTCGGTGGGCAAGGGATGGCAGCCTTTGGGTGAGGGTGGGTTCACCGATGAGACGTATAGCTCTCTTCTGAATGGAGTCCAGGATAGCGAGTGTAGAAGTGGCAGCAGCACCCCAGATGTGGGAGCAGTATTCGAGGTTTGGTCTTATTTGTGAAGTATATAAAGTATAGAGATTAGCTGGTGAAAAGTATTTGCGAGCCCGGAAGAGGAAACCTAATTTCTTAGCAGCCGCTTCTGCAATTGATGTGACATGTTGGTGCCAATTGAGATTTCGATCCACAGAGATGCCAACAAGTGAAAAGGACTCAATACTTTGAATAACTTGGTTGTTTATTGTGATGGGTCTAGGGCTGGTGTATCTCTTATGAGGAAGAAAGCAAGACTGTGATTTGGTGGGGTTGAATTGCACAACATTTCTACTTCCCCAGTCTAATATTTTTTGGAGATCCACGGAGACAGAACCCTCCATGTGTCTGCGATCCTCATCTAGTTGGGCCAAAGAGACAGGCTTAGAATATTGTATATTTGAGTGGAGGGTGCTGTCGTCTGCGTAACTGTGAACTGTGTTGGGTGTGCTAGAGAGGAGGCCATTGGTGAGAGAAGAAACAAAGTAGGGGCTAAAGCTGAACCTTGAGGAACTCCTGCATTAATTGGATATAGTTTAGAGGAATGGCCATCCACAACAACAGAAATGCTTCGGTTGGAGAGGAAATTCGCTGTCCACATACATAGTTTTGGTGGTAGGCCATATGCCAGTAGTTTATTAAGCAGTGCTGCGTGCCAGACCTGGTCGAATGCTTTGGATATGTCTAGAGCGACAATCTGGGATTCGCCGTGTAGTTCCATAGACTTGTTCCAAGAATGGGTGACAAAGGAAAGAAGGTCGGCAGTTGATCTGCGCTGACGGAATCCATACTGCCTGTTGTGGATTAGACTGCGTTTTTCAAGAAATTTTAGTAATTCGGTGTTTATATACTTTTCCATCACTTTAGAGATGACTGAAAGGAGAGAAATAGGCCTGTAGTTGCTAGGAAGCACTTTGGATCCTTTCTTGGGGACGGGTTCTACTCGAGCAGTGATGAGTATTACCAAGGGTCATTTTAAATATAGAAGGAAATCAAGGGGTGAACAAATGTTTTTCTAATGTAAATAAATTATAATATGGCATCATCTACATAAATCGATGTTTGACATATTTTGCGGAAAGCAGTAGGAAAACGGAAATGTAAAAAGTTAATTTTTAGCCGCATGGTGGTCCAGGGCAAAAAACGTGGGCCTCTGGATCCAAGGGTACTGGGTTCGATCCCAGATTTCCCCCTCTCCTCTCTTTTTAAGTACATCAGTAACATCAACAGAGGTTGTGCCATTGTAATTGACCAAGGTAATCTGCACGTTACGCCCTTCCTAGGGGGCGTAAAGCCGTCGGTCCCGTGCCGATGCGATGTTGGGCACGTTAAAGACACAAATTTCCCGGACAGTGAGGTGAATTAATCACTTTAGTAAAGTCGATGAAGCAATTTCCGTTGCAAATTGCTGATGATAAATCCAACTGTATATGCTAATAGCACACGGTATCCAATATATTATTTTGAAAAGTTGCAATGTTGCATGGTAATGAAGCAATTTCTACTGACAACTGTCGATAAACATAACCGAGAAAATGGCTCAAAATGGGCTGCCCTTCGAAGTGTTTGTTTATATTTTAGTTTCCAACCTTAAATGAGTATGAAAAGTGAATTTGTTCACCCCTTGATTTCCTTCTATATTTAAAATGATTCGTGGTAATACTCATCTGGCAACAGTGCACATCGTCCAGCGTCCACTTCTGCGTTCCGATTCATTTATTGTTTACTACTGAGGTGTCTACAACACAGGATTACCTATTTTATAATTCTGCAGCCACAACGTTCATACTTTCTAAATGTTTCTCTAGCATTTCACATTACAGCTTGCATAATTTGTTGCTATTAACTTGGTTCATAAACTGAATTATGTCACTTCATATTTCATAATGTTTGGTGAATTTTTCTGAAACACTATTTGCATACCATGTTAATACAGTGTGTCCCAAACTGGATGGGAATGTATTGCTATCCGTTATTATAAGTAGACGGTTAAATTAGCAATGTTTTGTAGAATTTCTTGCTTTTGCCAAATATTACTTGTATTTATTTATTTTTTGTGCCGAGAGAATTACAATTTTCGGAAAGATAGAAATGTAGAAAAGTAATTATTTTTATATCATAGTGTATCTAAATAGAAATGGATAAAATAGATATATTCGTAAGATTTGGGATTGCAGGGAAAAGAAGTTGGAGGAAATTTGGAAAGTGACAGATTATATAACCGTTTGACAGTTGGACTATGTTTGTAGGATGTTTAAAATGATGTTGTTTGCAAGCACAAGCTTAGCTTTTTTGTAAGACATAATGTATAATTAAATCAACAATAAATAAATAAATTTTGCACTGCCTCTTTTCGTTTTCGAGTTATTTTGAAAAAAAAAACAAAGTTTGTCGATTTCTTTTTCTTCAATATCTAAGTAGGCGTTGATCTGACATGTCTAAGACTTGCATATTATCAGGACACTTTTTAACAGAGTAATCTTTTTGTGCTATTCTCAGCTTTGGATTGTCATTTGTTTTTGAGCTACATGTATCAACGTTTGTTTTTATTATGGCAGCCATATTGGAATTTTTGCTCATGTGATAGCCTGTGAAAAGAGCTTTCCAATGATGTACAACATGCTTGAGAAAGCTTGTGATTGCACTGACAATTTGGAGAAAAACCGTTTTGAGGATAGTAGGCTATGAAATCCAATACCAGAAAACAAATGACAAAAAAAGTGTTCAAAAAGCAGTAGGCCATGGAGTCTAAAAATAGACTTCTACTTTTAACATAATTTTCTGTAATGATTCACGATAAAAAAATACAGGAACTTTGAGCACACCAATGAACCGGCCCATTATTACAAATGATATTTTACATTACATTGTCCTAAAAAATTGTTATAATTTAATTAAATAGGTAAACCTAGTAAATAACTAAATTTACTAACAGAACTCAATAAAAAGCAGATTAATTATTTATGAAGACGCCTTTGAAAATTGTTTGATTTTTAAACATAAGTCAACTGAAAAACAACAGAAGAAAGGTTGCTACGGATATAACACTATCATGACCATTGAGAATACTGTCATGCTTAATTATCTGAACAATTTGAGTTGTATTTAACACGTTGCTTAAAATTTTGTACTAAATTGTTTGCTTCCTCTTTATTTTAAATACTATTCAACAATATGTTCAGTAATGAAGAATATTTTGACATTTTGGAATGTTATATTCGTTCTAACCGAAATACTGAGGCAGCTGCAAATTCATATCAAAACAACTACCCAGAAAGACGACAACCAAACAGCAACATTTCGCAGGATATTGACTAATCTATTGAATGACGGTAGCACCCACGCAAAGAAACTACCAATGCCTAGAAATGAAGAAAGAAATAGTGCCGTCTTACAGGTTTCAAACGAAAACCCTCCGCAATCTGTTCGCTTTTATTTATGGTGAACAAATTGACGTTCCAAAAAGTATGGTACACCGTGTCTTAAAACAAAGTCATTACCATCCATACAAACCTACAATCGTACCCTAAGCGACTTCAATTCTGCAGATGGTATCAAGGACACTGTCAACAAGATGAAAATTTTCATTTGAAAATAATATGGACTGATGAATCCAGATTTACAAATTGTGGTGTGTATAATCGCCATAATAGGCATTATTGGGCAAACGAAAATCCTCTAAAGGAAGAAAGAAGATTGCAAGACAGATTTGGTAGTAATGTTTGGTGCGGCTTATTACGTAAAAAACTGTTATTTTTATTTGTAGATTAGACAGTTAATTTTTAAAAATTCAGGTAACTTCATTCTTAGTCCGTTCTTTTTTGAAAATAATTTAACTGGGGAAAGGTATCTTAATCTATTAAGAAATGATATCTTACCAACAATTAAAAGAGTTCATGATAATTTAGACGAGATTTGGTACCAACAAGACAGTTGTTCAGCTCACAATGTGAAAGAATTTTTGTACCAAAATTTTAATGATCGTCTCATTTGTAACAATGGGCCGGTTCATTGGTGTGCTCAAAGTCCTGATATAACACCCATGGATTTTTATTTTTGGGGTACTCTGAAGAATGATGTGTATAAATTCGATCCACCACAAAATATCAATGAATTACGAAACAGAATCATGGAAGCTATAAATCATATTAACCAAAACATCCTCACCAACCAGAGTTTGCAAGCATATTTCAAAAAGGTGTATAAAGTGCATTGAACAAAATGGTGGCCATATTGAACAATTTTCTATTTAGTGTGTTTTTAAGTAACTATTTTATTATTTGTTGAGTTCCGTTTCTAATCGTGTTGTTTGTGGAGTTTAAGTTTCTATTTGTTATTGCTGGGTTTCGTTATTAAACTGTTTTACATAATATTACCTAGCATTATTACCTAATTAAGTATTGTAAATTATATCACAAAATTTTATTATCACAAATCATTACGGAAAATTATGTTTAAAGTAGAATTCTATTGTTAGACTTCATGGCCTACTGCTTCTTGAACACTTGTTTTTTGTCATTTGCATTCTGGTATTTGATTTCATAGCCTACTATCCTCAAAACGATTTTTCTCAAAATTGTCAGTGCAATTACAAGATTTCTCAAGCATGTTGTACATCATTGGAAAGCTCTTTTCACAGGCTATCACATGAACAAAAAAATCCAATATGGCTGCCATAATAAAAACAAACGTTTATACATATAGCTCAAAAACCAATGTCAATCCAAAGTTGAGAATAGCACAAAAAGATTACTATGTAAAAAGTGTTCTGATAATGAACAAGTCTTAGACATGTCAGATCAACGCCTACTTACATATTGAAGAAAAAAAGGAATCGACAAATTTTGGTTTTTTCAAAATAACTCGAAAACGAAAAGAGGATGGGCAAAATACAAGTCATATTTGGAACGACCATGAAATTCTATAAAACATTGCTATAACTGTCTCCCTATCTCTAATAATAACGGAGATAGCAATACATTCCCATCCAGTTTGGGACACACTATATATATATATATATATATATATATATATATATATATATATATATATATATATATATATATATATATATATATATATATATATATATATAATAAAAAGGAGTGAAACAGCAAGTGAATTTGTGAATGTATTTACTTTAGTGCTGTATTCTATATTATCTGAAAAAGACATTATAGGTGACAATGTGGAATGTAGTTTCGGTAAATTTACCACAATCAAAATATGTTGATTACAATTTCAGTATCATGTATTTAAAATCACAATATTGACAAACTTCTAAAGAATAGACAAGAAATTTACGGTTGCCCTAACAAACAGCTCTCTGACATGAAAAAGACATAAATTTGACTAAGCTGCCTTAAAAGTTCATGTTAGAAATGTTCAAACGCTAAAATGCTGCTTTAAAAAGTTCTGATTGCTCACACTAGTAAAGTTTTTATGGAGTCACCAAGCTTCGTCAACTGGAAATACCTACTAAACCTTTGAAGATGCTTCCCAAGGGAAGGTCAAATATCAGTACCCATGTTAGGCTTACCCATTACAATACGAGAGGGAAAGGCTGGAGATAATGCGTGGTACTATCTATTAATCTTTATAGGGCAGGTGCTTCTGGCTGCTTGACTGAAGGAGACAACTTGGCCCCTAGCTTTAATTCGACGGAACTTTTCCGCAGCAATTACAATAGAATTTGGCTCGGATGAAATTTATAACGCCAATTGTTTCAGAGCTCGGCAGTAAACGGAAACTGTTTATGATTAAAGTTTGGGATTTACCGGGTCATGAACAAAGGATCACTGTTAACTCGCGTTTTTATGTTAAATACTTCGTTAATTTAAATTCAAAATCCAATCAAAAGACATAAAGCATCACTGACAACTGTTATCAGATATAGACAACGAAAAAGGATTTTATGACCTATTTTAAAATAATTATAAGCCACGGTAACTAGCGCGGTCTTTACTCGAGAAGCGTTCAGTTGAGACTCCTCTAGAGGTAGCGTTTTGTCCGTTGAGATCTAACCCTTTTTCCTGATGTCTCACCTCCCCGCGTCTACAATTCAAGGTTTCCTCGGGAATATTTGTCGAAAGCTCAAACGGTCGTTTTTAGGTGACATCATCGATACGGAAAAATACAGATAAAGTCGCAACGATATTAGCTATGTATTTCACAGCTCTTGCATAAAAAAAACATAACATCTTTTAACTAGTGGATTTTTCCTTGCCTCCGTATTGCTATGAGTTCTGACTTCTTCAAGGATTTCTCTTGACAAAGATGATATCGCGCCTTCAGATACTTAAATTTTAACGTAACCATTTGAGAGGCAGTAAGGGGTGTATGGTGCCGAAAGGTTTAGCGACTTTTTATGAAGTAATGATGCAACCAAAACTTGAAATGTTCAATGTAGATAGGGTTTATTTCCATTATTTACGATACCTGGGGGTTTCTAAATGTTTTTTAAAAACAAAGTAACGATGCTGGAAAACACAATCGTTACAATATATATATATATATATATATATATATATATATATATATATATATATATATATATATATATAGTACTTCATTTTCTTTTTCAGACGAGCCAGTTGTCACAAACCGTAGAAACACCGGGCGCGATGTACCCGAACGATGGGTATTCAGCGCGTACGATGTTGAAAAAAAATTTGGGTTTTTGCATGAAGTGACAAGCAGGGACAGAGAGACTCTTCTGCCTATTATCGAACGAATTGTGGCACCTGGTAAGAATATCTGTTAAGGCAACGTTAATGTTTCTGACTTTTTACAAAGCGTTTTGTTATAGGATCTATAATCAACACCGATCAGTGGGAAGGTTATCAGGGAGCAATTTCGGCATTACCTGTGATCCCTCCATATAAACATAGAACAGTGAATAATTCCCAAAGTTCTGCGGACCAAGAGACAAACACCACTACTAATCACGTGAAAGCATTCTGGAGTAGAGCAACAAAAAAAGTTAAATTGGTGCACGGTACGGATCCCAATCACCTGCCAAGTTATTTGGATGAATTCATGTGGAGGCAGGTGAATGGGGGCCATACCTTGCAGGCCTTCGAAATGTTGTTGCAACAAATATCTCAATCTTAGTTAAGTAATCTTTTGCTCTACTCCAGTGCCTACGGGGTGTCATTTAGCATAACTGTCACTACATTTTATTTATATTTTTTTATTTTATTTTTATCATTCACACATCTATAAGTTCTTTAGTACACTGTTTAAGCTTAAGTTAGGTGGTAGTGGACTTTTCCTTTACGTGATAGTAAAGGATTTTTTCCACACCCGAGGAGGTACCACCCCTTACACCAAGGGGCCGGTGAAGTCCCAACGGACGTTTCCGGTTCTGGTGTATGAGTCGGTTTCCCCTATAAGCAAAAATGATGATGGTTCCTCCATGTAAAAAATATTCCGGAGATAAAATACCTCTCCATTCGGATCTCCAGGTGTTCATTTGCGTTTTGTACTGATGTACCACATTTTATTTGTTTTTGTTTCATGATTAGCTCGAAGGACCTGATTATGTTTTGTTAAATTAAAGACTGATTTTAGTAACACTTAACGTTTAATAACAAACTGTAAACTTATACAAAATTACTTATATTATGATATGCTTTAGAGTCCATGAGAACTCTACGAATTGAGTAATGATTATGTTCACAAGCGTGTTGCTTGTTTGGAGTCTATATAAGAACTGCTTTGAATGAATATCGAATTTTCCTACGCTATCTACCTGAGATAGGTTGGCAGACTTGTTGTTCAGAGAACAGATGATATCTCATAACGGCCCTAATAGCCTTAAAAACGTAATTAGTAAAAACACCAAAATAATTAGTACAAGTAGGTCAGTTTAAATTCTGTAAGGAAGTTATGTAAACATTTCAATTAATTAGAGGTCAACATTGTATGGATTGACATTGAAATTATCACGTTCAGCATATAAACAATAACAAATGAATTTGTAAGATAGACAGGAATGTTATAGTGAGCAAGGTTAAGAATCAAAATATGTTATTGTTTGCTAAATATAAAGGAGATTCATTGTAGTAAGTAATATAGTTAATTAAACACCGTTCTAAAATGTAGGCGGAAAATATATCGTTCATTTAAATAAGCTTCTGAAATGTAGTCGGTTAAATAACGCCGCGATAATTTAATTATAAACACTGTTAACATCAATAGTCAAGATGATCATACCTAAGTAAGTTTCTCTTATTCAATTTGTTATATCGTTATTACTATTGTTTATTAAGTTTTGTGCTTTAGCATATGTGCTTCGTTCGAAGAATTTTTTCCCTATAATTAAACCTCCGCTTCCACCCTCAAACATGGTCCATGAAGGTTAAGAAAACATGGTCCTTCGAAGACAAGAGTAGTTGAAGAGCAGGGCACTTCGACGAAAAAGAATCAGTGCCAGTGAAAATACAGTGCTCACTTAAACCTTATCAAATATTCTTTAACCCAAGTCTCCAAATACCCTTTATATTAGTGAAAATAATCGAGGCAGTACCAGAAGAAGGTCAGTTCCAATAAAACAAAAATACAGGACAGAAAAGCCCGGGGCAGCACCAAAAAGAAGGGCAAGTTCCAATAAAGCAAAAATACAGGGCAGAAAACATCCGGGTCAGTACCAGAAGAAGGTCAAGTTCCAATAAAGCAGATAAACAGGACAGAAAAGTCCAGGGCAGAACCAAAAAAGGTCAATTCCAATATAGCAAATAAACAGAAGCATACAGGGCAGTACCGAAAGAAAGTCAGTTCCAGTAAAGCAGATACAGGGTCAAAGACAACAATACAGGGTTAAAGACAAGATATAGGTCACAGGCAACTAGTAATCAGAATCAAAAAAAAAAGAACGCAGCATCAGACAAGGTAACAGAGTCACTTATTAAATCAAATTAAAATTAAGGAAGCAATGGAGGAATTAAAAATGCGTTCGAAAGAACTAAAATTACGGGTAAACAAATTTATCCAAAAATTAGAAGAAGTAGAAAAAATGAACGATAACAATATACCTATCAAATTTGAAATCAGAATAGGAAACGTAGAAAGGCAATGGGATAAAATTGAAGATGTCATAATGAATATAAAAATAATGACAGAATCAGAAAATCTAGATGAAGCTCATTCGACGCTAAGCCAATGGTACGATAACACCATGAAGAAGCTGAAAAGAGCAATTAACAAAGAAGCATACCGCTATTCATCACTGTTTCCAGAATTCGAATTACCAAAAATAAGAATACCAGTATTCACATGCAAGTATAAGGAACGGACAGCATTCCCAGAGAAAGTCCAAAAAGCAATAAATTCAACAATTGAGGAATTCTACGCAAAAATAGCGTCAAGGAATAATCATGAAAGATTCAATCTAAATTTAATTGAAGAAATACAAGAAGTTGAAGAAGCAAGAAGCAATCATGAAAGGTTTAATTTACATTTAAGTAAAGAAATGCCAGAAGTTGAAGAAGCAACAAACGAGCAAGAAATATTTAACTTAAATTTAATTAAATAAATACCAGGGATAGAAGAAGCCACAAACGAGCAAGAAATATTTAATTTAAATATAAGTAAAGAAATACCAAAGATAGAAGAAGCCAAAGACGAGCAGGAAAGAGTGAATTTAAAAAGTTATCCAGATAATCTCAGATCTGGGGCCAAATCAGCAGCGAAAAAACTAATGTAAGTAGAGAGAGCAAGTTATTAAAGGGGAAGAAAGAAGTGCAAGAAGTAAAACAAGCAGTATTACAAATAAAAAAAGTCCCAATAGAAACGAAGAGAGGAAAGAAAGAATTTTATAGAAAATGGTCCAGCAACAAGTCAAGAATGGTTGCCAAGCTATTCCCAAATTTTGGATAAGTCAACCAAGGGGGGAAGAAACAGCAACCACATCTAAAGTAAAAGTTAATGGTTTGACCAACGCGTCCAAGAAAGGAACCACGAAGCAGTTGAGGTATAAAGTAAGAGCAGTAAGAAGAACAACCACCCAGAGATTTACACACACTGGGGTGGAGTATGGAGGTCAGAAGCAGGGACAAGCAAAAATGGGCAGAGGCCACAAAGTATACTGGGGCTATCCAGCAATAGTGGAGGGCTCACGAAAGCAAAACCACAAGGTAGATGGGTATAAGGTGCATGTTCGCAAGTTGAAGCACAGGGTTGGATGGAAGTTCAAGAGGAAGAAAGTACACGCAGGGCACATGGTAACAACCAAACAATGGCCGCTGCGTGGTCAAGTTCAGTCATGGATCAATGGTAAAGCACTCCAAAACGACTCAAGGTCGGCGTGGCTGGATTTTGTGGAGTGGGAAGAGCTCTGCAAGCAAAGCAGAGACATTTCACACAACATGGAGGAGAGACACCAGAAGGAAGACGAGATGACATACCCAACCCATCACCAGAATGAAGGAAGAAATTGTTAGATCATGTAAATTATATTACGCTCCTAGAATGGTAAATATAATCATTGTTATTTCTATTATGATACATAGAGTGTATCAAAAAATATTAATCATTAAGATTTATACTACCATCCTAGAGTAGTAGACATAATTGTATTGTAATTGTAATTATTGTTATGTCGATTATCTCATGTAAGGTTATATTCAAAAAAGATTAATTTATTTATTATTACGATTACCCTCATAGAGTGGTATGCATAGTTATATCATTTTAATTATTGTAATATCGTAAGATTAAATCCAAAATTATTAATTTTACTATTAAGTTCAGTAACATACCTAAGATTGTCTACACTTATTAAAGTATTAGTAGTTCAAATTCTCACCCTAGGGTACTATACAACTTAACATTCTTGCGATGATTATAATTAGTGCCAAACCTAGGTCAAAGATAAATTAAACATTTAGGTCAGAGCCATCGAGCGAGCTGTCATTCTTTTGACTTGGCAGTATGTTCAAAGAACAGATGATATCTCATAACGACCCTAATAGCCTTAAAAACGTAATTAATATAAACACCAAAATAATTAGTACAAGTAGTTCAGTTTAAATTCTGTAAGGAAGTTATGTAAGCATTTCAATGAATTAGAGGTCAACATTGTATGGATTGACATTGAAATTATCACGTTCAGCATATAAAATGAATTTGTAAGATAGACAGGAATGTTATAGTCAGCAAGGTTAAGAATCAAAATATGTTATTGTTTGATAAATATAAAGGAGATTCATTGTAGTAAGTAAGATAGTTAACTTAAACACCGTTCTAAAATGTAGGCGGAAAATATATCGTTCATTTAAATAAGCTTCTGAAATGTAGTCGGTTAAATAACGCCGTGATAATTTAATTATGTAAAAACTGTTAACATTAATAGTCAAGATGACCATACCTAAGTAAGTTTCTCTTATTCAATTTGTTATATCGTTATTACTATTGTTTATTAAGTTTTGTGCTTTAATATAGTCAACAATATACCGTTATCTATGTCATACATATGTGCTTCGTTCCTACATTTTATTCCTATAATTAACCTCCGCTTCCACCCTCAAACACTTGTCAATTGTAAACAAGAAATGACCCTTGTTGGGTTATGCCTAACCATGTTTAAAATTGCATTGTACAGATGGTAAATATCATAATAAAGAAGTCTACTGAGAAATATGTAAATTTGAGAGGTATAATCCTCCAGACGAGACGCCTTAACATGCCACCCGCCTTGAAAGGCTACCTTTCAACGAATGCTATATAATAAAAATAATGGATTATAACTAATAAACTGATTATATCTTAATCTACGTAAAAATGTTAACTTATTTTAAATATACTAAAAATGTTCGCTTAAATTATGTGGTCCAGAGATTAAATTGTCCTCGTCAGTCTATAGGGAGAACGCACACTTTGGACACTGGCCGTTTTAAAACATTACCATTCGACACCTTCACTGATATCACCCTGGTGATGTTGTCAGCTCCTGGATGTAACTGAATGATGCGGCCAAGCTGCCACTTTAATGGGGGCATATTATCTTCTTTGATAATAACCAGAACTCCTGGTTTCAACTGGATCTTGGATGTTTGTTTCCATTTTGTGCGAATTTGTAATTGTGAGATGTATTCCTTACACCATCTCTTCCAAAAATCTTGTTTTATTTTTTGAATATGCTGAAATTTGCTTAACCTGTTGTCAGCAGTATCCAAAACTTTGTGTTTCGGGTTTGATGTTAAAGTTCGTCCAATCAAAAAATGTGCAGGTGTTAAAGGATCTAAATCATTAGGATCGGAAGAAAGGGGGCTCGAAGGACGGTAATTGAGGACTGCTTCGATTTGTGTTAATAATGTGTAAAATTCCTCAAAGGTTAAGTGAGTATTTTTTGTTACACGTTTTAAATGACTCTTTACCTGATTTTACGCCCGTCTCCCATAAACCTCCAAAATGTAGAGAACGTGGTGGTATAAAATGCCATGATGTAGTTGTGTTATTTAATGCTTGATTTATTTTTGAATGATTTTCTTGGTTTGACAGAAAATTATGCAACTCCAACAATTCCGAATTTGCACCCACAAAATTTTTGCCATTATCCGAGTAAATAGACATTGGTTGACCACGTCGGGCTGAAAACCTGTTTAATGCGGCCAAAAATGCCTCTGTGTCCAGACTAGTAGCCAAATCTAAATGTACAGCTTTAGTTACCAAACACACAAATATGCATATATAAGCCTTGTTTAATTTACAGCCGCGACCCTTTCTGTCCTTGATTAATATTGGACCAGCATAATCAACACTGCAATTGTAAAATGGTGGCGCCGGTGTCAAACGTGGTTCTGGTAAGCAACCCGTAATTTGAATTGACGATTTTGGATTTGCTCGAAAGCAACTGATACATTCGTGAATGACACGTTTTATTGTATTTTTACCTGAAATTGGCCAAAATTTTTCCCTTAATGAATATAATAATTGATTTGTTCCACAATGAAGAAGTCGAATATGCTCATATCTGATTATTAATATTGTTAATTTATGCGATGGTGGCAAAATTATTGGGTGTTTTTTATTATAACTGAAATCTGAATGTTGAATGCGACCTCCTACTCGTAAAATTAATTGATCATCCAAAAAAGGATTTAATGACAATATTGAACTCTTATGATTGATTTGTTTGTGAATAGTTAAGTCATTTATTTCTTTAGAGTATACATTGTTTATCTTAATCAACTTAATTAATGCATTTTCCAACTCTGCACTTGTTATGGGGCCAATTACCTTGTTTTTAGAACCTTTAATATTTTCAATAAACCGTAAACAGTAGGCAGTGATTCGCTTTAGTTTAGTTAATGAAGAAAATTTTGAAAATAGCTGTAGGTCATCTAATTTTAATGATATATTTGCCACAACGTGTGACTGGAGCACTGTGTTATTTCATATGAAACGGGCCAAGAAGATGCATCGCTCTGTAGCCATCTTGGGCCATTTAACCAAAAACTTTGCTCTATCTGATTTGCTTCTATACCACGTGATAATAAATCCGCAGGATTATCATGTGTACGTACATGTCGCCAGTGGCCAGGGTTCGTTAATTCTTGAATTTCTGACACGCGATTTGTTACAAAGGTTTTCCATTTATTAGCAGCTGCTGAGATCCATGATAATACTATGGTTGAATCGCACCAATAAACAATGTTTGTAAAATTTATTTTCATTGCGCTTCTTACTTTATCTGTTAATTTAGCCAATAATAAAGCGCTACACAACTCAAGTCTAGGCAGAGATACGTTTTTAAGTGGGGCTACACGCGACTTAGCACAAAGTAACGAGGATTTGCATTATTTACGCTGCGAATATATATGCAATCTCCTAAGAATCGCAAAATCCATGTAATTGAATGGTATGTGGATTTTCACATAAAACGTACCTAGGTACCTGGTATGTAAATCGAGCGGTATAGACTCATCCCATGACAGTTTGTACTGCCAAACATTGGATCATAATTTTAGCATTTATAATTACCGGTCCTAAAAGTCCCAAAGGATCAAATATTTGTGCGATAATTGATAACATTGTTCTCTTTGTGATTGACCTTTTATTGGGCTCAGGATTAATAACATACTGAAATACATCGTATTCTTGATTCCATAATATACCGAGTGTTTTAGTTTCACCTGATTCTGATATTCGTATAATGTTTTCTCCGTTAATTGCTGACAATAATTCTTTATTGTTTGATGACCATTTTCTTAATTCAAAACCTGCTGAACTTATCACTGTTGAAACTTCTTTTAGTATGCGAATAGCTTCTGTCTTTGAATTTGCTCCCGTTAATAAATATTTTAAATAGACATCCTTTTCAATTATTTCTGATGATATAGGATAATGTGTGCCATTTTCAATTCCTAGTTGTTTAAGACATCTAACTGCAAGAAATGGTGCTGAAGCTGTACAATATGTAACAGTGTTTAGCTGATAATAGTTAATGGGGTCGGTTTCATTAGCGCTCCAAATAATTAATTGTAAGTTACGTTGCCCGTCATCAACTAACACCTGTCGGTACATTTTAGCTATGTCTGCAGTAATAGCATACCTATGTTTCCTAAACCGTAAAAAACTTGAAAACAGATTGTCTTTAATTGTGCGACCAACACACTGAACTTCATTTAATGACAGGCCTAAATTTGTTTTAGGTGATCCGTCAAAAACAACACGAATTTTTGTTGTAGAGCTGCTTTACTTAATAACCGCATGATGTAAAAAATAATTTAAACGGCTGATATCCTGTTCTGGTATTCATGTGACCTAATGTTTCATACTCATTTAGAAAATTAACGTATTCGGTTTTTAATTCACTATTGCGATTAAATTTTCGTTCTAATGAAAAAAATCGTTTTAATGCGTTGTCTTTTGAATTTCCTAATTCTGCTATGTCGCATTTAAGTGGAATATTAACAATAAAACTACCTGAATTGTTACGTTTAAATGTATTGATAAAATTAGTTTCGCAATATTTTTACTCACTTGTGTAATTTCTATGGTTAACATTCTTCCAATGCCCAAAATTAGTATGATGTGATGTGTTTAAAAAGCAAAATGATTGATTTTGTTTGTGATGTAAATCGCCACCTAAAATCCACCCTAAAGTGTTTTTTTGTAAAATATGACCGTTATTACTTAATAATTGGAAGTAAATACCGGCTCCCAGTAAGATGTCTATTTTACCCGGCGAATTATATTTTGTATCTGCTAAACGTATATTTGGGGGAATGTTTAGTTTTGACAAAGGAAATGACATGTTTGGTAAATTATCACTGATTTCATTTAATACTAAACATGTTATGCTTGTTTTGTATTCATTTATGCGTGATTTGAAAGTTATATTAGTTTTAAAATGTATGTTTGAGATAGATTTGCTAATCCCTGATACTAATGACTGATATTTTGATTTAGTGAGGCCTAGTCGATTGCAAAGATCACTTGTGATAAAGTTGGTTTGAGATCCTGCATCGAGGAGAGCTCTACATATGTGAGATTTGCCTTGATTATCAAAAACTTCGATGCTTGCTGTTGGCAATATAGTTTGAAACAAAGTTGTATTATTTAAATTATGATTTGATGAATGCATTATTTGTGCAGGTATGTTACTTTCATGAGTAGCGATTTCTACACAGCGTGATTGATTTTGATTTATTTCTCTTTGGTCACCTGCAATTGTATGAAAGTTATGAGTTCCTGAAAGGTGGGAAAATCATTTTCGGGCTTAAATAATAACCATTCATGCCATGTTGCATTACTGAATTTAGCCGAAATAATGTAGATTAATAAAATGTCTAATGTTGGCTGATCAAAGTTTTTTAGTGATTGCATAATTTGATCTAAGAAATGCTGTACTTGTTGATGCGAGTCCTTTTTCATAAAATCTAAATTGAAAAGGGCTTTAATGTTATTTTTAACAATTAATTTTTTATTTTCAAACCGTTTCGTTAACAAATTCCAAGCAATTATATAATTATCAGAAGATACTTTTAAAGTTTTAAGTGAATGTGCGGCATCGCCTTTAACACATGATATTAAATAATAGAATTTTTGAATATTTGTTAAAGTAGGATTATTATTTACAAGTGTGTCAAATGCATCACGGAATTCTACCCAATTTTCAAAATCTCCGTTAAATGTTGGTAAGTTTATGTTAGGTAAGATAAGTAAATTTAAAACTGCACCTGTTGCTATATTTGATTGTGATGAACTGTTATTTTTGTTCAAATACTTGTTTAAAAATCCATTTACCTTTGCAGTGGTTTTGTGAAATATTTGGTCAAACTCCGCCAAATCAGCTTCATGAGAAGTTACGTCATCGGCGATGTTTGTGATAGCGATATGAATTTGTTCAAATTTGTCTAGGGATGATTCATTGCACGATAAGCATGCTTTCAATTCAAGTATATCATTTTCAAGCACAGTCTCATTATCAGCAATGCTATCGAAAAAGTTTCTAAAACATGTAAAGCGTGATTTTATTTGTTCTCTTTGTAATGTTAATGTTTTTAAATGAGCCATTATGCACACAAATGAAGCAAGAAAGAAAGAAAAATATGTTAAAGGAAATTGGACTTACACTTTTGATGACTGCTTGCAAATTCTCTCTCCCTTATATTGATCACGATGGACGATGATTTCACTTTTAATTGCAGTTTTTTTTTTTTTTTGATTAAACGAAAGACATGATGCACTGTATTTGTTTAATAATTAATTACTGGTTAAAATTGCTAACGCGATGTTTAATTCACTATGCACTGTATTTGTTATTTGTTTAATAATTAATTACTGATTAAAATTCCTAACACGATGTTTAATTCACTGGTTGTTTTTTATAATCCGGCTCGTTTAGGACCATGTTTATTTACGTTTTGTACTGATGTACCACATTTTATTTGTTTTTGTTTCTTGGTAGCTCGAAGGACCTCATTATGTTTTGTTAAATTAAATGCTGATTTTAGTAACTGTTCAGAGAACCATGGCAATTACAGAAGGGCAGTAGAAAACGCATAAAAACATAACTAGTAAGATCAATAAAATCACAAGTAAAGTTAGTATTAAGAAATCAATCTAAACTAAGGAATAAATATTGTAATGATTAGAGGTCAATGTTGTATGAATAACATTGGCATTGATGCTATTGCATTTGTTATGTCAACAAATAAACAAACGCAAATTAGCAAACGTACAAGGTATCAAAAACTGATGGACTCGGCAGTTAGGAAGGTTAGAAACTAGATAGAATCACTATAAATATTGTTCATTGATACACAACAAAACACTGTTAACATTAATAGTCAATATGTCCGTAACTACGTAAGTTCTTTCATTCATTTTGTTATATCGTTATTATTATTATTAAGTTTTGTGCACTAATATAGTTATCAATATAACGTTATCTATGTCATACATATGTGCTTCGTTCGAAGATTTTATTCCTATAATTAACCTCTGCTTCCCTCGAACATGGTCCTTCGAAGACAAGAGTAGTTGAAGAGCAGGGCCCTTCGACGAAAAAGAACCATTGCCAGTGAAAATACAGTGCTCACTTAAACCTTATCAAATATCCTTTAACCCAAGTCTCCAAATACCCTTTATATTAGTGAAAATAATCAAGGCAGTACCAGAAGAAGGTCAGTTCCAATAAAACAAAAATACAGGACAGAAAAGTCCGGGGCAGCACCAAAAAGAAGGTCAAGTTCCAATAAAGCAAAAATACAGGGCAGAAAACATCCGGGGCAGTACCAGAAGAAGGTCAAGTTCCAATAAAGCAGATAAATAGGACAGAAAACGTCCAGGGCAGTACCAGAAGAAGGTCAGTTCCAGTAAAGCAGATACAGGGTCAAAGACAACAATACAGGGTTAAAGACAAGATATAGGCCACAGGCAACCAGTAATCAGAATCAAAAAAAAAAAGAACGAAGCATCAGACAAAGCCACAAAACTTATTAAACCAAAGAAAACCAAGGAAGCATAATGGAGGAAGTTAATAACCTAGCAGTAGCCCAGGAGGCAATAGGTAAATTAATGAATAATTTATTAACAAATATGAAAAAGAACCAATATAGAACACTTGAAGGGTTCGAAAAAAAAGGAAAATTTATTACAAAAAGAGTGGGCCAAAGCTATAGCAAACAACAGACAATTTAGAAGCATTAGGGCCGCTAGAACACCCTTATTATGAGACAATATATTTTGAACAAATGGAGAAAGTTCATAATGATATCAAAAAATACATACAAGCAATGAAACTACGATTACAAGCTGGATTTGAAGAAGGTTCGGCAGAAGAAACTTCAAATATGTATCTTCCGAAATTACTAAGAGAAGAGAAAAATGGTATGGAAAGAATGGAAACTCCAGAATTCACAAGATTAACAAACAAACGAAAAATTATGGTAAACCAATTTAAAAGAATATTAGAAGAAGCAGAAGCTATGGACGATGTCAATCTACTTTCCAGCTATAAAAGAAACTTGAAGGAATTAGAAAGGCAATGGGAATTAATGGAAACCAACATAACTGAGATAAATATGCAAACAGATTCAGAAGTTGAAGATGAAGCCTACTTCATGCTAAGGCAAAGGTAGCAAAATGCCAGTGACAAGCTATCAGAAATAATTAATAGCCAAACAGACAGCAATCCAGGGCAGAATAGCAACAAGCTACCGAAGATAAAAATACCAATCTTCACAGGGAAATATGAAGAATGGACAACTTTTCAAGAGCTATTCCGAAAGGTAATAGATTCAAATAAGTCCTTATCTAACATTCTAAAAATGCAATACTTAAAAACCCAAGTAAAAGGCGAGGCTAGCAGAACGATACAACATTTCCAGATAAGCGAAGCAAATTATAAAGCAGCATGGGAACAGTTGAATGAAATGTATAACAACAAAAGACTAATAGTTTCCAAATTAGTCAAAAAAATCATAGAAACACCCATCATAACTTATGAGTCAGCAGAAAAATTAAAAAACCTTTACAATACCATCAAAGAATGCCTAGAAGCACTAAAAACAATGGGCATCGACACAAGTTCATGGGACCCAATAATAATATATATAATTACGAAAAAATGGGATTCAAGAACGAGCGAGTTATATGAAGCTACAGTAAGAAATCCAATGGAAGTTCAAAAGTTAGAAGAATTGTTATCGTTCCTGCGCACAAGATTCCAGAATATATAGGCATCCAAAAGGCCAGGAAGAGAGACACAGTACAATGAAGATTCAGGAAAGAATTTCAAACAAAGCCCTCAGTATGAAAATCCTAGAAAATCATGTAAATATTGCAAATCAAGTTATCATGTAATAAGAGATTGTGGAAAATTTAAATCATTACAGCAAAACAACAATTTCTGAGAAAAAATGAGCTATGTTCAATCTGCTTAAAACACAGCTCAAAAGATAAATATTTTTCACCCATTAAATGCAAGATTTGTCAACTCAAACACCACACGCTACTACATAGAAGCAGCAATGACAGAAGAGATCAGCGGCCTACAAAAGGAGCCATAGAGGTCAAGTCAAATGTAAGTGTTCAAAACAATTTATCAGTATTATCAACAGCAATGATAAAGGTCAAGACGGCGGCAGGGCAGTACCAACACTAGTAGACTCAGGCTCTCAAGGGGCATTTATAACCGATCAAGCTGCAAAAATATTGGGCCTACCATTTAAGAGAGTTGAAACACATATCTGGGCTTGGAGGAGGAGAGAAGAAATCGAACTACAGAGTAGATATACAGTGTGTTCCTCGCCCCAGCCATTTCAGTATGAATACAGAAGCGATTGTGATACAAAAAATCACAGCAATGCCAAGTAGAGCCTTCGAGGTAGATATAGAAACCTGGAAGAATTATATCCTAGCTGACCCTACATTTAACAGAATGGGACCAATAGATATTTTGTTAGGAACCAAAGAATGTAGACAAATATTGCTAGGAGGATTGAGAAAAACAGACGACGGACTTATGGGCCAGAATACAGAACTGGGATATATAATCTCAGGCACATTTACGAATGCAAAAAATAAGGAAGAAGTCAAGGTAACAAGCATGATTACACAAACAGAGAAAGATGAACGTATCCGGTTGCCATAAAGGCGGACATAGAAAAAATGTATCGCCAGATAAAAATAGCAAGAGACGACCAAGAATATCAAAGGATATTATGGAGAAAAGCAAAAAACCAACCCTGGGAGGAATATAGACTAACAACAGTGACATATGGCACAGCAGCAGCACCATGCTTAGCTGTTAGAACCATCCAGCAACTTGCAGATAACGAACAAGAAAAATTCCCGATTGCGGCAAAGGTAGCCAAGGAGGATTTTTACATGGATGAGGTCCTATCGGGAGCTGAGTCAGAGCAAGAAGCAACATTATTACAGACAGAACTCAACAAGATGTTCGCATTAGGAGGGTTCAAGCTAAGAAAATGGGCCAGTAACAAATATCAGATTATTGCAAAACTTCCAAAAGAATTACAGAATGAGAAGGTATTGCAGCTACCAGACAATGGAACAGACAAATCGCTTGGGATATACTGGACACCAAGGAAAGACGTGTTCAAATTAAAACTGGAGTTAGGAGAAACAGGGAGGGTGACAAAAAGGACAATATTATCAGCTACAGCCAAGTTGTTTGACCCATTAGGGTGGCTATCGCCAATGATAATCAAAGCCAAACTGATAATTCAAGAAATATGGATGAGTCAAGCAGGGTGGGACGAAATAGTACCCACTAACATTCAAAAGAGATGGATCCAATTCATCCAGGAATTTAATGAGGTAAAAGAAATAACGATACCAAGATGGATACAAACATTGAAGAAATCAAAAATTGAAGTCCATAGGTTCGCGGATGCATCAGAAGCAGCATATGGGGCAGTAATTTATGTAAAAACAACCAACGAAGAAGGTAAAAGCTACATATCGTTACTAACAGCCAAATCAAAGGTAGCTCCAATAAAGACAAAAGCGACGCTTCCAAGATTAGAACTGTGTGCAGCACATCTATTAGCGAAATTACTGAAAAGGGCAATAACAACACTCCAGTTGGAACTAATCGATGTGTACGCATGGACAGATTCAATGATTGTAATAGGCTGGCTAAAAGGAGATCCGAATAGATGGAAAACTTTTGTTGCAAATAGAGTATCAGAAATTCAACAATTAATTACCGAAGACAAATGGCACCACGTGAAGTCAGACGAAAACCCGGCAGATGTCATATCCAGAGGCATAAACCCAGGGAATTTTGTAAACCTACCGTTATGGTGGCAAGGGCCAACATGGTTACAAGGTCCAGATTACCCAATTAAAGAAGAAAAGCCACACGAAGTACTAGAAGAAAGAAAAAAGCCAAAAGTAATGGTGTGCCTTAGTATACAAGCAGAGGCAACGAATCTGATCAAAAAATTCTCATCATTTAGGAAAATGATTAGGGTAATAGCATATTGCAAAAGATATACCCACAACACAAGAAAAAACAACAAGATAGACGGATATCTCAAGACAAGAGAGATGAGTGAAGCCGAAGACAGCATGATAAGAATGGAGCAAAAGGCAGAGTTCACTGAAGAAATCAATGAATTACAAAGAAAAAAATCGGTGGACAAGAAAAGCTCAATAGCAAGTCTGAATCCATTTATCGACCAAAATGGAATATTAAGAGTAGGGGGAAGACTGGAAAATTCCTTACTGACCTATGGGGAAAAACACCCCATAATTATAAGCTCGAAGTCGCATATGGCGGAGCTAATCATTAGAGAAGCACATAACAACACCCTCCACAGTGGCAACCAAGAAACATTAGCATATATTTGAAGAAAATATTGGATCACGAACGCGAAGAGATGTGTCAAGAAATCAATCAACAATTGTATAAGATGCATCCGTTACAAAGCAAAGACAGCGGAGCAGTTAATGGGTCAATTACCAGCGGCAAGGGTCACGGCTACTCAAGCATTTACACACACTGGAGTGGATTACGCAGGTCCGATGCAAGTACGAACTACAAAAGGCAGAGGTCAAAAGGCATACAAAGGCTATCTGGCAATATTTGTATGTCTGTCAACAAAAGCAATTCACATAGAAGTCGTAAGCGACATGTGCTCTGAGTCATTTATGGCAGCCTTAAAAAGATTCATATCCAGAAGAGGTATGTGTTCCCACATGTATAGTGATAACGGAACAACATTTGTAGGAGCTAACGCAACACTGCAAAAAGAAGCCATAAAAATCAGCAAAGAACCTCAAATCCAGGAGAGTACCACACACATGGGGTTGCAGTGGCACTTTATACCACCTTCAGCACCTCATTTCGGGGGGCTCTGAGAGGCAGGAGTGAAATCAGTGAAATATCACCTCAAGAGAGTGATTGGAGAAACAAGATTAACTTATGAAGATTTAACCACAGTAACTCACCAGATAGAAGCATGGTTAAATTGAAGACCACTTTGTCCATTATCCGATGATATCAACGAATTTCACGTATTGACTCCCGGCCATTTCCTCATAGGGAGAGAACTGGTAGCACCACCAACACTCATCTCAGAGAACATTGATGGTAATCTACAAGGAAAGTGGAGGACAATACAGAAAATGAGAAAAGATTTTTGGGACACTTGGCATAAAGAATATCTGCATCAGTTACAACAAAGATATAAGTGGAAGTTCAAGAAAAATGTCGTGCACACAGGCGACATGGTACTAATAAAAGACGACAACAACAGCGCAGAAAAATTGCCACTGGGTAGGATAGTAAAAACGTACCCAGACAAACAAGGAGTACCAAGGGTAGCCTAAATAAGAAAAGCAGGGGGAATAACAATGGAAAGGCCAATACACAAGCTGATCCTATTGCCCAATGATAGTAAAAACGTACCCAGACAAACAAGGAGTACCAAAGGTAGCCGAAATAAGAAAAGCAGCGGGGATAACAATGGAAAGGCCAATACACAAGCTGATCCTATTGCCCAATGAGGAAGAAGAAACGAGAAAAAAGCATCATGAAAAACAATCGAAGTAGCAGAAAAGTAAAAGGAAGTCTCCGATGCAAAAATGGAAGACAGCCATAATAGCGATATTATTCATGATGGCGATAGGAAGAACGACAGCCAGAAAGTTGTATAACATTGAGTACCCACAGCCAGGGTTCTACATTGAGCATATAGCACATGCGAAAATAGAAAGAGGAACATTTAGGATTGAAATGAGATTCGAAAAGGCAAAGCTCGCCAACGACAAAGCAGCCAAGTCAGTCGTTGTGGAGTTGGAAGACTTTTGCAAATAAAGCAAAAGCATTTCTTCAGACTCGATTGATTGGTCCTTGTTAATGACACAAATCAAGGTCAAGCAAGTCGAACTATCATGGATAAAAGCAGGGTTAGATACGGCCCTTCGAAAGAGAGTTAGAAGAGGAACCCTAGGGCAACTCCTAACTTCCGTATTTGGAGTCAATGACGATGTATACAAGGATATAGATCAATTAGACAAGAACCAACAGGAGCTAATTGCAGCATCCCATCATCAAACAAGACGACAAACGACACCGAGAAGAGAATCTACCATACGTTGAGGCAGTTCGAGTCCAAGCTGAACCAAGGTCTGGAAGCCATTAACAACATGAAACCGTGGTACAAAGCAGTAGACAAGAATTCCCTAAATATTCACATGCTAAGTGTTTACCAAATAGCGGAGCGGTATCTCGATGAACTGACTCAGCATTACAGAAGCTTGCTAAACATACATGTGAACCAAGCCAACATTTACGATTTTATTTCACCAGCGCACATTGACCGAATCATAAATACAGCAACGAGAAAACTACCACAGCATCTGGAAATAATTCCATACCCTATACTCAAGTCAGAAATTGGTCACAGTGAGAAATATATCCACCTGTACAGTTACTTTTCGATGACAGAAGTAACACAATTCATGCTGATAAAGGTAAGCCCGATCCCATATAAGGTTGTGAACGAAACCTATTGGGCTATGGAGGTGCCTAACCAAATCCTAGGAATAGATTACAACACGCAACGATATTTCCAGATAGCAGACAAGGAACTCACCAATACCCTACTTATCTCTGAGAATTTATATGTATGTTCTCCAGCCATGATAAAAAGCATGGAGAGCAACCACAACTGCATCATAGATGAGATATACCAAAGGGAAAACAAAGTAGCATGCCCAATCCATCACCGCAAAGTCAAGTCGACAATCTGGAAACAGCTGTACACTAAAAACTCATGGATGTTCATCAACCCACGAGAAGCGAGAGTCGCAATCATCTGTAACGGCCAAAGGGAAGAAGTTACTATGAAACAGTATGGCATCCTGTCCATCTCCCAAGACTGCATCATCAAGACGAAAACGATGGTGCTAACTCCCCAACAAGTCGAGGGAGTACCAATCCTTGGCGGGTTCGTGAAATCAGTCCCTACCAATTTGACGTTTTCTGAATCGCCGATTAGTCCAGTAATAATTCCGCCCATATGATGATCTAACGGACATCGCTCAGGAGGAAGAACAAGAGAAGGACCATCTCCAAGGAATTCGATGGCGCATGGTCACACATCATTCCATTATAACAAGCCTGGCTACCGCAGCAACAGTAGCTATAGCAATTGTAGCAGCCATCTACATCCTACGTATGGTTCAGAAGAAAGTTAAAAAAAGAGCAGCCCAGTCGAAGAACAGAAAACCGGATGTCGAGAAGACCTACCTCAAAGTCAAACCAATAGAAATGGCTGAGTTAAGCAGGTTACAAGACGCCACGGATGCGGAAATCGCCCTTTGTTGACGCGGCAGAATGTTCAGAGAACCATGGCAATTACAGAAGGGCAGTAGAAAACGTATAAAAAACATAACTAGTCGCATATAAGTAGATAGGGAGACACCTGGGCTCATCCCCTCCACTTTTTACTGCGCATGCGCGAGTCATGCGCATGCGCTGACCTGCGCAGACCTGTGACAGTTGACAGCTGACCTGTCAGATTTGACAGGTGTCAAATGTCACTGACCTGACAGCTGTCAGCTAACCTGACAGCTGTCAACGTCAGCTGTCACCTGACCTGACATGTGTCAACGTCAAATGTCACCTGACCTGTCAGATGACGTCACAAGCATTCCAAGATGGCTGACCTGTCATAGACAGTCGCAAGCCGGGTTCTCTCTATGGAACTAACCTGAGATGACGTCACAAGCATTCCAAGATGGCTGACCTGTCATAGACAGTCGCAACTCTCTCTATGGAACTAACCTGAGATGACGTCACAAGCATTCCAAGATGGCTGACCTGTCATAGACAGTTGCAACTCCGGGGGTTCTCTCTATGGAACTAACCTGAGATGACGTCACAAGCGTTCCAAGATGTCTGACCTGTGTGTCCATAGATAGCCACAAGTCAGGTTAGGTATTAACTGTCTTGTGATGACGTAAGATGTTCCGTCTGACCTGTGTGTCCATAGATATCTACAAGTCAGGTCTCCATGTGTGTATTTGAAGAATACCATCTGTCTGATTGTTTATTTAGGTTAAGTGTTGTATGACATGCTTAGTACACACCATCTGATTGTTTATTGAGGTTATGTTTGTATTTGTTTATTAAGGTTATGTATGTATTTGTTTATTAAGGTTAGGTGTTCGTATACAGACTGATTACCAAACCATTTTGATTGTTTATTAAGGTTATGTTTGTATTTGTTGATTAAGGTTATGTTCGCACACACACACACACACACACACACTACTGTCTGTATTTGTTTATTAAGGTTATGTTCACACACACGTGTTGATTACCAGTCATATGATTGTTTGTTAAGGTTATGTATTTGTTATTTGAATGCAAACAGAGATAATACAAGATTGTACTTACATACAACAAGAGACGTCAGCCTTCTTTCACAGCTTAATACACACACTACTGAACAGGTGTCTTCTGTGTTGAGGATACAGACAGACAGACAACTGATTGCCATTGTTGAAGCTTATACATGCTGTTTAACAAACACGTCATGACAGTTCAAAGTCTTTGCTTAAACTGACAGATGCATGTGTATTTGAAAGAAAAGCATTCGCCTGAACTTAGATTTGAACCCACGAACCTCGAATCAGCCGTTGTTTGCTTTACATATATACACTGTCCCTAAACCAATAGCTCCACAGACACACACGTTAAAAGTTTGTTCGCTGTTGTATATATAAAACAAAAGCCAGTTGTTGTTTACATATGAGGTTAGGTGTTTGTATACATGTTGATTACCAATCATCTGATTGTTTAGTAAGGTTATGTTTGTATTTGTTATTTGAATGCAAACAGACATAATAATAAGAGTGTACTTACATACAGCAAGAGACGTCATCCTTGTTTCACGACTTAACACATACTGAACAAGTGTCTCTGTCTCTTGTATTGAGGAAACAAACTGATGTAAGAGAGAGAGAGGTCTTACAAAGGATAAACAACGTTTTACAGTTGTTAACCTTGATCGTGTTTGAGCTTGTCTGTGTATCTGTTTAATATACACAAGAGAGAGGCCCTCTTAAAGGTAAACAACCTGTCAGTTGATGACCTTGTGTTATATCTGTTCAATAACCCCACATTATTCGTGTTTGAGCTTGTCTAGAATACAGTCGTTAGAAGTATGACATCATCCATGTATTTTAGCAGATGTACCACAAGATAAGTTTGTTCAGGATATTATTGCTTTAAGACATACTTTTTAATTGTATTACAAAATAAAAACACATTAATTTTAACAAAGACTTTTATTTGATTCTAAGTACAAGTATGTAAACTCTTTGTTGGAATACATTTATAGAATTATTAACATTAGATGGTTCAGTGTTGCGTTGGTGCTGTTGTTGTTGTTGTCGTCGGTGTCTCTTCATGGCTGTGGGCTTACTAGGTGATAACACTAGCTTCTTTTAGTTCTTCCAAGATTGACTGAATTTCGTTGTTATGAGCAGTATTACCTGCAACTTGGGAAGCCACTAAAAGTCTAAGTCTGTCAACCAACTCGTTTATGTCATTCCAATACACATAGGCTATTTGTTTGTTATTTTGTATCATATAGTTGTTGGTGCTGATGTTGTTGTTAGGGCTCATGCCGTTGCTATCGCTGCTCTTATCACTCTGAGTTTTAAGTTCAGTCTTTTGTTTTTTGTTAAGATGTCTGTCGGTGCTGTCGTCATCGTCTTCCTCGTAGGTGTAACCAAAACCTTGAGGTGTTGAGGATCTACGACCTCGTGGATTTATCACTGGTTTTATTAGAGTCAGATACTTTTCAGAGGAACAACCCTTGGTTCGTGCGTTAGGATCATAGTTCATTTTATGAACACTAGTTGCTTCTAGAATATCTCTATAGTGTTGAAGATCATCATAGGTATACCCTCTAGGTGTTTTCATAAATATCAATTCTAGCAAACCTTGTGTTTGCGGGTATCTCCTTTGGCCCAGTTGAATCTCAGCATCAGTAAAGTCCAAGTGTTTGTTGCCAAGACTCCAGCTACCAGTATCTTTAGCGTAGCGAGCACCATACGTTTGATCAATAGTAGCAAGCCTCGGTGGTTCAGTAAAATACTTGTCTACATAATATCGAACTCGTTCAGGATATTGCTCCAAAAATTCTTGATATGCAGGGTTGGTTGTGACAGTTTGTAGGTCTGCCTCAAGCTCTTCAAATGTTGGGATGTCCTCATCGGAACTTGTCGCCTCAGCCTCTTCCCTTGGTTCAGCTTCAAAAACTTCATGGTCTTTAAGGAACTGTACTTGGGGTTTCGTTTCTGGTATATCGACTTCGTCTTTGATTTGTTCAACCTTTGGTGGTTGCGATGGCTGTTGCTGCTGCAGTGCTGCTGTGTTTTTAGATATTTCACTTAGGGGCTCAACAAGTGGTTTATATAAACGTTGCAGAGCATCATCATTCTCAGCTCTGTTAAGTTTAAGCATTAAATGTTTTTTTCGAATATTGTCAGCAAGTTGTAAAATCCTTCTCTTAACTTTTCGCTCTTCCTTACCCAACACTTCCATTGTGCTACAACTGTTTTTGGTGTTACCAGTCGGTCTAATCATTTGTTTGAGCGATACAGGTTGTGTGGTGGTTTAACATATACTGACTCTGTCACGGTACATGCCTTCTTATTTATCACGATGTCTGGCTGTGTTAGACAGCTGTGTTAGACAGCTGTGTTAGACAGCTGTCTTAGACAGCTGTGTTAGACAGCTGTCTTAGACAGCTGTCTTAGACAGCTGTGTTAGACAGCTGTGTTAGACAGCTGTCTTAGACAGCTGTGTTAGACAGCTGTGTTAGACAGCTGTCTTAGACAGCTGTCTTAGACAGCTGTCTTAGACAGCTGTCTTAGACAGCTGTGTTAGACAGCTGTCTTAGACAGCTGTGTTAGACAGCTGTGTTAGACAGCTGTCTTAGACAGCTGTGTTAGACAGCTGTGTTAGACAGCTGTGTTAGACACCTGTGTTAGACACCTGTATGACATCTGTGTTAGACACCTGTGTTAGACAGCTGTCTGTCCTGTCTATCATTGTTAGAATAATATATATCTATCGAATCCTTTTCTATATCGACCTTTGTGTACATCGTTTTCCTTCACAATCACCAACACACCATACTTATTATCTTTCCAGCATTGGTGGCAGATAGTTTTAAATTGTTTAAAGTCCATATCGGTGGTTACATGATCGTCGTACACATGTTTTAAATTGGTTTCATCTTGCTTGAATAACACAATAACATTGGTGTTGTCACGTACCAGATGCTTGGGTATTCGTGTATATGTTTGACAGAGATAGAATGAATCAATATTCTTATGTCTGCCCATACTGAAGTATGCTCTTATTTTATCTTGTTTGTCACAAGCTACATCATCAAATATAAACACAGAGTTGTCCTTGGCATCTGCCGGATCTAATATTTCATCGTTTTCTCTATAAGGATAGTAACCAACACCTTTTGTTGCATTCATCACCTCCTTTAACATCTTGTATTTCGGTTGATACAGAGACTTTGAATACACATACACGTTATCAAATTTTAAACCGTTTGCTTCAAACAACAAACTCAGCATGACATTAGTTTTACCACAACCACTCGGACCACATATGATACAGCGAACGGTGTTTGGAAAGAGAGGACCATGCCTCAGTTGTTGTTGAGCTGTGTCCGTAACAACATCGTCTATATTTGTAATGGGTAAGGCAGAAGCGTGTTTGCTGGTACGCATCTTAACTTAAACTAAACTATATTTTATTGGGTGTGTATATATAAATGAATGCAAGTGAGACACCCAGTCAGTATGCATGTTGGTGTCACAGAGTGAGGGTTGTTATTAACAAAGACAGATACAGGTTTTGCTGAAACGTTGCGGGGCGTTACAAACACCATGAAAGTTAACAGAAAACTTGATGAGGGGTTTTATGTAATCAACTCGAAGCCAAAGAAGAAGGTCCCCTTTAAAAACATACTAAGTCTGATTGAGGAAGTTATAAAAGATAGAAACCTTATTCCAACAGCGAACGCCGTGTTTGATATAGCTCATACAATTGTTAGAAACATTGGTGGACGTAAGAATGTGCAGAAACCTCGAGTTATTCCAATACCTAAAAGTGGAGGCTTCCTTCCGTTGTTGCCTCTTATATTTGGTGGGCTGTCAGCACTAGGAGCTCTGGGTGGCGGTGCTGCAGGTATTGCCAAAGCCGTGAACGATGCCAAGTCTGCGAAACAGAAACTAGAGGAGGAAGAACGACACAACAAAACAATGGAAGCCATCGCGATGGGTAGGAGAGGGAGTGGCTTGAAATTTAAGCCAAAATGCAAGAGACTGGGCAAAGGCATGTATCTCAAGAAACAGCGCTACGGTTATGGGTTGTATCTGCAAAAACCAATGCAATAAAAGACTGAAACAGTAGCCTGTGTGTATCAGTCATGGCGCACACCTTTGTGTTGAAAGACCGCAGCTCCCATCTGTCGTCAGACTACCATCCACCAATTGTTTTGGATGGTAATTATGCTGTTGCCTTGATAGGCTTTCACACCTACAACAACATACCCAACATCTATGAAGGTAAAAACAAATTTCATGTAAAAGAAGGAACCGGTTGGCGAACCATCACGATACCCACCGGTGCTTATGAAATAACACACTTGGAAGAGTTACTTCAAAATGAACTTGTTGGTGCTACAGCAACACACGAACAAAAGCAACAGGCTCTGATTCTGAGACCTAATCCGAACACCATCAAATGCAGACTAAAGTGTTATACAAATGTCAGTTTTGAATTTGATGGTTCGATTGGGCGAATGTTGGGCTTTTCAAAACAAGTTCTTCAGCCGGACACCTTTTATGAATCTGATTTACCTGTTGATATAGTGGATGTTAGACAGATTCGCATCGAAACCAATATCGTGTCTGGTTCCTATTATAACGGACAACCCTCACATACGCTGTATGAGTTTGCTCCGATGGTTGATCCTGGCTACGCAATCGACATAGAACCTAAAAATTTAATTTACTTGCCGGTGAACAAGCAAGAGATTTCCAATATAAGCATCGACATCGTCGACCAAGATTCAGTTCCTGTCAACTTTCAAGGTGAAGAGGTGTCTGTTCGCTTGAAACTTATAAAAGTTGCTTAGTATGTTGGTCTTCAAGGATATAAAAGCAAGTGCATCTACCACATCAAATTCAGTTGAGTCAGACACGTCAAAGGGTACGCTTCGTCCCGATAATATTGAGTTCCTGCAAAGCCTGGGTTATCATGTCGTCAAAACTAGAAATATTCAAAGAACCCGTGTTTGATGATGGCATCGATCGAGAAGAGCTGCGCTCTTACTATTCACCAACTAAATCGTTTGGTAACAGCGATGAAATTGAAATAGCCATCAACCAACAAGATGCGTTCGTATGTCTGGCCGAGTCAGCTCTAATAATCGAAGGTGCTCTGGAACCTGTAGCAGTCCAAAATGCCACTGGTGCTTGTTATCTGTCAAATAATGGAGGAGCAGCTCTGTTTGAATCAATGACCTATGAGTTAAATAACAAGGAAGTGGAACGAGTGCGAGACCCATACACCACAACCATCATCAAAAGTCTGCTATCGTTCAGTAAGAATGAAGCCCAATCTCTTAGCAACGCCGGTCTGAATGTGTCGTCGGAGCACATCACCTTAAATGATAACAAGTTTCACATGCTCATACCTGTCTGGTTCCTCTTCAGTTTCTTTCATCATTTCAAAGGAGTTCTCTGTGGCAAACATACTTTCCGCTTTACAAGAAGTCGAAACGATTCCAATGGCTATTACAGCACAGGTACGGCACGAGCAAAAATTACCGTAACCAATATGTTTTTAAAGGTAAAACATGTATTTCCCAATGATAAAATGAAATTGGAACTGATGGATAAAATAGCCAAAGACACCTCTATATTTCTCGCCTACCGCAAATGGGACATATACGAGTTACCAGCACTCAGAGATATCAACAGAGATGTGTGGGCTGTTAAAACTGCAACCAACTTGGAAAGACCTCGATATGTGATTATAGCATTTCAAACAGATCGTAAGGATAACGTGAAGAAGAGGTCAGACTATTTCGATAACATTGGTATGATGGACCTCCGAGTGTTTCTAAATTCAGAATGCTACCCTTATGAATCTATGAATATGGATTTTGAGAAATCGAAATATGCAGAAGCATATAACATGTATACAGATTTTCAAAAAAGCTTCTGTTATAAAAACATGTCGGAGCCTATCTTGAATTATGACGAGTTTAAAGACAGAGCTCTATTTGTGATTGACTGTCAGCACCAGAACGAGTCAATCAAGTCTTCAACGGTGGACATTAAGGTGGAGTTTATGAGTCACGCCAACTTCCCAAAGAATACTCGTGTTTATTGTCTGGTTATTCATGACAGTGTAATGGAATATAAACCTCTAACGGGCATCGTTAGAGCCATTATGTAATAATTGTATGTCATTTATGTATCAATATGTACAACTTAATTAATCCTAATAAATTTTTATTGTATGTAAAACAGTTGTTTTATTTTTATTTTGTTGCATTTTTATTAACCCCTTTCTGTCTGTCAGTCTAAGCAAAGACTTCGAGCTGTCATGACGTGTGTGTTAAACAGCTGTACAAGCTCAAACAAGATTATCTAAGATACTTGTTGGGCAATCAATTGTCTGTCTTTTATTACACAGCTCTGTCAGTCTAAGTAAAGACTTCGAGCTGTCATGACGTGTGTGTGTGTGTGTGTTAACAATCAACAACAGCGTCTATATGTTTTGTTTGGTTCAAGTGGATGTCATTAAACAACTGTGTTATTTCTATAACGGGGCCCCATTCAAGACCTCAACATACGTTAGTGTGTACTAAGCCGTGAAACAAGTATGACGTCTCTTGCTGTATGTAAGTATACTATTATATTATTTATGTTTACATACAAACAATACTTATCAAACAATCCTCGTATATCAAAGTTTAATTTAGTTGTTTTAAATTGAGTTTTGTTACTTGTGTGTTTTTGATCACTCCCTATATAAATTTAGATTCATTCATTCAAAATACAAACACTAACATAAACAAACACGCCGGCAATAAAACCAAGTCCCCGAGTTTTATTACCCTATTAAAACAAATCATTAACATATCTAGATGTAAATACGTTTTTCTTATTGATATAGTTTACTTCAAACGTTTTTTGTTATTAAAATGATATTAGATAGGTAAATTGGTACGTGTTTTAAATTTCTTTTTACTATAAATAAACAATTGTTTTTAACATTACAGTTCCTATTATTCAATTGGAATGTAATAGAGATACAACCCCTGCCTACACACACAAACTCAGCAGCCTCATAAACTCGTTTTATGTAACAGGTTTTTGTTTTATATATACCCCACTGATAACAAACTTTCATCGTATGTCTGAATAGCATGATCGGTTTAGGGGCGTTTGCATATCTTAGTAAGTTGTATGGTTGGGGGTTCAAATCTAATTTCTGGCGAATGCTTTTCTTTCAAAAATCATATTTCAAATTAAATTCAAAATTTCAAATTACCCGCTCAATATATCTTCCTCATATATGTATGTGTGTGTGACTAAACCGAATGACTGTGTCCAACAGATGTCTCCCCTCGAGCTAGAGAATATTCTCTACACTCTACAACTTTACAAATAGAATGTTCTCTAGCTTGAGGAGTAAGATCTCTGGACACAACAGACAGAAATTTTCAAACAAATTCAAATTTCCCGCCAAAAACGAAATACCCTAACAAACTTCAATACACCTTAACAACAACAACAACACAATAAACAAACCAAACAGCTGTGTTTACGAACACCTAACCTTAATAAACAAAATACATAACCTTAATAAACAAACAGATGCCTTGGTAATCAACACACATGACATAACCTTAATAAACAAATACAAACATAACCTTAATAAACAAACAGATGACACGTGAGCGAACATAACCTTAATAAACAAATACATAACCTTAATAAACAATCAGACAAACACACACACATGGAGAGCTAACCTGACTTGTAGATATCTATGGACACACAGGTCAGACATCTTGGAACGCTTGTGACGTCATCTCAGGTTAGTTCCATAGAGAGAACCCCCGGAGTTGCAACTGTCTATGACAGGTCAGCCATCTTGGAATGCTTGTGACGTCATCTCAGGTTAGTTCCATAGAGAGAGTTGCGACTGTCTATGACAGGTCAGCCATCTTGGAATGCTTGTGACGTCATCTCAGGTTAGTTCCATAGAGAGAACCCGGCTTGCGACTGTCTATGACAGGTCAGCCATCTTGGAATGCTTGTGACGTCATCTGACAGGTCAGGTGACATTTGACGTTGACACATGTCAGGTCAGGTGACAGCTGACGTTGACAGCTGTCAGGTTAGCTGACAGCTGACAGCTGTCAGGTCAGTGACATTTGACACCTGTCAAATCTGACAGGTCAGCTGTCAACTGTCACAGGTCTGCGCAGGTCAGCGCATGCGCATGACTCGCGCATGCGCAGTAAAAAGTGGAGGGGATGAGCCCAGGTGTCTCCCTATCTACTCATATAGTACACTGTTAACCTTAATAGTCAATATGTCCGCAACTACGTAAGTCTTTTTTTGTTATATAATAATTTTTAAATATTAAGTTTGTGAATTAACCTCGTTATCAATATACCGTTACCTAGATGCTTAGTTCGACGATTTTATCCCTATAATTATCATCCGCTTCCCTTAAACAGTAACACTTAAGGTTTAATAACAACTGTAAACTTATACAAAATTACTTATATTATGGTATGCTTTAGAGTCCATAAGAACTCAACTGTTGTTTGTTTCGAGTCTATAGAAGAACTGAGTTAAATAAATATCGAATTTTCCTACGCTATATAATTCTACCTGAGAGACGTTAATATACTCATAGTCAATTGTAAGCTAGAAATGACCCTTGCTGGGTTATTCCTAATCGCCCTTAAAATACAGATGGTAAATATTATAACAAAGAAGGCTCCTAAGAAATCTTGAGCTGTAGACTGTTCGTTGATATTACAAACTTTGATTACCTCCTCCAAAAATTTATCATATTCTGGTAATAATTTTTGACGCATTTCACTGTTATTCATTCCATAAATGAACATGCATTTAATCAGGTCATCCCTCAGCTCACCAATGTCACATTGACCAGCTTGATTTTTCAATTTTGTTACAAAGGTTTCTATTGTGTCTCCATTTTGTTTCATAATAAAAAATGTATGCCCGTTGTAAGTCAAATTCGTTTTTGGGGAGAAAATGTGATTCGAATTTATCCAACAATGTCTGTAACTTGTTTCTTCTTCTGTGAACTGAAATGATCCGGACCAGCGGTTTTTTTTTTTTTTTTTTAATTATTCAACAACACACCACGAGGGCTTACAGCCTAAATACTATCGTACCGTGGGTGTTGACAAGGAGGAAAGAGGCAACTTGTTAATTCTGGACTTGAAGGTTCGGAGGAGAAGGAAAAACATGTGCCGGCAAGGAATTCCACAAAGTCCTCGGGACAAAAGAGCGGGCATATCAAGATGTTCTATGCCTGGTGACCTGGACAGTAAAAGGGTGCGTTCGCTCTGTTCCCCTGGTAGATCTGTTGGGGGCAGCAGGTGGGGGAACTATGGAGAAAAGCTCCTCTGAGCAGTGCCCGTGCAGATATCTATAAAAGAGAGAGAGATCACCAACGGCACGTCGGTGGGCAAGGGATGGCAGCCTTTGGGTGAGGGTAGGGTCACCGATGAGACGTAGAGCTCTCTTTTGAATGGAGTCCAGGATAGCGAGTGTAGAAGCGGCAGCTGCACCCCAGATGTGGGAGCAGTATTCGAGGTTTGGCCTTATTTGTGAAGTATATAAGGTATAGAGATTAGCTGGTGAGAAGTATTTGGGAGCCAGGAAGAGGAAACCTAATTTCTTAGCAGCCGCTTCTGCAATTGATGTGACATGTTGGTGCCAACTAAGATTTCGATCCACAGAAATGCCAACAAGAGAAAAGGACTCATTACTTTGAATAATTTGGTTGTTCATTGTGATGGGTCTAGGGCTGGTGTATCTCTTATGAGATAGAAAGCAAGACTGAGATTTGGTGGGGTTGAATTGTACAAGATTTCTACTTCCCCAGTCTAATATTTTTTGGAGATCCATGGAGACAGAACCCTCCATGAGTCTGCGATCCTCATCTAATTGAACTAAAGAGACAGGCTTAGAATGTTGTATATTTGAGTGGAGGGTGCTGTCGTCCGCGTAACTGTGAACTGTGTTGGGTGTGCTAGAGAGGAGGTCATTGATCTGGAGAAGAAACAAAGTAGGGGCTAAAGCTGTACCTTGAGGGACTCCTGCTTTAATTGGATACAGTTTAGATTGGTATTACCATCCACAACAACAGAAATGCTCCTGTTGGAGAGGAAATTTGCTGTCCACATACAGAGTTTTGGTGGTAGGCCATAGGCCGGAAGTTTATTAAGCAGCGCTGCGTGCCAGACCTGGTCGAGTGCTTTGGATATGTCTAGAGCAACAATCTGGGATTCACCGTGTAGTTCCATAGCGTAATGCAACAACTGTGCCACTTGTATTTTTTCAGATTTCTTGTCAGTTTGTGTTGCTATTAGATAGATTTTGAACTGTTGTAACCAATTACTCCAACTTTCAGCAACATTGTCCGTTTGTAAATTTAATGCGGGAAGGACAGACGCCATTTTCTTTAGCGGTTTTGTCACTTAATTAATTAAATAGTTCAATCACCTAATCTTTCTTGTATCTCCGTACATCAGAATTCAACTTACACTTTACCCACTTGTTCTCAATTATTATTTCGTTATACTTATACCAGTAGCGGCTCGTGCCCTACAGCATTGGGGGTGCGCAAGAAAAAGACGTTCGGGATGCAGCAAGTGCGTTATGGTAGTGAATTTTTATTAAATGTTTCAAATTTGAATAACTCAAGTTTATACGAACTTATAAAGTTAAATTTTGGTGAACAGTGTTAAAAATTAATAGCGAATATTTAAAATTTAGCCACCTCTAAACAATGTTGGTAACACTGTTGTAGTCCAATAAGAATAAAGTTAGTTGATCTCGAAGCATCGAACAGAGCGTTTCATTTTTCTATACCGGCGATAATTTATAACAGGTTATGGGGCCCAGATGCTAATGGCCACGTGTGCAATTAGCTGGGAATGCCGGTAAAGAATTGTGAAGTATAACGTTGTGTGTTTCGCCAGAACGTTAACGGAAATGGCATCGAATAATTACATAGTGAATGTGCCGAAACTAAAAGGCCGCGAAAATTTCGCAGAATGGTCTTTTGCTGTTGAAAACTTTCTAGTACTTGAAGGTTTATCTAAGTGTACTACAGAGGTGGTTCCTGATCACGATGCAAAAGCGAAGGCTAAAATAATATTAATTTATTTAATGACCAAAGGTAAACCGTTATGTGATTTTGACGCACTATTGATTGTTTTCCTTCTTTAACGTCGGTCTATTTCCGAGACTATGGCCAATCACCTCACTATCCTGGAAATGTTGCAGAACCTTTCTGTAGGGAGGTTGGGGATCTTTAACCTGCCCAATATTGCATGGTACACGAGACCGGCGGCTTTACGCCCCCCTGAAGTGCGGAACGTGCAGACATTCGACTTGCTCAAATACAATGCCACAACCTCTCGGTTCATGTTAATTTTATAGTATGTACTGAGAAAGTGAAAAGAGAACCCTGGGAATCCAACCCAGTGCGCTTGTGTCCAGAGACACACGTTCTAACTATAGATCATTATATTAAAACTTCTTGTCAACTTAAAAGAAAGCTTTTATATAAAAAAAAGAAATTCCCGCCGAATAATTCAGTTTGGACAATTTGACAAGTGACAGTTCTTACAGAAATTGCGCGATCTTGGGCGCTTTCCCATGGATGGAAAGTTGGTGATTTTGGCCGATCTCGTTCAGCAAAACGGCGATATTTAGTTTTAAAAACCTGGCAACCCTGCTTTTAGGAGGTGTTAGGTTAGTGGAGTTCGGTAGTGATGGGGAAAACGGTGTTTTCTATTAACAGTTGATCCTGTTAACGTTTTTTTAATGATAACCGTTAAAAATAACAGACCCAGTTATTTATCTGTTATTTGAACTGGATAGTCGATCGATAGTATTCTACATTCCCAAAGCTGTGAGCGAGAGCGAGCACACTAGTATAAATAACGTGTTATCTCTTAAGTAATATGTTATGAAGTAAAGTCCGCTCTATACTGCATAGCATACCCATTCATATTTAGCATTCCCAATCTCCTCCTGGCCATTCATCCCGTTAATTTAACAGTTCCCCATGAAAACCGATGTTTATTCATCGAAGCTAGTTGCAGTGGAAAAGAAACAGATACGAGTCCGAATTTAGTTTAGTCTAAAGCGATATTTTGTTATTTTTATTTTTATAAATATCGATAACAGCTGGTTACCGTTGCGGCTCGGCAACCGCTAAAAATAACTTATAACTAAATAACGACCCATCACTAGAGTTCGGAACCGGAATCGATTGACACTTTAGCAGTAGCTTAAAATGTATCTTTATTTTTACTTATACTATTTTACTATAAATAAATAATGAAACATCAAGAAGAGACAGCAGAAATAATTTAGAGTGTATAAAAGAAAGTTCCATCAAAATAGTAGCTGTCAAGGCATGTCCATGGAACATATAAAACAAGAGGGCCAGGAGATCCCTGAAGTCTACTGTAAAACCGAAACAGAAAATTATGAGAATGTATCCACTGATCAAAAGTTTATTCTTTCCTGCGAATTTGAGCAGGATACGAAATTCGATCTGCAAATAAATGAATCTTTAATAAAACTGGAAATAGAAGAGCATGCATTGGACAATGTTTTATTATGTGAAGATTTGAAGGAAGAGTACAGGAATAAAAATGAAAATTCGAATGATCAAAACCCCTGGCCTACTTTGGGCATCAAGGATGGTGTAAATACGAAATGTGAGTTACACAAATTATTTCAGGATGTTAACCAGTTTGGGAAAGAAAAACCTCAAAGTATTATAGATGAAGATAAGAAAAAAATTATTGAGAGCATTAAATCACAAGATCTTAAAAAGAGCTCATATCAGCACATGGCAGCAAAATCCTTGTTAAATCATGTTACATCTGAACACACAAGAGAAAAGTCTTATCAATGTTCATCATGTAATTATGCAAGTGTGCGGAAACAAAATTTCTTGAGGCATATTAAATCAAAACACACAGGAGAAAAGCCTTATCAATGTCCATCATGTGATTATGCAAGTACACTGAAACAAATTTTGTTAAATCATATTAAATCAAAACACACAGGAGAAAAACCTTATCAATGTTCATCATGTAATTATGCAAGTGTGCAGAAAGAAGATTTGTTGAACCATATTAGATCAAAACACACAGGAGAAAAGCCTCATCAATGTTCATCCTGTGATTATGCAAGTGTGCAGAAACAAAATTTGTTGAGGCATATTAAATCAAAACACACAGGAGAAAAGCCTTATCAATGTCCATCATGTGATTATGCAAGTGCACGGAAACAATTTTTGTTAAACCATATTAAATCAAAACACACAGGAGAAAGGCCTTATCAATGTTCATTATGTAATTATGCAAGTGTGCAGAAAGAAGATTTGTTGAAGCATACTAGATCAAAACACACAGGAGAAAAGCCTTATCAATGTTCATCATGTGATTTTGCAAGTGTGTGGAAACGTTCTTTGTTAAATCATATTAAATCAAAACACACAGGAGAAAAGCCTTATCATTGTTCATCATGTAAATATGCAAGTGTGTCTAAACATGCTTTACTGAATCATATTAAATCAAAGCATACAGGGGAAAGGCCTTACGAATGTTCATCATGTAATTATGCAAGTGTGCACAAAGAAGTTTTGTTGAAGCATATTAGATCAAAACACACAGGAGAAAAGCCTTATCAATGTTCATCATGTGATTTTGCAAGTGTGTGGAAACGTTCTTTGTTAAATCATATTAAATCAAAACACACAGGAGAAAAGCCTTATCATTGTTCATCATGTAAATATGCAAGTGTGTCTAAACATGCTTTACTGAATCATATTAAATCAAAGCATACAGGGGAAAGGCCTTACGAATGTTCATCATGTAATTATGCA
Organism: Tillus elongatus; assembly: GCA_964006375.1. Classification (NCBI taxonomy): domain Eukaryota; kingdom Metazoa; phylum Arthropoda; class Insecta; order Coleoptera; family Cleridae; genus Tillus; species Tillus elongatus. The sequence continues at coordinate 6,407,774 of OZ023262.1, read as the reverse complement.
AGTGTGCACAAAGAAGTTTTGTTGAAGCATATTAGATCACAACACACAGGAGAAAAGCCTTATCAATGTTCATCATGTGATTTTGCAAGTGTGTGGAAACGTTCTTTGTCAAATCATATTAAATCTCAACACACAGGAGAAAAGGTTTATCATTGTTCATCATGTGATTATGCAAGTGTGTGGTAACATTCTTTGTTAAATCATATTAAATCAAAACACACAAAAAGAAAGCTTCATAAATGTTCATTATGTGAATATACTGGTGCAACCAAACATTTGTTAAAGCATATTGAATTAAAACACCCAAGAAGAAGGTCTTATCAATGTTCATCATGTGATTATGCAAGTGTGAACAAACGTGGGTTGTTGAAGCATATTGAATCAAAACGCAGGGGGAAAAGCCTTATCAATGGCATAATGTAACTGTCAAGTAGAAATGTCAAAAATTTTCTACTGGAGAATTTTGTAGTTTTTGGAAAGATTTAGTTAAAATTAATGTTAATGTTTAAATAAAAGTGAATATCAATCTTCATGGCTACTGTGGAAGCGTTGGTGGGAGTGTCAATAGCAGAAGAAAAATGAAAAAGTGACATTCATTAAAATAATTAGGACAGAAGAAATTTGGAAAGAGGATGGTTAACAAAATTGGTATCACCACAAGCACAAGCAGAGCTTATTTGTATAACTTTAATAAATAAATAATAATAAATAATTATGTAATTATGCAAGTACGCAAAACAAAATTTGGCGAAACATGTCAGTGTTCATGTCATGTAACTATAAGAGTGTATAGGAAGAATACCTGTTAAAATATATTAAGATAAATGTACCAGTAATTGACAGATTAGACCAAATATTCAGTGATTATGATCAAAACTTGAAGGCGATGTGGTATTGTCATCACCTTTTTGACTATATATCAGAGAATAGACTGGGCACACAGCCGAATTGTTTGAAGCCAACATGCAAGGGACTCTATGTTTACATCGGTCCTCTGCTCTGATTGGGTGGTGGCTCAAGCGTTGCCGCTATGTGATAATTCATCCTTAAATCACCGAATATGATGACAAGTTGAGAATGATAAATTTATTACTTTTCTGTTACTTAAGACATCACACTTACATTAGGGCTTATTTATGAATGTAAAGATTTACTAACGTTATATTAGTTGCAGTGATATCGGGGCGGCAAGGCCGCGGACGAGCCCTGAGGAAACCAAAAAAAAAACGTTATATTACTTGGTTTCTCCCTTCTTTATGTAAATATAACCAGAAAACGCAATTTAAAATCTATATCTTGCTGCATGTGAAGTATCTAGATTTGTATTAACCCAGAGTTGTGGCTTGTATTTGTCTGTGAATAGTATGCAAGTATACTGAGAGTTTATTTTTGTGTTACCTTCATTTGCAATAAAGGTTTTGAGTTTTGTTTTTGCAAAATGATGAAAAAGTATATTGCTTGTAGGAGATTACCTGAGGATGTGGCAACGATGTCTCTGCGTGCGTAAGGACATTGCTGTTTGCGATTTTCAGTGGCGGCACGTCAGTTTCGCACTATTTTTAGGTTTCCATCTACTAAAGAAAGGAGATAAACATGGTGCGCTGCCTTAAATAGAAAGTCGGATACGCTGCCGAAATATTCTTATTTATGTTCACAGCATTTTAATAAAGACTTTTATTATTTACCCAAGTGGAAGAAGGGTATTAAAAACGCAGCGTCTCCATCAGTTTTAAGTTCTCCAGTGCCTTGTAGTTCTGGCATGAAAGCTCTTGTTTATGCGAAAGAAGGTGAAGAATTCCTCTTAGCTTCCTATTTTGTAAATCTTTATTATTGTTAAAATCAATAAATTACCCGATAAAAATTGCAGTCATAGTTTTGAAGAAAATAGAGATAAATCATCGTCATCATCAGCTCTCACTGCCTTGGAACTATCATGTTCAACAGGTGCGCACTTGGCAGTCCGCCTGAATTGACACCAAAAGCTAACATTACTCCAGATCAAAAGTAAGTTAATATGCCTGGACTTAGAATTGAGGGAAAAATACTAGAAGCCATTTTTTTTAAATTATACTCCGTTCACTGAAAACTTATCATATATTTATAGATATTTCCAGTTTATCAGAAACTCCAAAAACATCTTTGAAAAATGGTCTATTGCTAAACGAGTAATAAAAGAACAAAGGAGGAAAATAAATATATTGCGCCAACAGAAAAGACGTCTTAAGAGTTTGTCACCAAAAATCGCTTATTGAGCATTTTAAAAGTCTTATTGCTTTTACGGAAAATACAGAAACATCCCTGAACGTCTCACTTTTGAGTGTTATTAAATTTATATCATTGCTTGTAATATTTTAGGCCTCTTAACCCACACAAATAGATCTGATTAAACAGCTTTTAAAATGTCCACAACGGAACTATTCACCAGACGTAAGGTCGTTTGCTATTACCCTAAATTTTTATTCAAACAAAGCTTATAATTACGTTCGAGAAAAATTTATGAAATCTTTGACACATCCTCGATCAATTTCTAAATTGTTCCTGGATTCTGCAAAGAAGCATTAGCGGTTTTGGATTCAAAAAGACGAGACGCAGCCGAAAAAGGTCGCAAAATACTTTGTTAAATACCTAGTCATCGACGAGATGTTCATAAGACGTCAAGTTGAGTGCACAGGAAAAAAGTTTTGTGGTAACGTAGATATTGGCGTGGATATGAATCATTCAAACGAGCTTCCAGTGGCTAAAGAAGTTTTGCTTTTCTTATTAGTTGCTTTAAATGGCCAGTGGAAAGTTACAGTGTGTTATTTTTTCCTAGCTGGCATTTCTCGTGAAGAAAAAGCAAGCCTGTTATTAAATCGGGCTTTAAGTTTTATCCATCAAGCAAGAATAGTCGTTACTTCCGTGAGTTTTGATGGAGGAGCTGCAAATATAAGCATGATTAAATGTTTGGGAGCAAATTTAGATACATTTATTCAAGAAGGTTTAAAGGCTTATTTGCCACATCCTGTAACCAATGAAAATGTATATATTTTCCTAGATGCTTGCCACATGATGTAATTAATAAGAAATTATCCGGTAAGTTGTAGATCTATAAAACATGCAGCAGACAAATCAGCCATCGCCGGTCCCAAGCCAGGGTGAAAAAGGAGGAGGGGGTAGAGTAACAACCACGTTAAAAAACCAGGATCCTTCTGGCCCGGACAGTAGCACCCTGTAAGGGCCCCTGGCTAGGGATACAGCAACTAGCAGGTGGTAGTGGAATTTTCCTTTACGTGATAGTAGAGGATTTTTTTCACGCCCGAGGAGGTACCACCCCATGCATCAAGGGGCCGGTGAAGTCCCAACGGACGTTTCCGGTTCTGGTGTATGAGTCGGTTTTCCTTATAAACAAAAATGATGATGGCTCCTCCTTGTACAAAAGATTCCGGAAGTAAAATACTCCTCCATTCATTTCTCCGGGAGAGGGGTGTACAGGGGGCGCCAACATCAAGATTTAACATATCCTTCTCCAATATATGTGAATTCCGTCCACCATTTCCTCCAGGCTAATAGGCCCCAACTCCTCTTTCTCACCGAAACCCAAATCAGTGCCAAAACAGCCACTAATCACCTTAATTTTCCGGGGTATGAGCTCTTTACCTCCTTTAGATTGCACGGAGGCGTGTGCGCATACGTCCGTAGCAATCTACCCTGCACAAGACTTCCCAATTTAGAAGCTGGAAGAAAAGACATTCTATGGATAAAACTATCTCTCAGGGCTGCAACTAAATTCATCTGTTGCATTTACCGGTCACCTTCTGACAACAACTTTGTCCAGCTCTTTGACTACCTTTCTGAATCTGATTTCTGAATATCCTTCCTCCGAGGTCACCATTCTTGGTAACTTCAATGTCCATAATAAGGAATGGCTAGGATCTTCCAAAACCGATCCACCAGGAAGAGCAGCGGAGGCCTTTGCAGTCAACAATTCTTTAGCCAATATGGTTCAGCAACCTACTTACTTTCCGCGCATCCCAACACACAGCTCAAATCCCTCGAATCTTCTCCTTAGTACAAAACCTGAATGCTACAAGATATCAGTCACCGCCCCCCCTTGGTCGTTCAGACCACGGTCATCACATCCACGTATCGTTTGGCACTACAACCGCAAACTGGGACGAAATGCGGGATTACTTTTCCTCATTTCCATGGGCGTCTGTCTGCTTCTCTCATCCTGACCCCTCTGATATCTCACAAAACGTCACCGAAATTATCCAAGCTGGCATGGAATTATTCATTCCACCTACACAGAAAACCTCGTCAGCCACTCAAAAGCCCTGGTTGTCTAAAACCTGTGACAAGGCCAGACTTGAAAAGGTCAAAGCTCACAAAACGCTTCTACACAATCCCAGTCAAGAAAACCGTCAAGCATTAACGACGCAAGAAACCGCTATGTCCGCATTATTTCTGAGGCAAAAAACTCGTTTAATAACCACATCAAAAACAAAGTACTCTTAAGCTCCAACGGCAGCAAACCCTTCTGGACTCTTGCTAAATCTATTGGGAATAATTTCTGCAAGAGCACGTTCCCACCTCTTGTCTCAGGAGATGAAATTGTTTATACCGCCCTGGGCAAGGCTGAACTTTTTGCCTAGTTATTTGCCACCAATTTTACTCTCAACCCACCTCCAAATGTTCAACCACCAACAGTCCCCAATGTCGCGCACAAAATGGCGGATATTATTTTCAAAACTAAAAAGGTACGAAAGATGCTCTCTTCTCTTAATACCAAGAAAGCCTCTGGCCTTGACGACATCCTAGCAATTGTTCTCAAAAAATGCGCACCAGAACTTGCTCCTGTCCTGACTCACCTGTTTCAGACATCTTACAATAGAGGCATATTCCCTAGTAACTGGAAAACTGCTCGAGCACAACCCGTCCCCAAGAAAGGATCCAAAGCGCTTCCCAGCAACTACATGCCAATTTCTCTCCTTCCAGTCGTCTCTAAAGTGATGGAAAAGTATATAAACACCGAATGACTAAAATCTCGAAAAACACAGTCTAATTCACGATAGGCAGTATGGATTCCGTCAGCGCAGATCAACTGCCGACCTCCTTTCCTCTGTCACCTATTCTTGGTACAAGTCTATGGAACTACACGGTGAATCCCAGATTGTCACTCTAGATATATCCAAAGCATTCGACCAGATCTGGCACGCGGCGCTGCTTAATAAACTCCCGGCCTCTGGCCTACCACCAAAGCTCTGTACCTGGACAGCAAATTTACTCTCCAACCGGAGCATTTCTGTTGTCGTGGATGGCCATTCCTCTAAACTATATCCAATTAATGCAGGAGTTCCTCAAGGTTCAGCTTTAGCCCCTACTTTGTTTCTTCTCCACATCAATGACCTCCTCACTAGCACATCCAACCCAATTCACAGTTACGCGGATGACAGCACCCTCCACTCAAATATACAATATCCTAAGCATGTTTCTTTAGCCCAACTAGATGAGGATCGCAGACTCATGGAGGATTCTGTCTCCGTGGATCTCCAAAGAATATTAGACTGGGGAAGTAGAAATCTTGTACAATTCAACCCCACGAAAACTCAGTCTTGCTGTTTTACTCATAAGAGATACACCAGCCCTAGACCCATCACAATGAACAACAAAGTTATCCAAAGTAATGAGTCCTTTTCACTTGTTGGAATTTCTGTGGATCGAGGTCTCAATTGGCACCAACATGTCACTTCAATTGCAGAATCGGCTGATAAGAAATTAGGCTTCCTCTTTGGGGCTCGCAAATACTTTTCACCAGCTAATCTCTATACCTTATATACTTCACAAATAAGGCCAAACCTCGAATACTGCTCCCACATCTGGGGTGCTGCTGCCGCTTCTACACTCGCTATCCTGGACTCCATTCAGAAGAGAGCTATACGTCTTATCGGTGACCCTACCCTCACCCAAAGGCTGCCATCCCTTGCTCACCGACGTGCCGTTGGTGACCTCTCTCTCTTTTATAGATATCTGCACGGGCACTGCTCAGAGGAGCTTTCTTCTATAGTTCCTCCACCTCCTGCCCCCAACAGATCTACCAGGGGAATAAAGCGAATGTGTCCTTTTACTGTCCAGGTCTCCAGACACAGAACATCTTGTTATGCCCGCTCTTTTGTCTCGAGGACTTCCAAGTTATGGAATTCTTTGCCGGCACATGTTTTTCCTTCTCCTCCGAACCTCCAAACCTTCAAGTCCAGAATTAACAAGTTGCCTCTTTCCTCCTTGTCGACACCCACGGTACGATAGTATTTAGGCTCTAAGCCCTCGTGGTGTGCTGTCGAAATTAAAAAAAAAGGTGGTCATTTCTAGAAAAACTGGTAGAGTTGCAAGGTTTTTTCTTAATTTTTTGCTTAAATTTTTGTTGAAAACACTTTTTACTTAATTTGCATAGAAAAAAAAATCGCTTGTGACGAGATCACAACATTGCAACATTAAGACTTTCGAACATTTTATTCGAGAAATCATTTCTATAAAAATTCACTACCATAACGCACTTGCTGCGTCCAGACTTTTTGGTTAATAGTATACTTAAATAATGTATAGGTAGTTAAACATCTTTTAAATTTTATTTTATTATTTTAATCGTATTTACGAAAATTTTAATCCTAATTCTCGAGACGCCTATGGTGTCGAGGACCGTGTAAACAAACTTTTTATTCAATGTTGGTTTCAAACATTACAACGCATCGCATTGGGCGATGTCTGGTCTATCCGCAGGTAGATATTCAAAGATCATCACCATCTTGATTGAAAATCTAAGGGTTGCTGTTTGTAGAAAAGGGGGTCGCAGGGTTTCCCATTATTAATTAAAATTTTAGATAAAATCAGTTAAAGTTGATTGCATATTAAATGATGAAAGACCAATGTTTGACAGTATCATCTATCACAGTCAATCTCACTTCTCATGACCACAGGAGAAAGGTTGGACAACTCTGCCTCTTCTATCAATATTACTATCAACATTGCTCCTTCTAAATTGCTCCATTAGTACCTCTACTTGTGACATTTAATCGGGCAACCTGTTTTAGTCAAAAAATACATGGTTTTAGTGTCAAATTACCCACTTGTTGAATGGATCGTTACGAACCTTCGTTTGTTCCTAGAACATCTAAGCTTTGAAATGCCCTCCCAGCAGACACTTAATCTCCAACTATTCAAGAGAAGAGTAAACACCCATCTTGTGGCACAACAATCAAGTTCGTGATGCCTTAGAGACACATACGCTTTGCCATTCATAATTTTATCATAAAAAAAGAAACGGAATGGAAACTAAAAGAGAAAGCAAAACCGCCCCGAAACCCACAAAAATAGAAATGTATTTCAACAATAAAGTTGTCTTCATTGTTTATTCAACTTTATTTTAACTATTACCAAATATAATTAGACTATGACTGTTATTTATATATAAATGAATTAAAAAATACACGCTCTGTAGCACCAGACAAATTTTCTGTAAAATGTTTAAAATCTCCAAAAGACTACATAGCAGTACCTATTGCATACATTGTGAATAAAAGTATAAATACCAGAAAGTTCCCTCAAAAACTGAAAAAGCAAAAATAATCTGAATTAGCTCGCACGTCATAACGGGTCTTCATGCAGTCGCTTTCTACTCGTATATGCATTCTGACAGCAGAGTGGATGGTTTCTATTCTTCTTTCCAAATCTTTTATGTATTCATCAGTTGACCGTGGAGCATCTGTGGGTTTTCCAAATACGAGATCAGGAGGAAGTCTTAACTCTCGCCCAAAAACCACGCTGGCTGGTGTATGTCCGGTAGTCTCATGTACAGCCGAGCGGTATGCCAGTAGAAATAGTGGACGGTGCCGGCCCCAATCCGTTTGGTGTTTATTGACAAATATTCTTAAGTGGGACTCCAAAGTAGCATTGAATCTTTCCACCATTCCGTCAGATTGAGGGTGCATGGGTGTAGTTGTCGTTTTCCTGATTCCCATAATCTCACAAACCTTCTGGAATACAGCCGACTCGAAGTTGCGTCCTTGGTCGGAATGAAGCTCTAGTGGTTCGCCAAATCTACAGAGGAACTCATTCACTAATACTTCTGCGACGGTGGTGGCCTCTTGATTCGGGACCGCAAACACTTCTGGCCACTTGCTAAAATAATCCATGGCTACAAGCATCTAGCGATTTCCTGCGTCTGTTCTACGGAAAGGACCAACTATGTCGATTGCAATTCTTTCGAAAGGAGCTCCCACGTTGTACTGCTTCATTCACCCCCTGGTTTTTGATTTAGGCCCCTTACTGGATGCACACGCTTGGCAGGTTTTGCACCATTCTTCCACATCAGCTCTACATCGTAACCAATAAAAACGTTTTATGACCTTTTCCAAAGTTTTCTTTACGCCTAAATGGCCTCCACCTGCCCCGCCATGGATCTCCTCGATTACCTCCCTAACTCTTGGCCGCAGAAGGATTATGTGCTTCAATATGTGGGTACCATCTTCTGACTCCCAATTCCTGACCAGAAGATTACCTTCGATTGCAATGGAGTCCCACTGGGCCCAGTAACTTTTGGTGGCAACGCTTTTATCACTAACTTCTGACCAAGTGGGTCTTTCGTGACAAGTCTCCTTCCATCTGTAGATTGGTTGGATATCAGGCTCTTCTTTCTGGTCCTCCATTAATCTCCGCAGGTCCCATCGGCTAACGAGTAGCACCGTTGTCCTCCTACACACTTCGAGATTCAATCCTTCTTTATTTTCGACAGAGATGCAATGCTTGCATTTTGGTGGGCAATGTCTCCTAGATAGGGCGTTGGCATTGCCGTGCTGTCCAGGGCGGTGTTCGATGGTAAAATTGTACTCTTGGAGGCGTTCAAGCCACCTCGCCATCTTCCCCTCTGGATTTTTAAATTGAAGAAGCCAGTGTAGGGAAGCGTGGTCGGTTCTCAGGAGAAATTGTTGACCATATAGATATTTGTGAAAATGCTCCAACCTCTTGATAATGGCTAGAAGTTCTTTCCTCGTCACGCAGCAGTTTTTTTTTCTGATTTTGACAGGGATTTGCTGAAATACCCTACAACCTTCTCTTGGCCTCCCTGTTCCTGCGAAAGAACACCTCCAATACCAACATTGCTCGCGTCCATGTCCATAATAAACCTGTGACCAGGCTGGGGGTATGTCAGAATCGGGGATGATCAGGGAGCCCGTTTTAGAGTCTCGAATGCTTTTTCACATTGATTTGTCCACATGAAAGGTGTATTTTCTTCCGTCAGTCTATACAAAGGTTTTGCGATGTCAGCAAACCCCTTTACAAAACGGCGGTAATACGTGCAGAGGCCCAGAAAGCTTCGCAGCTGATGTACATTGGTTGGAATTTCTCAGTTCATAATACAGTCTGTCTTCTCTGTGTCGGTTTTGACTCCATCTGGGGTGATAATGTGGCCTAAGTACTTGACTGCTTTTTGAAAGAGACAGTATTTCTTCGGGTTTAATTTCAAATTGGCTTCCTTTAGTGTCTGAAACACTTGTTCGACATTCTTCATGTGATTTTCGAACGATTTTCCCAAGATAATGACGTCATCCAGGTACACGAGGCATGTTTTCCAGTGTAGACATCTCAAAACTGTCTTCATTAGACGCTCAAAAGTGGCTGGAGCATTACACAACCCAAATGGCATGACGTTGAACTGCCACAGTCCACTGCCAGTGGTAAACACAGTCTTTTCTTTGTCTTTGGGCTCAATCTCGACTTGCCAGTAGCCACTTTTCAAGTCCAATGTTGAAAACCATCTTGCACCTGCCAGTGTATCAAGTGTATCGTCAATTCTTGGAAGTGGATAGCTGTCTTTCTTAGTGACATCATTTAACCGGCGGTAATCTACACAAAACCTTGTGGAGCCATCTTCCTTTTTAACTAACACTACTGGAGAGGCCCAAGGGCTTTGCGATGGTTCTATAACTCGTGCCTGCTTCATCTCCCTTAGCATGGTGTCAACTTCCTGCTGTTTTGCCAATGGTACCCTTCGCGGTGGTTACTTGATTGGTACAGATGTCCCAGTCTCAATGCGATGGTGTACTAGGTCTGTTCTTCCAAAATCGTTCTTGTCGGTTACGAAAACGTTGCGATATTTGGACAACAATTTAGCCACTTCTTGCTTCTGTTGTGGGGAAACATTTCCACTAGCTTCTGCTAAGACATCGTGTAGACGTTCTGGAAGAGGTTCATCCGGGATGGACGAGGCTGGGCCTTCTTGGTCGTGGCAAGGCCGTATGATGGTTACTGGCGAGAATGTTCCGATTTCGGAACCTTTGGAAATCTTCTGATCAAAGCTCTTAAGGTTGGCTATTCTGACAGCTGCCAGCTCTTTTGCTTGAATAAGAGTTTTACCAACTAGTAGAGCTTTCTTAAAAAGATCTCTGTCTTCTGGTTCTATAATACCCACCACTTGTCCCAGAATGTCTCCAACTATCTTCACTAGGACAATACTTTCACTCTGGGTTCTCACAACGATATCTTCTTGGGCCGTGACTTTTCGAATCGCAAGGTTATTGACAGTCGACATGACTACTTCCTCATCACCGATATTTAAAACATTGTTCTCGAGACCTAACTTGACACCGTGACCTTATAGAACATCTAGTCCAAGTATAATGTGGTCTAATATGGCGGCAACAATAACTCGCTGTTAGGTTTTCCAAGGTCCAATTTGTAGCTTGACCTCAGTCTCACCAAACACACGAATCTGTTCACCACCAGCTGTGGTCACTTTGTAGATTCTATCTGGCTCTCTTACCCGCCATCTTGGTACTATATCACGACGGATAATCGTTCTGGATGCGCAAGTGTCTACAACCATTTGAGCCTTCTTGTCGCCGATGTAACCGTCTACGTTGAGCGTGTTCCCAGAATCGTTGACCAGTGAAATAGTTGTCAACTTCGGGACATTGTGGTTGGCCGCCAGCTCTCGCCCCCTAAAGCTAGCTGCATTTAGTTTCCCTGTGCGTTGGTTGAAGATGATCTTGGGGCCCGGCATTCACTCCTTATGTGTCGCACCTTGCTACACATCCAACAGCGTATGGCACTTGCACGATGAGCTTCCCTTGGCTCCTTATAAGTCGTGTGCTTCATCTGTTCTTCTATTTTCTCCAATCGCTGCACAACCTTGGATAAATCTGTTATATTTTCCTCTTCTGGGACTTTGAGACTGCGAACCCTCACATTGCCTTTGGAGGCTTGCTTGGCAGCTTCGAATTCTAATGAATGTGCCAAATCATCGTTTAAGTTTTTATGTCTCGCCATCCTCAGTGCCCGTTGAGTGTGGGTATCCCTGATACCGTCAATGAATGTTTGCAGCGACAGTTGGTTCAAAAAGTCCACCGGAGCTGTGGGGTAGGCTGGTCGCGTTAGTCTGGCAACATCGGCTTCAAATTGTTGCAGGGTTTCGCCCGATTTCTGACAGCGTCTTTTCAACTGAGTTTGATACAGCTGTTGTAGATGCTGGTCTCCAAATCTCACTCATTTCTAGGTAATATCGGATGCTGTCGAAACTGTTCTGTTCCTCCCCGGGAATTCCTTGAAGCACGTCGAGGGCATCTCTGAGAGCTACTATTAACGAGGTCGCTTTTTCTCTCTCGCCCCAACTATTTGCTGTAGCAGCAGCTTCGAACTGGCGTAAATAAATACCCCATGGGAGTAAGCCATCAAATGTGGGGACCTTAATTCTTACGACCGGGCTATCTTCGAGTCTGATGTTTCCCTTGGCTAGGGTATCACACCTCTTTTCTAGTGTTTGCATTTTCTGCTGAACTTCTTGTATACTCGTCAGCTTGTCATGTACATCGTCGCTGATATCCCTTACTCGACATTCTACTTGTTGGAAGATGTCTTTTACCTGCTTCATACGTTCGTCCACACACGAAGTAATATTCTCAATTCTGCTGGCTTGTTCTTGCAAAATTTTCTTTGTTTCTTCATCTCTTCTGGCTTCTTCATCTCCTTTTCTAATTTCTGTTGTTTCTTCATCTCTTTTTCTCATTTCTTCTTTGGATTCTTCGTCTCTTTTTCTGGCCTCTTCATCTCTTTTTCTCATTTGCTCTTTGACTTCTTCGTCTCTTTTTCTCAGTTCCTCTCTCATCTCTTCGTCTCTTTTTCTAGCTTTTTTCATCTCTCTTTCTGGCTTTTCCTTTAGCTTCTTCATCTCCTTTTCTCATTTCCTCTCTTGTCTCTTCGTCTCCTTTTCTCATTTCTTCTTTGGCTTCTTCGTCTCTTTTTCTGGCCTCTTCATCTCTTTTTCTCATTTGCTCTTTGACTTCTTCGTCTCTTTTTCTCAGTTCCTCTCTCATCTCTTCGTCTCTTTTTCTAGCTTTTTTCATCTCTCTTTCTGGCTTTTCCTTTAGCTTCTTCATCTCCTTTTCTCATTTCCTCTCTTGTCTCTTCGTCTCCTTTTCTCATTTCTTCTTTGGCTTCTTCGTCTCTTTTTCTGGCCTCTTCATCTCTTTTTCTCATTTCTTCTTTGGCTTCTTCATCTCTTTTTCTGGCCTCTTCATCTCTTTTCTCATTTCTACTTTGGCTTCTTCATTTCTTTTTCTGGCCTCTTCATCTCTTTGTCCCATTTCTTCATCTTTTTTCTGGCTTCTTCTTTCATTTCTTTAATCAATTCCAATAGCTGGGGGTCCATTTTGGCTGTTACGCTACGTGTCTTAAGGCATAAACGTACTTAAAGCTGGTAAACAGTTTATTCTGTTTCAAGAACACACCCAGTTATGACTTACTGCTGACACTGATCTTCCAGAGATTCTAGAAGTTTTCACGTTGTTCAAGGAATATTCTGGATAATATTTCTGCTAGCAGTTTGAAAATCCCACTTCTGACATCAGTTGTTACGTTCTACGGGTTTCTGGATTTGTTGATTAACAAAACACAGCTTTTCAAACGACTATTTTAGTATTACCAATTATTTTCCAACACCAGTGTCAACTAAAATATATCTCTTCTCTATTATTAAATGTCCATAGAACTATATTCCAGTATCGCCTTCTATGCTCGTTTCCTATACACCAACACTTAATGTTAAGTCGCTTTATACTCTATGATCACTTTTACACCACACCGACTTAATCTGAACTAACTTACTCTGCGCACAGCTCGTCTATTTATACTGTCTATAGAGATTCTAGACGTTCTACACTATTCTACACCTGTCACTTCTGGTCTATTCTAGAAATGTCATTCCAGAGTGTTCGCTGTGACTATATATATATATATATATATATATATATATATATATATATATATATATATATATATATATATATATATATATATATATATATATATATATATATATATGATGATGATGAATTATAGTCGGCCAGTATATTATTATACATACGCCTAAATAAATTTGTGTATGCAGGGGTTGCATACATTTAGGAGCTGTCGGTCGAACAATAAGCACACATTGAATGGCATAGGAAACAATTTTCACAGGATCTATAGACTTCTTCGTTTTCTATCTTTTGAGATCCCATTTAAAAAATCGAGTTATCCCATTTTTTGACATAGAAAAACTGCATTAGTAGTCCTTGGTCAGGTGACATAGAGAACAATTTTCACAGCATTAATAGTTTTGTTCATCGAAATCTAATAATAAATACAAAAGTTACAGGGGTGTTTTCATTTTAAAAGGACCACACTATATATATATATATATATATATATATATATATATATATATATATATATATATATATATATATATATATATATATTATGGAAGTTAATTGCACTTGTTGATATTAAATCCATACGTAACCATTTAATATACTTTATTATTTCACTAACTGAATAAACTATATGATACATTTAACTATAAAACAATCACAACAGTACATAATCGGGGCGGCAAGGCCGCGGACGAGCCCTGAGGGAACAAAAAAAAACATGAGTACATAACAGATAACTGACCGAGCGTGGAGAGACGTGTGTTCACTGTCGATTGGTAGCGAGGAGAGAGAAAGTTCGCCTGGTGTATCTTATATGCGGTAGTTCTTGACAGCTGGCTGTCGCATAACGTAACGCAACGTTTAGCTGTCAAGAGTATTTATGCAGAAATATAAAGTAGTGTTGACGGAAACACTGCGGTCGGAACCACCGCCACATACTCCCCTCTCAGTGGCAACGCTATTAGTTCAAGTATCTTCGTGGAAATCGAACTCTACGTCCATGGCGTGTAGTTTGAACGGGAACGGGAACTTCACTGTCACTTTCAGTTTCACTAGGTGTTGGACTTTCACTGTCACTTTCAGTTTCACTAGGTGTTGGACTTTCACTGTCACTTTCAGTTTCACTAGGTGTTGGACTTTCACTGTCACTTTCAGTTTGAGCTAGCTTTTCCGGGGGCAATCTTCTAGCTTTTGCAGTGACAGGTGGTCCTTCCGTACTTATAGTATGGAAGAACTCAACCTCTGGAAGGTTGCTAGAAGAAGTTTCCTTAAAAAGGTCAGGAAATGGTTGTAGCAATTTGAAGTACTGGTGTGTCGGGTCTACGAGATGAATTTAAGAATTAATTCCTGGTGGTGGGTTAGCACCGGTCTTAGAGAGGTTTGTCTTTGTATCGATTAAACGTCTATGTTTCATATCCACAAGTAAAGCAAACTCTGCTAGAAAATCAGCGCCTATAATTGGTTGCTTGATATCGGCAAGTGTGAAGGGCCAGCAGAACCTACAGCGTAAACCTAGATCCAAATCTAATAATTGTTCGCCATAGGTATGAATCGGGGTCCCGTTTGCAGCATACAAGGTACGTTTCGATTGAAATTTCCGTTGGTCGTGAGTGGGTGGAATAACTGAAATATCCGCTCCAGAGTCGATTAGAAATTTCATATTGGAGCGCCTATCAAAAATAAAAAGGCGGCGTGTTAGGTGGCTCTCGTCTCCTGCCGCGTGGAGGGAGTGCCTTATTAGTTTTCCGACACATGTTTACTTTAAAATTGCAAGGTTGAATGCAACGTTTGGCCTTGTTGCCAAATCGTTCATGATACCAACACGTGGAGGTTGAGGAATTTGTGTTTCTGGAATTTCGAGAAAGCTTGGGTCTTTCTCGGGAGGTAGATCGGGAACGCGTTCGCAATTCGTTGACTGATGCTGTTAGCTTCTCTAATTGCGCTTCTAACTTGGCTAGCTTGTCGGGCTCGCGTGACTGAATTTCAGCCACGTTGTATTTATCTCCGGAAAATTCCACGATTTTGTCTGCTGTAACCGACAAATTTTCTAGAGAATCATTACTCAAAGTCAAAATTGAACGAACGTTGACTGGTAAACGTTGTAGAAATAATATTTTAAGGAAATCCTCTCCAATCTGACTTACGGCTAAAAACTTCATTTCGCGTAAAAGTTGCGATGGTTTTCTGTCGCCTAATTCTAATTCTGTTAAAAGTTTATTAAATTGCGACTATCGGACTCTTCAAATTCTAATAAAAGACGTTTCATTAGATCTGAATAGGGGGGTTGATGATAACGGTTGGGTTAAAAAATCTGAAATTGACTCTGCGACATCAGGATCGAGTATAGCGAGTACATGACTGAATTTTGTCTTTTCAGAACTGATCTGCGATATATCTAACTGGGCGTCAACCTGCATTTGTCAGATTTTCACGTTACGTCTCCATATAGGAGTTAATTTTATTGCAACCCTTGCCATGATATTGCTGCTTGAAGAATCTTCGGCCATTGTGAAAAAAATCAGATAATTTTTAAATTAGAAAGGACTGACCTGTTTAGATATTCGTTTTCTGTGGGCATGAGCACGTGCGTGGAAGTTAGGCGACGTCGGCTGGAACATCAGGCTGGGCATCTTCGGCTTGCGGCACGGGGTCACCAATATGGAAGTTAATTGCACTTGTTGATATTAAATCCATACGTAAACATTTAATATACTTTATTATTTCACTAACTGAATAAACTATATGATACATTTAACTATAAAACAATCACAACAGTACATGAGTACATAACAGATAACTGACCGAGCGTGGAGAGACGTGTTCACTGTCGGTTGGTAGCGAGGAGAGAGAGAGAGATCGCCTGGTGTATCTTATATGCGTAGTTCTTGACAGCTGGCTGTCGCATAACGTAACGCAACGTTTAGCTGTCAAGAGTATTTATGCAGAAACATAGAGTAGTGTTGGCGGAAACACTGCGGTCGGAACCACCGCCACACACACACACACACACACACACACACACACACACACACACACACACACACACACACACACACACACACACATATATATATATATATATATATATATATATATATATATATATATATATATATATATATATATATATATATATATATATATATATATATATATATATATATATTAGTAACTTTATAGCCACTTCAGAAAATAAAGTAAGGGACGTTTGGAAGGTCATAAATTATGAACGAAACTTTGACAGAGCGTCAAAATTGGATAGCAAACTAACAGCTGATAATATGAATGAATTTTTTGTATCGGTGGCAGCTGACATTGTTAAAACTCTACCAGTAAACTTGGAGCTACAAAGACAGCTAATTTCTGGCATTCCGATGGCCTGTAGCTCTTTTGTTATGCTGCCGGTTGTAGAAAGTGAAGTCTTGGACGCCATTATTTATCTTAAAAGGTCAAATGCTTTTGATATATATAACATTAATAGCATTATTGTCAAGGAAGTAAAGGAATATTTGGTGTCGCCGTTGACACATATATTTAACCTTTGTGTATCTCAGGGGACATTTCCGGATTGTTTTAAAATTTCCAGGGTAATGTCTTTGCTAAAAAAAAGGGGATGCAAATTGCTTGGATAATTACCGCCCTGTTTCTATTGTACCGCTGTTTGGAAAGATATTTGAGGTAATAATTCACAAACGACTCAGCCAGTATTTTGAAAGTGGAAAATTGTTGAGTGACTGTCAGTTCGGTTTCAGAAGGCGGCGCTCCACTGTGCAGGCAGTCAGCAAGGTTGTTGGGGATATAGTTGCGGGTCTTGAGGTGGGTAATCATGTTGGCCTTACTCTTTGTGACCTAAGCAAGGCCTTTGACTGTGTCTCCCACGACCTGTTGATTGAGAAATTGTTCAGATATGGTGTTAGGGGCCCGCCGTTAAAGTTAATAAGTTCATACTTACATATGAGAAAGCAGCGCGTGTTTTTTAACGAGGAAGTATCGAATCTTGGGGCTGTGGGAAGTGGGGTGCCGCAGGGTTCTGTCTTGGGGCCGCTACTTTTCATAGTCTACATAAACGATTTATTCGGTTTTATGTCACGAAGTCGTTGCATCTGTTACGCTGATGACACGTCGCTTATTTGCCAAAGCTGCGACCCAGAAAAGCTGAACGTTGAAATGATCTCTACTGGGAAGTTGGCAGAACTGTGGTTTACACAGAACAACTTAAAATTAAACACAGAAAAAAACTGTTACGGTAATATTTTCCACAACTGCGGTGGTGTCGGCGAAAAATAATGCTAATCTTCTTGGCATTACTATAGATGGAGCCCTTAAGTGGGATGCTCATATTTCTCAGTTGAAGAGTAAGTTGTCAGTCACAATTTTTGTGATCAGGAGATTGAGGAATTCGGTTGATAGAAGTTCACTTCTGTCAGCCTATTTCTCCCTGTTTCACGGCCACCTATCGTATGGCACACATTTGTGGGGAAATTCATCAAATTCTATAGAAATCTTCAGGCTACAAAAAAAAGTGGTTAGGTTGATTGCTGGAGTTGGCTGCCGTGAACACTGTAAGCCGTACTTTATTAGTCTGGAAATCATGACTCTTCCCACGATATACATCTTTAGTCAGTTATTAAATATACACAGGGATAAATTTGATTATCGGCTAAATTCTGCATACCATAACTATAGTACAAGATCGGCTGGTTTGATACGACCGCAGAGATTTAGACTGCAAAAATCTGTAAATAATTCTTTGCATATCGCCTTATATAATAAGCTACCAGTTCACATAAAGTGCTTAGATTATGGGAAATTTAAAAATGCTATAAAGCATTACTTTAAGCAAAACGCTTATTATTCAGTCCGTGAGTACATGGATGCCTCCATAGTGCTATAGTCTTTGTATCTCGCACATGTAGTAATTTGTATTTTACAAGGTTCACTTATTGTATAGTTAATTTTAACTAATTTATATGTGTGTGTATTTTGCTTTGTACTTTTAAAACTTTGATTTTTTGTTAGTGTATTTCGACTTGCCACAATTATTGAATTTTAAGTGTAAAAAGTGGTCAAATAAATGTGTCTATGTCTATGTCTATGTCTATATATATGTGACTCAAAAAATACTAAACTAATTTGAGTGAAACCTGGCACATATCTTCATTTTGTTAAGACCACGGAGGAGTTCGTTAGCTAGCCCGGTCAGACCAGTTTTTCTATAAAAAAACTTTATTTTCCTGAAAAAAAAAAATTTGTATCTTAAAAAATAACAAATTTGTTTTTATCAAATCTGGTAGGTATGTTGCCCTGGTAAAGATGTGTATGTACCAAAATTCAACTTTCTAGGTTTATAGAGAATTGAGTTATTCGAATTTGAAGCATGCAGAGCTGATGTAACAAACGTTACATAAATATAAACGAACTTCATATAACATTTTGGTCGATATCTTTTAAACTTCTACCGATTTTGATGAAAAAGATTCACTTGTTCCCTGAATTAAAAGATAATTAAAGTCGATAAAAAATAATTATTTCAATCCAGTTAGTTATTTACCAAATTTATCACTTGGGTGAGTACCATGATGAATGAAGATGAAGCAATTTTGCTATTACATAGCTGACAGCTGGAATTGGAGGATACATTGGCCAAATATTGTACACATCAAACATTACACAATTTTCAAATTGAGGAAATTCAAATAGCATTTTTTAAAATTTCTAATGGAACCACCTATATTTCATCTAATAACGGGATTAGCATGTTCATTGACTATAATTTTCTATGCCTAATATCAATATTTTTACAATTACTCTTACTTTTTCGGTCCACACAGGTGAATTTTGATAATTAATTTCTAAGTAGGCCTAGTAACCAATTACAACTTTTTTTGGATACAGGTGGGAGAAATGCCTCATGCAGACCTCCTTCACGACACCGCAGTACGTGGGATATCGAGGTACTGTGAGACTCGTACTCACTAAAACTCCGCTCCCTGGAGTATCAGACCTTAGTCCATACCTCCGTCGGAAAGATTTCACACAATGACTTTTTGGGTATGAATGTTTCCATTCTGATTTTGCCTTGGGGACGTTAGCGGGTAAGTATAAGCTTTGGACGCGTATGATTATGCGGAAGTTGCTCATCGTAGGCGGTGGCACTACGAAGAAGAGCATTTGGGTGAGAAGCGGCTTTTGCGAACTGTGTTGTGGATAGTTGAGTTATAAACTCAAGTATCGAAGGCATTTCCAGATCAGAGTGAATCTGACTGTTTCTCACAAACCATGGCGCTCCGGTAACCATTCTCAGAATTCTGGATGATTTGGAGGGTCTTGATGTGTGTTGCGGTCGCAGTGGCCCATGCAGGGGATGCATAGGTCATGGCTGGCCGGATGATGACTTTGTACATGACCAATTTATTGTTCATGGACAATTTGGAATTTGTATTTAGAAGTGGGAACAGCTTCGAGATGAACATCGAGGCTTTTCGTCGACCGTGTTGGACATGGGGGCGCCATGTTAAGTGTTTGTCGAGGAAAACCTTGAGGTAATTGGCGGAATCTTGCCAGGGAATTAGACGGTTGTCTAATGATACGTGTTCATGAGGTGTGTGTTTCCTCTTGGAAAATAGGACTGCTGAACATTTGTCGGGGTTTATTGCTAGAAGGGATTTCCTATACCATGCCTTGCAGCTCGACCACGGCGCTCTGAAGTCGTTCGGTTATTATCCTCGGCTGAATGGAGCTGCTGAGGATGGTAGTGTCGTCTGCGTACAGTACGTATGTCACGTTTAGGGGGGCTGTCGGAATGTCTGCGACAAATATATTGTACAGCAAAGGGAAGATAGCAGAACCCTGGGGGAGACCAGCCGTGGCTGAGTACGTTCTAGATCTGGCTCCCAAATATTTGACCTGGAACTTCCTCTGTTGCAGGTATGACCTGATTAGCAGAATCAGAGCGAGAGGATAATTAAATGATAGAGTTTATTTAGGAGGCCCGCATGCCAAACCTTATCGAAGGGTTGAGCAATGTCAAGAAGTATTGCACCAGTTGACTTGTTTTTATTAAATCCTTCGGCGACCTGGAACTTCCTCTGTTGGAGGTATGACCTGATTAGCAGAATCAGAGCGAGAGGATAATTAAATGATAGAGTTTATTTAGGAGGCCCGCATGCCAAACCCTATCTAAGGCTAGGGCAATGTCAAGAAGTATTGCACCAGTTGACTTGTTTTTATTAAATCCTTCAGTGATGTTTTCTACAACACGAAGGACTTGGTCTGTGGTGGAGTGCTGGTGTCTGAAACCGAATTGCTCGCCTGGGAGGATATGATTTTCAGAGGTGAATGGAGCTAGCCTTTTCTGAATCAGTTTTTCGGCGATTCTGCCGATGACTGGTAGTAGGCTAATGGGCCTGTAGTTCTGGAGAACAGCGGATCTTTGCTGGGTTTCGTGATGTTGATAATATCGGCAAGTTTCCACATGGAAGGAAAATGTTGATATCGCAGCATCGCATTCACAATCGTAACTAGGAATACCACTACTTTGCGGGGGAGGTTTTTAAGGGCTACATTGGAGATTCCATTGTATCCCGGAGCTTTCCTGTTTTTTAGTGATTTGATTATTTGGGAAACTTCTTCGAAAGTTGCGGACTCGATAGTTGTGCCTGGGGTGGCGCGAAGCGCACTCCTGACATATCGGTGCGTTCTTGCTACGTGCGCCAGATCAACGTTTTTATAATTCGGGCTGAATTGCAACTCCAGATGATCTGCGAATGCACTTGCTTTCTCCGCATCCGTGTATTCCACACCGTTACGGCCGTGAAGTGGGGATATCGGAAGTTTTTGGGAGCGAAGTGCTTTTGCCATTTGCCCGATGGAATTGTCTTGGGCAGACAGGGTTTGCAGGCGTTCCTCCCAACGGTGGTTGCGGAGTTCTTGTAGGGCGGATCGTACTTGTTTGATGAGTCTGTTTGCATCGCCATAGGTATGAATAGGGGTCCCGTTTGCAGCATACAAGGTACGTTTCGATTGAAATTTCCGTTGGTCGTGAGTGGGTGGAATAACTGAAATATCCGCTCCAGAGTCGATTAGAAATTCCATATTGGAGTGTCTATCAAAAATAAAAAGGCGGCGTGTTAGGTGGCTCTCGTCTCCTGCCGCGTGGAGGGAGTGCCTTATTAGTTTTTCCGACACATGTTTAGCTTTAAAATTGCAAGGTTGGGTGCAACGTTTGGCCTTGCTGCCAAATCGTTCATGATACCAAAACGTGGAGGTTGAGGAATTTGTGTTCATGGAATTTCGAGAAAGCTTGGGTCTTTCTCGGGAGGTAGATCGGGAACGCGTTCGCAATTCCTTGACTGGTGCTGTTAGCTTCTCTAATTGCGCTTCTAACTTGGCTAGCTCGCGTGACTGAATTTCAGCCACGTTGTATTTATCTCCGGAATATTCCACGATTTTGTCTGCTATAACCGACAAATTTTCTAGAGAATCGTTGCTTGAAGCCAAAATTGAACGAACGTTGACTGGTAAACGTCGTAGAAACAAAATTTTAAGGAAATCCTCTCCAATCTGACTACCGGCTTAAAACTTCATTTCGCGTAAAAGTTGCGTTGGTTTTCTGTCGCCTAATTCTACTGTTAAAAGTTTATTTATTTTGCGACTTTCGGACTCTTCAAATTCTAATAAAAGACGTTTCATTAGATATGAATAGGGGGTTGATGATAACGGTAGGGTTAAAAAATCTGAAATTGACTGCGACATCAGGATCGAGTATAGCGAGTACATGACTGAATTTTGTCTTTTCAGAACTGATCCGCGATATATCGAATTGGGCGTCAACCTGCATTTGCCTGATTTTCACGTTACGTCTCCATATAGGAGGTAATTTTATTGCAACCCTTGCCATGATATTGCTGCTTGAAGAATCTTCGGCCATTGTGAAAAAAATCAGATAATTTTTAAATTAGAAAGGACTGACCTGTTTAGATATTCGTTTTCTGTAGGCATGAGCACGTGCGTGGAAGTTAGGCGACGTCGGCTTGCGGTTACCAATATGAATGTTAATTGCACTTGTTGATATTAAATCCATACGTAAACATTTAATATACTTTATTATTTCACTAACTGAATAAACTATATGATACATTTAACTATAACAATTACAACAGTACATGAGTACATAACAGATAACTGACCGAGCATAGAGGACGTGTGTTAACTGTAGCGGTTGGTAGCGAGGAGAGAGAGAGATCGCCTGGTGTCTCTTATATGCTGTAGTTCTTGACAGCTGGCTGTCGCATAACGTAACGCAACGTTTAACTGTCAAGAGTATTTATGCAGAAACATAGAGTAGTGTGGACGGAAACACTGCGGTCGGAACCACCGCCACAATGGTAAACACTGGTTTATAGGTATATAAGATCTAGTATGTCTGAGGCGTTACCTAGCAACGGAACATTTGATATCATTGCGCAGGTCACTTATACGCTGCAACTGACGTTTATCGTATATTATTAGATTGTTTATCAGTTTTCAATTTCAGTTAACAAATTATTTGTGTTATTAGGGAATTTTAATATACAAGTGCAAAGTATTCCTTTACGATTTTATTAATGTTAGTGGGTGGACTCAACAGTGTTTGTGATGTTTATCAACAAATATAAAAGATCGAAGTTTTACAAAAAGGGCTGATATGCAACAGGTTAGTTATTTTTTCTGATGCTTTGGCGGTAGTTTTAGTTAAGTTTATAATTTAACGGTCCGAGAAAAAATTGTATAAGTTAATTATAGGGTGTCTTGAGCTGCATCTTATAAAATAATTTGGACAATCACAGGCTGGCTCATAAGTCGTTGGTGATCCCTACAATATTTTTTTTCTAACACCATTATTTTATTGCATTTTTTAACGAAATATGTTTGTAAGAAAAAAAATCGAGACGCAGTAAGTGCGTTTTGGTGGCAAATTTTCATTAAATGCTTCAAATTTCAATAACTCAATTTGCTATTAACCTAAGGTTTGTTGGCTAGGAAACCAATATTTAAAGTTTATTGCCGGAAAATTTTTGTGCATTCTCAGACAATAAGTTATTTTGATAAAATGTGGCACAATGTTTCTACTATATATAGTGGCGTGCGGTCCATGGAAGCAAGGGAAGCATTGCTTCCCTTAAAATAACGACCACATACCTACTTAAAAATAATTTGTATTAAACCGCATTATTTAAAATCCATTTTGTATTTTAAATATTAAATTTCAAATTATAAAACTAATTTATCTATTACAATTTTTAATTCGCAAGCTCACACATAATTATTTATCATGCATCATACTGTACTTGTATATGCGCTCTGCGCTCTTGGCAAGGATGTCGTCGCAGTAAACCGACCGCCAACCAACAGCATGAACCTGATACTACGAGAGTGGATGCAATGACTTCAGTTAAATACACGTAGCCAGCAGGTCACATAATGAGAAACCCTTGCTCGACGCAATGTACGTGTATTTCAACATGTAGAACGTGTTGGAAGACCCGATGCACGTGCAACATGAATGTCGCTGATTATTTCGTAAAAATAAGCAGTTGACTAAGTTAAATACATTGGCATTTTATGATTATTAATATGGCTGCAACTACATCAGCTTTTAACAGCGGCGTCGGTGGGGGTGGGAATTTACAAACTTTACGAACAAGTGGTAATAATAACTGTGATTGTGTCGTGTGCTTTTTGATAACCAAAGGATTTTCAGCTGTATCGTTTGCTGAAAAACTTGCTATTATTAATAAAGGTAGGCCGAAACCTACTCTAAAAAAACTTAAATACAAGAATTAAAACATGTAATCGACATTTCAACGCGGAAAAAACTTATAAACAATATGAATGGTTAACAGGAATAAACTGTTTTGTTAGCCTGGTAGTCTATTTGTGACTGAAAAGGGGGTGTGGAATAAAAGTGGGTTTTCCGACTTAAATAATCTACATAAAGTAGTAAAAAGACATGTTATGTCAAAAGCGCATTTACAGACCATTTTAAAATTAAGTCTTTGAAACAAACGCGAATTGAACACGCCGTTGACAAGCAGATAGAAATTAGTCATCGCCAACACAATGAACTGGTTGATAAAAACAGAAACATATTAAACAGACTTATTGATGTTGTGTGTTTTCTTGGTCAGCATGAATTGGGGTTCAGGGGTCATGACGAAACAACTACATCTGCAAATAGAGGAAACTTTCAAGACCTAGTTTCTTTAATAGCCAAATACGACATTTGTTTAAAAAATCACTTGGAACAGTCTAACGTTTTTCGCGGGGCATCAAATCGCATTCAGAATGACTTAATTACGGCTGCTGCCACTATTATTTTGAACAGAATTAAATCTGAAATTAAACAGACTCGTTTCATTGCTATTGTTCTAGATGAAACAACCGACGTAACTAATTTAAGTCAACTATCTGTAGTAATACGCTATGTAAAAATGGAGGGGAGCAAGAAAGATGTTTAGGCTTTAAAAATGCGACAGAAGATCGTACCGCAAACGCTCTATATAAAAGTGTGCTTAATATTATGAAAGATATTGAGGAGACTGATAATAAATTAATTACCCAAAGCTATAATGGGGCTGCTGTTATAGCCGGACATTTAGGAGGTCTTCAAGCTAAAATGCGGGAAACGTTTTCCAGTGCTCTATTTGTACACTGTTGTGCTCATAAATTTAATTTAATTTTATCCCATAAATAATATTAAAGAATGTAAGGTGTTTTTTCTACCCTAAGTGGAATGGCTGCTTTTTTCCAAATCTATGAAGTGCACACAAGCCTTAGACTCAATTGTTAAAAAACGTTTACCCAAAGTAGCTGCAACCCGATGGAACTACAAGGGCAGACTTGTGTGAACTATATTTGAACACCGTGAATCGTTAATTGAACTTTTTGAAAACATAATAGAAAATAGCAAAAATTGGGATGCAGAAACAATAAATAGTTCTAGAGGATTTTTGGATGGTGTGAAATGAGACTTTAATTTTAATTTTTTACTTAATATATTTTCGGAAATATTTCCGTTTTCAGATAATGTATTTAACATATTGCAATGTAAAACAAATGACATTGGTTTTTGCCTGGAAAAAATTTGTGAATTTAAATCCATTGTAATTCAAAAAAAGGAACGAATTTGATAAGTTCTTGAAAAAACAATGGAATTGGAAAAAGTGAGCCACGAAGAAAGCGTCTGCGCACTGATAATGTGGGAGACCTTCAAACTTCTTATCGCCGCCTTTTCTACAAAATCATAGATCAAATTCAGCAGCAAATTAACTGCAGATTTGATCATCTCAGTGACCTGAAATTTCTTGAATTGTGTAATTTTGGAGGATTTGTAGGGATACCTTTCCCAGAAGATTCATTCAAATCATTATTTCACCACTATGGACATTATTTTGACAAAGCCTTATTACGATCAGAACTTACAGTCATTTATGAAACCGATGTTATTGACACAAAAACTAACGCGAGTGAACCTTTAACTTTCTTAAAAGAATCAAAATTGGAAAATGCATATTCTGAAGCGTTCAAATTATGTGAATTAGTATTAACAATTTCAGCTACTAGTGCGCCTGTAGAACGAAATTGTTCTACATTGAAACGTATCAAGAGTTTTGTTAGGAATTCAACAGGACAGGAAAGACGATCCCAAATTTCATTTTTGTCAATTGAAAATAACTTCGTCGAGGAAATGTCCTAGAATCCACAGTTTTATGACATTATTAACGAATTTGCCAAAAACGACAGAAGAATTGAGTTACACTAGAAATAGGTAAGTTTCTGAAAATTGCTTCCCTTATTTAAAATGTCACCGCACGCCCCTGACTATATAGGTTATGCCGGTAACCGAATTGATGACTGCTTGCATTAAAAAGACATATTTGTTATTCAAAGCATTTTTATAAAAATTTACTTCCATAACACACTTGCTGCGTCCAGATTTTTTGTAACATCAAGTCTGCAGTTTTGATGAATGAAAAAAAATTCGGGACGCAGCAAGTGCGTTTGGTAGCGAATTTTCATTAAATGCTACAAATTCGAATAACTCAATTCTCTATAAACCTAGAAAGTTGAATTTTGGTACATACACATCTTTACCTATACCAGATTTGATTAAAATAAGTTTCTTATTTTTCAAAATACAAATATTTTTTCAGAATAATCAAGTTTTTTTTAGAAAAACTGGTCCAAGTGGGTTGGCTAACGAACTCCCCCGCGGTCTTAAATCAATATATATATATATATATATATATATATATATATATATATATATATATATATATATATATATATATATATATATTATTGTGCTGAGAATTGCAAAGGCCATATAAAGTTATAAAAACAAAAAAGAAAACCCTTACGGAAGCTAGTATGATAACGTTAAGTGTCGATTATTATTTCAATAAAGTAGATGGTCAGATCTACAAAATTGGGGGATCAGATTAGTAATGGGGGGTAGTAGTAGTATTACCACTGGTCAGTAGTAAGTAAAATACTTACGGTTTACACGTAATGCATATGGGTTATCTGTAGATTGTATACATATCCACATCGTTCGACACATTTTACTGTACACTAAAACAGAAAACAAAATAACAACATTAATATACAAGCATATTCTCTAGTATTGTTAGTCAGTGTTATTTGGATAAGCAATAACAGATATAAAGCCTTAATTTGTTAAAATGATCGTTAATTAAATTTTTAAAATTTATAACTAGCAAATTTGGAAAGCATCTCAGTTTAAATGAATTTAAAAGAGCCAAAAACCTATATGCAAGTAGATTAAACTTTGCTTAAGCATGAAATACATACCAAAGAATTATGTTATAATCAGATTACCAGATAAACAGTAAATATATCAAGAATACCTACATTTAAGGATACCCACCACCATTAGCGAGGAACCAAGGTTTGAGATTTAATTATTTTATCTAAATCAGCACAAGGAGGCAAATCAATTTAGTTAAAAGACAGTATATTTTCTGTCGATTATACGTCAAGCAAAAGCGTTTATGGGAAAATAAGATTTAATGCATAAATAGAAAGCTTATTTTACATTTTACCATAGTTCAAATTTAAGAACGTAGAGGGAGTTAGGAGTGCAGGTCAAGGATCCATATTTGTTGTTACGAACAATTGAAAAGCAGCCGAAAATTCGGTTATTAATATTAATCATTGTAATCTAATAGTAAGCTTGAAAATTTATAACAACGGATCCGTTTAGCTTTAAAATTTCTAAAACTCTGTCAATAAAAGTTGTTATAAAAATTTGCTAAAAACATAATTCTTTGAAACAAAAACCATAATAAGATAAAATAAGGTTAATATAAATATTTGCAGGCTATTTTCTTTTCCCCTATTTTAGCAGAATCTACCACTGAGATAAAGTAAGTACATTAGATATTTTGATTATAATTTATTTGACATAATTATTATATATAGTAGAAGGGTAGGCAACCCATATAACACTGATCTAGCTGGAAATTACATATACACATATTAAATTTCAAACACCAAGAGGCATAAACACTTTATTCAGATAAAATTCTACATTATAAAATACATTATATATATATATATATATATATATATATATATATATATATATATATATATATATATATATATGTATATATATATATATATATATATATATATATATATATATATATATATATATATATATATATATATATATATATATATATATATATATATATATATATATATATATACCCAGCTAACCTTTAATGCTGGCCCAGTATTGGCGTCATAGCCGGTTCCCGGCACTTGCATTGCTGGAGAAGTGCTTGAATACAATGCTGGGCCGGTAACTATAGGAAACTCCGGCCAGCAGTTGGCCAACAGTCTCTTAGCCAGCACATACATTACAGGTCAGGCACGTTACCAATGCTACAGAGTTACTTGATTTCAATATCAAATCTGCACTTCTCAGGCACTAATATCAAGTGCTCAATTTTAGGTGGCCCACTACTTCTACTATGAAGGACCAGCACTACACTGTATATATATATATATATATATATATATATATATATATATATATATATATATATATATATATATATATATATATATATATATAGTCCAATACTGATCAACATGATTTAGGAATAAGTATACATAAGGAACCTATCAAATTGTTAAACGATATTGGTAATTTATAAATATAACCCATCAATACAGACCATTATTTTCATCGATATTCAATTTTGTAGAGCTAGATTATATTATTACATAAAATAAATCAGAATATTGAAACATTTCACGGTTTTCATATATTATAGGACGTATGAAATAAAAACCAAGTACCTATATATATTAGACGTTTTAATGTCAAAAATAAAATAGTAACTTTTGCAATTAACTATAAATAAAGTATAAATGTATCAAAATTAACAATAATGCCAAATAAAATATCAATAAACAAACTCATAAATGAAACAGTAATCTGAGAATCCATTCAATTAACAATATAACTGAATATTAATATTTTAGTGGGTACATATACTTTCATATGGTCTGAATATCCATGTGTACTCAGCACATAGGCACTCACACAAACAAACTTAAAGAGATGAAACACGACCTGTATATTATTTATAGCTAATAATTGGTGAAAATAATAACGAGTGAATATTTGCGAGTATGTACACTTGACTGCACGAATAATTCCCTAAGATGTCTTTTTCAAGAGATGCTGTGTCCATCTGGTTTGTCCACTTATTGAGATTTGAAATTTCATCGAAGGTGAACACTAAGTGAATATTTTAAACTGTGACGAGCACTGATAGGTACTGTGGAGACCCCAAATCACCACAGCACATTTTTAAAGATTTGACGATCGTTTCACTAACAAGGTTAGCGTAATCAGAGGATGTATTATCTTTTACAACTGTAAGCCATTTAAAACATTTCATCTAGCACTTGAGTTATATTTCAGGTTAAGCTTACAATATTTTTCCTAAAACATATTTTTGTCTCCTAATATTCTTCACTGTCTGCTGCATTATGAAGGCAAAACTTTATTAAGTCACCTTTTTGTTGTCTGACATCTTCACACAAAGGGTTCTTGCTCATTGTTCCTGAAAATCAGACACTATATCAACGAAAAATGTTCGATTTTTCCACAACGCAACATTTACAAATAATAAGTTTAATAAGTTATATTGAATTAATCAATCTCAATAATGTTACTTCCTTCCCTTAATTATGGAGGAAGAATGGTGAATAATACAAGAGCTGACACACAAAATCAGTTACCAATATTTGCGTGATTTACAAACTGTACATTCAAGTGTTCATGGTTTGCATACTGTGAGAATACTACATTTAATATAATGCGATAAGACTATAAACAAATTAAAAAATGATTAACTTACCTATTGCCTTGCGACAGATATAATTTCTTGCATTTTATCATTTATCATTTTACTTTAATTAAGCTCAAACACACAACACACAGCACTACAACACATAAACATACGCCATGTTGTTTGAGTTTTAATGTTTTCTTTTGTGCTAGCGCCATGGACATGCGCCAACACTATCGGCTCACGATGATAGACGAGCAGGCACTATTATGGCTACCCTGCACTTCTCCAGCGTTTTGCCGGTACAATGAAAAAGCGATAATACTCACCGCATAGCCAACATTGGTTAGTTACTGCGGAATACCGTAAATATTATTTGCATTTTGCCAATGCCAATAAGGTAAGGGTAAAGCGCCTTTTCGTCGTTGCCGTTACTGAACCAGCACAGACGGCATTATCCCGGCAGACGGCCGATGGTTGCGTGTTTGCTGGGTATATATATATATATATATATATATATATATATATATATATATATATATATATATATATATATATATATATATATATAAAGATTCACCCATAACACATGGTGTAAAAACTGCAAACGGTACAATATAACCAAAAAGGTGCACACCCATCTAAAGGGTGATCAGTTTCATATAAAAATCTATATCTATAACATAAATATCATTATCATTTTAAATATCAATTTAATAAGATATATATAAATAAATATAAAAACATTAAATTAACATATCAGTAAATTAATATAATATAAAAATAAGTAAAACTATAAAGCCAATCAATTTAATTGGCGCACAACAGTGTGGCATTAAAAACATTAAAATTAATAATAAATATTAATCAAGTAAAATCTTTGCATAATATATATATATATATATATATATATATATATATATATATATATATATATATATATATATATATATATATATATATATATATATATATATATATATATATATATATATATATATATAGATATTTATCGTATACCAAATCCTAAATCTGTTATGAATTTTAGAACGTCTTGAAGAGACAAATTATTATCGAAAATCATACAAAGAACTGATAACTCGTCTGAAAGCTCTAATCTGTTTATGTCAGATTAGTCCTTGTGGGTTAAACTAGTCTCGAGGTTCTTACAATATTCTAACAATTCATCTTTTGGCAGTTCTCTTAAGGCATATATGTTATACAAAAAGAAAAATATTTACTATGATCAGTAACCTGGACAAACCTTAAGAATTATCAATGATTGGTTCACCATCACACTATATATATATATATATATATATATATATATATATATATATATATATATATATATATATATATATAAAGATTCACCCATAACACATGGTGTAAAAACTGCAAACGGTACAATATAACCAAAAAGGTGCACACCCATCTAAAGGGTGATCAGTTTCATATAAAAATCTATATCTATAACATAAATATCATTATCATTTTAAATATCAATTTAATAAGATATATATAAATAAATATAAAAACATTAAATTAACATAATATCAGTAAATTAATATAATATAAAAATAAGTAAAACTATAAAGCCAATCAATTTAATTGGCGCACAACAGTGTGGCATTAAAAACATTAAAATTAATAATATATATTAATCAAGTAAAATCTTTGCATACTATATATATATATATATATATATATATATATATATATATATATATATATATATATATATATATATATATATATATATATATATATATATATATATATATATATATATAGATATTTATCGTATACCAAATCCTAAATCTGTTATGAATTTTAAAACGTCTTGAAGAGACAAATTATTATCGAAAATCATACAAAGAACTGATAACTCGTCTGAAAGCTCTAATCTGTTTATGTCAGATTAGTCCTTGTGGGTTAAACTAGTCTCGAGGTTCTTACAGTATTCTAACAATTCATCTTTTGGCAGTTCTCTTAAGGCATATATGTTATACAAAAAGAAAAATATTTACTATGATCAGTAACCTGGGCAAACCTTAAGAATTATCAATGATTGGTTCACCATCACACTATATATATATATATATATATATATATATATATATATATATATATATATATATATATATATATATATATATATATAAAGATTCACCCATAACACATGGTGTAAAAACTGCAAACGGTACAATATAACCAAAAAGGTGCACACCCATCTAAAGGGTGATCAGTTTCATATAAAAATCTATATCTATAACATAAATATCATTATCATTTTAAATATCAATTTAATAAGATATATATAAATAAATATAAAAACATTAAATTAACATAATATCAGTAAATTAATATAATATAAAAATAAGTAAAACTATAAAGCCAATCAATTTAATTGGCGCACAACAGTGTGGCATTAAAAACATTAAAATTAATAATATATATTAATCAAGTAAAATCTTTGCATACTATATATATATATATATATATATATATATATATATATATATATATATATATATATATATATATATATATATATATATATATATATATATATATATATATATATATATATATAGATATTTATCGTATACCAAATCCTAAATCTGTTATGAATTTTAAAACGTCTTGAAGAGACAAATTATTATCGAAAATCATACAAAGAACTGATAACTCGTCTGAAAGCTCTAATCTGTTTATGTCAGATTAGTCCTTGTGGGTTAAACTAGTCTCGAGGTTCTTACAGTATTCTAACAATTCATCTTTTGGCAGTTCTCTTAAGGCATATATGTTATACAAAAAGAAAAATATTTACTATGATCAGTAACCTGGGCAAACCTTAAGAATTATCAATGATTGGTTCACCATCACACTCATAACCAAATTGCTTCTTTTTGGATCTAACACAATGTTTACGCACATTTACAAAATCTAAACCTCAGTGTCCATTTCAGCAGCTAAGGCTTTGGTGTCCTCAAGAACTTGTGTAAAATACTCTACTGAGAGCAAGTTTTCAAAGAAAACTTTGGTCTTTTTTAGTAATTTAATGACAGAAACTAAGTCAAAATCTTTACTTTGCATTAATTTACTCACAGGGTTTATCCGATTCAAAGTTTCGTACCAAACTATTACAGCGCATAAAAATTTAAACTAATTAATTTTATTCAACAAACCCGAAGCTTCGTCTTGTGTAAAGGTAGGTATCCATATCTTGTTTTGGTAAACACTAAACAATGCATCGTAAACTTGCCCCATTTGACGTCTTACTGGTTTTATTGCCTCGATTCGACTTTCCCATCTCTTGTCACTAAGTGGTTTTAGTGTAATACCTTTTACATACATCATAAAAATTGACTATTCTCAACATTGAAGAGGAAAAACAAACATATCTTTTGCACAATATAAAAAAAAGAAACATGTAGCTTCCAGTGAAGACTTTGCTATGTCGTTTACCGCTCACTGTAAAGAATGACTACAGCAAGGAACATAAAATGCCTGTCGATTCATGTTTTTTATATTATTTATATTAGGAATTTTAATTTTTCTAATTTTTCAGTATAAAATTGGCTATATACAGCTTTCGCACTTCCTTTACCTATAGTGCCGGGCAGTGTAATTTTTACAAGATTTTTCTCTCAATTTTACCGCTCTGACACCCCCGCCCCCCACTAGATCAGGCTATGATCCTAGAACAAAATATATCATTTTGGTAAATTTGCAGACGTCCCGCAGGTTTTCTTTAATTAAAAAAAATTGTTTAGAACCCCCTTGGATGGAGAAATCACAAGAAAAATTTTTTGTTAACAATCCCCAAATTACGGGACCAGGAGTGAATAGGGGTGCTGGGCGGGAAGAATATACAAAGAAAATATGAGCAGAAAATGAAAAAAAAAACACAGCTTAGTTGGATCTCTAAAAGCTGCCTTTTAGTGAATTTTCTTAAAAAAAATTCACTAATGAGGAGATCCCGACTTTTGAATTTTGAAAAAATTTCTTCAAATGAGCGCTAATTAGGCCTCCCAGAAAACATATCCGGGGTCAGTTTCAATTTTTATATGTTTATATATATATATATATATATATATATATATATATATATATATATATATATATATATATATATATATATATATATATATATATATGTATCACACCGATAACTCAAAAAATAATGGGCCGATTTTGATCAAATTTGGTGAAAAAATTCCTTTTGCAAATGGCTTGGATGAGTTCGTTAGTCGGGAAAATCTGCCCAGGTTTTCCCGGAAAATTTTGTGTTTTCTTTCGAAAAAAATTTATATCTCCGGAATTAACAAAGTAAGGTACGCAGGTTTACATCCTTATAAGTAAGTTCCCCACCAAAATTTAGCTATGTAGGTCAAAAGACAAAAAAGTTATAGGCATTTAAAAATAAATAAATTGGGGTTTTCCTCAAAACGTCAAAGTGGCGATTTAAAATGTCAAAATTGGCAACATTTAGGCAAATAACTTAAATCTAATACGGGCTATAGAAATAAAATGTCTCAAGAAGGATGTTTTACAAACCCTAAAGTCTTAGTTTCAACCGTCATTGTCCTTCATTTTACTAAAATATTTGCAGAAAATTCATTTCAAATAGACCCTTTCTTTGATGCTTGGCAGTAGCCTTAGCTATAGAGTTTATCATTTGATGGTATATAATTTTTGTCGAATTTTCGTAAAAAATTAATAAAGCTCAATATATCCGTTATTATATAAGATATGAAAAAAATTTGTATATATTAATTATAGGGTGTCTTGAGCTACATCTTAAAATAATATTTCTGCAATCACAGGATGGCCCATAAGTCGCTGGTGATACAAATTTCCTTTTTTTTAAATCAAACACGCCTTATGTTATTGCATTTTTGCATTTTCCATCGAAATATAATGCATGTTTGTAAGAAAAGAAATTCTGGACGCAGCAAGTGCGTTATGGTAGCGAATTTTGATCAAATGTTTCATATTTGAACAGCTCAATTTGCTATTAACCTATAAGGTTGACCAAGAAACGTGTTTTTTCAGGAACATTTTAAGTTTACTTTTGGAAAAGTAAAAGTTATTTTGATGAAACATGGTACATTGTTTTTACTATATAGGTTATACTGGTAACCAAATTTGATTATTATTTCTTAAAAAAACATACATATTTGTTATTAAAAACATTTTTAAGAAAATTCACTACCATAACGCACTTGCTGCGTCCAGAGTTTTTTTAAACTTTGCAACCACACCTAGTAGGTGCAACCACACAGTAACACAACACATGTAAAATTTGTAGTCTAGTATGGACAATTAGTCTATCTTTGGACATTTAAGTCAACCCTGGACATAACTATAACGGTGTTTTAATGTAAATAGATTCGATTATTTCGTAGGGGGTCAGGTATGGACAAGGTATTAATAATAATAAAAACAGTGGTAAAATAGTAAAATATAATATATTTACTTATATGTACACTACAGCAAGTTAACTAATTTTAAAATGGTCTCTCTTTGCAATTCTGCTTTTTTATTTAGACCCAGTTCCATTAACTGTTTGATCAGCTGTTTCTTTTGAACTTGTTTTTCTCGCACAGAACCCCTATTTGCCCCAGGATCCGGAATATTCTCTGAGGTTATTTCCAAGGAAGTTTACAGACGATTTATGCATGCAGAAGGGGAAGAAAAAAACCCCCAGGACGAATTAGACTCCCCGCCTCCTCAAAAAAAAAAAAAAAACACGCAGAGTTCCCAAACTCTTCTCCCGTAGTCATTTTAAGTGAGATTGATTGTGGCGATCCTTAAGTAGACGGGTCCCATCCATACATCGAGAGGTCGGCATTGCTGGACGGTGCTTATGGCTCTAGGGTCCTGCCTGACCTGCCCTGTAAATCAGGAAGGTCAGTACAGGCAGGCCCCTAGAGCAATAAGCACCGTCCGGCAATGCCGCTCTCACAATGCATGAAATGACGGCATCTGTCTACTTAAGGGTCGCCATTGATTGTGATAGATGACGCTGTTACATATTGGTCTTTTATCATTTAATATGCAATCAAGTTTAACTGAGTTTATCTAAAATTTTCATTTGAATTAATAACGGGAAACCAAGGAATCACCCTTTTCCACAAACAGCAATCATTACATTTACAATCATGGTTGTGATGACAAGACCACATTGCCTTCAAGTTTTGATGATAATCACTGAATATTTGGTCCAATCAATTACTGGTACATTTATCTTAATATCTTTTAACAAATATTCCTTCTATACTCTCACTAGATAACATGAACACCGACATGATTCACCAAATTTTGTTTCTACACACTTGCAAAATCACATGATCAACAATAATAAGGCTTTTCTCGTGTGTGTTTTGATTTAATATGCTGCAACAAATCTTCTTTCTGCACACTTGTATAATTACACAATGAACATTGATAAGGCCTTTCTACTGTGTGTTTTGATTTAACATGCCTCAACAAATGTTCTTTCCGGACACTTGCATAATTACATAATGAACATTGATAAGCCTTTTCTCCTGTGTGTTTTGATTTAATATGCCTCAACAAATTTGGTTTCTGCACACTTGCATAATCACAGGATGAACATTGATAAGGCTTTTCTCCTGTGTGTTTTGATCTAATATGCTTCAACAAATATTCTTTCCGCACACTTGCATAATTACATGATGAACATTGATAAGGCCTTTCTACTGTGTGTTTTGATTTAATATGCCTCAACAAACATTCTTTCCACACACTTGCATAATTACACAATGAACATTGATAAGGCCTTTCTACTGTGTGTTTTGATTTAATATGACTCAACAAATGTTGTTTCTGCACACTTACATAATTACATGATGAACATTGATAAGGCCTTTCTACTGTGTGTTTTGATTTAATATGCTTTAACAAACTGTCTTTCTGCCCACTTGCATAATTACATGACGAACATTGATAAGGCTTTTCTCCTGTGTGTTTTGATTTAATATGCCTCAACAAATTGTCTTTCCGCACACTTGCACAATTACATAATGAACATTGATAAGGTTTTTCTCCTGTATGTTTTGATTTAATATGCCTCAACAAATTTTGTTTCTGCACACTTGTATAATCACATGATGAACATTGATAAGGCTTTTCTCTTGTGTGTTTTGATTTAAAATGATCTAACAAATTTTGTTTGTGCACACTTACATAATTATCTAATGCACATTGATGAGACTTTTCTCTTGCGTGTTCAGATGTAAAATGATTTAACGAGTGTTTTGCTCCTGTGTGCTTTGATCGGATGTGCCATATTAATTGTTTTTTCTTTATACTTGCATATTCACAAAAGAAACACTGAAATGAGCTCCTTTTGGGATCTTGCGATTTAATGCAGTCAAAAGAATTTTTCTTATCTTCATCTATATTACTTGGAGGCTTTTCCTTCCCAAACTGGTTAGCATCTTGAAATAATTTCTGTAACTCACATTTCGCATTTACATCATCCTTGATGCCCAAAGTGGGCCAGGGGTTTTGATCATTACAATTTTCATTTTTATCCCAGTACTCTTTCTTCAAATCTCCACATAATAAAACACTGTCCAATGCATGCTCTTCTATTTCCGGTTTTATTAAAGATTCATTTATATGCAGATCCAATTTCGTATCCTGCTCAAATTCACAGGAAAGCGTAAACTTTTGATTCGTGGATACATCCTCATAATTTTCTGTTTCAGTTTTAATAGTTTTAGGGTAGGCGTCACCGATCTCCTGGCCTTCTTGTTTTATATGTTCCATGGGCATGCCTTAACAGCTACTATTTTGATGGAACTCTCTTTTATACACTCTAAATTATTTCTGCCGTCTTTTCTTCATGTTTCATTAATTATTTATTTATAGTAAAATAGTAGGAGTAAGAATAAAGTTGTATTTTAAACAACTGTAAAAGTGATATCGACTCCGGACTCCGAACCTTTGACTATATATCAGAGAATGAGAATAGACTCGGCAAAACAACACTGTACAATGACATAATGACATACATGTCATATGTCATTCCGTGTAGAGTCGATTGACACTTTTACGGTAGATTAAAATACAGCTTTTACTCTTACTCCCACTATTTTACTATAAATTAATAATTAAATGAAACATGAAGAAAAGACAGCAGAAATAATTTAGAATGTATAAAAGAGAGTTCCATCAAAATCGTGGCTGTCAAGGCATGTCCATGGAACATATAAAACAAGAAGGCCAGGAGATCCCTGAAGCCTACTGTAAAACTATTAAAACTGAAACAGAAAATTATGAGGATGTGTGCACCGATCAAAAGTTTACGCTCTCCTGCGAATTTGAGCAGGATACGAAATTGGATTTGCAAATAAATGAATCTTTAATAAAACCGGAAATAGAAGAGCATGCCTTGGACAGTGCTTTATTATGTGGAGATTTGAAGAAAGAGTACTGGAATAAAAATGCCAATGATCAAAACCCCTGGCCTACTTTGGACATTAAGGATGCTGTAAATGCGAAATGTGAGTTACAGAAATCATTTCAGGATGTTCACCAGTTTGGGAAGGAAAAGCCTCCAAACAATATAGATGAAGATAAGAAAAATTCTTTTGACTGCATTAAATCGCAAGGTCCTAAAAAGGGCTCATATCAGTGTTTCTTTTGTGAATATGCAAGTATAAGGAAAAACCTATTAATATGGCACATCCGATCAAAGCACACAGGAGAGAAACACTTGTTAACTCATGTTACATCTGAACACGCAAGAGGAAAGGCTCATCAATGTGCATTTTGTAATTATGTTAGTATGCAAAAACGAAATTTGTCAGAGCATATTAAATCAAAACACACACGAGAAAAACTTTATCAATGTCCATCATGTGATTATGCAAGTACACGGAAACCAATTCTGTTAAACCATATTAAATCAAAACACACAGGAGAAAAGCCTTATCAATGTTCATCGTGTAATTATGCAAGTGTGCTGAATAGAAATTTGTTGAATCATATTAAATCAAAACACACAGGAGAAAAACCTTATCAATGTTCATCATGTAATTATGCAAGTGTGTGGAAAGACAGTTTGTTAAACCATATTAAATCAAAACACACAGTAGAAAGGCCTTATCAATGTTCATCATGTAATTTTGCAAGTGTGCAGAAAGAAAATTTGTTGAAGCATATTAGATCAAAACACACACAAGAAAAACCTTATCAGTGTTCATTGTGTAATTATGCAAGTGTGGGGAAAGACAATTTGTTAAAGCATATTAAATCAAAACACACACAAGAAAAGCCTTATGAATGTTCATCCTGTAATTATGCAAGTGTGTGGAAAGACAATGTGTTGCAGCATATTAAATCAAAACACACAGCAGAAAAGCCTTATCAATGTTCATCATGTGATTATGCAAGTGTGTTGAAACATTCTTTATTAAATCATATTAAATCAAAACACACAGGAAAAAGGCCTTATCAGTGTTCATCATGTAATTATGCAAGTGTGCAGAAACAACATTTGTTGAACCATATTAAATCAAAACACACAGGAGAAAAGCCACATCAATGTTCATCGTGTGATTATGCAAGTGTGTGGAAAAGTGCTTTATTAAATCATATTAAGTCAAAACACACAGGAGAAAAGCCTTATCAATGTTCATCGTGTAACTATGCAAGTGTGCAGAAAGAAGATTTGTTGAGGCATAATAGATCGAAACACACAGGAGAAAAGCCTTATCAATGTCCATCATGTAGTTATGCAAGTGTGCAGAAACGATATTTGTTGAAGCATATTAAATCAAAACACACAGGAGAAAAGCCTTATCAATGTTCATCATGTGATTATGCAAGTGTGCAGAATAGAAATTTGTTGAATCATATTAAATCAAAACACACAGGAGAAAAACCTTATCAGTGTTCATTATGTGATTATGCAAGTGTGTGGAAAGAAAGTTTGTTGAAGCATATTAAATACAAACACTCACAAGAAAAGTCTTATCAATGTTCATCATGTAATTATGCAAGTGTGCAGAAAGAAAATTTGTTGAGGCATATTAAATCAAAACACTCACAAGAAAAGCCTTATCTATGTTCATCCTGTAATTATGCAAGTGCGTGGAAAAACAATTTGTTGAAGCATATTAAATCAAAACACACAGGAGAAAAGCCTTATCAATGTTCATTGTGTAATTATGCGAGTGTGTGGAAATGTGCTTTATCAAATCATATTAAATCAAAGCACACAGGAGAAACGCCTTAGAAATGTTCATGTAATTATGCAAATGTGCGGAAAGAAGATTTGTTGAAGCATATTAGATCAAAACACGTGGGAGAAAAGCCTTATCAATGTTCATCATGTAATTATGCAAGCGTGCAGAAAGAATATTTGTTGAAGCATATTAAATCAAAACACACAGGAGAAAGGCCTCATTATTGTGTGATATGATGTGATTTTGCAAGTGTGCAGAAACAAAATTTGGTCAATCATGTCGTGTAACTATAAGAGTGTATAGGAGGAATACCTGTTAAAAGATATTAAGATAAATGTACCAGTAATTGACACATTAGACCAAATAGTCAATAATGTATTTTGCCTTAATTCCATTTACAAATGGTTGAGCATGTCAGTTATTGAAATAAAAAGAAAACTATGATAACAAATGTGTTGGAGAAACATAATTGGTACGCCCCTGTCTCTTTACTTTCATTCGGTTGCACTATCATTGAAGTTTCTACCTGGAATTATTTATCTCTAGATTTCACAATCTTTCCCAATTTGCTGGTAATCTTTATTCTCTATCCGTCTGTATCACATTAGGTTTACGCATGAACAATGCCATACAAAGAATACTTATATACCGTTAAGTCCGTTATTGTAATAATAATACTTTATTCGTTCCATAAATACCCTATTGGGTGTAGAACATGTCATTTGCGAATATAAAATAAATTTAAATATAAATCTAAATATAAACATATATACACACATATATAACACTATAACAAACAATAACAGATGTATACACAAAATTAAAACATAAAATAAAATATCGGCAATGCAGCAGTATTAATTCGATAATATAAAAACTTAGACTTAACAAAGCAGCCACACACCCGCATATACACCCCACAAATATTGTATTAACCCCCTTAGAGAAAGCATGCAATGGTGAATGTTGCCATGCTAAAGTGACAGCTATTAATCTTGATCTTGGAGTGCTGGCCATATGTCTCCGTCCCTGAAGAATTCATTGCAGGAATAGTAACACTTTCTCAGTAGAATATCCTTTAGTTCTTTTTTCAGTGTTTTTACGTCCATATTTTTCCAACAGAGAGGTAGGTGATTGAATATTTTTATCTGATATTCTGCATTTCTCTGCACTTTTGTTAATGGTGTTTTTGGAAGTAGGAGTTTCTGATTCAATCTGAACCTTGTATGATGCTCATGCTCAGGCAGGTATTTTGAGAAAAACGACATTGTTTGCTTGACAAACAGGACGCATTCCAATATGTATACACAATGTAGGGTTAGTATCTTCTTCTCTATGAAATACCGCCTACAGGACTCTCGAGGTTTCAGCCAATACATGGACCTGACACAAGACTTCTGCAGTATGAATATGCGGTCCACATCCACAGAGTTTCCCCAGAACACTATGCCATGCTTAATTATTGCATACACATACGCATAATAAACCACAAGGCATGTGCCCTCATCCACACTTCTCTGCGGCACTCTTAAGGCATATGAAGAACTAGAGATCTTGGGAGCAATATACTCTATGTGTTTCCTCCAGTTCACATTATTGTCTATAATCAGGCCAAGAAACTTGCAGCTTTGTGAAGTCTGCAACTGAGTGTTACCACAATTTATCGTCATTGCTTCTCCTTCAACAGCAGAAAATTTAATTAGCTGTGTTTTTTCAGCATTCATCTTCATTTGGTTTGCGCTAAACCAAGCGTCAAGGTCTCTCATGACAGAAATCATCTTATATTCTAGTTCATCTATCTGTCGCATGCGTAGGATGATCGAAGTGTCATCTGCATATAAGACTGTTTTGTCGTTGATAAGTGCAGGCAAGTCATTAATGTAAATTATAAACAGCAGTGGGCCTAGCACTGACCCCTGTAAATAGCTTTAGCTGTCTTTGACGTATTTTTAACATGCACCCAGTGGATTTTCTTCACTA
The DNA here is from genome assembly GCA_964006375.1 of Tillus elongatus. NCBI lineage: Eukaryota > Metazoa > Arthropoda > Insecta > Coleoptera > Cleridae > Tillus > Tillus elongatus. Next base: position 6,365,966 of record OZ023262.1, on the reverse strand, counting down.
GGAATAATGTTTCTACCTAGTTGGCCATTCTGTATTACTGACATGTTATGTCAACTACGTCACCTAGCGTTACGCGAAAGTTCGATAAAAGCAAGCCTTTCGCAAGGTACAAGTCAGTTCTACGCCAGATGTCATCTTCGCTCCTTGGAACCCTGAGTTCCAAATCTTCCACTTAAACATCGCTCGTGTGTTTAAGCCAGTTCAATTATACAGTGCTATTCTACAACAAACATCATCTTCATCGCTTGTTGGGACTTCTAAGATCCCGATCTTCTACCTAAACATCGCTAGTGTGATTACGCCACTTCAGTTCAAGCTCCAATCTTCCTACAGAAATTCCGTTGGTACAGTGTACAGTGAAAAGTCAGTGTTTTCTTCGTAATTAGAAAGTATACACGCAGTTAAATACAATAGCAACTAGCTAATAAGATTGTGAAATCTCCTGAGTAACCTATTAAATCAAGTGTAAAGCCGCAAAGTGTAAATAAATGTTAGGTTCAAAGTGTATATAGTAACAATACAACATATATAAATATAAAAAAGTGTATTATTGAAATCTTCTGGAATCCACTGCACCTAGAGTTATAAATACAGTCCACATCTTCAACATATTCTTCTTCCAACGCTAATTAGCAAAGCCGACTAGTTAGCGAGGGTGCGTTCAATCCACCTGCAAAACATTGGGGCAAGAAAACAAGCTCTTTCTCCCCCAAAATGTAAAAAACAAACTAGAAAATATTTCAAACAAACACAATAAAATTTTCGTTCGTCTCAGCTCTCTGCCCCACAGGTATCAGACAAATACTCCGCAATGGAGCAATAGCAATTATTGGTTAGGTATGATTTCAGCGATGCTTTAAATTAATTCACATTTTGAATTGTTTTTATAGTTTCCGGCAACCTGTTATATAGATCCACCCCCTCAAAAAATGGCGACTTTCTGTACATCATTTCACAGAACTGTCTATTTCTAAACAGATTCCCGTGGCGAGTGGAGTAAGAGTGCATCTCAGACTGCCTTGTTAGCCCATCTTTGCCACCATGAATATAATTTATCAGTTTATATAGGTAAACACATGTTAGCATCATTATTTTTGCATCCCTGAAAAGCGCCCTACAAGATTGTGTTACTCTCACACCAAAAATCATTCTTTTTTTCACTATAAAAGCTGTTTCCACCTCAACCGACTGTCCCCAAGCAACAATGTTGTAAGATATCCAAGAATAAACTTCCGAGTAGTAGAGCAGTCATCAGAGCTTTGGTCTCAAGGAACTCTGCTAATCGAAATATTAGGAAATGAGTCTGATTAAGCCTACCACACACAACCTCAATATGTTCTTTCCATGAAAGATGCTGGTCAATAGTTACCCCCAATACTCTCACGCTTGTGGCCTGAGACACTAGAGTGTCCTGAAAATCAAGAATAATTCCCTGCTTTTGCTGGGCTCTAAATTCAAGAAATACGGTTTTCTGGTAATTTATAAGGAGCTGGTTGGCCTCACACCACTTACCGAACCCATCAAGTAACGAGTTAACCTTCCGGCTGTCGTATCGTCCACGTACATGAACAACCTCTCCTCCCCAATATGTTCAGGCAGATCATTTACATACAAGACAAACAACAACGGGCCTAGAACACTTCCCTGCGGAGTGCCAAGCTGTATGTCAAAAGGTCGTGATTGCACACTCCATCCACCGATACTACCGTTTGTCTGTTTGTTAAAAACGAGAGCAGCCAGTCGGAAACAGGGCCCCAAACACCCAGGTACTGCAGCCTTTTTCCCAAGCAGTCGCGGATTTAGCGTATCAAACGCCCTAGAAAGATCAAACATAAAAGCCACCACTCGCTGACCCTTATCAAGTTCGTAGTATATGTACTGCATCATGTCAATAACAACCGATTTCGTTGATAGTCCAGGCCTGAAACCGTGCTGGCACGCCGATATTATTCCCTGATATCCCAAGAAGTTCTCTAATCGTACAGCCATCGTTTTTTTCACTATTTTAGAAAATACACTAAGAATTGAGAGTTGCCTGTAATTGAATATATCTTGTTTGTCTCCCTTTTTTGCAGATGGAATTACCTTGGCTTTTTTTTCTTCCCTCAGGCCTTGCCGCCCCGATAGCACTGCTTACCTTGGCTTGCTTTAGCTGACTTGGAAACTCACCGGCAACAAGTGACAAGTTCATTATATAGCAGATGCAACCGGCTACACTTTCTGGATATCGCTTTATTACCGAGATGGGAACTTTGTCAATACCAGATAATTTTTTGTTTTTTAACTTATTTATAATGTTTTCAATTTCAAAAGGAGTAAACGGTTCTACAAAAATTGACCGATTATTCAATCTAGTCGTTGTGCCACCCAAAGCCTGACCACCATACTGAGATCTTACATGATTTTGAGCTTCCGAAGAGAAAACATGACCAAACAAGTCAATTATGGTTTTTGTATCGGAAACAATCTGACCATTATGTCTTATTTTTAATATTATTAGGCACATTTTAAAGATTTTTTGTATGTTTGTTATTGTTGACAAGTGACCAAAAAGTTTTTGACTTATTAGTCGAGCCTTCTATCAAGCTTAAGTAAAATTACTGTTTTTCTTCTCGAATGCGCATATTAAATTGTCAAGTCCTTATATTTCTCATCTATATCGTTTGAATTGCACAATTTTCTAAGTCGATTAAACAATTTTAAATTTTCAGAACATCTCTTCAGTTCCGGAGAATACTGAGACCTAGTCATTCTATCATGGGGGTTCCCTAGTTTGAACGGTCTCACTGGAAATGCTGAATCAAACAATCTAATAAACTGATTAAAAAAATAACCAAAAACCTGATCGATATTAGCCCTCTTCGAATAATTAACCTGATTAGGATATTCTTCCAATAACCTACCAAATAAGTCAGCGGCTCGGCTAGAAAACACTCTATGACTAATAAAACAAGACCGATCACCCGCTACAGCAGGGTCAATCATGTGTGTGTGGTAAACAATAATTCTTGAGCACTGTAATCAGACACTGCAGGATCAAACACGGTTAGAGCACTATCTACAATGTGGAATTTACACATTTTTTTATTCTCCTCATATTTAATTCCCCACATTGTATAAAATCAATTGCCATATAAAATTTTAATTTTTAACCAACAGTTTTCCTGTAAAAAAATGTAGAAAATCAAAATAATTTTCTCCGCGCCAAAATGCAGCCGTAAACAAAGACGGCCTACTGTGACGTCACCGGTATCGGACAAAACGAGTCTTGCTTACTCACACAGAGATCCTCATCTCACCATTAGTGTTTATGCGACTTACGTCTGCCGGATAGTTATCATTATCAACTTATATTATTGTTATTATCTATATACTCGTATTAATTATTTAAAAAACTGTACAGTCTTATAGTATAGCTACAGAAGTTGTATTTGTCCAAGGACAATCTTATAATTTACCAAAAATGTGCTAGCAATGTTTGCGTTTTTAGGAGTTTCATAGGTGCTGAGCTAAAAGGAGTGAAAGCTGGGTGTTCAGGCGAACAGAGGATATTTCATAACGGCCCTAATAGCCTTATAAATGTAATTAGTAAAAACACCAAAATAATTATTACAAGTAGGTCAGTTAAATTCTGTAATGCAGTGATGTAAACATTTCAATAAATTGGAGGTCGACATTATATGGAGCAACGTTGAAATTGTCACATTCAGCATATAAACCATAACAAACGAATTGGTAAGACAGACAGGAATGTTTAGTCATCAAGGTTAAGAATTAAAATATGTCATTGTTGGTAAATATAAAGCAGATTCATTGTAGTAAATATATAGTTAATTAAACTCCGTTCTAGAATGTAGGCGGAAATGTATATCGTTCATTTTAAATAAGCTGCTGAAATGTAGTCGGGTAAATAACGCCGCGACTATTTAATTATATAAACACTGTTATTAATTAATAGTCAAAGATGATAATACTTGAGTAAGTTCTATTATCCCATTTTTTATATATCATATTGTTAATATTATTATGTTTATTAAGTATTGTGCTTTAATATCGTTATCAATATACCGTTATCTATGTCATAACATATGTGCTTCGTTCCTACATCTTTTATTCTGATAATTCACCCTCCGCTTCCATAAACACTGGGAGGTATGTGTCTGATATTAACCTTATTTTATCCTGTAAATATCTTTGTTGGATTTTATGTAGTAATTTCTTATAAAATATAATGTAAATAAAAGCATAACCTCAAAATGTTCTCCATTCAAATAATCTACAAGAAAAATATACACCATTTCTTCCTGATTTTCTCATCCTTAGATACATTAAAGAATAATTTGTTGGGGGTAGTTATTGTTGTGGAAGTACATTTGGGCACTATACAGCACTTATAATATTTATGTCCAGGCACTGTTATGTCTTTCACATTCTCATATTGTAATTCTGAATCTGCTAAAGTCATCACACAGTCACGCACTAAACTAGATTAAACACAACTTGCTACCTTTGAACCTATAATATTATACACTAAACACCAAAACTACTTAAAATTACGATAAAACTGCTCAGAATTCGATGCAAACACAACGGTATCACGCAGATGTACCGGATCGTGACGTCACAAACCTCTTCACCAATCAGATCGCGTTTCGCCCACCCTGTCTTTTTGAATTATATTCTATATTTCAATAATTAATTACTAATTAGTGGTTCACTTTAAGGGGGGGTTTACTTGTACACATATATTTTTAGGGTATTTTGATGTACTTTAAATACGTTTTCCATCAAAAGTAAATTATATGCAACTTCCTCATTGGCGTTAGTTTTCAATGCCAGTCTTTAGTATCAACATTAGTTTTTGTCTAACCCCTGCCTGTTTTGGAGTTCATGATTCGTGTGAATTGGAATTCATAATTGAAGCCCCCAGGCCATCTCAGTCAAGGGCTACGTTCCGGCAGATCTGGATCTCGTTTAGGCCTTTCATTTGCCTAAAAACAACAAGTAATCCACCTGCTGCACATATTAGCAAGCTCGTGGCAAGCTTTCACCTGAGGCTTGACTGTGCCTCTTTGGGCTGATGGGATGTGTTTTGTAACAAGTGAGTGTTCTCTGATTTAATGTTTAGTATCAAGAATAATAAATAACACTGTTTGTTTAAAATTTGAAAGAAGTCCAGAGTAGGGTTAGTTAATTTCTATCATATTTTTATTAGTGACCTTGCTGATAGGATCACTGCTATTCAAATGGGATCTCTAAATTAAATTAAATTTCTTCTAACTGTAATAACGTGTTATAAATTTGTGTAATTAGTCACTATATATATATATATATATATATATATATATATATATATATATATATATATATATATAATATATATAAATATATATATATATATATATATATATATATATATATATATATATATATATATATATATATACTTATTAGTAATTGTGTTTTATTTATTTTATATATATATTGGTGTTATTTTGTTGTATGAAGTCTTAATTTTTTATTATATTTAATTTATTATAGGTGTTATATATAGCAATTTGTAATTGTTATTGAATAAAGATGTTTATAAATATTTTGTTTGTTTTATTTCGTTATTATGTTAGGCGCCTTTTGTTTATTTATTTATTTATTTAATATTGAATTAAATATTAATTTAAACTCGAATGTCTGTTTTTTCGGGACACTCGCTACATGTACATTTATATATATATATATATATATATATATATATATATATATATATATATATATATATATATATATATATATATATATTGCTTTTGAATGTCAAAGTAAAATTTTAATTATATGCCTGTTGTTAAAAGATTTTCTAACTAAAAATAAATATTTACCTGGTCCTTTTATGGAATTTAATTAACTACAACTAGCTCTACTTGAGTTTCTCTTTTTCCAACAGGGACTGTTTTATATTTGGGTTCACCTTTAGTCAAAAATTCTTAATTGCAGTCTATATATTTTATTAGTTCATACTATGGATAAAACTCTCTCTCAGGGCTGCAACTAAATTCATCTGTTGCATTTACCGGTCACCTTCTGACAACAACTTTGTCCACCTCTTTGACTACTTTTCTGAAAAAACCGACTATCTGATTTCTGAATATCCTTCCTCCGAGGTCACTATTCTTGGTGACTTCAATGTCCATAATAAGGAATGGCTACGATCTTCAAAAACCGATCCACAAGGGAGAGCAGCGGAGGCCTTTGCAGTCAGCAATTCTTTAACCAATATGGTTCAGCAACCTACTTACTTTCCTCGTATCCCAACACACAGCTCAAATCCCTTGGATATCCTTCTTACTACACAACCTGAATGCTATAAGATATCAGTCACCGCCTCAGACCACGGCATGGTCACTGCTTCCTGCGCAATGCAACCCGAGGTCACACAGTCATCACACCCACGTATCGTTTGGCATTACAACTCCGCAAACTGGGACGAAATGCGGGATTACTTTTCCTCATTTCCATGGGCGTCTGTCTGCTTCTCTCATCCTGACCCCTCCAATATCTCACAAAACGTCACCGAAATTATCCAAGCTGGCATGGAATTATTTATCCCACGTACACAGAAAACCTCTTCAGCCACTCAAAAGCCCTGGTTCTCTAAATCTTGTGACAAGGCCAGACTTGAAAAGGTCAAAGCTCACAAAACGCTTCTACACAATCCCAGTCAAGAAAATCGTCAAGCATTTAACGACGCAAGAAACCGCTATGTCCGCATTCTTTCTGAGGCAAAAAACTCGTTTAATAACCACATCAAAAACAAAGTCCTCTTAAGCACCAACGGCGGCAAACCCTTCTGGACTCTTACTAAATCTATTGGGAATAACTTCTGCAAAAGCACGTTCCCACCTCTTGTCTCAGGAGATGAAATTGTTTCTACCGCCCTGGGCAAGGCTGAACTTTTTGCTTCGTTGTTCGCCGGCAATTCTACTCTCAACCCACCTCCGAATGTTCAACCACCAACAGTCCCCAATGTCGCGCATAAAATGACGGATATCATTTTCAAAACTAAAAAGGTACGAAAGATGCTCTCTTCTCTTAATACCAGGAAAGCCTCTGGCCTTGACGAGATCCCAGCAATTGTTCTCAAAAAATGCGCACCAGACCTTGCTCCTGTTCTGACTTGTCTGTTTCAGATATCTTATTATAAAGGCATATTCCCTAGTAACTGAAAAACTGCTCGAGTACAACCCATCCCCAAGAAAGGATCCAAAGCGCTTCCTAGCAACTACGAGCCTATTTCTCTTCTTTCAGTCGTCTCTAAAGTGATGGAAAAGTATATAAACACCGAATTACTAAAATTTATTGAAAAACACAGTCTAATCCACGACAGGCAGTATGGATTCCGTCAGCGCAGATCGACTGCCGACCTCCTTTCCTTTGTCACCCATTCTTTGAACAAGTCCATGGAACAACACGGTGAATCCCAGATTGTTGCTCTAGACATATCCAAAGCATTCGACTAGGTCTGGCACGCAGCGCTGCTTAATAAACTTCCGGCCTATGGCCTACCATCAAAACTCTACCTGGACAGCAAATTTCTTCTCCAACCGGAGCATTTCTGTTGTCGTGGATGGCCATTCCTCTAAACTGTATCCAATTAATGCAGGAGTTCCTGAAGGTTCAGCTTTAGCCCCTACTTTGTTTCCTCTCCACATCAATGACCTCCTCTCTAGCACATCCAACCCAGTTCACAGCTATGCGGACGACAGCACCCTCCATTCAAATATACAATATCCTAAGCCTGTCTCTTTATCCCAATTAGATGAGGATCGCAGACTCATGGAGGGTTCTGTCTCCGTGGATCTCCAAAAAATATTAGACTGGGGAAGTAGAAATCTTGTACAATTCAACCCCACCAAAACTAAGTCTTGCTTTCTTTCTCACAAAAGATACACCAGCCCTAGACCCATCACAATGAACAACTAAGTTATTCAAAGTAATGAGTCCTTTTCTCTTGTTGGCATTTCTGTGGATCGAAATCTTAATTAGCACCAACATGTCACATCAATTGCAGAAGCAGCTGCTAAGAAATTAGGTTTCCTCTTCCGGGCTCGTAAATACTTTTCACCAGCTAATCTCTATACCTTAAATACTTCACAAATAAGGCCAAACCTCGAATACTGCTCCCACATCTGGGGTGCCGCTGCCGCTTCTACACTCGCTATCCTGGACTCCATTCAAAAGAGAGCTATACGTCTCATCGGTGACCCTATCCCCACCCAAATGCTGCCATCCCTTGCCCACCGACGTGCCGTTGGTGCCCTCTCTCTCTTTTATAGATATCTGCACGGGCACTGCTCAGAGGAGCTTTCCTCCATAGTTCCCCCACCTGCTGCCCCCAACAGATCTACCAGGGGAACAGAGCAAATGCACCCTTTTACTGTCCAGGTCACCAGACATAGAACATCTTGTTATGCCTGCGCTTTTGTCCCGAGTACTTCCAAGTTGTGGGATTCCTTGCCGGCACATGTTTTTCCTTCTCCTCCGAACCTCCAAACCTTCAAGTCCAGAATTAACAAGTTGTCTCTTTCTCCTTGTCAACACCCACGGTATACGATAGTATTTCGGCTGTGAGCCCTCGTGGTGTGTTGTTGAAATTAAAAAAAAAATTTGGACCTATCTACTCACCTTGAGGATTGATTAGTCAATGGACAGACATATTTTGACAGTTGTGGAAAAAATGAAACAATCAACAATATACTATTTTAAATTTAAAAACAAATTTATTTATTCTGGTTATCAAAATTTCTTAAGAACTTATATTTAATTATTTTGTTCTTTATTTAGTTGTTAAAGTTTAAATCTTAATTGGGATCCCTTATATTTCTTAATTTTAAATACAAATATGCCAGCTTTTGTTAAGGATATTACTAATTTTGATTATGTTATTATTATTTTCGATACGATGTTTAAAATTTGACTCTACTTTCTATAACGAATTCAAATAATTTCATTTGCAATAATTACCATGACAACCTTGCTTTTGGTTAATCAGGTAACCTAGGAGTTTGAATCAAAATGGCTGAAAAGGTTTGATATTTCTTACGTGATGTAAGGCTAGATGCATTCTCGCAACAATTAGAACCGTAGACCGGTTTCGCTCTCATTAGAGCTCTTCAGTACGGCATACTAATTGTAGCAAAAATGCACCAAAAATAACACGGCTATCGTATAGCCAGTCTTAAAACACTAAGTGAGTGGTGAACGTGTCGCCACCTAGTTCGGAACCAAGTAGTATGTTGTCACGCCAGCTCCAAATAACACAAAGTGTTAAAAAATGGAGACTGTATACAACTAACAATTTAGAAAATTGTCAGCCCTGGCCCATTTCTACCCCAATATAGGGACAAAGTATGTAAGACTAGATGCGCTCTCGCAACAATTAGAACCTTAGACCGGTTTCGCTCTCATTAGAGCTCTTCAGTACGGCATACTAATAAGTACACTTGGAGAACACCCAAATCACCACAACACATATTTCAGAGACCTTACGATCGTTTCGTTGACAAAGTCAACATCTTCAGAGGAAGAAAAAATCAGAATTTTTCTTACTCTGAAGATGGAAGAGGAAGAGAAATTCAGAATTTTTCTTCCTCTGAAGATGTTGACTTTGTCAACGAAACGATCGTAAGGTCTCTGAAATATGTGTTGTGGTGATTTGGGTGTTCTCCAAGTGTACTTATTAGTGCTCATCACAGGTTCCAGTTTTTCACATACGGCATACTAATTGTAGCAAAAATGCACCAAAAGTAATACGGCTATAATATAGCCAGCCTTAAAATACTAAGTGAGTGGTGGACGTGCCGCCACCTAGTTGCGGAACCAAGTAGTATGTTGTCACGCCAGCTCCAAATAACACAAAGTGTTAAAAAAATAGAGACTGTATACAACTAACTAACTATTTAGAAAATTGTCAGCCCTGGCCCATTTCTACCCCAATATAGTGACAAAGTATGTAAGACTAGATGCATTCTCGCCACAATTAGAACCGTAGACCGGTTTCGCTCTCTTTAGAGCTCTTCAGTACGGCATACTAATTGCAGGAAAAATGCACCAAAAGTAATACGGCTATAATATAGCCAGCCTTAAAATACTAAGTGAGTGGTGTAGGTATGTTAAGGTTAGGTTGTTGACGATATTCAACATCGCATGGAACGAAGCCCTACCAAATCTGTTCGTCGGTAATCTGCCCAAACAGGTGCATATTTGTTCAAATTACTCAATACACATTCCTAAAACGGTAAATTAGAAGTTTAAATAATCGGACCTTCATTTGTTTACGTACATTACAAAATTTTGATATCTATACAAAATAAAAGTAATATTTTATTGTTTTTAATTTATTTTTTAACAATCAATAACAGTAAACCATACATGAACAGACTTGCTGTTAAAAAAACTAAATAATAAATACATTTAAGACATTTACTGTTTCACCTTATTATAATTTTTATATTTTTAATAAAACCCCAAAGGAAATGTGAGACAACACTGGCATCTTAGGGATTTCATTATTCAGGTTGTACAACCGTGTATGCCGGGTTGCGTAAAGGCAAAACCCTGTATAGTACAGAGCGCGAGGTCCGCGCGACGCTCTGGATCACTCGGAGCTTTGTTTATGAATACGCTGCGTTGCGTCAGACAAATCGCAGTGCGATACAGAGCAACCTTGATAATCCCGCGTCCCGCTGAATTGTAATCGTAATAATAATTAGTTGCTAGTTGCATAGTTCACGTGCACATTGTTATAGGTTACAATTTCTATTTTGTCTTGATTTTATTACATGCACCATGGATGAAGCAACCTTAAAAAGTTTGTTCGGGCGTTTGTGCATCTGAAAAAGACTCCAATTTATTTTATAAAGTGAATGCTAAAATTGCTTTTTGTGACTGTCCATCAGGCACAGGTGGCAAATTCTGTAAACACCTATGCGCAGTAGAACAAAAATTTGGTATATTATTTAAAACATCTCCAGTTCTAAGCGTTCATGATAGAATACAGTTAGCCAACTTAGCTGTTGGACATTCAGCATCAGAGGAATTGTATAAAAATATGGATCCAAACACAATAACTGATCTTGAAAACTCATTCCGGTCAACCAATTCTGTTCCTGCTAAAGTAGAGTTAGCAACTGCAATAGATTTACAAGTGAACGCCGAGGAAAGTGAAAGCCGATTTAAAAAAGAAATTATAAGAATGCGCTGTGAACTTAATCGCATAACAAATACGCTCGAAGCCAATCAAAGCCCAGAAGCTACTTTATCCACCATTAAGTTTAGTGCACTAACGAATAACCTGAAAACCCCTTCCCAAATTTTAAACTTTTTGGAAGCTAAAAGTCGTATATGCGGCAGAAAATCCAAAAAATTCTAGTCCAGCCAACGTCAATTTCACGTCGTAAAAACAAAGCATTGCCTCAATCTGGGAGAATTCAAGCTAGCAGGCCTTCTAAAAATGAAAAACTAAAACGGAAGCACAGCCTTGGAACCAACATTTCGCATAGCCATCCAAATGCAACGTTAGAGCGAACCTAATTCTGCATTTCGTTGTTTAATAAAAATAATATATAATGCATGCATGTATGACTTTTATTGTAAGAATATCTACCATTTATCAGGAAAGTGTAGGTAGGAATTATTAAATATTAAAATGTACTAAACAAATTTATACTGTTTCATTGGGTATTTCGCCACACTCTTTTCAATTAAATAAAAAATAATTTTAATTCAGAATTATCTCATATACGAAATTATTGAAAATAATATGAAAATAGAATTTTACACGTATTTGAAAGTTACTTATAAACTTAAGTTTTAAAGATTTTTTCGTGTTTTATGTAACTTAAGATTAATAATTCCAAATTTGCTTGAGTCAAACAGAATTTACTATGTGAAAAACTGGAACCTGTGATGAGCACTAATACTATATAATACTATAATAACTTTTCTTCCTCTGAAGATGTTGACTTTGTCAACGAAACGATCGTAAGGTCTCTGAAATATGTGTTGTGGTGATTTGTGTGTTTCTCCAAGTGTACGTATCAAACAGAATTTTTAATTTACCTAAGAGGTTTAGATCTATTCACCTCTCGGCTTGAGTTAGTTCTGTAATGGGTTAGTAATTTTAATTTAAATGCCGACGTTTCAATTTTTAAATTAAAAGAACGGCTGTTTCGGTCAAATGTCTTGTCAGTTCATAAAATAACTTATCTAAAAAGATTTAGCATCTTGGTTAATTAACAAGTCCATTTACCTTAAGTAAAATTTTATGAATTATTTAACTTAATTTACATAAAACAACGAAAAACATCGTTAAAAATTCAAGTTTATAACTAGTTCAAATACGTGTGAATTTCTGCTTTTTTTATTTTCAATAATTACGTGAGATAATTCTGATTTTTTAGGTAGATTTTATTCATGCATATATACCTATTGCGGAGATCACGACTTTAGAAAATTCACAAAATTTCACCATATCTACCTTGCGACTGGTATTGCCATCGGGCTTTTATTTGATTGCAAATAGTGTGGCGAAATACCTTTATTTTATTTTTTAATTTCAACAACACACCACGAGGCCTTACAGCCTAAATACTATCGTACCGTGGGTGTTGACAAGGAGGAAAGAGGCAGCCTGTTAATTCTGGACTTGAAGGTTTGGAGGAGAAGGAAAAACATGTGCCGGCAAGGAATTCCACAACTTGGAAGTCCTCGGGACAAAAGAGCGGGCATAACAAGATGTTCTAAGTCGGGTGACCTGGACAGTAAAAGGGTGCATTCGCTCTGTTCCCCTGGTAGATCTGTTAGGGGCAGCAGGTGGGGGAACTATGGAGGAAAGCTCCTCTGAGCAGTGTCCGTGCAGATATCTATAAAAGAGAGAGAGGTCACCAACGGCACGTCGGTGGGCAAGGGATGGCAGCCTTTGGGTGAGGGTTGGGTCACCGATGAGACGTATAGCTCTCTTTTGAATGGAGTCCAGGATAGCGAGTGTAGAAGCGGCAGCGGCAGCGGCACCCCAGATGTGGGAGCAGTATTCGAGGTTTGGCCTTATTTGTGAAGTATATAAGGTATAGAGATTAGCTGGTGAAAAGTATTTGCGAGCTCGGAAGAGGAAACCTAATTTCTTAGCAGCCGCTTCTGCAATTGATGTGACATGTTGGTGCCAATTAAGATTTCGATCCACGGAAATGCCAACAAGAGAATAGGACTCATTACTTTGAATGACTTGGTTGTTCATTGTGATGGGTCTACGGCTGGTGTATCTCTTGTGAGAAAGAAAGCAAGACTTAGTTTTGGTGGGGTTGAATTGTACAAGATTTCTACTTCCCCAGTCTAATATTTTTTGGAGATCCACGGAGACAGAACCCTCCATGAGTCTGCGATCCTCATCTAATTGGGATAAAGAGACAGGCTTAGAATATTGTATATTTGAATGGAGGGTGCTGTCGTCCGCGTAGCTGTGAACTGGGTTGGATGTGCTAGAGAGAAGGTCATTGATATGGAGAAGAAACAAAGTAGGAGCTAAAGCTGAATCTTGAGGAACTCCTGCATTAATTGGATACAGTTTAGAGGAATGGCCATTCAGAACAACAGATATGCTCCTGTTGGAGAGGAAATTTGCTGTCCAGGTACAAAGTTTTGGTGGTAGGCCATAGGCCGGAAGTTTATTAAGCAGCGCTGCGTGCCAGACCTGGTCGAATGCTTTGGATATGTCCAGAGCAACAATCTGGGATTCACCGTGTTGTTCCATAGACTTGTTCCAAGAATGGGTGACAAAGGAAAGGAGGTCGGCAGTCGGCACCTAATTAAACACGTATAAATATGAACACGCCACAGACATATATTTTATTGAAACAAATCTGTGTGCACTGGGTCACCCTGTGATTTGTTTTTCACCAACCAGCGTAATCACAAACAAAGCCCCGAGTGACTTAAAGCGTCCCGCGGACCTCGCGCTCTATACTATACAGGGTTTTGCCTTTACGTTGCCGGGTTGCCTAACTTAAGCGGTCACGTGGGGTTCGGGTAAGAATGAAAGCCCTATACCTGTTGTTTGAATCAATCTACGCGTGGCAGTTAACAACTCTATCTGTCAGACAGTGGACTAAGTCATTTTAACGTATCTCATTGGAATATTATTTTTAATTTGGAAAAAACTCTAAATATTGTGTACCAAATTACTTAAAATTCACAACATTGGTTTATTTGCACTATTTCTAGCTACATGTAAAGTCTCATTCTAGTTACTCTGCTACTCACAAAAATATAGCGTTTTCCAAAATATTTCTGTATATGTTTGGGGGAAAGAAATGTCTGTTATAGCTGATATATGAACTTGTCCGCGGTCTTAATATAATGAAGATATGTGTGTCAAGTTTCGTTCAAATCAGTTGAGTATTTTTTGACTTATCGCTCGCTATATATATATATATATATATATATATATATATATATATATATATATATATATATATATATATATATATATATATATATATATATATATATATATAAACTTTTCAACTGACTTTAGATTTGGCTTCTAGGGGCCCTAATTCGCGCCTATTTGAAGAAATTTTTCAAAAATCTTACCATCGATACCTCTCTATTCGTGAATTTTCTCAATGAAAATTCACTAAAAAGAAACTTCAATAATTAAATAAATAGCATTTAATAATGGCTACTCTGTTAAAAAAACATATAAAATTATCGAGAGAAAATAATACAAATTAGCAATTAATTTAATGTATCCAAATATTAGAGACGAAAAAAGACAACAGTTATGTTTCGATAACCTATTTTGGAACCATTTCAGAACATTGCAATAATTTTAAATACCTGTACAAATACATGGGTAGCTTTTAAATCTTACAACACGACGCGTGATTTACCATTTAACGCTAAAGAAAAGTCTTGTTTCTTGACAAAAGCTGAAGTTTATAAATTAGCTTGTACACATTGTAACGCAATCTACATAGGTCAAACTTCTAGAAATTTTAACACCCGATACAAAGAAGATATTTCTACATTCAGAAATAACCACCCTTGCAAATCTTTAATTGCCAAACATATTGATACTGAACATAGACCTACAGTAAATAACTGCATACAACCACAACATTTTTGTAATGACAAGGGTAAACTAGACTTTTTTGAAGATTCAGACGTCCAAAAGCACACACATGACAATAGTTACCGTGTTTTAAATGAGCAAACTGATATAATGAATTCCCCTTTCTTATATATTTTTCTTCATAATTAAATAAATCAAAGAAAATAAATAACTATTTTTTCAAAAAAGTTGTAATAAGATAATTGTTACGTTTGACTTCGAAGGACCGTAAATAAATTATGTTTGTTAATTTAAAGTTGTTATGAATGACTTTATTGACTGTTGCGTTGATTGGGTTAATTAATTTGTAACACCGTTGTTAAGGGTAGGTGACTTATTAATTGATACGCCGAAGTACACTATATACACTTATATTAACTGTACACAATATACATCTATCTCAACTGAGATATTTAATGCAACATCTTTAAGATACGAGCTTAAGAACTAGAAGTAAATTGTTAAGTGTGAATACAGAAAGAATAAATGTTATTGAATGAATACTATTGAGTGAATACTGTTAAGTGAATTCTGTTGTGTGCATGTCGTTGAGTGAATACTGTTAAGTGAATACTGTTGTGTGCATGTCGTTGAGTGAATACCATTCTGATGCAACAGAATGAGCTTATATGCTTAGGGGTGGCAGCTTACAGCGTTGTCACGTTGAGCAATACAGAACAGCAATACAGAACAATAATGAATTGATGTATGTCGATATTTTCATTGTATAGAGTCTGCTTTATTACTGTTATTGTTTAGTTATTTTATTACTATAACTCTTATTATAGTTTAGTTCTATTTTTATGTTAAATATCAACATACATCACGTAGATATTTTGAAAGCCTCATCCATCAATTACTACATGCATTTTACTTTTATATCTTAAGAAGCTACATTTAACGAAACGCTTTATATTATAATTATATAGAGTGAATATTGTAATAATTTGTTTTATTTCTATATGATGATATAAATCTCCCTTCATTATTTAGTTCTTGAAATTTTAATATAATAACGGCCTAAAATTCTTGTCTTGGAACTTAAAAGGAAGCGGTTGGTATTGTTGATTAAAACTGACTGTCCATTAGGCACGTAGTCGCATAACTCCGAGATCCGAGAGAGTTGTAACTTTTAGTAGCTAGAGTAACAAAATCAAAAGCAACTGTTTGGTAATACCAAATACTATATAATGACAATACAGAATACAGGACATTCCGGCTGATCTCGTGTTTCAAGAATATCAGCGCCCCTAGCGGATAGTACTGATGTTACGTCGTTCGAGAACGTGTAACACTAGCAATTGCTGGTGTTTAACTGTGTATAATTAAGTTTGAGCTGTGTTTTTTACAATAACTGTTAGTGGTTTGGTGTGTGCAATCTATAATTGTTCAAATTATAACGTGCTAAATCTATCAAAGACATTTCATAGGTTTCCAAAGGATGGCGAAACGTAAATATGATTTGAATCAGGAGACAAATTCAGAATCACTTTTATGCCAATATGTACAAGTTCGCAGAAGATAATTTATTGTGTAATATTTACCATCATGTACCTATTTATAGATAAACTTCGTAAACGGATGGTTGGAAGGCTTTAATCGTAACTTGTCTTCCAGTGCATCAAAAAAAAAAGAAATATGAAGACAAAACAAGTTTTTGCATTAATAATAAATATGATATAAGAAAACTGTTTTTCCATATTCGTCTGTGTCCTTTTTTATTTCAGTATGACATAAATTGTCACTTTTTCACATTTACAATTATTTTACTTGGTAAAGGCTTTTAATTATCTTCCCAAGACAAGTTTTCAAAGAGAAGTAGAAATAGCAGATTCAGCCCTATAATAGATTTATTCACGGAAGTAAGAGTCAGTCTCACCTTTCATCTGCACAATTTCTTAATTATGTACTAAGTATATCAGTTACATAGGTATTTTAAAATATTAGATTAATAAGACAGTTTTCATGTAGAGATATAGCAAATTGAGTACTGTGCTACCATTTATACCTAGAACAATTATTTATAGGTAAGTACAGATTGTAACTTAATATCCTCAGAAACAGCTTTCAGTATATTCCTATACTTACCATTGAAATGCTAAACGACGGTTTCAAGGTAGTTTTTGGAATTATGATGAAATAAGATCATGGGTAAGAGAAATTTGTATGATTATGCTGAATTCATTTAGGTTTCAAGCTGATTGTTGATACAAATTCTATTTATAACTATATAATCAGGAAAATGTTCACTGTTTTGTCATGTACAAGTTTTTATATTCATCTATAATAAATTGTCTAAATTAAGAATATGCAGGTAAATATACCCAGTACTTCACGCGAAGTGGCGCTAGTGTACTTGTCACAAATATCACCAATGCTAAAGCATAGGAGTGTCCCGTATTGTCATTATATAGTATTTGGTAACACCCTTTGACTATCTATCTACGAATAGACCAGGCATCACCCAATGCGATGCGTTGTAATGTTTGAAACCAACATTGAATAAAATGTTTGTTTACATGGTCCTCGACACCATAGGCGTCTCGAGAAATAGGATTGAAATTTTCATAAATACGATTAATATAATAAAATAAAATTTAAAAGATGTTTAACTACCCATACATTATTTAAGTATACTATTAACTAAAAAGTCTGGACGCAGCAAGTGCGTTATGGTAGTGAATTTTTATAGAAATGATTTCTCGAATAAAATGTTCGAAAGTCTTAATGTTGCAATGTTGTGATCTCGTCACAAGCGATTTTTTTCTATGCAAATTCAGTAAAAAGTGTTTTCAACAAAAATTTAAGAAAAAACCTTGCGGCTCTACCAGTTTTTTAGAAATGACCACCTGATTTGTCTGCTGCCATGTTTTATAGATCTACAACTTACCGGATAATTTCTTATTAATTACATCATGTGGCAAGCATCTATGAAAATATATACATTTTCATTGGTTACAGGATGCGGCAAATAAGCCTTTAAACCTTCTTGAATAAATGTATCTAAATTTGCTCACAAACATTTAATCATGCTTATATTTGCAGCTGCTCCATCAAAACTTACGGTAGTAACGACTATTCTTGCTTGATAGATAAAACTTAAAGCCCGATTAAATAATAGGCTTGCTTTTTCTTCACGAGAAATGACAGCTAGGAAGAAATAATCCACTGGAACTTTCCAGTGGTTATTTAAAGCAATTAATAAGAAAAGCAAAACTTCTTTAGCCACTGGAAGCTCGTTTGAATTATTCATATCCACGCCAATATCTACGTTACCACAAAACTTCTTTCCTGTGCACACAACTTGACGTCATATGAACATCTCGTCGATGATTATGTATTTAACAACGTATTTTGCGACATTTTTCAGCTGCTTCTCGACTTTTTGAATTCAAAACCGCGAATGCTTATGATGAAATAAGATCATGGGTAAGAGAAATTTGTAGAATTTAGGTTTCAAGCTGATTGTTGATACAAATTCTATTTATAACTATATAATCACAAAATTTTCACTGTTTTGTCATGTACAAGTTTTTATATTCATCTATAATAAATTGTCTAAATTAAGAATATGCAGGTAAATATACAATTCAAATTACCCGCTCAGTTGTCAGTACTCCACGCGAGGTGGCGCTAGTGTACTTGTCACAAATATCACCAATGCTAAAGCATAGGAAGATCCCGTATTGTCATTATATAGTATTTGGTAACACCTACAATAACAAATACTTTTACGAATAAATAGTCGGAACCTTCGGTACTTTTGAGTAACGGATACTGAGTAACGAATAGTTACATAATATTGACATTGACATAGCTAGTGCCTAGTGCGGAGTCCGGATCCGGGGTCGATTGACACTTTGACAGTTGCTTAAAATTAAAATGCAACTTTACTAATTAAATAATCAAACATGAAGAAGAGTCAACAGAAATAATTTAGAGTGTATAAAAGAGAGTTCCATCAAAATAGTAGCCGTCAAGACATGTCCATGGAACATATAAAACAAGAAGGCCAGGAGATCCCTGAAGCCTACTGTAAAACTATTAAAACTGAAACAGAAAATTATGAGGATGTATCCACTGATCAAAAGTTTACGCTTTCCTGCGAATTTGAGCAGGATACGAAATTGGATCTGCAAATAAATGAATCTTTAATAAAACTGGAAATAGAAGAGCATCCATTGGACAGTGTTGTATTATGTGGAGATTTGAAGAAAGAGTACTGGAGTGAAAATGAAAATTCTAATGATCAAAACCCCTGGCCCACTTTGGGCATCAAGGATGCGAAAGGTGAGTTACAGAAATTATTTCAAGATGTTAACCAGTGTGGGAAAGAAAAGCCTCGAAGTAATATAGATGAAAAGAAAAATTCTTTTGACGGCATTAAATCGCAAGATCCCAAAAGGAGCTTATATCAGTGTTTCTTTTGTGAATATGCAAGTATAAGGAAAAAACAATTGATATGGCACATCCGATCACAGCACACAAGAGAAAAACACATGTTAAATCATGTTACATCTAAACAAACAAGACAAAGGTCTCATCAATGTGAATTATGTAATTATTCTAGTGTGCATAACCTAAATTTGTTAGAACATATTAAATCAAAACACACACAAGAAAAGCCTTATCAATGTCCATCATGTGATTATGCTAGTACTCGGCAACCAATTCTGTTAAACCATATTAAAGCAAAACACACAGGAGAAAAGCCTTATCAGTGTCTATCATGTAATTATGCAAGTGTGCAGAAAGGAAATTTGTTGAAGCATGTTAAATCAAAACATACAGGAGAAAAACCTTATCAGTGTTCATCATGTAATTATGCAAGTGTGCAGAAACAACATTTGTCAGAGCATATTAAATCAAAACACACAGGAGAAAAGCCTTATCAGTGTCTATCATGTAATTATGCAAGTGTGCAAAAAGGAAATTTGTTAAAGCATATTAAATCAAAACATACAGGAGAAAAACCTTATCAGTGTTCATCATGTAATTATGCAAGTGTGTGGAAAGAAAGTTTGTTGAAGCATATTAAATTGAAACACATAGGAGAAAGGCCTTATCAATGTTCATCATGTGATTATGCAAGTGTGTTGAAACATTCTTTATTAAACCATATTAAATCAAAACACACAGGAAAAAGGCCTTATCAATGTTCATCATGTAATTATGCAAGTGTGCAGAAACAACATTTGTCAGAGCATATTAAATCAAAACACACAGGAGAAAAGCCACATCAATGTTCATCGTGTGATTATGCAAGTGTGTGGAAAAGTGCTTTATTAAATCATATTAAGTCAAAACACACAGGAAAAAAGCCTTATCAATGTTCATCGTGTAATTATGCAAGTGTGCAGAAAGAAGATTTGTTGAGGCATAATAGATCTAAACACACAGGAGAAAAACCTTATCAATGTTCATCATGTAGTTATGCAAGTGTGCAGAAACAATATTTGTTGAAGCATATTGAATCAAAACACACAGGAGAAAAGCCTTATCAATGTTCATCGTGTAATTATGCAAGTGTGCAGAAAGAAGATTTGTTGAGGCATAATAGATCGAAACACACAGGAGAAAAACCTTATCAATGTTCATCATGTAGTTATGCAAGTGTGCAGAAACGATATTTGTTGAAGCATATTGAATCAAAACACACAGGAGAAAAGCCTTATCAATGTTCATCATGTGATTATGCAAGTGTGTGGAAAGACAATTTGTTGAAGCATATTAAATCAAAACACACAGGAGAAAAACCTTATCAGTGTTCATTATGTGATTATGCGAGTGTGTGGAAAGACAATTTGTTGAAGCATATTAAATACAAACACTCACAAGAAAAGCCTTATCAATGTTCATCATGTGATTATGCAAGTGTGCAGAAAGAAAATTTGTTGAGGCATATTAAATCAAAACACTCACAAGAAAAGCCTTATCTATGTTCATCCTGTGATTATGCAAGTGCGTGGAAAGACAACTTGTTGAAGCATATTAAATCAAAACACACAGGAGAAAAGCCTTATCAATGTTCATTGTGTAATTATGCGAGTGTGTGGAAATGTGCTTTATCAAATCATATTAAATCAAAGCACACAGGAGAACCGCCTTAAGAAATGTTCATGTAATTATGCAAATGTGCGGAAAGAAGATTTGTTGAAGCATATTATATCAAAACACGTGGGAGAAAAGCCTTATCAATGTTCATCATGTAATTATGCAAGTGTGCAGAAAGAATATTTGTTGAAGCATATTAAATCAAAACACACAGGAGTAAGGCCTCATTATTGTGTGATATAATGTGATTTTGCAAGTGTGCTGGTACAAAATTTGGTCAATCATGTCGTGTAACTATAAGAGTGTATAGGAGGAATACCTGTTAAAAGATATTAAGATAAATGTACCAGTAATTGACACATTAGACCAAATAGTCAATAATGTATTTTGCCTTAATTCCATTTACAAATGGTTGAGCATGTCAGTTATTGAAATAAAAACAAAACTATAAAAACAAATGTGTTGGAGAAACATAATTGGTACGCCCCTGTCTCTTTACTTTCATTCGGTTGCACTATCATTTAAGTTTCTACCTGGAATTATTTATCTCTAGATTTCACAATCTTTCCCAATTTGCTGGTAATCTTTATTCTCTATCTGTCTGTATCGCATTAGGTTTACGCATGAACAATGCCATACAAAGAATACTTATATACCGTTAAGTCCGTTATTGTAATAATAATACTTTATTCGTTCCATAAATACCCTATTGGGTGTAGAACATGTCATTTGCGAATATAAAATAAATGTAAATATAAATCTAAATATAAACATATATACACACATATATAACACTATAACAAACAATAACAGATGTATACACAAAATCAAAACATAAAATAAAATATCGTCAATGAAGCAGTATTAATTCGATAATATAAAAACTTAGACTTAACAAAGCAGCCACACACCCGCATATACACCCCACAAATATTGTATTAACCCCCTTAGAGAAAGCATGCAATGGTGAATGTTGCCATGCTAAAGTGACAGCTATTAATCTTGATCTTGGAGTGCTGGCCATATGTCTCCGTCCCTGAAGAATTCATTGCAGGAATAGTAACACTTTCTCAGTAGAATATCCTTTAGTTCTTTTTTCAGTGTTTTTACGTCCATATTTTTCCAACAGAGAAGTAGGTGATTGAATATTTTTATCATCTGATTTTCTGCATTTCTCTGCACTTTTGTTAATGGTGTTTTTGGAAGTAGGAGTTTCTGATTCAATCCGAACCTTGTATGATGCTCATGCTCAGGCAGGTATTTTGAGAAAAACGACATCGTTTGCTTGACAAACAGGACGCATTCCAATATGTATACACAATGTAGGGTCAGTATCTTCTTCTCTATGAAATACCGCCTACAGGACTCTCGAGGTTTCAGCCAATACATGGACCTGACACAAGACTTCTGCAGTATGAATATGCGGTCCACATCCACAGAGTTTCTTCAGAACACTATGCCATACTTAATTATTGCATACACATAGGCATAATAAACCACAAGACATGTGCCCTCATCCACACTTCTCTGCAGCACTCTTAAGGCATATGAAGAACTAGAGATCTTGGGAGCAATATACTCTATGTGTTTCCTCCAGTTCACATTATTGTCTATAATTAGGCCAGGAAACTTGCAGCTTTGTGAAGTCTGCAACTGAGTGTTACCACAATTTATCGTCATTGCTTCTCCTCCAACAGCAGAAAATTTAATTAGCTGTGTTTTTTCAGCATTCATCTTCATTTGGTTTGCGCTAAACCAAGCGTCAAGGTCTCTCATGACAGAAATCATCTTATATTCTAGTTCATCTATCTGTCGCATGCGTAGGATGATCGAAGTGTCATCTGCATATAAGACTGTTTTGTCGTTGATAAGTGCAGGCAAGTCATTAATGTAAATTATAAACAGCAGTGGGCCTAGCACTGACCCCTGTAAATAGCTTTAGCTGTCTTTGACGTATTTTTAACATGCACCCAGTGGATTTTCTTCACTAGGAATAATGTTTCTACCTAGTTGGCCATTCTGTATTACTGACATGTTATGTCAACTGCATCACCTAGCGTTACGCGAAAGCTCGATAAAAGCAAGCCTTTCGCAAGGTACAAGTCAGTTCTACGCCAGATGTCATCTTCGCTCCTTGGAACCCTGAGTTCCAAATCTTCCACTTAAACATCGCTCGTGTGTTTAAGCCAGTTCAATTATACAGTGCTATTCTACAACAAACATCATCTTCATCGCTTGTTGGGACTTCTAAGATCCCGATCTTCTACCTAAACATCGCTAGTGTGATTACGCCACTTCAGTTCAAGCTCCAATCTTCCTACAGAAATTCCGTTGGTACAGTGTACAGTGAAAAGTCAGTGTTTTCTTCGTAATTAGAAAGTATACACGCAGTTAAATACAATAGCAACTAGCTAATAAGATTGTGAAATCTCCTGAGTAACCTATTAAATCAAGTGTAAAGCCGCAAAGTGTAAATAAATGTTAGGTTCAAAGTGTATATAGTAACAATACAACATATATAAATATAAAAAAGTGTATTATTGAAATCTTCTGGAATCCACTGCACCTAGAGTTATAAATACAGTCCACATCTTCAACATATTCTTCTTCCAACGCTAATTAGCAAAGCCGACTAGTTAGCGAGGGTGCGTTCAATCCACCTGCAAAACATTGGGGCAAGAAAACAAGCTCTTTCTCCCCCAAAATGTAAAAAACAAACTAGAAAATATTTCAAACAAACACAATAAAATTTTCGTTCGTCTCAGCTCTCTGCCCCACAGGTATCAGACAAATACTCCGCAATGGAGCAATAGCAATTATTGGTTAGGTATGATTTCAGCGATGCTTTAAATTAATTCACATTTTGAATTGTTTTTATAGTTTCCGGCAACCTGTTATATAGATCCACCCCCTCAAAAAATGGCGACTTTCTGTACATCATTTCACAGAACTGTCTATTTCTAAACAGATTCCCGTGGCGAGTGGAGTAAGAGTGCATCTCAGACTGCCTTGTTAGCCCATCTTTGCCACCATGAATATAATTTATCAGTTTATATAGGTAAACACATGTTAGCATCATTATTTTTGCATCCCTGAAAAGCGCCCTACAAGATTGTGTTACTCTCACACCAAAAATCATTCTTTTTTTCACTATAAAAGCTGTTTCCACCTCAACCGACTGTCCCCAAGCAACAATGTTGTAAGATATCCAAGAATAAACTTCCGAGTAGTAGAGCAGTCATCAGAGCTTTGGTCTCAAGGAACTCTGCTAATCGAAATATTAGGAAATGAGTCTGATTAAGCCTACCACACACAACCTCAATATGTTCTTTCCATGAAAGATGCTGGTCAATAGTTACCCCCAATACTCTCACGCTTGTGGCCTGAGACACTAGAGTGTCCTGAAAATCAAGAATAATTCCCTGCTTTTGCTGGGCTCTAAATTCAAGAAATACGGTTTTCTGGTAATTTATAAGGAGCTGGTTGGCCTCACACCACTTACCGAACCCATCAAGTAACGAGTTAACCTTCCGGCTGTCGTATCGTCCACGTACATGAACAACCTCTCCTCCCCAATATGTTCAGGCAGATCATTTACATACAAGACAAACAACAACGGGCCTAGAACACTTCCCTGCGGAGTGCCAAGCTGTATGTCAAAAGGTCGTGATTGCACACTCCATCCACCGATACTACCGTTTGTCTGTTTGTTAAAAACGAGAGCAGCCAGTCGGAAACAGGGCCCCAAACACCCAGGTACTGCAGCCTTTTTCCCAAGCAGTCGCGGATTTAGCGTATCAAACGCCCTAGAAAGATCAAACATAAAAGCCACCACTCGCTGACCCTTATCAAGTTCGTAGTATATGTACTGCATCATGTCAATAACAACCGATTTCGTTGATAGTCCAGGCCTGAAACCGTGCTGGCACGCCGATATTATTCCCTGATATCCCAAGAAGTTCTCTAATCGTACAGCCATCGTTTTTTTCACTATTTTAGAAAATACACTAAGAATTGAGAGTTGCCTGTAATTGAATATATCTTGTTTGTCTCCCTTTTTTGCAGATGGAATTACCTTGGCTTTTTTTTCTTCCCTCAGGCCTTGCCGCCCCGATAGCACTGCTTACCTTGGCTTGCTTTAGCTGACTTGGAAACTCACCGGCAACAAGTGACAAGTTCATTATATAGCAGATGCAACCGGCTACACTTTCTGGATATCGCTTTATTACCGAGATGGGAACTTTGTCAATACCAGATAATTTTTTGTTTTTTAACTTATTTATAATGTTTTCAATTTCAAAAGGAGTAAACGGTTCTACAAAAATTGACCGATTATTCAATCTAGTCGTTGTGCCACCCAAAGCCTGACCACCATACTGAGATCTTACATGATTTTGAGCTTCCGAAGAGAAAACATGACCAAACAAGTCAATTATGGTTTTTGTATCGGAAACAATCTGACCATTATGTCTTATTTTTAATATTATTAGGCACATTTTAAAGATTTTTTGTATGTTTGTTATTGTTGACAAGTGACCAAAAAGTTTTTGACTTATTAGTCGAGCCTTCTATCAAGCTTAAGTAAAATTACTGTTTTTCTTCTCGAATGCGCATATTAAATTGTCAAGTCCTTATATTTCTCATCTATATCGTTTGAATTGCACAATTTTCTAAGTCGATTAAACAATTTTAAATTTTCAGAACATCTCTTCAGTTCCGGAGAATACTGAGACCTAGTCATTCTATCATGGGGGTTCCCTAGTTTGAACGGTCTCACTGGAAATGCTGAATCAAACAATCTAATAAACTGATTAAAAAAATAACCAAAAACCTGATCGATATTAGCCCTCTTCGAATAATTAACCTGATTAGGATATTCTTCCAATAACCTACCAAATAAGTCAGCGGCTCGGCTAGAAAACACTCTATGACTAATAAAACAAGACCGATCACCCGCTACAGCAGGGTCAATCATGTGTGTGTGGTAAACAATAATTCTTGAGCACTGTAATCAGACACTGCAGGATCAAACACGGTTAGAGCACTATCTACAATGTGGAATTTACACATTTTTTTATTCTCCTCATATTTAATTCCCCACATTGTATAAAATCAATTGCCATATAAAATTTTAATTTTTAACCAACAGTTTTCCTGTAAAAAAATGTAGAAAATCAAAATAATTTTCTCCGCGCCAAAATGCAGCCGTAAACAAAGACGGCCTACTGTGACGTCACCGGTATCGGACAAAACGAGTCTTGCTTACTCACACAGAGATCCTCATCTCACCATTAGTGTTTATGCGACTTACGTCTGCCGGATAGTTATCATTATCAACTTATATTATTGTTATTATCTATATACTCGTATTAATTATTTAAAAAACTGTACAGTCTTATAGTATAGCTACAGAAGTTGTATTTGTCCAAGGACAATCTTATAATTTACCAAAAATGTGCTAGCAATGTTTGCGTTTTTAGGAGTTTCATAGGTGCTGAGCTAAAAGGAGTGAAAGCTGGGTGTTCAGGCGAACAGAGGATATTTCATAACGGCCCTAATAGCCTTATAAATGTAATTAGTAAAAACACCAAAATAATTATTACAAGTAGGTCAGTTAAATTCTGTAATGCAGTGATGTAAACATTTCAATAAATTGGAGGTCGACATTATATGGAGCAACGTTGAAATTGTCACATTCAGCATATAAACCATAACAAACGAATTGGTAAGACAGACAGGAATGTTTAGTCATCAAGGTTAAGAATTAAAATATGTCATTGTTGGTAAATATAAAGCAGATTCATTGTAGTAAATATATAGTTAATTAAACTCCGTTCTAGAATGTAGGCGGAAATGTATATCGTTCATTTTAAATAAGCTGCTGAAATGTAGTCGGGTAAATAACGCCGCGACTATTTAATTATATAAACACTGTTATTAATTAATAGTCAAAGATGATAATACTTGAGTAAGTTCTATTATCCCATTTTTTATATATCATATTGTTAATATTATTATGTTTATTAAGTATTGTGCTTTAATATCGTTATCAATATACCGTTATCTATGTCATAACATATGTGCTTCGTTCCTACATCTTTTATTCTGATAATTCACCCTCCGCTTCCATAAACACTGGGAGGTATGTGTCTGATATTAACCTTATTTTATCCTGTAAATATCTTTGTTGGATTTTATGTAGTAATTTCTTATAAAATATAATGTAAATAAAAGCATAACCTCAAAATGTTCTCCATTCAAATAATCTACAAGAAAAATATACACCATTTCTTCCTGATTTTCTCATCCTTAGATACATTAAAGAATAATTTGTTGGGGGTAGTTATTGTTGTGGAAGTACATTTGGGCACTATACAGCACTTATAATATTTATGTCCAGGCACTGTTATGTCTTTCACATTCTCATATTGTAATTCTGAATCTGCTAAAGTCATCACACAGTCACGCACTAAACTAGATTAAACACAACTTGCTACCTTTGAACCTATAATATTATACACTAAACACCAAAACTACTTAAAATTACGATAAAACTGCTCAGAATTCGATGCAAACACAACGGTATCACGCAGATGTACCGGATCGTGACGTCACAAACCTCTTCACCAATCAGATCGCGTTTCGCCCACCCTGTCTTTTTGAATTATATTCTATATTTCAATAATTAATTACTAATTAGTGGTTCACTTTAAGGGGGGGTTTACTTGTACACATATATTTTTAGGGTATTTTGATGTACTTTAAATACGTTTTCCATCAAAAGTAAATTATATGCAACTTCCTCATTGGCGTTAGTTTTCAATGCCAGTCTTTAGTATCAACATTAGTTTTTGTCTAACCCCTGCCTGTTTTGGAGTTCATGATTCGTGTGAATTGGAATTCATAATTGAAGCCCCCAGGCCATCTCAGTCAAGGGCTACGTTCCGGCAGATCTGGATCTCGTTTAGGCCTTTCATTTGCCTAAAAACAACAAGTAATCCACCTGCTGCACATATTAGCAAGCTCGTGGCAAGCTTTCACCTGAGGCTTGACTGTGCCTCTTTGGGCTGATGGGATGTGTTTTGTAACAAGTGAGTGTTCTCTGATTTAATGTTTAGTATCAAGAATAATAAATAACACTGTTTGTTTAAAATTTGAAAGAAGTCCAGAGTAGGGTTAGTTAATTTCTATCATATTTTTATTAGTGACCTTGCTGATAGGATCACTGCTATTCAAATGGGATCTCTAAATTAAATTAAATTTCTTCTAACTGTAATAACGTGTTATAAATTTGTGTAATTAGTCACTATATATATATATATATATATATATATATATATATATATATATATATATATATATATAAATATATATAAATATATATATATATATATATATATATATATATATATATATATATATATATATATACTTATTAGTAATTGTGTTTTATTTATTTTATATATGTATTGGTGTTATTTTGTTGTATGAAGTCTTAATTTTTTATTATATTTAATTTATTATAGGTGTTATATATAGCAATTTGTAATTGTTATTGAATAAAGATGTTTATAAATATTTTGTTTGTTTTATTTCGTTATTATGTTAGGCGCCTTTTGTTTATTTATTTATTTATTTAATATTGAATTAAATATTAATTTAAACTCGAATGTCTGTTTTTTCGGGACACTCGCTACATGTACATTTATATATATATATATATATATATATATATATATATATATATATATATATATATATATATATATATATATATATATATATATATATATATATATATATATATATATATATATATATATATATATATATTGCTTTTGAATGTCAAAGTAAAATTTTAATTATATGCCTGTTGTTAAAAGATTTTCTAACTAAAAATAAATATTTACCTGGTCCTTTTATGGAATTTAATTAACTACAACTAGCTCTACTTGAGTTTCTCTTTTTCCAACAGGGACTGTTTTATATTTGGGTTCACCTTTAGTCAAAAATTCTTAATTGCAGTCTATATATTTTATTAGTTCATACTATGGATAAAACTCTCTCTCAGGGCTGCAACTAAATTCATCTGTTGCATTTACCGGTCACCTTCTGACAACAACTTTGTCCACCTCTTTGACTACTTTTCTGAAAAAACCGACTATCTGATTTCTGAATATCCTTCCTCCGAGGTCACTATTCTTGGTGACTTCAATGTCCATAATAAGGAATGGCTACGATCTTCAAAAACCGATCCACAAGGGAGAGCAGCGGAGGCCTTTGCAGTCAGCAATTCTTTAACCAATATGGTTCAGCAACCTACTTACTTTCCTCGTATCCCAACACACAGCTCAAATCCCTTGGATATCCTTCTTACTACACAACCTGAATGCTATAAGATATCAGTCACCGCCTCAGACCACGGCATGGTCACTGCTTCCTGCGCAATGCAACCCGAGGTCACACAGTCATCACACCCACGTATCGTTTGGCATTACAACTCCGCAAACTGGGACGAAATGCGGGATTACTTTTCCTCATTTCCATGGGCGTCTGTCTGCTTCTCTCATCCTGACCCCTCCAATATCTCACAAAACGTCACCGAAATTATCCAAGCTGGCATGGAATTATTTATCCCACGTACACAGAAAACCTCTTCAGCCACTCAAAAGCCCTGGTTCTCTAAATCTTGTGACAAGGCCAGACTTGAAAAGGTCAAAGCTCACAAAACGCTTCTACACAATCCCAGTCAAGAAAATCGTCAAGCATTTAACGACGCAAGAAACCGCTATGTCCGCATTCTTTCTGAGGCAAAAAACTCGTTTAATAACCACATCAAAAACAAAGTCCTCTTAAGCACCAACGGCGGCAAACCCTCCTGGACTCTTACTAAATCTATTGGGAATAACTTCTGCAAAAGCACGTTCCCACCTCTTGTCTCAGGAGATGAAATTGTTTCTACCGCCCTGGGCAAGGCTGAACTTTTTGCTTCGTTGTTCGCCGGCAATTCTACTCTCAACCCACCTCCGAATGTTCAACCACCAACAGTCCCCAATGTCGCGCATAAAATGACGGATATCATTTTCAAAACTAAAAAGGTACGAAAGATGCTCTCTTCTCTTAATACCAGGAAAGCCTCTGGCCTTGACGAGATCCCAGCAATTGTTCTCAAAAAATGCGCACCAGACCTTGCTCCTGTTCTGACTTGTCTGTTTCAGATATCTTATTATAAAGGCATATTCCCTAGTAACTGAAAAACTGCTCGAGTACAACCCATCCCCAAGAAAGGATCCAAAGCGCTTCCTAGCAACTACGGGCCTATTTCTCTTCTTTCAGTCGTCTCTAAAGTGATGGAAAAGTATATAAACACCGAATTACTAAAATTTATTGAAAAACACAGTCTAATCCACGACAGGCAGTATGGATTCCGTCAGCGCAGATCGACTGCCGACCTCCTTTCCTTTGTCACCCATTCTTTGAACAAGTCCATGGAACAACACGGTGAATCCCAGATTGTTGCTCTAGACATATCCAAAGCATTCGACTAGGTCTGGCACGCAGCGCTGCTTAATAAACTTCCGGCCTATGGCCTACCATCAAAACTCTACCTGGACAGCAAATTTCTTCTCCAACCGGAGCATTTCTGTTGTCGTGGATGGCCATTCCTCTAAACTGTATCCAATTAATGCAGGAGTTCCTGAAGGTTCAGCTTTAGCCCCTACTTTGTTTCCTCTCCACATCAATGACCTCCTCTCTAGCACATCCAACCCAGTTCACAGCTATGCGGACGACAGCACCCTCCATTCAAATATACAATATCCTAAGCCTGTCTCTTTATCCCAATTAGATGAGGATCGCAGACTCATGGAGGGTTCTGTCTCCGTGGATCTCCAAAAAATATTAGACTGGGGAAGTAGAAATCTTGTACAATTCAACCCCACCAAAACTAAGTCTTGCTTTCTTTCTCACAAAAGATACACCAGCCCTAGACCCATCACAATGAACAACTAAGTTATTCAAAGTAATGAGTCCTTTTCTCTTGTTGGCATTTCTGTGGATCGAAATCTTAATTAGCACCAACATGTCACATCAATTGCAGAAGCAGCTGCTAAGAAATTAGGTTTCCTCTTCCGGGCTCGTAAATACTTTTCACCAGCTAATCTCTATACCTTAAATACTTCACAAATAAGGCCAAACCTCGAATACTGCTCCCACATCTGGGGTGCCGCTGCCGCTTCTACACTCGCTATCCTGGACTCCATTCAAAAGAGAGCTATACGTCTCATCGGTGACCCTATCCCCACCCAAATGCTGCCATCCCTTGCCCACCGACGTGCCGTTGGTGCCCTCTCTCTCTTTTATAGATATCTGCACGGGCACTGCTCAGAGGAGCTTTCCTCCATAGTTCCCCCACCTGCTGCCCCCAACAGATCTACCAGGGGAACAGAGCAAATGCACCCTTTTACTGTCCAGGTCACCAGACATAGAACATCTTGTTATGCCTGCGCTTTTGTCCCGAGTACTTCCAAGTTGTGGGATTCCTTGCCGGCACATGTTTTTCCTTCTCCTCCGAACCTCCAAACCTTCAAGTCCAGAATTAACAAGTTGTCTCTTTCTCCTTGTCAACACCCACGGTATACGATAGTATTTCGGCTGTGAGCCCTCGTGGTGTGTTGTTGAAATTAAAAAAAAAATTTGGACCTATCTACTCACCTTGAGGATTGATTAGTCAATGGACAGACATATTTTGACAGTTGTGGAAAAAATGAAACGATCAACAATATACTATTTTAAATTTAAAAACAAATTTATTTATTCTGGTTATCAAAATTTCTTAAGAACTTATATTTAATTATTTTGTTCTTTATTTAGTTGTTAAAGTTTAAATCTTAATTGGGATCCCTTATATTTCTTAATTTTAAATACAAATATGCCAGCTTTTGCTAAGGATATTACTAATTTTGATTATGTTATTATTATTTTCGATACGATGTTTAAAATTTGACTCTACTTTCTATAACGAATTCAAATAATTTCATTTGCAATAATTACCATGACAACCTTGCTTTTGGTTAATCAGGTAACCTAGGAGTTTGAATCAAAATGGCTGAAAAGGTTTGATATTTCTTACGTGATGTAAGGCTAGATGCATTCTCGCAACAATTAGAACCGTAGACCGGTTTCGCTCTCATTAGAGCTCTTCAGTACGGCATACTAATTGTAGCAAAAATGCACCAAAAATAACACGGCTATCGTATAGCCAGTCTTAAAACACTAAGTGAGTGGTGAACGTGTCGCCACCTAGTTCGGAACCAAGTAGTATGTTGTCACGCCAGCTCCAAATAACACAAAGTGTTAAAAAATGGAGACTGTATACAACTAACAATTTAGAAAATTGTCAGCCCTGGCCCATTTCTACCCCAATATAGGGACAAAGTATGTAAGACTAGATGCGCTCTCGCAACAATTAGAACCTTAGACCGGTTTCGCTCTCATTAGAGCTCTTCAGTACGGCATACTAATAAGTACACTTGGAGAACACCCAAATCACCACAACACATATTTCAGAGACCTTACGATCGTTTCGTTGACAAAGTCAACATCTTCAGAGGAAGAAAAAATCAGAATTTTTCTTACCCTGAAGATGGAAGAGGAAGAGAAATTCAGAATTTTTCTTCCTCTGAAGATGTTGACTTTGTCAACGAAACGATCGTAAGGTCTCTGAAATATGTGTTGTGGTGATTTGGGTGTTCTCCAAGTGTACTTATTAGTGCTCATCACAGGTTCCAGTTTTTCACATACGGCATACTAATTGTAGCAAAAATGCACCAAAAGTAATACGGCTATAATATAGCCAGCCTTAAAATACTAAGTGAGTGGTGGACGTGCCGCCACCTAGTTGCGGAACCAAGTAGTATGTTGTCACGCCAGCTCCAAATAACACAAAGTGTTAAAAAAATAGAGACTGTATACAACTAACTAACTATTTAGAAAATTGTCAGCCCTGGCCCATTTCTACCCCAATATAGTGACAAAGTATGTAAGACTAGATGCATTCTCGCCACAATTAGAACCGTAGACCGGTTTCGCTCTCATTAGAGCTCTTCAGTACGGCATACTAATTGCAGGAAAAATGCACCAAAAGTAATACGGCTATAATATAGCCAGCCTTAAAATACTAAGTGAGTGGTGTAGGTATGTTAAGGTTAGGTTGTTGACGATATTCAACATCGCATGGAACGAAGCCCTACCAAATCTGTTCGTCGGTAATCTGCCCAAACAGGTGCATATTTGTTCAAATTACTCAATACACATTCCTAAAACGGTAAATTAGAAGTTTAAATAATCGGACCTTCATTTGTTTACGTACATTACAAAATTTTGATATCTATACAAAATAAAAGTAATATTTTATTGTTTTTAATTTATTTTTTAACAATCAATAACAGTAAACCATACATGAACAGACTTGCTGTTAAAAAAACTAAATAATAAATACATTTAAGACATTTACTGTTTCACCTTATTATAATTTTTATATTTTTAATAAAACCCCAAAGGAAATGTGAGACAACACTGGCATCTTAGGGATTTCATTATTCAGGTTGTACAACCGTGTATGCCGGGTTGCGTAAAGGCAAAACCCTGTATAGTACAGAGCGCGAGGTCCGCGCGACGCTCTGGATCACTCGGAGCTTTGTTTATGAATACGCTGCGTTGCGTCAGACAAATCGCAGTGCGATACAGAGCAACCTTGATAATCCCGCGTCCCGCTGAATTGTAATCGTAATAATAATTAGTTGCTAGTTGCATAGTTCACGTGCACATTGTTATAGGTTACAATTTCTATTTTGTCTTGATTTTATTACATGCACCATGGATGAAGCAACCTTAAAAAGTTTGTTCGGGCGTTTGTGCATCTGAAAAAGACTCCAATTTATTTTATAAAGTGAATGCTAAAATTGCTTTTTGTGACTGTCCATCAGGCACAGGTGGCAAATTCTGTAAACACCTATGCGCAGTAGAACAAAAATTTGGTATATTATTTAAAACATCTCCAGTTCTAAGCGTTCATGATAGAATACAGTTAGCCAACTTAGCTGTTGGACATTCAGCATCAGAGGAATTGTATAAAAATATGGATCCAAACACAATAACTGATCTTGAAAACTCATTCCGGTCAACCAATTCTGTTCCTGCTAAAGTAGAGTTAGCAACTGCAATAGATTTACAAGTGAACGCCGAGGAAAGTGAAAGCCGATTTAAAAAAGAAATTATAAGAATGCGCTGTGAACTTAATCGCATAACAAATACGCTCGAAGCCAATCAAAGCCCAGAAGCTACTTTATCCACCATTAAGTTTAGTGCACTAACGAATAACCTGAAAACCCCTTCCCAAATTTTAAACTTTTTGGAAGCTAAAAGTCGTATATGCGGCAGAAAATCCAAAAAATTCTAGTCCAGCCAACGTCAATTTCACGTCGTAAAAACAAAGCATTGCCTCAATCTGGGAGAATTCAAGCTAGCAGGCCTTCTAAAAATGAAAAACTAAAACGGAAGCACAGCCTTGGAACCAACATTTCGCATAGCCATCCAAATGCAACGTTAGAGTGAACCTAATTCTGCATTTCGTTGTTTAATAAAAATAATATATAATGCATGCATGTATGACTTTTATTGTAAGAATATCTACCATTTATCAGGAAAGTGTAGGTAGGAATTATTAAATATTAAAATGTACTAAACAAATTTATACTGTTTCATTGGGTATTTCGCCACACTCTTTTCAATTAAATAAAAAATAATTTTAATTCAGAATTATCTCATATACGAAATTATTGAAAATAATATGAAAATAGAATTTTACACGTATTTGAAAGTTACTTATAAACTTAAGTTTTAAAGATTTTTTCGTGTTTTATGTAACTTAAGATTAATAATTCCAAATTTGCTTGAGTCAAACAGAATTTACTATGTGAAAAACTGGAACCTGTGATGAGCACTAATACTATATAATACTATAATAACTTTTCTTCCTCTGAAGATGTTGACTTTGTCAACGAAACGATCGTAAGGTCTCTGAAATATGTGTTGTGGTGATTTGTGTGTTTCTCCAAGTGTACGTATCAAACAGAATTTTTAATTTACCTAAGAGGTTTAGATCTATTCACCTCTCGGCTTGAGTTAGTTCTGTAATGGGTTAGTAATTTTAATTTAAATGCCGACGTTTCAATTTTTAAATTAAAAGAACGGCTGTTTCGGTCAAATGTCTTGTCAGTTCATAAAATAACTTATCTAAAAAGATTTAGCATCTTGGTTAATTAACAAGTCCATTTACCTTAAGTAAAATTTTATGAATTATTTAACTTAATTTACATAAAACAACGAAAAACATCGTTAAAAATTCAAGTTTATAACTAGTTCAAATACGTGTGAATTTCTGCTTTTTTTATTTTCAATAATTACGTGAGATAATTCTGATTTTTTAGGTAGATTTTATTCATGCATATATACCTATTGCGGAGATCACGACTTTAGAAAATTCACAAAATTTCACCATATCTACCTTGCGACTGGTATTGCCATCGGGCTTTTATTTGATTGCAAATAGTGTGGCGAAATACCTTTATTTTATTTTTTAATTTCAACAACACACCACGAGGCCTTACAGCCTAAATACTATCGTACCGTGGGTGTTGACAAGGAGGAAAGAGGCAGCCTGTTAATTCTGGACTTGAAGGTTTGGAGGAGAAGGAAAAACATGTGCCGGCAAGGAATTCCACAACTTGGAAGTCCTCGGGACAAAAGAGCGGGCATAACAAGATGTTCTAAGTCGGGTGACCTGGACAGTAAAAGGGTGCATTCGCTCTGTTCCCCTGGTAGATCTGTTAGGGGCAGCAGGTGGGGGAACTATGGAGGAAAGCTCCTCTGAGCAGTGTCCGTGCAGATATCTATAAAAGAGAGAGAGGTCACCAACGGCACGTCGGTGGGCAAGGGATGGCAGCCTTTGGGTGAGGGTTGGGTCACCGATGAGACGTATAGCTCTCTTTTGAATGGAGTCCAGGATAGCGAGTGTAGAAGCGGCAGCGGCAGCGGCACCCCAGATGTGGGAGCAGTATTCGAGGTTTGGCCTTATTTGTGAAGTATCTAAGGTATAGAGATTAGCTGGTGAAAAGTATTTGCGAGCTCGGAAGAGGAAACCTAATTTCTTAGCAGCCGCTTCTGCAATTGATGTGACATGTTGGTGCCAATTAAGATTTCGATCCACGGAAATGCCAACAAGAGAATAGGACTCATTACTTTGAATGACTTGGTTGTTCATTGTGATGGGTCTACGGCTGGTGTATCTCTTGTGAGAAAGAAAGCAAGACTTAGTTTTGGTGGGGTTGAATTGTACAAGATTTCTACTTCCCCAGTCTAATATTTTTTGGAGATCCACGGAGACAGAACCCTCCATGAGTCTGCGATCCTCATCTAATTGGGATAAAGAGACAGGCTTAGAATATTGTATATTTGAATGGAGGGTGCTGTCGTCCGCGTAGCTGTGAACTGGGTTGGATGTGCTAGAGAGAAGGTCATTGATATGGAGAAGAAACAAAGTAGGAGCTAAAGCTGAATCTTGAGGAACTCCTGCATTAATTGGATACAGTTTAGAGGAATGGCCATTCAGAACAACAGATATGCTCCTGTTGGAGAGGAAATTTGCTGTCCAGGTACAAAGTTTTGGTGGTAGGCCATAGGCCGGAAGTTTATTAAGCAGCGCTGCGTGCCAGACCTGGTCGAATGCTTTGGATATGTCCAGAGCAACAATCTGGGATTCACCGTGTTGTTCCATAGACTTGTTCCAAGAATGGGTGACAAAGGAAAGGAGGTCGGCAGTCGGCACCTAATTAAACACGTATAAATATGAACACGCCACAGACATATATTTTATTGAAACAAATCTGTGTGCACTGGGTCACCCTGTGATTTGTTTTTCACCAACCAGCGTAATCACAAACAAAGCCCCGAGTGACTTAAAGCGTCCCGCGGACCTCGCGCTCTATACTATACAGGGTTTTGCCTTTACGTTGCCGGGTTGCCTAACTTAAGCGGTCACGTGGGGTTCGGGTAAGAATGAAAGCCCTATACCTGTTGTTTGAATCAATCTACGCGTGGCAGTTAACAACTCTATCTGTCAGACAGTGGACTAAGTCATTTTAACGTATCTCATTGGAATATTATTTTTAATTTGGAAAAAACTCTAAATATTGTGTACCAAATTACTTAAAATTCACAACATTGGTTTATTTGCACTATTTCTAGCTACATGTAAAGTCTCATTCTAGTTACTCTGCTACTCACAAAAATATAGCGTTTTCCAAAATATTTCTGTATATGTTTGGGGGAAAGAAATGTCTGTTATAGCTGATATATGAACTTGTCCGCGGTCTTAATATAATGAAGATATGTGTGTCAAGTTTCGTTCAAATCAGTTGAGTATTTTTTGACTTATCGCTCGCTATATATATATATATATATATATATATATATATATATATATATATATATATATATATATATATATATAACTTTTCAACTGACTTTAGATTTGGCTTCTAGGGGCCCTAATTCGCGCCTATTTGAAGAAATTTTTCAAAAATCTTACCATCGATACCTCTCTATTCGTGAATTTTCTCAATGAAAATTCACTAAAAAGAAACTTCAATAATTAAATAAATAGCATTTAATAATGGCTACTCTGTTAAAAAAACATATAAAATTATCGAGAGAAAATAATACAAATTAGCAATTAATTTAATGTATCCAAATATTAGAGACGAAAAAAGACAACAGTTATGTTTCGATAACCTATTTTGGAACCATTTCAGAACATTGCAATAATTTTAAATACCTGTACAAATACATGGGTAGCTTTTAAATCTTACAACACGACGCGTGATTTACCATTTAACGCTAAAGAAAAGTCTTGTTTCTTGACAAAAGCTGAAGTTTATAAATTAGCTTGTACACATTGTAACGCAATCTACATAGGTCAAACTTCTAGAAATTTTAACACCCGATACAAAGAAGATATTTCTACATTCAGAAATAACCACCCTTGCAAATCTTTAATTGCCAAACATATTGATACTGAACATAGACCTACAGTAAATAACTGCATACAACCACAACATTTTTGTAATGACAAGGGTAAACTAGACTTTTTTGAAGATTCAGACGTCCAAAAGCACACACATGACAATAGTTACCGTGTTTTAAATGAGCAAACTGATATAATGAATTCCCCTTTCTTATATATTTTTCTTCATAATTAAATAAATCAAAGAAAATAAATAACTATTTTTTCAAAAAAGTTGTAATAAGATAATTGTTACGTTTGACTTCGAAGGACCGTAAATAAATTATGTTTGTTAATTTAAAGTTGTTATGAATGACTTTATTGACTGTTGCGTTGATTGGGTTAATTAATTTGTAACACCGTTGTTAAGGGTAGGTGACTTATTAATTGATACGCCGAAGTACACTATATACACTTATATTAACTGTACACAATATACATCTATCTCAACTGAGATATTTAATGCAACATCTTTAAGATACGAGCTTAAGAACTAGAAGTAAATTGTTAAGTGTGAATACAGAAAGAATAAATGTTATTGAATGAATACTATTGAGTGAATACTGTTAAGTGAATTCTGTTGTGTGCATGTCGTTGAGTGAATACTGTTAAGTGAATACTGTTGTGTGCATGTCGTTGAGTGAATACCATTCTGATGCAACAGAATGAGCTTATATGCTTAGGGGTGGCAGCTTACAGCGTTGTCACGTTGAGCAATACAGAACAGCAATACAGAACAATAATGAATTGATGTATGTCGATATTTTCATTGTATAGAGTCTGCTTTATTACTGTTATTGTTTAGTTATTTTATTACTATAACTCTTATTATAGTTTAGTTCTATTTTTATGTTAAATATCAACATACATCACGTAGATATTTTGAAAGCCTCATCCATCAATTACTACATGCATTTTACTTTTATATCTTAAGAAGCTACATTTAACGAAACGCTTTATATTATAATTATATAGAGTGAATATTGTAATAATTTGTTTTATTTCTATATGATGATATAAATCTCCCTTCATTATTTAGTTCTTGAAATTTTAATATAATAACGGCCTAAAATTCTTGTCTTGGAACTTAAAAGGAAGCGGTGGGTATTGTTGATTAAAACTGACTGTCCATTAGGCACGTAGTCGCATAACTCCGAGATCCGAGAGAGTTGTAACTTTTAGTAGCTAGAGTAACAAAATCAAAAGCAACTGTTTGGTAATACCAAATACTATATAATGACAATACAGTATACAGGACATTCCGGCTGATCTCGTGTTTCAAGAATATCAGCGCCCCTAGCGGATAGTACTGATGTTACGTCGTTCGAGAACGTGTAACACTAGCAATTGCTGGTGTTTAACTGTGTATAATTAAGT
This sequence comes from Tillus elongatus, assembly GCA_964006375.1. NCBI lineage: Eukaryota > Metazoa > Arthropoda > Insecta > Coleoptera > Cleridae > Tillus > Tillus elongatus. The sequence goes on along the minus strand of OZ023262.1, from coordinate 6,326,253 downwards.
TTGAGCTGTGTTTTTTACAATAACTGTTAGTGGTTTGGTGTGTGCAATCTATAATTGTTCAAATTATAACGTGCTAAATCTATCAAAGACATTTCATAGGTTTCCAAAGGATGGCGAAACGTAAATATGATTTGAATCAGGAGACAAATTCAGAATCACTTTTATGCCAATATGTACAAGTTCGCAGAAGATAATTTATTGTGTAATATTTACCATCATGTACCTATTTATAGATAAACTTCGTAAACGGATGGTTGGAAGGCTTTAATCGTAACTTGTCTTCCAGTGCATCAAAAAAAAAAAGAAATATGAAGACAAAACAAGTTTTTGCATTAATAATAAATATGATATAAGAAAACTGTTTTTCCATATTCTTCTGTGTCCTTTTTTATTTCAGTATGACATAAATTGTCACTTTTTCACATTTACAATTATTTTACTTGGTAAAGGCTTTTAATTATCTTCCCAAGACAAGTTTTCAAAGAGAAGTAGAAATAGCAGATTCAGCCCTATAATAGATTTATTCACGGAAGTAAGAGTCAGTCTCACCTTTCATCTGCACAATTTCTTAATTATGTACTAAGTATATCAGTTACATAGGTATTTTAAAATATTAGATTAATAAGACAGTTTTCATGTAGAGATATAGCAAATTGAGTACTGTGCTACCATTTATACCTAGAACAATTATTTATAGGTAAGTACAGATTGTAACTTAATATCCTCAGAAACAGCTTTCAGTATATTCCTATACTTACCATTGAAATGCTAAACGACGGTTTCAAGGTAGTTTTTGGAATTATGATGAAATAAGATCATGGGTAAGAGAAATTTGTATGATTATGCTGAATTCATTTAGGTTTCAAGCTGATTGTTGATACAAATTCTATTTATAACTATATAATCAGGAAAATGTTCACTGTTTTGTCATGTACAAGTTTTTATATTCATCTATAATAAATTGTCTAAATTAAGAATATGCAGGTAAATATACCCAGTACTTCACGCGAAGTGGCGCTAGTGTACTTGTCACAAATATCACCAATGCTAAAGCATAGGAGTGTCCCGTATTGTCATTATATAGTATTTGGTAACACCCTTTGACTATCTATCTACGAATAGACCAGGCATCACCCAATGCGATGCGTTGTAATGTTTGAAACCAACATTGAATAAAATGTTTGTTTACATGGTCCTCGACACCATAGGCGTCTCGAGAAATAGGATTGAAATTTTCATAAATACGATTAATATAATAAAATAAAATTTAAAAGATGTTTAACTACCCATACATTATTTAAGTATACTATTAACTAAAAAGTCTGGACGCAGCAAGTGCGTTATGGTAGTGAATTTTTATAGAAATGATTTCTCGAATAAAATGTTCGAAAGTCTTAATGTTGCAATGTTGTGATCTCGTCACAAGCGATTTTTTTCTATGCAAATTCAGTAAAAAGTGTTTTCAACAAAAATTTAAGAAAAAACCTTGCGGCTCTACCAGTTTTTTAGAAATGACCACCTGATTTGTCTGCTGCCATGTTTTATAGATCTACAACTTACCGGATAATTTCTTATTAATTACATCATGTGGCAAGCATCTATGAAAATATATACATTTTCATTGGTTACAGGATGCGGCAAATAAGCCTTTAAACCTTCTTGAATAAATGTATCTAAATTTGCTCACAAACATTTAATCATGCTTATATTTGCAGCTGCTCCATCAAAACTTACGGTAGTAACGACTATTCTTGCTTGATAGATAAAACTTAAAGCCCGATTAAATAATAGGCTTGCTTTTTCTTCACGAGAAATGACAGCTAGGAAGAAATAATCCACTGGAACTTTCCAGTGGTTATTTAAAGCAATTAATAAGAAAAGCAAAACTTCTTTAGCCACTGGAAGCTCGTTTGAATTATTCATATCCACGCCAATATCTACGTTACCACAAAACTTCTTTCCTGTGCACACAACTTGACGTCATATGAACATCTCGTCGATGATTATGTATTTAACAACGTATTTTGCGACATTTTTCAGCTGCTTCTCGACTTTTTGAATTCAAAACCGCGAATGCTTATGATGAAATAAGATCATGGGTAAGAGAAATTTGTAGAATTTAGGTTTCAAGCTGATTGTTGATACAAATTCTATTTATAACTATATAATCACAAAATTTTCACTGTTTTGTCATGTACAAGTTTTTATATTCATCTATAATAAATTGTCTAAATTAAGAATATGCAGGTAAATATACAATTCAAATTACCCGCTCAGTTGTCAGTACTCCACGCGAAGTGGCGCTAGTGTACTTGTCACAAATATCACCAATGCTAAAGCATAGGAAGATCCCGTATTGTCATTATATAGTATTTGGTAACACCTACAATAACAAATACTTTTACGAATAAATAGTCGGAACCTTCGGTACTTTTGAGTAACGGATACTGAGTAACGAATAGTTACATAATATTGACATTGACATAGCTAGTGCCTAGTGCGGAGTCCGGATCCGGGGTCGATTGACACTTTGACAGTTGCTTAAAATTAAAATGCAACTTTACTAATTAAATAATCAAACATGAAGAAGAGTCAACAGAAATAATTTAGAGTGTATAAAAGAGAGTTCCATCAAAATAGTAGCCGTCAAGACATGTCCATGGAACATATAAAACAAGAAGGCCAGGAGATCCCTGAAGCCTACTGTAAAACTATTAAAACTGAAACAGAAAATTATGAGGATGTATCCACTGATCAAAAGTTTACGCTTTCCTGCGAATTTGAGCAGGATACGAAATTGGATCTGCAAATAAATGAATCTTTAATAAAACTGGAAATAGAAGAGCATCCATTGGACAGTGTTGTATTATGTGGAGATTTGAAGAAAGAGTACTGGAGTGAAAATGAAAATTCTAATGATCAAAACCCCTGGCCCACTTTGGGCATCAAGGATGCGAAAGGTGAGTTACAGAAATTATTTCAAGATGTTAACCAGTGTGGGAAAGAAAAGCCTCGAAGTAATATAGATGAAAAGAAAAATTCTTTTGACGGCATTAAATCGCAAGATCCCAAAAGGAGCTTATATCAGTGTTTCTTTTGTGAATATGCAAGTATAAGGAAAAAACAATTGATATGGCACATCCGATCACAGCACACAAGAGAAAAACACATGTTAAATCATGTTACATCTAAACAAACAAGACAAAGGTCTCATCAATGTGAATTATGTAATTATTCTAGTGTGCATAACCTAAATTTGTTAGAACATATTAAATCAAAACACACACAAGAAAAGCCTTATCAATGTCCATCATGTGATTATGCTAGTACTCGGCAACCAATTCTGTTAAACCATATTAAAGCAAAACACACAGGAGAAAAGCCTTATCAGTGTCTATCATGTAATTATGCAAGTGTGCAGAAAGGAAATTTGTTGAAGCATATTAAATCAAAACATACAGGAGAAAAACCTTATCAGTGTTCATCATGTAATTATGCAAGTGTGCAGAAACAACATTTGTCAGAGCATATTAAATCAAAACACACAGGAGAAAAGCCTTATCAGTGTCTATCATGTAATTATGCAAGTGTGCAAAAAGGAAATTTGTTAAAGCATATTAAATCAAAACATACAGGAGAAAAACCTTATCAGTGTTCATCATGTAATTATGCAAGTGTGTGGAAAGAAAGTTTGTTGAAGCATATTAAATTGAAACACATAGGAGAAAGGCCTTATCAATGTTCATCATGTGATTATGCAAGTGTGTTGAAACATTCTTTATTAAACCATATTAAATCAAAACACACAGGAAAAAGGCCTTATCAATGTTCATCATGTAATTATGCAAGTGTGCAGAAACAACATTTGTCAGAGCATATTAAATCAAAACACACAGGAGAAAAGCCACATCAATGTTCATCGTGTGATTATGCAAGTGTGTGGAAAAGTGCTTTATTAAATCATATTAAGTCAAAACACACAGGAAAAAAGCCTTATCAATGTTCATCGTGTAATTATGCAAGTGTGCAGAAAGAAGATTTGTTGAGGCATAATAGATCTAAACACACAGGAGAAAAACCTTATCAATGTTCATCATGTAGTTATGCAAGTGTGCAGAAACAATATTTGTTGAAGCATATTGAATCAAAACACACAGGAGAAAAGCCTTATCAATGTTCATCGTGTAATTATGCAAGTGTGCAGAAAGAAGATTTGTTGAGGCATAATAGATCGAAACACACAGGAGAAAAACCTTATCAATGTTCATCATGTAGTTATGCAAGTGTGCAGAAACGATATTTGTTGAAGCATATTGAATCAAAACACACAGGAGAAAAGCCTTATCAATGTTCATCATGTGATTATGCAAGTGTGTGGAAAGACAATTTGTTGAAGCATATTAAATCAAAACACACAGGAGAAAAACCTTATCAGTGTTCATTATGTGATTATGCGAGTGTGTGGAAAGACAATTTGTTGAAGCATATTAAATACAAACACTCACAAGAAAAGCCTTATCAATGTTCATCATGTGATTATGCAAGTGTGCAGAAAGAAAATTTGTTGAGGCATATTAAATCAAAACACTCACAAGAAAAGCCTTATCTATGTTCATCCTGTGATTATGCAAGTGCGTGGAAAGACAACTTGTTGAAGCATATTAAATCAAAACACACAGGAGAAAAGCCTTATCAGTGTTCATTGTGTAATTATGCGAGTGTGTGGAAATGTGCTTTATCAAATCATATTAAATCAAAGCACACAGGAGAACCGCCTTAAGAAATGTTCATGTAATTATGCAAATGTGCGGAAAGAAGATTTGTTGAAGCATATTATATCAAAACACGTGGGAGAAAAGCCTTATCAATGTTCATCATGTAATTATGCAAGTGTGCAGAAAGAATATTTGTTGAAGCATATTAAATCAAAACACACAGGAGTAAGGCCTCATTATTGTGTGATATAATGTGATTTTGCAAGTGTGCTGGTACAAAATTTGGTCAATCATGTCGTGTAACTATAAGAGTGTATAGGAGGAATACCTGTTAAAAGATATTAAGATAAATGTACCAGTAATTGACACATTAGACCAAATAGTCAATAATGTATTTTGCCTTAATTCCATTTACAAATGGTTGAGCATGTCAGTTATTGAAATAAAAACAAAACTATAAAAACAAATGTGTTGGAGAAACATAATTGGTACGCCCCTGTCTCTTTACTTTCATTCGGTTGCACTATCATTTAAGTTTCTACCTGGAATTATTTATCTCTAGATTTCACAATCTTTCCCAATTTGCTGGTAATCTTTATTCTCTATCTGTCTGTATCGCATTAGGTTTACGCATGAACAATGCCATACAAAGAATACTTATATACCGTTAAGTCCGTTATTGTAATAATAATACTTTATTCGTTCCATAAATACCCTATTGGGTGTAGAACATGTCATTTGCGAATATAAAATAAATGTAAATATAAATCTAAATATAAACATATATACACACATATATAACACTATAACAAACAATAACAGATGTATACACAAAATCAAAACATAAAATAAAATATCGTCAATGAAGCAGTATTAATTCGATAATATAAAAACTTAGACTTAACAAAGCAGCCACACACCCGCATATACACCCCACAAATATTGTATTAACCCCCTTAGAGAAAGCATGCAATGGTGAATGTTGCCATGCTAAAGTGACAGCTATTAATCTTGATCTTGGAGTGCTGGCCATATGTCTCCGTCCCTGAAGAATTCATTGCAGGAATAGTAACACTTTCTCAGTAGAATATCCTTTAGTTCTTTTTTCAGTGTTTTTACGTCCATATTTTTCCAACAGAGAAGTAGGTGATTGAATATTTTTATCATCTGATTTTCTGCATTTCTCTGCACTTTTGTTAATGGTGTTTTTGGAAGTAGGAGTTTCTGATTCAATCCGAACCTTGTATGATGCTCATGCTCAGGCAGGTATTTTGAGAAAAACGACATCGTTTGCTTGACAAACAGGACGCATTCCAATATGTATACACAATGTAGGGTCAGTATCTTCTTCTCTATGAAATACCGCCTACAGGACTCTCGAGGTTTCAGCCAATACATGGACCTGACACAAGACTTCTGCAGTATGAATATGCGGTCCACATCCACAGAGTTTCTTCAGAACACTATGCCATACTTAATTATTGCATACACATAGGCATAATAAACCACAAGACATGTGCCCTCATCCACACTTCTCTGCAGCACTCTTAAGGCATATGAAGAACTAGAGATCTTGGGAGCAATATACTCTATGTGTTTCCTCCAGTTCACATTATTGTCTATAATTAGGCCAGGAAACTTGCAGCTTTGTGAAGTCTGCAACTGAGTGTTACCACAATTTATCGTCATTGCTTCTCCTCCAACAGCAGAAAATTTAATTAGCTGTGTTTTTTCAGCATTCATCTTCATTTGGTTTGCGCTAAACCAAGCGTCAAGGTCTCTCATGACAGAAATCATCTTATATTCTAGTTCATCTATCTGTCGCATGCGTAGGATGATCGAAGTGTCATCTGCATATAAGACTGTTTTGTCGTTGATAAGTGCAGGCAAGTCATTAATGTAAATTATAAACAGCAGTGGGCCTAGCACTGACCCCTGTAAATAGCTTTAGCTGTCTTTGACGTATTTTTAACATGCACCCAGTGGATTTTCTTCACTAGGAATAATGTTTCTACCTAGATGGCCATTCTGTATTACTGACATGTTATGTCAACTGCATCACCTAGCGTTACGCGAAAGCTCGATAAAAGCAAGCCTTTCGCAAGGTACAAGTCAGTTCTACGCCAGATGTCATCTTCGCTCCTTGGAACCCTGAGTTCCAAATCTTCCACTTAAACATCGCTCGTGTGTTTAAGCCAGTTCAATTATACAGTGCTATTCTACAACAAACATCATCTTCATCGCTTGTTGGGACTTCTAAGATCCCGATCTTCTACCTAAACATCGCTAGTGTGATTACGCCACTTCAGTTCAAGCTCCAATCTTCCTACAGAAATTCCGTTGGTACAGTGTACAGTGAAAAGTCAGTGTTTTCTTCGTAATTAGAAAGTATACACGCAGTTAAATACAATAGCAACTAGCTAATAAGATTGTGAAATCTCCTGAGTAACCTATTAAATCAAGTGTAAAGCCGCAAAGTGTAAATAAATGTTAGGTTCAAAGTGTATATAGTAACAATACAACATATATAAATATAAAAAAGTGTATTATTGAAATCTTCTGGAATCCACTGCACCTAGAGTTATAAATACAGTCCACATCTTCAACATATTCTTCTTCCAACGCTAATTAGCAAAGCCGACTAGTTAGCGAGGGTGCGTTCAATCCACCTGCAAAACATTGGGGCAAGAAAACAAGCTCTTTCTCCCCCAAAATGTAAAAAACAAACTAGAAAATATTTCAAACAAACACAATAAAATTTTCGTTCGTCTCAGCTCTCTGCCCCACAGGTATCAGACAAATACTCCGCAATGGAGCAATAGCAATTATTGGTTAGGTATGATTTCAGCGATGCTTTAAATTAATTCACATTTTGAATTGTTTTTATAGTTTCCGGCAACCTGTTATATAGATCCACCCCCTCAAAAAATGGCGACTTTCTGTACATCATTTCACAGAACTGTCTATTTCTAAACAGATTCCCGTGGCGAGTGGAGTAAGAGTGCATCTCAGACTGCCTTGTTAGCCCATCTTTGCCACCATGAATATAATTTATCAGTTTATATAGGTAAACACATGTTAGCATCATTATTTTTGCATCCCTGAAAAGCGCCCTACAAGATTGTGTTACTCTCACACCAAAAATCATTCTTTTTTTCACTATAAAAGCTGTTTCCACCTCAACCGACTGTCCCCAAGCAACAATGTTGTAAGATATCCAAGAATAAACTTCCGAGTAGTAGAGCAGTCATCAGAGCTTTGGTCTCAAGGAACTCTGCTAATCGAAATATTAGGAAATGAGTCTGATTAAGCCTACCACACACAACCTCAATATGTTCTTTCCATGAAAGATGCTGGTCAATAGTTACCCCCAATACTCTCACGCTTGTGGCCTGAGACACTAGAGTGTCCTGAAAATCAAGAATAATTCCCTGCTTTTGCTGGGCTCTAAATTCAAGAAATACGGTTTTCTGGTAATTTATAAGGAGCTGGTTGGCCTCACACCACTTACCGAACCCATCAAGTAACGAGTTAACCTTCCGGCTGTCGTATCGTCCACGTACATGAACAACCTCTCCTCCCCAATATGTTCAGGCAGATCATTTACATACAAGACAAACAACAACGGGCCTAGAACACTTCCCTGCGGAGTGCCAAGCTGTATGTCAAAAGGTCGTGATTGCACACTCCATCCACCGATACTACCGTTTGTCTGTTTGTTAAAAACGAGAGCAGCCAGTCGGAAACAGGGCCCCAAACACCCAGGTACTGCAGCCTTTTTCCCAAGCAGTCGCGGATTTAGCGTATCAAACGCCCTAGAAAGATCAAACATAAAAGCCACCACTCGCTGACCCTTATCAAGTTCGTCGTATATGTACTGCACCATGTCAATAACAGCCGATTTCGTTAATAGTCCAGGCCTGAAACCGTGCTGACACGTCGATATTATTCCCTGATCTCCCAAGAAGTTCTCTAATCGTACAGCCATCGTTTTTTCCACTATTTTAGAAAATACACTAAGAATTGAGAGTTGCCTGTAATTGAATATATCTTGTTTGTCTCCCTTTTTTGCAGATGGAATTACCTTGGCTTTTTTTTCTTCCCTCAGGTCTTGCCGCCCCGATAGCACTGCTTACCTTGGCTTGCTTTAGCTGACTTGGAAACTCACCGGCAACAAGTGACAAGTTAATTATATGGCAGATACTTCGTCAATACCAGATGATTTTTTATTTTTTCAATTGTTTATAATGTTTTCAATTTCAAAAGGAGTAAACGGTTCTACAAAAATTGATCGATTATTCACTCTAGTCGTTGTGCCACCCAAAGCCTGACCCCCATACTGAGATCTTACATGATTTTGAACTTCCGAAGAGAAAACATGACCAAACAAGTCAACTATGGTTTTTGTATCGGAAATAATCTGACCATTATGTCTTATTTTAATATTATTAGGCCCATTTTTAAGATTTTTTGTACGTTTGTTATTGTTGACAAGTGACCAAAAAGTTTTTGACTTATTAGTCGAGCCTTCTATCAAGCTTAAGTAAAATTACTGTTTTTCTTCTCGAATGCGCATATTAAATTGTCAAGTCCTTATATTTCTCATCTATATCGTTTGAATTGCACAATTTTCTAAGTAGATTAAACAATTTTAAATTTTCAGAACATCTCTTCAGTTCCGGAGAATACTGAGACCTAGTCATTCTATCATCGGGGTTCCCTAGTTTGAACGGTCTCACTGGAAATGCTGAATCAAACAATCTAATTAAACTGATTAAAAAAATCACCAAAAACCTGATCGATATTAGCCCTCTTCGAATAATTAACCTGATTAGGATATTCTTCCAATAACCTACCAAATAAGTCAGCGGCTCGGCTAGAAAACACTCTATGACTAATAAAACAAGACCGATCACCCGCTACAGCAGGGTCAATCATGTGTGTGTGGTAAACAATAATTCTTGAGCACTGTAATCAGACACTGCAGGATCAAACACAGTTAAAGCACTATCTACAATGTGGAATTTACACATTTTTTTATTCTCCTCATATTTAATTCCCCACTTTGTATAAAATCAATTGCCATATAAAATTTTAATTTTTAACTAACAGTTTTCCTGTAAAAAAATGTAGAAAATCAAAATAATTTTCTCCGCGCCAAAATGCAGCCATAAACAAAGACGGTCTACTGTGACGTCACGATCCGGTATCGGACAAAACGAGTCTCGCTTACTCACACAGAGATCCTCATCTCACCATTAGTGTTTATGCGACTTACGTCTGCCGGATAGTTATCATTATCAACTTATATTATTGTTATTATCTATATACTCGTATTAATTATTTAAAAAACTGTACAGTCTTATAGTATAGCTACAGAAGTTGTATTTGTGCAAGGACAATCTTATAATTTACCAAAAATGTGCTAGCAATGTTTGCGTTTTTAGGAGTTTCATAGGTGCTGAGCTAAAAGGAGTGAAAGCTGGGTGTTCAGGCGAACAGAGGATATTTCATAACGGCCCTAATAGCCTTATAAATGTAATTAGTAAAAACACCAAAATAATTATTACAAGTAGGTCAGTTAAATTCTGTAATGCAGTGATGTAAACATTTCAATAAATTGGAGGTCGACATTATATGGAGCAACGTTGAAATTGTCACATTCAGCATATAAACCATAACAAACGAATTGGTAAGACAGACAGGAATGTTTAGTCATCAAGGTTAAGAATTAAAATATGTCATTGTTGGTAAATATAAAGCAGATTCATTGTAGTAAATATATAGTTAATTAAACTCCGTTCTAGAATGTAGGCGGAAATGTATATCGTTCATTTTAAATAAGCTGCTGAAATGTAGTCGGGTAAATAACGCCGCGACTATTTAATTATATAAACACTGTTATTAATTAATAGTCAAAGATGATAATACTTGAGTAAGTTCTATTATCCCATTTTTTATATATCATATTGTTAATATTATTATGTTTATTAAGTATTGTGCTTTAATATCGTTATCAATATACCGTTATCTATGTCATAACATATGTGCTTCGTTCCTACATCTTTTATTCTGATAATTCACCCTCCGCTTCCATAAACACTGGGAGGTATGTGTCTGATATTAACCTTATTTTATCCTGTAAATATCTTTGTTGGATTTTATGTAGTAATGTCTTATAAAATATAATGTAAATAAAAGCATAACCTCAAAATGTTCTCCATTCAAATAATCTACAAGAAAAATATAGGGGTGGGTGGGCCACAATAAGACGCGGGGTACAATGAGACAAATTGTATAAATTTCAAATGCGCGCGCTTTTTTCTCTGCCTTTTTAACAGAAGTTCAAGTTTGCCATGATTCATTTTCTATCCAACTTACCGGCAGTTCACAGCACATACGACATTGTTATTTGCTTTTCGTTAATTTTGGGTATGTAATCTTTTTCCATATACTCAATTTAGCATGTAATAACTGTGGTATCTATTGCCTTAAGTTTTCGCCGTTTTATTTAGTAATTACTGCAAGTTTTTTTTATCATCACACGCTAGGTTATGTTGAGTTAATTTCGCTTTTAAGTAAAATGTGAACCATTTTATTCCGACTTGCGTTAGGGCCACAATGAGACACAATTTAGTGGGCCACAATGAGACTTGTCTTATTGTGGCCCATGAATCCGTGTTAAATGTAGGTACTTAGAAATTTAAAGATTTTTTAACAAAGCTTGTTTTTTTCCCTGAAATAGCTAGCATCATGTCCAGAGGAAGAAAAAGAAAGACTGAAAAAGGAAATTTCACAGAGGAACAAATGAAAAGTGCTGTTAGGCAGGTGATTGTAGAAAGATTGTCACTACGTGAAGCAGCTGAACGGAATGGTGTTAAATTTCAAACTTTAGCACGATATGTTAAGAGACAGAAAGATCAACCTGAAAGCAAAATTAGAATGACCCCTAAATACAATTCCCGTCAAATATTCTCTAAGGCAGAAGAACAAAGTTTGTGTTATTACATTCTGGAATGTTCGAAAATGTGTTATGGAAAATCCACCAAAAATGTTTTGGCGCCAGGGCCCGATCTAGCTTTTTCGCCGCCCCGGGCAAAAATAATATTTGCCGCCCTTTACAATGATACTTTATAAGTCATAAACATTTTATTCCAGAGGTGGGATGGTGCAAATTGCGACTTAAAAAAAGAGGTTATTATTTTGACCCGTATGTATCCAATGTTGTTGGAATTGAATAATATTCACATATGTTTTTGAAGAGTATACTAAATTTCATGAGTATATGTATGTATGTAGCTGTTTTTTAAGAAAGTCCGGACTGGACTAAAACAATTATTTTTTATCGATTTATGTATCTTTTAACTTAGATAACAGTGAATATTTTTCATCAAAATCGGTTTAGAAGTTCAAAGATGTGGACCAAATGTTATATGAAGTCGGTTTATGTTTATGTAACTTTTGTTACATCGACTATGCAGTTTGGATGAATGAAAAAAAAAACAAAAAAAAAATGATTTTTTTAAATTTAATACAAGTAAAAAACTCAGTTATGTAGAGCCACAAAACGAATTCGTCATTCTTAAAAGATAAACAAATTAAATTAAAGCACTTTGTTTCGGAGAATATTAAACTCTGTCAAGTAACTAAAATAATTTTCTTCGCACTTTTTGTTCTGCAAAATCTTTAATAATTTGTGATAAGTTTATACTGTCACAAATCTTATGTTCTATTGAAATCATAGCCAATCCAGATAATCTTTTTTGTGTCATGGTGGACCGCAGATAATTTTTTATTATTTTTAATTTAGAAAAACTTCTTTCACCACTTGCAACTGTTACTGGTAAAGTCAAAAGAATTCTGAGAGCGATACTGATATTTGGACCAAATCTTAAATCTGTTATAAATTTTAAAACATCTTGGGGAGACAAATTAGTATCTAAAATCATAGAAAGAACTGATAACTCCTCTGAAAGTTCTAATCCATTTATGTCAGATGAGGCCTCGTGGGTTAAAATAGTTTCGAGGTTCTTACATTGTTCTAACAATTCATCTTTTGGTAGTTCTCTTAAGGCATATATGTTATATAAAAAAGCAAAATGTTTACTATGCTCAGAAATCTGGGAAAACCTTAACTCCAAGGAGTTTATAGCTGTATCTATAATGTGAAAAAATACTTCGATTTTATATTTTTGACGAGGATCAGTGATTGGTTCATCATTACACTCGTAACCAAATTGCTTCTTTTTAGATCGAACACGATGTTTAGGCACATTTTCAAAATCTAACACCTCACTGTCCAATTCAGTAGCCAAGGTTTTGGCGTCTTCAATAACTTGAATAAAATACTCATCTGAACGTGAGTTTTCAAAGAAAACTTTGGTGTTTTTTAGTAATTTAATGACGGAAACTAACTCAAAATCTTTACTTTGCATTAACTTACTCACAGGATTTATCCGAATCAAAGTTTCATACCAAATTATTACAGAGCACAAAAATTTAAACTGTTTAATTTGATTTAACAAACCTGAAGCTTCGTCTCATGTAGAGGTATCCATATCTGTGTTTTGGTAAACACTGAACAGTGCATCGTAAACTTGCCCTATTTGATGTCTTAGTGGTTTTATTACCTCGATTCGACTTTCCCATCTTGTGTCACTAAGTGGTTTCAGAGTACTACCTTTTACATTCATCAAAAGAATTGACCATCTCAACGTTGAAGAGGCAAAGAAAACGTATATCTTTTGCACAATATTAAAAAAGTTTGTAGCTTCCAGTGAAGACTTTGCCATATCGTTTACTACTAAGTTCAAAGAATGGCTACTGCAAGGGACATATAATGCCCGTGGATTGATGTTTTTTATCCTGGCTTGGACCCCACTTCGAATACCTTTCATATTGGATCCATTATCGTACCCTTGCCCTCTTATGTTTTCTAAAGGCAATCCAAGTGCTGATAATTGTTGTAAGATAACTTCTGTTAGTTCGAAACCTGTAGCTTTTTCGATTGGTATAAATCCTAAAAAACTTTCGTTTATCACAATTTCTGATGTTCTTGGGTGGCATTCGGTTTCATTAATAGAAATATACCTAATTATCAGGGTCATCTGCTCTCTTTTACTAGCGTCCGGGATACAATCTAAAATTATAGAATAGTATTTCGATTTTATAATAGCTTTCAAAATATGGCTTTTTATACTGTCTTCCATTGTATTAATGAACTCATTCTGAATGGTTTTACTTAAGTAGATTGCTTGTTTTTCCTCTTTCTGCAAAACTCTGCGTACATGTTCCTGCATAACGGGATCAAATTCGGCTAACAGCTCTACTAGTTTTAAGAAGTTACCATTGTTAGATTGATACAGATTATCAGTAGTACCTTGAAAAGCCAAGCCACCTTTTGCCAACATTTTAATGATTGAGGCAATACGCAACAAAACTCCATTCCAGTGTTCTATTTCTGATCTAATTATTCTCTGTGATTCGGCATCTATCGTATGCGACGATTTGAGCCTACGTGAAAGTTCGAACCAAGATTTCACAGCTTCTAGGTGATTTTTTGATGTCTCATGACATTTAAGCGTATCACCTACATGCTTCCAATTTTTGTAGCCACCTTCAGATAGACCGGAAGTTGTAGTTGTATTAAATATTTTGCAGCAAAAACAATACAGTGAATTTCGTGCCACAGAATACACAAGCCAATCTCTCAAAATTTCTTCACCGTTATTAAGCTTTCTCTTATAATATCTCGAAGTAAACCTTCGACCATTGTTATCTCGTGGAAATTCATATTCATAAAATGGGTTAGGACAACCTCTATTTACTAAATATATTCTTTCTGCATCTGTCATTCTATCGGGCCACATTGCTGGATCGGCATCCAAAGAGAACGTTGGACCTATTGAAACACCTGTAGTTGCAATAGCACCTTCACCTGTAATAGCGCTTGACCCAGAAGCAGCAGGTTCACAGCAGATAATTTTTGGTGTACCTTCGTCATGTGGATTACTCGGGGCCGCAGCTGCTAGATCGGTTTCTCGTAATAGGTGTATGGGTGACGATGGTTTGTTAAGCTCACCTTTCTTCAAGAAGGATTCTAATGACCCTGCTTGCTTTTGTCGCTCTGCATCTTTTTCGAGCCTTCGTTTTTTATATTGGTATCCCGACAAGCGTGATCTACCGCCAGCCATTTTGTACTATAAAATTAAAACTATATATTAAATTCAAATAGATGTAATATAAGCCTATAAATACCACATTGGTTAGGCACCTACTCATCTACTTGAGCTTTAATAAAATTGAATTGAATTATGAATAATCGGCTATATAAATCAAACAGGATTTTTGCTTAGGTTGTATTGTAATAACTGATAGCTGTCTTCCTGATCATCATTTGAACCACAACATTATTTATTATTCAAAAAAATGAGTAGGTACCTTACTTTTATATTCTCTATTATTTCGGGTAACTTGTTTGAGACCTAAAGTTGCGCTCCCCTGCGGCAACCCGGTAACGTTTCGCAGCTGAAATTAACGTGGTCTACATCTATAGGTAGTAATCAACAAGATTACCCTGTTTCGTATTAGTGAATTTTCGTAGAAAAAATTCACTAATGAGGAGATCCCGACTTTTGAATTTTGAAAAATTTTTTGAAAATGAGCGCGAACTAGGACCCCTAAAACCCATATCCGGGGTCAGTTTCAATTTATATATATATATATATATATATATATATATATATATATATATATATATATATATATATATATATATATATATATATATATATATATGTATGTATCACACCGATAACTCAAAAAATAATAGGCCGAATTTTCATAAAATTTGGCACGTAGCTTCCTTTTGTAAATGGCTTGTTCGTTAGCCAGGAAAATCGGACGAGGTTTTCCGGGAAAATTTTGAGTTTTCATTCTAAAAAAAATTTTATCTCAAAAAATAAAAAAAGCTATGATAACCAAACTTGGTAGGTAGGTTTACGATATAAAAAGTAAGCTATACACCAAAATTAAGATTTCGATGTTACAAGAAAAAAAAGTTATAATAAAATATTTTCCTTACACATCGTTTTAGTCTATTGTAATTATTATTAAAAGCCAATAGTTTCTTTAATTATCATAACGAGCAGATTTCGTCTTTGTAAATAGCTATTAGTCAATGATCCCTGCTGCAGGTATCGTATTTGTTACATCCAAATCATGTTTACAATAAAAGTCTGGACACAGCAAGTGCGTTTACGGTAGTTATTGAATTTTAAAAAGATTTCTGCAAATGAGTGCAAACTAGGCCCTCGTAGAATAAATATCCGGGTTTAGTTTCAGTTTTTATTTGTTTATCTGTATACAAGATACGAGAAAAATTGTAGACGTTAATTATAGGGTGTCTTGAGCAGCATCTTATCAAATTATTTTGGTAATCACAGGGGATCGATAAGTCGTTGGTGACACCTAAATTTTTTTTCGCACACCCTTATATTATTGCATTTTCCATCGAAATATGACGCATGTTTGTAAGAAAAGACGCAGTAAGTGCGCTTTGATAGCGAATTTTCATTAAATGCGTCAAATTTCAATAGCTTAATTTGCTACTTGCCTAAGGTTTGTTGGCTAGGAAACCAGGAAACATTTAAAGTTTATTTTAGAATTTTTTTTATAAATATTCAAACAATAGGTTATTTTAATAAAATATGGTACATTGGTTCTACTATATAGGTTATACCAGTAACCAATTTTTTTTAAAGGCAGGTCATGTTATCTGAGCACATTAAATCTTAATTGTAAAATGTAACAGAAAATAGCATTAGTAGCGAATTTTAGGAGAAAAGATTCGCTTATGATGAGATGTTAATTACCACAGAGAAAGATAGCTAATATATAAACTCAAAATGCCTGACAAAATGCATTTACACAACATTTTACATATTACAGACACACACACACACAGTGTGGAAAAGCCAAATGGAATAAATTCAGTATCTCAATTATTGTGCATATTTATAAGGAATCCCAAAACACGTCATTTTTTTATTACAAATTTCATCCTGCAACGTGAAAACTTCACACCTACACCTGCAACTCCGAAATTTTTAAATAGATGTGATGTGTACCTCATTGGGGAGATCCCGACTTTTGAATCTTGAAAAAATTGTTGCAAATGAACGCGAACTAGGACCCCTAGAACCCATATCCAGGGTCAGTTTCAATTTATATATATATATATATATATATATATATATATATATATATATATATATATATATATATATATATATATATATATATATATATATATATATATATATATATATGTATGTATCACACTGATAACTCAAAAAATAATGGACCGATTTTAATAAAATTTGGCATGTGCCTTACTTTTCTAAATGACTTGGATAGGTTCGTTAGTCAGGAAAATCGGACGAGGTTTTTCGGGAAAATTTTGAGTTTCCATTCGAAGAAAAAAAAATTCTCAAAAGATAAAAAAGCTACGATAACCAAATTTGGTAAGTAGGTTTATGATGTAAAAAGTAATAAACTGTACACCACAATTTAAATTTCTATGTTACAACAAAAAAAGTTATAATAAAATATTTGGTGAGAGATCATTTCTATGAAAATTCACTACCATAACGCACTTGCTGCGTCCAGGCTTTTATGGTTTTTTTTATATCAAACAACCAGATAAAAATTATTAATAATACTGCCGTCATAGGGTAAACCCCTTTTATTTGACTTTGAAACAAAATGATAGAAAAGTTCCATTGAAATAAAATTTTAGTGAATTTTCTTAGAAAAAATTCACTAATGAGGAGATCCTGAGTTTTGAATTTTGAAAAAATTTCTTCAATTGAGCGCGCTCTAGGACGCCTAGAACACATATCCGGGGTCAGTTTCAATTTTTATATGTTTATATATATATATATATATATATATATATATATATATATATATATATATATATATATATATATATATATATATGTATATGTATATGTATATGTATATGTATATGTATATGTATATGTATATGTATATGTATATGTATATGTATATGTATATGTATATGTATGTATGTATCACACCGATAACTAAAAAATTAATAGACCGATTTTGATAAAATTTTGCATGTACCTTGCTTTTACAAATACATAAGTTCGTTAGCCAGGAAAATCTAACCAGGTTTTCCGGGAAAATTTTGGGTTTTCTTTCGTAAAAAAAATTATCTCAAAAAATAGAAACGCTATGGTAACCAAATTTGGTACGTAAATTTACGGTATTAAAAGGAAACTATATACCGAAATTTATATTTCTATGTTAAAAGAAAAAAGTAAAAAAAATATTTGGTGCTAGACCATTTCTATGAAAATTCACTACCATAACGCACTTGCTGTGTCCAGACTTTTTGTTTCTAGATCAAACTAAGAACCAATAATTAATTAATAAATAGGTAGGTAGATACTTACTTAGTAAATTCACAATTCACACAGGCACTTTAATATATGTACGATTTATTTATCACCAACTCACCAGCAACCACTATTCTACTTCAGAACACAACTTACACACTTGGCATATAACTATTTAACTATTATATGAACCCTATGAAATATAAAATAGAAAAACACTTTAACACTTCTTTATTCTTTATGGTGCACTATTGGCGCTATTTGAGTTTCGAGTTTCTGTAATATTGAATATTGAATTGTACTGTAAACTTATTATGACATACTATCTTCTCATTCCATTCATCATTCATCTTATTAACACTTGCCTTCATAGGCATGTCCAAATATAAAGAAAGCAAAAGTAATTCCAAGAAGTAATAAAAAATGGGTTAAACTTGTCTGCCTAGCTTATTATTGAATATTTGTGGTGCTACTGACCTTCCCTTGTTCCCTGTTTCCTTCATTCCCAGTGTATTATTTAAGACAGCGTTAAGAAATTTATACTCAGCACAGTAATACATATTGGTCCCTCTACGAATTTACAGGGGCTAAAAACATTTTTTTTGTCGAGAATGGAACTTTTTACTGTGCTGTTTTACAATATTTTGTGAATTGTGTTTTAAAAAAAATATATTTTTTGCTCTAAATTTTTTAGTAAGAATTTTAATTTTGCTATTTTTGCCGTATAAAATTCACTACATTCGACTTTCGCTCTTCATTTATCTACAGTGTTGAGCAGTGTATTTTTTATAAGATTTTTCTCCATACAACCGCCCTCAATTTTGCCGCCCCTCATTTTTGCCGCCCTGGGCATTTGCCCGGCCGGCCCCCCCCTAGATCGGGCCCTGTTTGGCGCTTTGGCTTATGAGCTAGCTACAGCCAATTCCAAACCTATTCCAGAGAGTTGGAGGAGATACAAATTAGCCGGAGTCGACTGGCTTAGTTCATTCATGAAAAGACACCCCATACTCAGCATCAGGCAGCCCGAGGGTTGCAGCTTATCCAGAGCAACTTCTTTCAACCGACATAATATTTCAAAGTTCTTTGATAACCTTTATGCAATTATGGAGAGGTCTGAAAAACTTCGAGACCCTTCAAGGATTTATAACTTGGACGAGACGGCAACAACAACTGTCCATAAACCAAAAAAGATCATCGCAAAAAAAAGGGACGAAGCAAGTCAATAAAGCTACTAGTGGTGAACGAGGAACCCTAGTTACCACGTGCTGTTTCATAAATGCAGCTGGGAATAGCCTTGCTCCAGTAATGATTTTTCCAAGAAAAAAATTTAAAGAACATATGTTAATTGGGGCTCCACCAGGCACTCTGGGCTTAGCAAATCCTTCTGGATGGATGAACACAGAATTATTCGTTGAAACATTCAAGCACTTCATCAAAAAGAGTGCAAGTTCTCTAGAGAATCCTTGTATATTAGTGATGGATAATCACGAAAGTCCTTTGTCTGTCCAAAGTATAACTCTTGCCAAAGAGAATGGAGTCACAATTGTGACTTTGCCACCTCACTGCTCTAATAAGCTTCAACCATTAGATGTCACAGTTTTTTATTCATTTAAAGCTTTTTATAATGCCGCTGTAGATAGTTGGCTTTTAAATCATCCCGGAGTGCCTTTGAATATCTATGGGATAGCGGGATGTGTGGGCCACGCTTTCCAACGGTCCATGACACCAAAAATTATTATAGCCGGATTTAGAAAAACAGGCATCTATCCATATGATCGAAACATTTTTACAGATGATGACTTTCTCTGTAGTGAAGTGACGAATAGAAACTTAAGACGGCCTCCAGAGCCCAATAAACAACCTGTTACCGGACCAAGTCATGCTTCAGACGATGAGCCCAATCGATCTGTCACGCCTACTCCCACTACACCACCTTCTAAAAGATTCATTACTCCAGAAGAATTAGTTGGTTTTCCAAAAGCCAAGGAACTGAAACTAGAAAGGAAGAGGCGAACTAAAGGAAAAAGTGCCATAATGACTGACACACCTGAATTGTTAGTTATAAAAGTAAAAGAAAGAGAAAAACTTAGAAGAAATTCACTGAAGAAGTCTGGTCTCAAACAGAAGAAAAATAGATTGAAAGAACTACAGTCATCCGTATCAGAGAGTGAAGGTAGTTTGCAGGTAGAGACGGATAATGATGATGATTTTGACATGTCAGAAACAGAAAATGAAATTAATTTGGAGCCGTTGTCCAAAAACCCAGATGTAGGAGATTTTATTCTAGTGGAGTTTTCTACTAAAAAGAAAATTTACTACATAGCCAAGGTTTTTCACAACAAAAGTGAGATTGAGGTGAGCTATCTGAGAAGAAGTACAAAATGTTTAGATAGTTTCATTTTTCCAATTATTCCTGATGACGCTTTTGTTCACTTATCTGACATTAAAGCGATTTTGCCACCTCCGCAGCCTACTGGACGCACCAAGCGACAAGGTCGTTTAATTAAATTTTCTGTCAATCTGGACACTTTGGAAATCCGCTGAAAGTGTTATTGTGTATTTTTTTAGTTTGATACCTCTTACGTTTAATTTACTGTTGTATTTCAAATGATTTTATATTTGTTCTATATTAAAACTGTCAAAACAGTAATATTTTTAGGTAGTCTCATTGTACCCCTTACCTCGGGCCACAGTGAGACAGAAATATTATTTTGCTGCCATTTTTATTGTCGCATTTCAACAACTGTATAGTCTACAATTTGTTCTTAAAATATAAACATATATATCTGTTCATTTGTTTTGATGATATAAATAAAATAAAACTTTTTATTTTGAAATATGTATTTTTTGTCTCACTGTGGCCCACTCTCCCCTACACCATTTCTTCCTGATTTTCTCATCCTTAGGTACATTAAAGAATAATTTGTTGGGGGTAGTTATTGTTGTGGAAGTACATTTGGGCACTATACAGCACTTATAATATTTATGTCCAGGCAGTGTTATGTCTTTCACATTCTCATATTGTAATTCTGAATCTGCTGAAGCCATCACACAGTCACGCACTAAACTAGATTAAACACAACTGACTACCTTTGAACCTATATTATACACTAAACACCAAAACTACTTAAAATTATGATGAAACTGCTCAGAATTCGATGCAAACACAACGGTAGTGGTTCACTTTAAGGGGGTTTATTTGTAGACATATATTTTTAGAGTATTTTGCTGTACTTTAAATACGTTTTCCATCAAAAGTAAATTATATGCAACTTCCTCATTGGCGTTAGTTTTCAATGCCAGTCTTTAGTATCAACATTAGTTTTTGTCTAACCCCTGCCTGCTTTCGAGTTCATGATTCGTGTGAATTGGAATTCATAATTGAAGCCCCCAGGCCATCTCAGTCAAGGGCTATGTTCCGGCAGATCTGGATCTCGTTTAGGTCTTTCATTTGCCCAAAAACAACAAGTAATCCACCTGCTGCACATATTATCAAGCTCGTGGCAAGCTTTCACCTGAGGCTTGACTGTGCCTCTTTCTTAGCTGATGGGACGTGTTTTGTAACAAGTGAGTCTTCTCTGACTTAATGTTTAGTATCAAGAATAATAAATAACACTGTTTGTTTAAACTTTGGAAGAAATCCAGAGTAGGGTTAGTTAATTTCTATCATATTTTTATTAGTGACCTTGCTGATAGGATTACAGCTATTCAAATGGGATCTCTAAATTAAATTAAATTTCTTTTAACTGTAATAACGTGGTATAAATTTGTGTAATTAGTATATATTGTTACAAAGCACTTCAATAGATGTAGGTGCGGTGTTGCAACATCTCCAGAACTTCCCCAACATCTGGGAATTTTTGCACAATCCGGCAACACCCCCCCCCATGGGGGTGCCTGGGGTGACCCCCCACAGGCGAAGTCTCAGCCCTCTACGACCAAAAATAACGAAGTTACCAACTTGTACCCCGTCGGAACGGATAACTGAGGTCTGCGCATTCTGAACACCCTGTATATAGACCCTGTATACACAGAGACCACTTACACCCTGTATACGCAGAGAGATCTTATAGTACGAGAAACACCTCTTGTGTAACATAGGAATGATGACCACATTTGAATCAGCCTGTATATACATCCCCCTGTATACACACGGGACCGATCTGTATTCACAGAGCCTTCTAGCAAAAGAAGGTCCTGGAATATTCTGGAATGGAAGGCTCGCGAAACAAGGTAGAAGGTACGACGTGTATCTAAAGACGAAAGCAAGCCAGGACAGTACAGTTCAGTTAGAGAATGTGAAGTGACTTGAAGGAGCAGTAATCAGTAATCAATACAGTGAGACTGTAGTTTCAGTATAGTGACTTGTGTGCAGATTAGTAACCAGTGTAAGGCCAGTAAATTAAGTGTTTTGTGAGAGAGATATTCTAGAAATTTTATTGTATCCATATTTAGAGTGTAAATAAAGTAGTTTTGTTAAAATTAGAGTCTCACTTATCCAGAACCCGGAGAAGACGCAACAATATAGTATTTGGGGGTGTGTTGTATACTTGTTAGTAATTGTATTTTATTTATTTTATATATGGATTGGTGTTATTTTGTTGTATGAAGTCTTAATTTTATTATATTTAATTTATTATAGGTGTTATATATAGCAATTTGTAATTTATATTGAATAAATGTATTGAATAAAGGTGTTTATAAATATTTTGTTTGTTTTATTTCGTATTTATGTTGGGCGCCTTTTTTGTATTTTTTATTTATTTAATATTGAATTAAATATTAATTTAAACTCGAAGGTCTGTTTATTTCAGGACACTCGCTACATGTACATTTATATACAGGATGGCCAATTAGTGCGACAAAGCTCAATATCTCCTGTACCAATAAAGTTAGAGGAAACTTTTCTGGGAAAGTTACTAAGAGTTAAGATATGCAACTTCTAAAATTATTTTAGACTATACAGGGCGCTCCAAAGAGGCGGTGTGGGAACAAATTCATGTTTTTTAAATCAAACACACTGTATATTTTTACATATTTCGATTCACCGTAAAATTCTGTACATAGCACCACAATTTTCATGGCACATTTTTGCAACGTTGCCAAACAGATTGGAAAATTCTCATCATTTGTGAAAAAATATGGTTCAATTAAACGTGTAATATTTCTGAACTTATAATCATTAGAAACAAGATATTTTTATAGTGGAAAGAGGAACGATGGTTGAAGTCCTCTGATGCAATACGGATTGATGTTTTTGTACAGGGGGTTTTCTATGGCCATGCCAACATTACGAACTTTAAACCTAATTTTCGTGAGTTTTTTAAATGCAACACCCTGTATTTGATTACTTTATACAGTCGGAATTTTGATTCTCTCTAACTCTTGTCCAGGTCATTCTGTGTATATTTGCTACTTTTTGCGTTATTTCAATTCTAGCAAAAAACTGGATGTTTTTCACCATTCTCGTTTTTCTAGTCGCCTATGACACATAAAATACAAAATAACTGTTGAGACATTTTACATAAAATGTCAGTTTGGTAGCTGTTCTATTTGACAAGGTTAATATCAACATTATGTCAACAATTTGCTGATAATTGAAGGGACGTAGTGCCTTTTTTGTAGCAAAACTATTTAAAATGAATTTTTCAAATGACGAATTGGTGGATATGATTTTTGTATTGGGAGCTAGCGACAAAAACTGCTTATTAGCAACGAGGATGTATCATCAGAAATATCCAAACCGAAGACAACCCGATAGAAGGTCGTTTGAGATGGTATTGGAGCATTTTCAAACAACGAGAAGTGCAGCCTATAAGAAAAATGTAAGAAGAAAACGTGTTTCAACCGAAGAAAATCAATTAAATGTTCTTTTAGCAGTAATTGAAAATCCACACATTGGCCAACGAACTGTTTCCAATCAATTAGATATTGGACGAACATTGATTCAGAACATACTGAAAGCAAACAAAATGCATCCTTATCATATCCAGTTATTGCAAGAGTTGAATGAAGAAGACTTTGAGGGGAGAATGCGTTTTTGTGCATGGGTACAGGAAAAAACGAGACAACAACGAAATTTTGTGGATTCAATATTGTTTTGTGATGAAGCAACCTTTTATAAAAATGGAAACGTAAATAGGCATAATTTCCATTACTACGCTACAAGCAATCCTCATTTTATAAGAACTCATTCACAAAACAGATGGTCCTTAAACGTTTGAGGCGGAGTTGTGGGAGAATATGTTATTGGACCCCCTTTTTTTGATGAAAGAGTAACTGGACAAGTATATTTGGATTTTTTACAATACGATTTACCACAGTTAATGGAGCAAATACCAAATGTTATTCGTGAACGTCTTTGGTTTTTACATGACGGAGCCCCCGTGCATTATACAGGGCCTATAATTACCTTTTTAAATGAAACATATGGCCAGCAGTGGATTGGCAGAGGACCGCCAATACCATGGCCAGCTAGATCACCAGATCTAACAAAAATGGATTTCAGTGTATGGGCATTTGTAAAAGATCAGGTCTATAAAACACCCCCTAATACAAGAGATGATATGAACATTCGTATTAGGAACTGTTTCCAAAGTATTACTCGGGAAATGTGTATAAACATGACACATTCTTTTGAAAAACGTATTGAATTATGCACTCAAGTGAATGGTGGCCACTTTGAACAATTAATTGCGTAGTAATTTACTTTAGAAATTGTAAATAACAGGACTTTTTTTTGAGAAACGTATTGAGTTGTGAATTCAAGTTAATAGTAGCCTCTCTGAACTGAACGGTTAATTATGTAATGAATCAATTTAGAAATTGTAAGGAATCTTAAATCGCTGAGATGCTTTTGTCACGTATCCTGTAATATGAATAAATTATTTTGATGTTATTATCTATGATATTTAATAGAACAGCTACCAAACCGACATTTTATGTAAAATGTCAACAGTTATTTTCTTTTTTATGTGTCATAGGCGACTAGAAAAACGACAATGGTGAAAAACATCCAGTTTTTGCTAGAATTGAAATAACGCAAAAAGTAGCAAAGATAGACACAGAATGACCTGGATAAGAGTTAGAGAGAACCAAAATCGCTAGTGTATAAAGTAATCAAATACAGGGTGTTGCATTTAAAAAACTCACGAAAATTAGGTTTAAAGTTCGTAATGTTGGCATGGCCATAGAAAACCCCCTCTATATATATATATATATATATATATATATATATATATATATATATATATATATATATATATATATATATATATATATATATATATATATATATATATATATATATATATATAAAGTTATATTGCTTTTGAATGTCAAAGTAAATTTTTAGTTATATACCTGTTGTTAAAAGATTTTCTAACTAAAATAAATATTTACCTGGTCCTTTCATGGAATTTAATTTACCACAACTAGCTCTACTTGAGTTTCTCTTTTTCCAACAGGGATTGTTTTATATTTGGGTTCACCTTTAGTCGAAAATTCTTAATTGCAGCCTCTATATTTTATTTGTTGGACCTATCTACTCACTTTGAGGATTGATTAGTCAATGGACAGACATATTTTGACAGTAGTGGAAAAAATGAAACGATCAACAATGTACTACTTTAAATTTAAAAACAAATTTATTTATTCTAGTTATCAAAATTTCTTAAGAACTTATATTTAATTATTTTTTTCTTTATTTAGTTGTTAAAGTTTAAATCTTAATTGGGATCCCTTATATTTCTTAATTTTAAATACAATTATGCCAGTTTTTGTTAAGGATATTACTAATTTTGATTGTTATTGTTATTTTCGATACGATGCTTAAAATTTGACTCTACTTTCTATAACGAATTCAATTAATTTCATTTGCAATAATTACCATGACAACCTTGCTTTTGGTTAATCAGGTAACCTAGGAGATTGAATAAAAATGGCTGAAAAGGTTTGATATTTCTTACGTGATGTAAGACTAGATGCATTCTCACAACAATTAGAACCGTAGACCGGTTTCACTCTCATTAGAGCTCTTCAGTACGGCATACTAATTGTAGCAAAAATGCACCAAAAGTAATACGGCTATAATATAGCCAGCCTTAAAATACTAAGTGAGTGGTGTAGGTATGTTAAGGTTATGTTGTTGACGATATTCAACATCGCATGGAACGAAGCCCTACCAAATCTGTTCGTCGGTAATCTGCCCAAACAGGTGCATATTTGTTCAAATTACTCAATACACATTCCTAAAACGGTAAATTAGAAGTTTAAATAATCGGACCTTAATTTGTTTACGTATATTACAAAATTTTGATATATATACAAAATAAAAGTAATATTTTATTGTTTTTAATTTATTTTTTAACAATCAATAACAGTAAACCATACATGAACAGACTTGCTGTTAAAAAAACTAAATAATAAATACATTTAAGACATTTACTGTTTCACCTTATTATAATTTTTATATTTTTTATAAAACCCCAAAGGAAATGTGAGACAACACTGGCATCTTAGGTATTTCATTAATTCAGGTTGTACAACCGTGTATGCCGGGTTACGTAAAGGCAAAATCCTGTATAGTATGTGGCGGTGGTTCCGACCGCAGTGTTTCCGTCAACACTACTCTGTGTTTCTGCATAAATACTCTTGACAGTTAAACGTTGCGTTATGTTCTGCGACAGCCAGCTGTCAAGATCTACAGCAACGAAGAAACACCAGAGCGATCTCTCTTTTCTCTACCAACCGCTACAGTGAACACACGTCCTCCACGCTCGGTCAGTTATCTGCTATGTAGTTCTATGCTATGTATAGTTCAATGTATCATATATAGTTTATTCAGTTAGTGAAATAATAAAGTATATCAAGTGTTTACCTATGGATTCAATATCACCATCCCAGGTAATATCAACAAGTGCAATTAACATCCATATTGGTGACCCCGTGCCGTAAGCCGAAGATGCCGAGCCTGATGTTCCAGCCGACGTCACCTAACTTCCACGCACGTGGTCGTGCCTACAGGAAACGAATATCTAAACAGGTCAGTGTTTTCTAATTTAAAAATTATCTGATTTTTTTCACAATGGCCGAAGATTCTTCAAGCAGCAATATCATGGCAAGGGTTGCAATAAAATTACCTCCTATATGGAGACGTAACGTGAAAATCTGGCAAATGCAGGTTGACGCCCAGTTCGATATATCGCAGATCAGTTCTGAAAAGACAAAATTCAGTCATGTACTCGCTATACTCGATCCTGATGTCGCAGAGTCAATTTCAGATTTTTTAACCCAACCATTATCATCAACCCCCTATTCAGATCTAATAAAACGTCTTTTATTAGAATTTGAAGAGTCCGAAAGTCGCAAAATAAATAAACTTTTAACAGAATTAGAATTAGGCGACAGAAAACCATCGCAACTTTTACGTGAAATGAAGTTTTTAGCCGGTAGTCAGATTAAAGAGGATTTCCTTAAAACTTTATTTTTACAACGTTTACCAGTCAACGTTCTTTCAATTTTGGCTTCGAGCAACAATTCTCTAGAAAATTTGTCGGTTATAGCAGACAAAATCGTGGAATATTCCGGAGACAAATACAACGTGGCTGAAATTCAGTCACGCGAGCCCGACAAGCTAGCCAAGTTAGAAGCGTAGTTAGAGAAGCTAACAGCATGAGTCAACGAATTGCGAACGCGTTCCCGATCTACCTCCCGAGAATGACCCAAGCTTTCTCGAAATTCCATAACCACAAATTCCTCAACCTCCACGTGTTGGTATCATGAACGATTTGGCAAGAAGGCCAAACGTTGCATCCAACCTTGCAATTTTAAAGCCAAACATGTGTCGGAAAACTAATAAGGCACTCCCTCCACGCGGCAGAAGACGAGAGCCACCTAACACGCCGCCTTTTTATTTTTGATAGACGCTCCAATATGAAATTTCTAATCGACTCTGGAGCGGATATTTCAGTTATTCCACCCACTCACGACCAACGGAAATTTCAATCGAAACTTACCTTGTATGCTGCAAACGGGACCCCTATTCATACCTATGGCGAACAACTATTAGATTTGGATCTAGGTTTACGCCGTAGGTTCTGCTGGCGCTTCACACTTGCCGATATCAAGCAACCAATTATAGGCGCTGATTTTCTAGCAGAGTTTGCTTTACTTGTGGATATGAAACATAGACGTTTAATCGATACAAAGATAAACCTCTCTAAGACCGGTGCTAACCCACCACCAGGAATTAATTCTAAAATTCATCTTGTAGACCCGACACACCAGTACTTCAAATTGCTACAACAATTTCCTGACCTTTTTAAGGAAACTTCTTCTAGCAACCTTCCAGAGGTTGAGTTCTTCCATACTATAAGTACGGAAGG